>JAOXJK010000051.1:24105612-24152120 GCA_025774025.1 Xenus cinereus | reverse complement strand
ATAACCTCTCTCGACCTCCTGGTCACACCTTGCTGATGCACTCCAGGATACCATTGGCCTTCTTTGCCACAAGGGCACATTGCTGGCTCATAGTCATCCTGTTGTCCACCAGGACTCCCAGGTCTTTTTCCTCAGAGCTGCTCTCCAGCAGGTCAGCCCCCAACCTGTGGGAACGGAGAGCACAACTCTTGGACAACATGTGTCCACAAAGGATTATCATGCAGATGACGCAGTATACACTTAACAATGAGTACAATTCTAAGCACTGTAACTCCCATCCAAACCTTGAAGCAGCAGCCACCCCTGCCCCTGGCCCCCAGCCCCGCTGCCCCCAGGTCCACAAGCGTGGAGGCAAAAGCACTCAACCACAGCCGCAGTCTTGATGGCTATTCCTCGCCTCCCAGTGGGAGGAACACAGTGACCTAAGGATTCCTTAGGATCACTATCCGTTGGCAGTGGGGGGAATGATCTATCTACTTCTAATGTGTTTTACCTGTTGGTTTTCATATTCTGCTTCATTCTAGAATTCTTTTGTTCAAAGGATTTTAATTATTTGACCAACTGTCTCACTGTATTTCTGAGCATCTTCAGTACGAGCTGTACATCTTTTGGGAAGGTTAGGACTTGCTTTCAGATGTTATCCATCTTTTTCAAGCCAAATAGCTGATATAGTTGGTGTTTTTATTTGTTTTGGTTTGGGTTTTTTTTCCCATTAAATCACTAAATTACTCCTTTCTGAAACAGCATCTGGACAATGGATTTAGCTTCTTATGGATTCTGCGGAAGTCTCCTGCAACTATTCCTTTATTTTCTATATGTAACTTTTCCTCCTAATTTTATAGCCCTAACTTCTCCACATACACTTTTCAATCCTCTGTCCTTGAGGCTTTGTATTTGCATAAGTCTGTCTTTACCTGTGAATACTTTTTGTTCTCCTGGTTTATGCAGATTGACTCGTTACCCTCTTCCTCATATTTTTATTGCCAGATGAAACACTAGATACTTAAGGATCCACACTTTCATTTAGCTTTGAATACTTTTCATTTCCCCTCTGTGTCGTTCCTCTAATCTGGCTGTTTCCCTCTGACTACAACATAGTCCACTGCAGATCCATACTCCACAGTAGAGAAGCTAAAAGCAATTATTTCTCTCTTAGTTGATTATGAATGCAAGAGAATTATTTCAGCAGGAATCTAAGATGGCTTTTAGAGATTCACCTTGTTATACTGCAGGAATAATGCTTCTATTTTTGATGTTTATAGTTTCTGTTTTTCAACTGCTTATTAAAGGTGAGTATATTTCTAGCAGAGTGCTAGCACCATCATCAGCTTAATATTCATTGAATTAAATTACAAGAGCTACATACGTTCTCGTATTTACTGATAACACTGTGAAGGAGCAACAAGAATGTGCACCCACAGAATCTCATCACATTTAGCAAAAGCTTCATAATAACAATTTGAGTGAACTGTCACCCAAAAAGTATTAATTGTGAATGATGTAAAGTGAGCACAAATTAAAAAAGACTTGATATAGTTAATAAGCTGTTTTAACAAAGCACAACAGCTGTTTAAAGAGAATTAGCACAATTTCATTTGAATTCAGTAAATCCGGTGGGCCAAGAAAGCAAGCAAACAACTCTCCTTGATGTCATATCTTTAGTGTTGGGCTGTATCTTTTCAATATTATGGGATGAGCCGAAGATTTTTTGGACCTGATGCCTAGTGTGCCTAACTTGGACATACACCTTGGGTTAGTCCCTGCCACAGGCACAAATTTCACCTTTAGCTGGTTAGCTTAGTGCAGGCTTTTCCAAAAATAAAATCTGCTTTTTAAATTGCAGTACAACATGTAGTCTGAAAATAGAGCATATGGCTAAAAAACCTGTCGGTGTTATATTAAGACTTTCTGCATCTTGTTAAAGTAAAAAAAAAAAAAAAAGTAAACAATTGTAATAAAAACATAAGGTAAATGTTGTAATTATCGGTGACGAGTACGCAGAAGTTGCCTATAAATGATCTTTGACTCCTCAAAAGAGTTTGGTTTTGGGACAGTGGCTGTTTGATACAACAGCTTCAGAGGCAGAGGATTGCCAACAAGGTACTCGAAATGACAGTGTCACCAGTTCTTGCAATGTGGCCCCTTGCCAGACAAATGTGGGCCTCAGCATCCCCAGGCAGGCGTGCAGGGCGTGTGGGCACGTATTAGATGGATGACGGTGCTATCACCAGTGGGAGCTGCGCTCACTTTTTGTGATAATCGCAATAATGCACCAGAGCAGAAGGCCTGATCCTCTCTGAGGGTAAGTGGCTGGGAGATGAACACACCGTGTCTCTGCCACACTGAGATACAGAGGCACAATGCCAGGCCTGGAACGTTGCCTTCTATGCTCTCACAAACGAGAGAGCTGTTCTACAATGCTTACAACACTCTTCCTCCATGCTTGGAAAGGAGCAGCTTTAAGTGGGATAACTTTTGCAGGGAGTTAATAAAATGACCATAAAAAGTGAAGTCTTCTCAGAAAGACCATGGCTTGCTTTTCCTAGCACAAAGAAGACTGGGAGAATATGATTATTGTCTATAAATGTATTTAGCCTTCCCCTTAAATGTGGAGAGATCTCTAAGAATAAAACTAGCATAGAAATAAAAAGAGGGAAAACAAGCTTTTTAGCTATGAGAGTTATGAGTTTCAGGATCAGCCTCCCAAGAGGAAAATGGAGGCAAAAATTCCTGAGCGTTTACAAGACCTGGCTGAATAAATTTGTGAGTAAAGTTGCCTGTGATGTCAATGAGCTGTATGTGATATTTCAGGAGGCCTCTTCCAGACTTCCATCCTGTGTCTCTACACTCTGCTAGTTTCTAATATTAGAAAATTGATTTGTAAAATCAAAATCACAAACCAGAACCACTCCCATTAGCCATTAGGAGCGTTATTTCCTTACTTCTCCTATTTCTATATGGGAGAACTGCCTCCACATACCAAATTATGTTCTTTCTTTCCTGTAGGCTAAGAATGAAGCCTCTTAGCTGTGCCTGAAGTCAAAATGTGGCTCAAAAAATGTATTAATTATTGCTGGGGCTTAACGTGGTTTACAAATATCCTGTTTAACTAGGAGTTCTGACTCATCAGGTTTTGGACTTCTAATAATAGCCAAGAACCTTCTGTCTGATGAGAGGTGGGAAGTGTGAAATGAGAAGTGCCTGCCATCAGGAGGCTGGTTGCCCTCCATCAGCCCCTGAACGGCACCCTTCTGATACGCTGTATGTTTTCATGGGTTAAGAGAGTAAATAGTGGCCAATCTATATTGTCTAAGGAAGAGAGCAAACCTTTCTCCTTGCTTTGTATTCAGACAGCAATTACCCTTTTTATTTGCTGAAGGAAATGTTCATGACATGCTCCAGTGCATGTTAATTCTGTTTCTTGTTCTTGGATAATTATCTGTTTTCAAGCTCTGTGTTGGTGAAGATCATTTTCCTAGTAAGAAAAGTTTGACATTTCATTGGAAAGACTTGTGAACAATCAAAGCCACTCATTATTTAGTAGTGCTCAACGGACCCAGGCTTTGGATTTGATGTTTCATGTTAAAACATGACAGAAGCAGTGGTCTGTTTAGTCTCCTCCACACTAAATCCCAGCAACTGAGCACTTAAATGCAATATGGAAGGAAATACGGAAAATATGGTACAAAGATGGATAATGATGTTTGTCATTCATCTAACATGTACTGATGTTGGGAACTAAATCACAAATTACTTATTACGTAAGCTAACTAGCTTTAATAACACTGCAACCCAAACCCAATTTAAAAACAATCCCACTGTCTCACTGCCACCAGACTTCTCTGAAACCTCGAATATCACATTTCTAAATGTGTTGTATTATTTAGAAGGTGCCACATACGTGCAGAAAAAGAAAGGATGGGAGCCTATGCTGCTATGAATCAGCAAACTGAATTCCATGGAGCTGCTCCAATTTATTCCACATGAAGAGCCAGCCCAGATTTTCTCGTTTGGGAAAGCATGGTGGTGTAACCCAACAGACAAATGCATCTGACGTTGCATGAATCTGACAGAAGAAAAGACTCTCTCTTTCCAGATGTTGTACTTGCAGGATTTCATGGTAACATTTGAGGACACGTGATTGAATGTTTTTGCTAAGTCATTTTTATTTAAAAAGGGAAGAAAAGAGAAGAACAGATATTTCTGCAAGCAGCAGCAGCCACTTAAGCCTTTTTTCTATGGTTTTCCTTTTCATTGGTGGCTTCCCGAGAAGGTTCTCTGATGTCTCACAAAGACTGAGGTCACAATACAGTGCTTTTACCAGTGAGTCTCTCTCCTCTAGTCACAGAGCTCAGGATCTGTTAGATTTGGTTAAAATTGGCTAAAGGGTTAAAAGATGAGGAGGGAGCGGCAAGGCTGAGGGGCAGGGACAGCCCAGCACATTATATAAGCTGCATTTGTTTATGAAACCAGGTTAAAATGCAACATAAGGGCAAACAAACAACCGGCCTTGGCAAATCACAAGTAAAATTTCTGGAGAGCAGGAAGCGTTGCGTTGCCTGACAGCAGCTTGGCCTTTCCCCTCCCAGGTCTAAATTCTGCTCAGGCTTGGAACAGGCAGGGTAAGTGGAAAAAGGTCAATGCATTGGTCTTTGTGGACTGTCATCTGCTCCTCTTGCCTCCTCAAAAGCCACTAACAAGATAATCTGATCACAAAGATCAAAAGCTCTCTCGTGGTGTGCTAAGGAAACTGATAACCGCATTCTCCTGTACTGTATATACCTATAATTTGGGGTTGGGAACTGGCCCACATTTACCAGAGATGGAAAGTGGCTTTGAAAGTCTTTCTTTATATCTCATTCACACTATATAAAGAAACTGCTGTTTCCAGGGAGAGGCTGAAATGTTCAGAACAGGGATCTAGACTTGTGCTACCAGAACTTTACTGCAGAATTCATTTAAGCAGTTTCAGCACATACACACACTGCTCACTTGTCCTGTTGTTTTACACTTACGTTTTACACTTATTATTTCAGAATGTTTTCTCTACTGGTGACAAAGCTCCTGTTTAATTAATTAGAATCATTTTCACTAAAGTCTCTTCTGAGATTTCTGAAGTTTCTCCATTCTATTTTTCATGTAACCAAATTTCATTTTTTTTATTTAATTAAAATTAAACCAATCGTCATCTTTTATCCAATGATGGGTCTAAATTAGATTCTGCTGTTGTACAGCTCTGTAGGCCTTACCTAAACTTCAAGCAGTGCTCAAGAGGAGTAAAGAAAAGAGGTCAGTTCTACTAAAGGCAAGGGAGAGATCTGGACTGGAGCTGGTTTCTGTTATTGTAATGAGACCTAGTTTGGAAAACATGAAATCCCAGCAAAATGACCAAAGAACTACCACTGGAAGGCAGTCAGGGTAAAATTAAACATTTTGCAAATGCTCTGTTTTCCTCCTTCTTAGCCAGATGCTTTTAATCCCCATTTCATTTGTATTTAATTATTCTTGCCAGCTCCTCTTCACTGCTTACTTGTGACCACCCAGCACCCATCTCTTTTTTCACCTCATAGAACAGCATCCTCTTTCTTGCCTAAATAGGGTCATCAACTCAGCTGAGCACCATGATTCTTGGCCACTTCTGCTTGAACGTGTTATTAGGTTTGACATGTGGAAGCTCCTCTTCCACTGGAGGCTGGTCCTTCCTCAACCCCTAACAACTCTGCCCGACGAATGGTTTTCTCCTCCTTTTGTTAAATTACTTTGAAGGCCTGCAAGGACCATTCAATCATCTCACCTGTTTCTCCCCCCTGCCTTACACCTCTGAAGAAAAAAAGCTTGACTACTCCTTCATTTTGCTCTCCCACAGCTTTTGTACAACTCTGAATCTTTCTTTATGCAGAGGATTCTCAGTGGAAACAAGGAGGAATCAAACCCAGTGATCTCACCACTGACCATCAGCAAGTTTCCCCACAGCCTGGGGACTCCTAGATGAGCTAATCAGCAATACATCACTCTAGATGAGAAATGTGGACCAGAAAAGCTCAGACATTTTCATGGACAGGTATGTTATTCAGGGACCATTCCGATGGCTCCAGTAAAGCTCATCCAGACCTGGCACGCTGCTGATTCTGGCCTCTTCCAAGTGAGGCAAGAGATACGATTGGTATGGAGTGCTGGCATCTTGTACCAATGCCCTGCTTTGCTCCCATTTAATCATGGCCTGAAACTGCAGCAAGTATCAGGAAACGCACACAGGGATAAGCTGTTGGCTTAAAACAAAAAGCTACAAGTGAGAGAGAAAGGATTTTAGAACTGACAGCAAACGCTGCACCCAGATCAGCATTCTTTCCTGACAAGGAGCTATCACTGAAATGAAGAACAAGTTGTGGCGTGTCTCATTTATATACCAACTCAGGAACAACCTTCTTGCCGTATGTTCAACCCCACAAGGGTTCGTGTGTTCACACACAGCTCTGGAAGGTACAATTATTTGTGATGACAAAGGATGATCTAAGCAAACACAGGCAGACTCCCATGCACTTGTCTTCTCATCCTACGTGTGAGCAATCACACTACGTAGCCTTGATTCTGCCCGGGGCAGTTTCCGAACCATGAATCACGAAACACGAGGCAGAGGCGGCACCAAGAGACTATGAGGAATTTACACTTCTGGCATAACTCAGCTGCTTCGTGGCTCCCCCTCCTTCCCAAGAGCTCGGGCACGGCTGTGCTGAGTCCCCAGTGCCGCCCATTCTGGCAGCAGCCGCACACACTGGTGCTGACTGTAACCGAACTGGAAAGTAACAGCAGTCCCTAAAGAACACTGGCATGACTACTATATCTGGGGGAGTTGTTTGGTCCGGGTCTTTTAAGTATTTCTGAGGTATTACAGTTATATTTAGCTGCTGAAACATAACACGAAGTATAGCAAGAACCCCCGCTGTGCATTCGGTCATCTGATACTAATTATGCACGAAAAAGAAGGAATCTATCTTTAGTTTAACTTCAAAGACAAGGCTATGCTTCTTACTGTCAAGTAGGTAGGACTCGCAGTGATACTCGGTGATTACAACCGCAGGGCCACATGCCCGGTGGGAAATCTAAGGCAGCTGGAAAGGCTCAGCAACACTAATGTGTTGCTCACTCTCTTTTCTCTTGCTAGTCTGTAAGTTATGGGGCAGAGTATTGCTATTTATTCAGATTACTCTGATGTTGTGAATGACTGACGACCAAATCAAAGTCTGCTCGCTGATTTCAGCCAAGGATCTCTCTCAGATTTTTTTCCCTCATCAGTCCCAAGCCCTTCCCGTGATGTTACAGGGGTAAAAAGAGAGACACGGTCACCAACGCACACACAGGTACACACAGAGAATGATCCTACAAGCTTATTTATTTAGGAAAGCAGGCAAAAAGCCATTGTGGCGATCATGTTAAGATCTACCTCTGCCATAACGCTCCCTGTGTGCTCTGTATCACCTTCCCCAGAGCTTTACTTGGGTTTGTGTATGATTGCAAGCTCTACAGGGACTGCCTACTCTTTTGGATTTACTACCGTGATAGAGAGCTGCTCTAGTTGGTCCCTTATTTCTTCTGTAATAAACATGATTAATCATGATAATTAAAAGGATGTCCCCCTCCTTTTTGTTCTTTCATTACCGTACAGATGGTAGGGTTTTGGTTTTTTTGTTTTTTCTATGCTAGGTTTTTCTTTTTAAGTCTGATCTCACCATCTCTCCACTACAGTGTGTGTACACATCAGACAAATAAGTGCAATTTTAATAAGGGGAATGGTGCTTTATTGTGCCCATGTTATAAATTGTGCTTCCTTTCGTTTGACACGTTTTCCTCCAGGTAAGTTATATCACGACTACACATACTGCAAATCTTATTGTGAATGTTTAAATCCTAATTCTCTTTCACTTCAGATGTTTTTTGTTAAAAGAGAAGGCAACATGGAACCATAAGGAAGGACTTTCTTGTCAAATTTTATCTTCAAGGAGGCTTGGATTAATATGAAGCACACAGCTGAGGTATCTGTGTTTTGAAGTGCTTGAGAGACTCTTTTAATTGCCGCAATCTGTTGTGCCTCTCAGATCTATTTGTGAAGGTGTTCAGCCTGGTGTGTGTTTTGCTGATGAGCTATTCTTTGTCTTGTAATGAAGAAATGTTTTGTCTTCTGTCAGATATTAGAGCCACTGATATTTAATTGTTTAAGAATGGGAAATGAAAGACTGAATACTAACAAAAGAACGAAAGCAGTTACAACAACGGTTGTTAAACATCGTAAGGTGGTGTTTTACTATTTTATTATTATGTTTTGCTTATCTCTTTTCTGTTCATTAGCCAGGAGCCCAGGAGTTTTCTTTCAACAGATCCTCTACTCTAATACTTTCTAGATAAAGGCAGTTTATTACCACCAAGTAAACTGTGTTCGTATAGTGTATGTCCGTATGTTTTATATATTCTTTCTTTGGATCTACTGTGGATGTTTTACATTAGCGACTTCTTAAAAAAATTCCCCTCTTTAAAATTTCTGTAAATGTTCTTGATACAGTGGAATATATAGCAATAATTGATTATTCTTTCTGATTCTTCTTAGCATTCTATCAAAAATGGGAACCACGACATGGGTGTAATTACTTTTGGAGCAGAAAACTTTCATAGATGTGATACTTTGTATTAATAATAAATCATACATGTGCCGTCTCCACAGAAATCTAACAAACTAAATGGCCATTGCAGAGCAGACCAAGTCACTGTTTACTTGCCTTATTAACTCTCCCTTCTCCCCGTTATAAGTCTCCCACACCCTTCTGATTAGTAATATCTATCCTAGATAGACACACTGGGGCTTCTCCTCAGAAACCGATCCCATCTGTTTACTCCATCTCTGCCACGCTGCCCCAGGGTCACATCTCCATTCCCCTCACACCACTCTGGGTTAGCTCTTCCCCTTCCTCCTGATCTCACACAGATACTTTACTCTGCCCACTCCCCCTGTCTGCAAAGCCTCCATCGCTGCAGCCTGCTTCTCCCCTCTACTCTAAGTCCTTTTATTTGGCTATGAAAGAATGGAAGTACTTGGGTGGGCTGATCTAAAGTTGCTGCCTTCGTTAACTTTTTTGTACAAGAGCTCCCATTCTATACTGTCTTCTAAATGGAGATGTACCTGATATCTGGAACATGATTTAATCTCACTTAACTCTTCATGCAGCTTGCAAGACCAGAACCAAACCACTCTCAGGCTACTCATTTTCAAAGATCGTATTAGTTAAGAGTGTTTTTAATTTCTTGTTTAAGTGCCAGAAGAGCCAATGTAAGGTTAAGGATAATGATCTACCTCCAGAACTTCATTTAATATTTAATAACCCACGATCACTATTTAATTTGGACCAATCCTATACTGTATGCTGTAGAGGTCTCTCTCTACTGTTCCACATCTGTTAAATATTTTAGATATTTTAGCTTTATATTTATGTAGTTGAGATGGAGTATAATAAAGCCTGTTAAAATCAAGAGTGTATGAGGTTATATTGGGTTTTCTGAGAAAGACAGATTTAGCAAGCTTAATGGAAACCATTCACTCCTCTATTGAGATGTCAGATTTGTTTCTCACAGTTTTGCACATTATGTTTAACTCAGTTCTTTCCATCAAAGGCAACCGATGTCTTCTAGCAACACATTCAGACATGGTTTCCTTCTTAGCTTCAACCTCTCCAGAATAAATTAATACCACAGACAGTGGCATGCACATGAAAAAGATCATTCCAGATGCAAAATGACGTATCTATGATAACATAAAGGAGCACAACTTACTGTCTACATATACTGGAATTCTCCTAACTTCCTTCTGGAGATCTTGTTAACATCTGACATTTGGGCAACACATTTCCATTATGGCTCTTCATATGATTTTTCTAAACCTTTAATCAGTCAGGAATGTCAGGCTGGTTAACACCACAGCAACATGTCATTTAGTGCCCCACCTCATTTTCAGCAAACTGTTCCACAAAGCTTGAATATCATTAGGTGGACAGAGCACTACAAATATGTCTCTGCAATCAACTTTCATCCACAATTCTCTGTTGTCAGCATTTTCTCTAAAATTGAAGCTTTCATCCTTAAGAAAGACACCTACCCTCAAGCAGGACACTATCTTTACCAAAGGCCAACCGCTCCAATGATACACCAGGGAGGTTTAGAGGGCTGCAGACTGAAGCATCCTTAGGTTATGTTCTCATGGTTACAACTGTGGGCGATATATTCTTAGGAGGCAACTGAGAAATGCAGACCCAACCAATAAAATAAGGTAACAAATTCCACTGTCATTCCTCACCAATATACTTTAAAGCCATCTCACCAGCCAGTGACAACACCGCACTCTACGCAAGTCAAGTTTAATAATTGATTAAACTTGATTACACAAACTTGGAACTGAGCAATATTATAGCAAATATCGTGCATAGACATCTAGGGGGATACGCAAGAACCCATTAAAAAGAATGAGATGGACATACCTACTGTTTCCTATCATTTACATTCTTAATCTTTAAACCAAACTTCTACTCTATTTATTTGTGCAATTAAGCACATTAATTCACTGGCTGTGCACAGCTCTTGGAGGATTTAGTCAAGCTCTTAAGTAATTCTGAGACATACTGTGCATATTTGTCTAAAAACGTGCCCTAGTTGTACAGCATGGACAGGTAAGAGACTTAATCAGAAAACAAAAACCAAATGTAAGGAAGAAATGCTCTCAGGGGACAAAAATGCAAGGCAAGAGATAGGTTATTGCTCACTGAATTACCTACACAAGCATTTCCTTTCTTATTACAACATTAATCTCTGAGCGTGTGATACAGGAGTCAGTAGCATTAATCCTTTACCTTGTTCTGCAAGAAACCAGAGCGCTACACGACACTATCAGCTTCTGCCCCCACCAGTATCTGAGAGCAGCAGTCATTTTGTGCAGGTCAAGAGAGTGTCTCTGGTAGAGAGAAGAAGATTTGTTTCCCTCTCTCTTACAACTACCATGTCGGACAATTCAGAGAAATTCACTACACTTCTTCCCCACGTCCTGAAATTTCTTCTCCTCTCCCTCTTCCTTCCCATAAACCCAGGATCATGCTAACTTTGGCAATGTCCCAGTCCACATTGATCACTACAGCCCAGGCCCTTCTATTCTGTTCCCATTCACATCAAGCTTTAAAAGGCACTCTCCACCCTCCACGCCACTGCAGGAAGAAGGGCTGGATTAAGGAAATGCAGAATTACACAGTCACACCAGCAAAATACCTCCCTGACACAGTCCCCACATTGCTGTCCAGCAGCAGGAAGCCACCTTTGCAGGACTAGGTTTTGGTCCCAAGTAGAGAAGATAGATAAAATAGAAGATAGATAGATAAGAAGATAGATAGATAGATAGATAATAGTAGATAGATAAAATAAGAAAAACATTTTGAATGCTGAAGCTGTCAAGCACAGAAAGGAGATAAAATGCATCTGCACTTGACAAAATAATAAACGCACCAAACTTTTCAAGCCAGAAGCTCACTGAACACAAAGCACAGCACCACACAATGTGACCTTTCAAAAGAGAATTGTCCCCTATTGATTAATATTTGCAATATCGCATCTGTCCTGCGTGAATATCAAATTGTATGACAATGTAGTACAAGTCCTCAGAGCCAGAGTGAACGGCTGGATAGCTGGCTTGGGATCAAAACGATCAGCATGCCATGAAAGCGGCGATACAACTTGAGACTAGTTCACCGAGCCCAGCATCCTGTCCCTGGCAGTGGTCAAAAGCAGAGAGTCAGAAAGTGAAGCTCCCACTGCTTCTTGGCACTGTAGGTAGAGCGTGGTTTGTCATCCCAGTGACAACAGGCAAAGGACTTCATTCAGTCCTTGTGGCCAGCAGCAGAAGTTGAATTGTAGTGTGGTGGGTAGCACTGTGGGACAAAGGATAGATTGGAGGTGTAACAGAGCTTCAAGGGGCTCAGACTCGGGGCTAGAGAGATCAGTGGGGCTTCAGAGGGAGGACAGCAGGGCTTTGGGAGTCAGTCTGGGGTGTCACTTTCTTCCCTTTCATTAATCTGCTGCTCTCCCAGCAATCTGATCTGGTTGAGGGATTTCATCCCATTGTGGGACTCTAAGGCCAGAACGGACTGGCCATGCTGGGTAGAGATGAATGAAGATCACGAGGGAACTGCAGGTCAGAGTCCTACACCTCCAATAGGTTTTTGAATAATACAGCTCTCAGAAACCTGTATGAGAATATGTGCACCTGTATCTGTCAAACTGTATCGCTCCATCCCTCAGCCTTTGCGTAGCTGCTATTCTGAGAGGGAAGGTTTGGCGTAAACGTTGGGAGCTTCCTCTCTTGCAGGCACCGCAGCGCAGAGCCCCAGGTGGGCTGATGGTACAGGGCCAGTTGGCCGTGCTGCTGCGGCCAGGCTGCTTCCACGCTGGGGCTCGCTGGTGGGAGCAGAGTCTGCACAGCACTGCAGCACCCGCTGCCACCGCAGCGGAGACACTCAAACACTTGGCACCAAACACACAGAGGGTACCTCCTACAGAGTTCTGTACAATCTTTAAGCATTGCTGCTTCATATTTGGTCCTGCTGATCCTGCAAAGAACTCCCACTAAGGGGGTGTTATCACACACTGAGCCCAGGAGAGCGCCTTGGATATGCCTCAGTCCTCCTTACAGAGCGCACAGCTGGGAGCCGGGAGGAAATGCAACGAAAACTGCCCATTTGTAACCCTTGATAGTTCACATTAAAAAGACCCAACCCATGGGAGTACAGGAAATGCCTGACTGATAGTGTAAGCACTCATGTAGATTTGTGCAAGCTGGCAGACCGATCTTCATCGTTCAGGCTGGCTATATTCTTTGAAGATATGTCACTTCCCTGGATGTATGCAGCTGTGCATTTGAAGCTCACGCTAGCTGGACAAAATGATTTGTTCATGATTCTTAATGTTTAGCCCTTTCAGGGAAAAAAATTCCAGCACTTCAAGCTTTTGTGAGTCTGAAAGGCTCATTCAGTTTTTAAGTATCTGCCTTAGCTTTTTTATTACAATTATTTATTTGAAGCCCGAACAGGCAATTTGATGAATGAGAGCGAGAGGGGGCGGCAGGGAAAGCACACAAACAATACATTGTATATAGTTTTGCCAATTACCATGAACAGTCCTCAACCGACTGAGAAGATTTAATATTTTTGATATGCTATTACATAGGGTTTCTTTTACCCTCCTGTTGCTTTCCTCTTTCCTTATTATTAATTAATATGCTCAATGTAATCAGATTTTATTTTTAGGAACTGATCCTGATGTTCTTGCTTACACAAAGCAGTAGTTACCCTAAGTAGCTTCAGGAAACCGATGCCCTGATCCAACAAAAACAAAGCTGGAGGGATATTCACTGCATGCAAGGCTGTTATGCAAAGCTGTTGAATTTCTCACCCCTCCTTCTTCTGTGCATACTTTTACAATTTTAACTCTCTGCACACACACGGTTGATTCCTTCCCTTGCATCTGAACCAATTCACAGCAATCTTAACAGTAAGGCAGTGTTTTTGTTTGTGCAGCAGTGTCAGTAGCTGGGAAAGGTGGCTGTGATGTCTCTGGGTGAGGCAGGTGAGCACGATACATCACATCAGCTCCTCATGAGGAGCCCAGAACAAGCCTGATGTGGATGACTCTCCATTTGACTTATTCCTCTGACACAAAAAATCAGGGCTTCATTCTTTCTAAGGTGATAGATTAAGATGGAAGTGAGACCCAGTGCAGCTCATCCTTTCCTGGTATGAGTACAGCTATACTGATTTCACTCAGAGTATCTGTCTCTAACCATCTCTAAACCTGTTGACTCCCCCATATGATAAAAATTCTTTTTAGAGTACTCCTAAGAAAAATAAATCTCAGGGAATAATTTAATAAAGAGTGATAATTCTTTCAGAGTTCTCAAAGCCAGTCTATTCCACAGCAAAGATATCTATTCAACATTCTTCTGAATTTTATGTTCTATTCAGAACAATCTCTACATACAGCAATATACCACTTCTTCTCATTCTGTATTTTCCAGAGGATTGCTCTATCAGGGAGTGTGAAATTTGGGCCTGAACGCACTGAATATTTTTTGAAGCTAACCCTAAGCCTCTGGGCTACTAAATTATTTCTTAAGCAAAACCAGCACACTCTTCATTTAAGATCATTCAGCATCCTCTTGATTATGGTATGACGTTACTTAAATGGCTGGAAAACTTCAGCTACTCAGTAAGTTTTACACTGATCCTATTTTGCCAGTAAAATTTTAAGTATTACATAGTTCGAGAGACATCTTTCACAGCTGCTGACTGAATATTAATATGATTTTTTATTTCCACTAGACTCCATTAGAATGTAACTAAACATTAAAAATGAGCCCTAGATTCAGTGACACTTATTCCCCCATTGCGTATCACTGTATGACTCTCGAGCCCTGTTTCTCTTTACCCCATTTGTGGTCCTATCCATCTGATTTATAGAGCGAGCTGTAGCAGGAAGTGGAGAGGAATTCTAAATCACCACTCATTTGTCAGACTTCAATACTAAGTGCAAAATATGGCATTAAAGCAAGACCGAATGCTTTCGTCCTTCTGCTTGTAGAAAATACCTCCTTGCACAGGACTTCATGGTACAGCAGAGGTAATGGGATAAGTGGTTACGAATTTCCCCCGTACTCAGCTGCACTGCACGTGTGTATTATCAGCCAGGGAAAAGCTTAAAGCAGGTTCAAACATGCAGAGCACATTCAAGTTTATGACTTAATTGTGCTGAGAACCAGTGCTGTTACTTTGGATCAATGGTGCTGAGAGGAGCATTTCTAAGCCTCAAAGCTTACTACACCCATTTGCAATTATCGTGCAAACTGTCCACTTACTACACTGACCTGTAAGATGATGCCTTTTCCAAGAGGGATTAAAGGTTTTCATTTGTGCTGCTCAGCTTTCTTTTCCATCTTGAACTTTCAGGCCGTTCCTGCTGCCTGACAGACGGTGCTTATACCGTATGCATTCTTGAATTACCGCTTCAAAAAAATACAACTCTATTTTAATTAGATTTATGGGAAATCTTCCTAAGGCAAATTCTTCCCAGTTGCAATTACTGAGCACACCTGAGATAAAGGGATGGCAGGGAAAGGAATTCTCTTTCTTTCAACATAAAATACAGTTTATTTGGCTATTTTTATTATCAAAACAGGTAATGATATTTTCAAAAGAAGCAAAGCGGTTCATCTTTATGAATCATTAACTGGTTATCCATAAATATGCACAAAGCTGCATGAAATCAAGGAAATGAGGTTTCCTGCCCTAGAGAGTGTACAAAATGATGTTACAGACACACTTGTTGCGGCAGCAAAGCACTTGGGAGCATGTATCACTGGAAGCATGTGGGCAGAATGAATAAAGACTCAAAATGACTAGAGTGAAAATTTTTCTAAGGTCTTTCAAGACAAGCAGATGCCTCTGGACTAGGAAATGTAAAGCAAAGTCCCGAACCCCGGTGATGCGCAAGCTGCCTCTCCTTTGGGATGTGTCCTAGAGATCCCCACCGCATCTCCCGTGCACTGGCAGGCTTAGGAGCAGCGATCCTTTGCAAACCTGCCTCTTATCGTGCAGCTGCCACCCTTTTGCTCTTTTCTGCCCAGGACAGAATTTGGGGAGTCCCAACCCCAGACTCCAACTCTGCTGGTGACAGCTCTCACCGAGACGAGAGCGGGGTATGGAGGCGTAGGGAGAGTAGGTGGCACCAGGTGCTGGGGTAAAGTGTCTGAAGCAAAGCCCTTGTGCTCTCTTCATCACTCAGACTCATCCAAATCGAGCCCAACATTGAAAAGCAACACACCCAAAGAGTCAGATCGGTGAAAATGCGCTACAAGGCGAGCACTAGCACTCGATGACTGAAGGAGGCTACTCTACTGGCTTTTGAAGGCTTACAAGAAGAAGCTGTTGTTTTTATCAGTATCTGCAGAAATGAAAGTTGTATTTCATGCGAAAATCTACTCCGCTTAAATGGAACAGCTGATGAGGAGTAACCCCCTCAAATTGTGTTAGCACCTGGTCCATTTAATTTCTGCTTTGAACGAGATTTTACAGTTGAATTCTAAGCCGCTCAGTGAAGGAGGCTGGAAGGGAAATGCTGACACCCTCTTACTATGGCAATATTGAATGGTTTTGCTCTAAAAGGTACTGCAATTTCACATTTGTAGTGTGAGCTAAATGGGAAGTAATTTGTCGTTACTAATATAAACCACATTTATCAGCGCAAAAGTTATCTTACGTTTTTGGACATGCTCTAAGAGTGTTTAAAATTAAGGAAACGCTGGCGTGTGACCTTAATGCATACTAAGCAGCCAAGATCATAAATGCAGATCCACGGCCACCACTGCATTTTGTTAGATAAAACCCCCTGATATCTACATTAGAACACCATAAAAGTGGCTTTTTTCTAAAAATAATATATATTAATTGTGGCAGGTGAAGATGCCACCAGGACATCAACCTGAAAATATCTGCCCTATAGCAAATAACAAAACCCCAAATCAAGAATATGTCTATTGTAAATCACCAGGATGTTAAGCAAATCTGACAGAACAAGGACCCTTGAATTCAGCATCTAGGACAGGGAGAACTATGTGATGATACAGGACCTATTGAAGTACTGTCTTTCCCTAAAAGTAAATATGTAATATTTCCTAGGTATTCATACATGGACTGGAAATGAGCTGTTTATGTGGAACTTTGGAGAATCTCACTCTCATTTAGCAATATTAAACCCCCTGGAAAAACCAATACAAATAAAAATTATTCCTGTCCTTTCAAACAGTGTTTTAAAATATGTTTTCAGGAATATGCAATTACCTGAGCTGGGAATGGAATGAAAACTAAACAGAAACACTTGTAATCATTCCCTTAATAGCAAATTACCATTACAATTTATTAGAGGAACAAGCTCAATATCCATACCATGTATGAGAGATCAGTTTAGCTCCTTGCTGCTGTGAAAGTTCTGTCACAATCCTACCAATCCAGCGCAACTAGCAGGGCTTGACCAGGCATTCACGAAAGCCTGGCTTCTCCCTCACACTCCCCAAATTTCTCCACGTATCACACTGTGGCTGCTGCAGTGATTGAGAGTGGGGCAGCAGGGGTAGCCCAAAGGCTGTATCAGCCGAGGTCTGAAAATCTAGCCCGAGTGCTGCTCCGTCCCACACAGCAACGAAAAGCTTCTTAGAGATTCTCCAGTTTAGGAGAGATGGTTATAAGGGTCTCTTTCTCTGCTCACTATTTTCACATTTATGACTTTGTTTTTGTGCACTAGTGATTG
The DNA here is from genome assembly GCA_025774025.1 of Xenus cinereus. Lineage (NCBI taxonomy): Eukaryota > Metazoa > Chordata > Aves > Charadriiformes > Scolopacidae > Xenus > Xenus cinereus. The sequence goes on along the minus strand of JAOXJK010000051.1, from coordinate 24,134,744 downwards.
CTGTATTGCTTCTAACTGCAATATTTGTCTTAGCCCCTTATCTTTTTTTTCTTTACAAGCCCTTATTTTTATATATAAAAAATATACATAACTTCCACCCTTAAAGTGTTCTTAGGACACTGAACTGTGAATATATACCAAATAGAAGCAGCAACGCACGTACTAAATATTACAGTGGTCAAAGGGTCCCTCGTAGGAAGTATTAGCTTGTTTTTGCCTCAGTCAGTATTTAACTCTCAGCTCAATAAATCTTGATGCACTCCTCAATTCAAGTCAATATCTGTTTAATATTTCATGATGGAGCTAACCAGTGAGCACCAAATAAATCTGCTCCCCTGTGCTGAGGGAAACACAGAGGATCTGCATAGAGCCCGGGGATCCGGGGCTTGCTCTCCCCTGCCCTGCTCTGGGGAAAGTGCCTTTCTGATTCCCTCCTGACACCTTGCTTCCACCTGCAGCAAATCCCTTTTCTCTAGGTCACTTTGGCCTCTTCTCACTGAGAAGCAGGTGACACATCTTCATCTATTTGGCTCTTTCTGCCAATGTGCTCTCTCTGCTCAGAGCGTGCTTCAAATATTTAGCCTTTGGTTTAGCAAAGCACAGCGCTGGAAGTTTAGATCTACGATCCTGATGGCAGACTCGCTCAGCCTGCGGGAAGCCATGGTGTCATCTGAAGACGGATTGCTTTTCTTAAGTGCATCTCTGCCTGTGACTAGCAGTGCCTTCCAGCCCCACGGGGTTCAGCTGTCACGACTTTTCTTGGGTTGTTCATGGAGTAAAAGAAAGAAAAGGCCTTGCTTCGTCATCACACCGCTTTGCCTAACTGTTGTGCAAAGGAGGGTCACCTTCTGGATATTCTCCATTGCCAGCTGCTGGCCAAGGAAGGCATTGGAGCAGCAGGAGGAAGTGTTCGGGCTTCTCATGTCACCCATATCCTCCTTTACTCCCAAGAGGAATAACTGGGAGAGAAGAGTTTGCTCTTAAAGGAGGAGAATTAACTGCCTCAAAGCAAGGGGACTTGTGCTTTGGCGTTAGTGTGTCCTGTAGCTGAAGTGCTCACAACGTGACTGGTTTTACAGCCTGTCTTAGGCGACGGCTCAGCTCCATCGCTGGAGAAACACATCGCCTCACAGTGATTACTGGTTTTTCCTCATGATGCACTATCAGATAAGAAACGCTATTTTTCAGCTGAGAGCCCAAGAGCAAGTAACTTGTCCAAGCGTGGCAATGGTGGTGAGACTGAACCTCATTTTCTGAAATACAAAATTCTGTCATTGGCACTTGCAGTGCTTCCAACCAAAACCGACCGTATAATTTGATTTTCAGCATGCTTATAGGAAACTCCACTCATTAGCCAGCTGAGCGAGCACAAGTTAAACAAGAAAGCTTATATCCAGGACCATGCTACCACTATTCACATTCTCTCTAAATTTTCAATTTAGGAATTACCTCCCAAGGGTTTGCGCATCGTAAAAAAAAAAAAGGTGAGGTAAAACCCCCAAATTATGCAAAGAAGGACAAAATCAACCTAGCAATAAATATTACTTACAGGACTAAGAGCCCTGCTGGAATGTGTCTCAGGTGGGTTGCACTGTCTGCTCTGAGCAACCTGCAACAGCCTGTCAGGGCACACTGTACTGGGCCCAACTGGTAACTCCAGTGTCCATCAGGGAGGCTTCAAGCCCCTGTAGGCGCTGCTGGTACCACTTGCCGACACTCCCAAGGTGATCTGTTCTGTCAGCTTGGGAAGTCAGAGCGAAGCGACCCATTCAGCAGGCTCTGCCCCGGTGGGAAGTGCCCGGGGCTGTGAGGGGGAGCAGTGGGGACGTACGGTGCCACGGCTGGCTGTGTCGGCTCCGAAGGTTCCCCAGAGAAAGCCCCGCAGCCCCGGCCGTCGCTGGAGCCGCGACCCAGGGCACAGGCTGCTGCTTTTAATTACTGTGCTTGCAATGCACTACTGTTCTTTAGGAAACTTCCAATTTCCAGATGAGAACTTTTGTAGATCGGGCTCATTCCTAGTTATATATTGATCCTTTTGAACCCAGGTGCCTCAAGGGATGTTTTAGATTGCAGCATTTTGTATTAGTGACAAAGACCTGTGCTCTTCTTACTGTGTGTGATCGTGCCTGCACAAGCTGTGGGGTAGACAGTAATAAGCAGCTTTATGATTTATTTTTGGGTGATAGTCTAAGCTTGTAAGCTTTTGGGAAAAGCAGAATTGTTTCAAATTCATTTCTTTTTTATGTTAGTGCTTCAAGTTTTGGCATTCAGAAACCTTAGATACAGGGAAAAAAATAATAAAAAAAGTGAGCTCAATTAAATTAGTGGCTTCCAAAGTTGCGTCTATAGCACTGGCTCTCCTCCTGAACTCCAGATGAAATGAAACAGATGTGAGGGGAAATGAATGTAGCAGCCAAAGTAAACGGTGTGACTTGGTCAAAAGGAACTCTCTCTCCCCAGCCAGATTTCAAGACTTCCCCTGCACCAAAACCAGCTGAAGGGATATAAATACTTTGCCATTTACACCTGGTTGAAGCTTTCTGGATTTCATTTCCCCTCTCCCATTTTCCCTCTTCCTTTCATCTCTCCTTTATTCCAGCCATCTCCTCCACAGGTATACATACACATATGTAAACACACACATATAAACACACAGCAAAATATGGGATGAATTTTAAAAAAGCATGATTTGCAGGTCGACATTGTCTGAAGTGTGGAATGCTCCCTAAATACTCTGTAGAAATTTCTAGAGTGAGACATACTTAAGATGATTTTATAAGATACAGTCTGGAGTTGGAACTCCAGCATTAGATATTAGCATTGTGTTCAGTGTGGCTTTAAGTGAATGCCAATTAAAATTACCATCCCTGTCATCAAAACAACTCTATTCTCTCTTTAATATTGCTTGGATTTTTGTATTGGCACTTTCTTTCAAACATAGATATAAATTCTGCAAAGTATGTAAATAGCTACATCATTTTTATTACATACTATCCATATCTCAGTTTATCCTTTGACCTGCTTCTGCTTCTAAACTGCTCCAAAGACATAGGGACAGACAAATAGATGCTCAACAACATTTGAGCTGCCAGGGTGAGGAAAACCATTCTGCCAACTCAGCCGGGAACAAGCAACAAGCCACTTGACGGGGATATCAACCAGCTGATGAGCACATTTGAGGCTCATCTGACAACAGAACTAAGTTATAAAAGAAAAAGTCCGTAACGGGAAATATGAGAGACAGAGCCAGGATAGAGATGAAGAGCAAAACGCTGCACGAACATTTGGCATGATCGCTGTCGAGGCTCACCCAGCTGCTGGGTTTGAGAGGAGGTGGATGATGCTCTTGTTTGGTGAAAAAGGCACAAGCTGCACGATGGGCTGATCTAATCCCAAAGACCACGGTAAACGGCAGTGAGAAAAATATGTAGGCACTTTTTAGTTACTCTAAATCTACTATTTTGTTGTGCAACAAAAGTAAAGAATGACTGTCCCTCACAACCTGTATCAACCCCTAAGTTTGTTTGCCCTGGTTCTTACTTATCCCTGGAGGGAAACTTTAAGTTCCAAGTGACTGCAATAGCAGTGCTCGGGAAGGCCACCTTGATGCAGAAGGGGCTGAGGGGCAGCCTGTACTATGAGAGGGCACAAAAAGAGACTTCCAGCAGAGATGGTCATTGCTCTCTGCAAAGACCCAAGGAAATTAAAAATATATTGTTCCAACAAGCTTGGACTGAAACGCAGCAGTTTGGCAAGAGCTGGGTGAGGTGCCCCACGACACCAACCTCCCCCAGCATTGAGACAGTCCAGCAGCAAGCTGCCGGCTCCCCCTCCTTATCGGGGACACCTCCACCCCAAGATGCGGCCGAGAGGTGCTTTTCCTTTGCACAGAACATACGGTGTTGCCTACTACTGGTCTGGCCTTCCAGAGGAAAGAATAAATTATTAACAAATAGATACAGTGAAAAAATTGCACTGGTGACTTTCTAAAGTAACTCGTTGCACTACAAAAAGAAGGAAGCTTCAAAAGTAGCTAATAATTTAACAGTCTGTTTTGAGGGAATCTCTGGGGTCTGTCTGCAGGTTCCAGGCTCCCAGCTGCTCTCCCTCTTTCACCTGCTGGTGGTACCACACAGAGTACAGCACTGGGGAGCACGCCATGCCCTGACACACAACCTCCATCTGCTCCTCGCCTGCTGTATGTACTTCAGGGTCGTTAAAAAGCCTGCCACCATGTTCCCGCTCAATTAAAACCAGGAAAAATCCACATGAACCATTTGTTGAGGTAAGCGTTGTGAATACCCCACAAAATAAACTTAAAGCCAACATAAATTGGCAGGGCTTCATTTTCCCTCATGAATATGCATAACTAATGTATAAAATGTTAATCTTGCCCTCCTCCACTTCCTTTCTGCCTTCTCCGTCTGCCCCTTTTGGAATTAAGCACTTATCTCCTATGCAGTGAATAGGCCTCCATTATGTGAAGGGCTGCAGAATTTTAATGAATTGCAAAATATAGTTAATTATGGAAAAAAAAAAGACATCTTCTGCACTTTTTCATGTAAATTAGACAAATTAATTGGTGTTCAGTATTTTTTTAAATGCATGCAGCCCTAGGAGGGAAGCAAAAAAAGCTACTTGACAATTCAGCATTGGAATTGTGATAGAGAAAGGAAAACAGAGGGGGCATTTCTGATACACTGCACTAATCCAGCCTCCAAAGTGAATACTTCCTAACTCCAATCTAGAATCGTGAGAAAGTTATGGAAGTCTGTTCTCACAAAAGCAAGTTATTAATTTTTTAAGTTTTCCCCTATTTGAGCCCCTGAATCTCAAGAATTAGTATCAATAGCTCGGTCTAAGCACAGCACGGGCCAGGTATTGTGCAAGCTTTCCCACAGCACTCTGCCACTGCTCCTCCACCCCAATTCCCCTTTAGATAACGCTGGCAGCTGTGTCAGCTTCTATGGAAGCTCGATGAGGGGAATGGAGGTCCGATTGGGCCTGAATGAACATATTGGGCAAATTTTCGGTTAGGCGTTCCCAACATTTGAGTCCAGAATTTGCAAGATGAAAAACTAGCTGTCCTAGTTGAAACCCTGTCCACAAACTGCATGCACAGGTTTTAGCAGTGCACACTAGAAAAAAATACATTTAAAGGGATTTTGAGTCCTTCAGAAAACAATGTAACATCCGCACTGGTGACCTAAATAAAACACCTACATCCTGCTTCAGGCTGCCCAAATCAATACTCGTGTATGTAAGCAGACGCTTCTGCGCCTATTTGTTGCAGGTGGGTTAAAGGAATTCTATTTAAGTGGAACTTAAAAACAGAGCACTGTCAGCTGCGATAAAAAAAAAATAAGGATTTATTTCTTAAAATATAAAATTGACTGTGTATAGTTTCAGAGAAGGTTACTGTCACAAAGCAACACAGTAACAACAATAATAGTATCTATTAAAATTACTGTATAAAGCATGCCATGGCATATGAGGACTGTTCTTTATAAACGATATTCCACTCTTACATAGCAACTCCCATCTAGAAGAGAAACTGATTTATTTAAGTGTAGCATAGCAGCATTATCACACTACGCATTTTTTGTTTTAACATAGCTGTGCTGGAGAAGAGTCCCATTCTGACCAACTGAGGCCAGAATCTGCTCTCACGGAGCATGACTTCATGTCCTCGGGACCTCTGAAGCCAATCCCTCCCATTGGAATCAAAGCAGCGCACAGGAATTGATAGCAACATTGCTTTCTCTGATACACCTTGTGGTCCAGTCACTATGTTGCTTCTCTATTTCATACATGCATTCCATGTCTTTATCAGAACACAGGAAAACTATTTTCCCCTTTGCCTTAACAAATCACAACTGATATGACTCCTACAAGTTTATGATTGTTTAATACTTAATGATGCTAAATGCCTCAGTGAGGATTAGGACTCTTTGTTTGGGTACTATACAAACACGTAAGACGGGAGATGCTCAGGAAGATGAAGGTGCTGATGCAGCCAAGGGAGAGAGCGGCTCCTTTCTCACAGGCAGATGCCAAAGTAGGAACCTCACTCAAAGGGCTCTGAATCTCTCCTAGAATTTCTCTTCCTCTACCCTAACCATAGAGGGATCCTATGGACATTAAAAAGGACTAAAATTTGGCCTTTAATAGTATTCCTCTATCTCCCCATTAAAGAGATTACAAGTGAAAACATCTAAAATGACTCTAAGTTCAAAATGTGTTATAAATATTAAAAAAATTAACTTCATAACATTAATATGAGATGGAAACAAGGAAATCTTCTGTCCATGGAAATCTTCCATATCCTGATGGAATAACTGACACTATTTAGATGGATCTTAACATTTAAGTAATATTAAAAATCTAAATGAAAAAGGAACTTGACTCTGACGGAAGAATGATAAATGCTGAATGCAATTTTATCAAAGTAAGAGTTCAAAGCAATGCAAACCGCAGCTGATCCTCACTGACATGAAGAAAGCATGCCTGAGAGATATCAGAGCTTGTTTCAGGAACTGATTTATTTGAAACATGAAACGTTTCTCGGAAAAAAGTTGCTGATTATAATTTTTTAAGAAGCAGTGAGTCACTCAGTAAGTTGGGCAGAAGATAAAACTTTGTTGTGGGTCATCTGCAGACAACTGGAAAGGTTGAAAGTGCTGAATGCGTTCGAAGGCACTTAGTAACAAACTATAACCATATTAAATGGTTGTAGGAAAACCTGCCTGCTCCTATGAAACATTTGTGCCTTGTTAGGAACTTTAAAAGATTAGGCAGAGCTTGGCATCACAATTTTTAAGTAATTGAGGAAACCTCTGCTAACCTCTGCTAATATGCTTCATTTTATTAATCATGATTTAAACTTAAAAAAACCCTCTACGCATTATTCTTTTCCATCACCAATCTCTTTTAACCATATTAGAGCTGGCTTACATTTCATTTTTAGATAATAGATCTAGGATCAAATGTCCTTTGAAATCAGCCTAGGTTTTTAGGGCTATTTGGTTCAGGCAATGAATTAGCATTTAAGCATTTCAGCATCTCCGTAACTGTTAAGCAGATACTATATCCTACCTCTAGCCACTGGTGAAAATTAAGACAGTTTTACGTGCTTTGCTGAAAAAAATGAAACGAAGAGCATTCCTCCTAACCAGGCCCGAAAACAACCAAACCAGCGAGCAGAGGACCTGTTTCTAAGGATACTTTATTTCTCCCTCTTTCTAATAAATGGAATATGCAATTAGTTTTAGATAGAAGTATTTGACATAGCCATTAGAAACCACTGAAGCAAGAAGGCATAGGTCAACTTTGCTTTGCATTTCCTTCTATCGAGAATTGTCTTGGCTTCTGTTTAGAGCGTACCTAGTAAAACACTATCACAACTGAAGCCTTTGAAGGTGTGGTGCGTATGAAATATAATTGACAAGTTCATGCTTCTACTACTGTTATGTCTAATTCAAATCTTAACTAACTCAGGTTCTGCTGTGAACAAGAACAGTGACAACACAAAATAGGACAAGATGATAAAATCTACTTCAGTAGATACACCACAGCCGTAACATCTTGGATCCAACACGAATTAATGAGCTCTGCTGTTGAAGGTTAAATTAGTCTACCTTCAAGTACTACCCAGTTTGCATTACATTGCAATCTAATCTGTCAGCTAAAATATCCTAAATGTTGTATTACCAATTGCAGTGTGTTTGATTTAAAAATGGTATGACATTTCAGGCTCTGTTTTTCCACCCCTGCAATCAGTAACCGCTCCAGCAGTGACTCTTGTGCGAGGCAGGACCTGTCTGTCAGGGCACAGCCTCCCAAAGCTCCTCACGCAGGATCAATTAATATGAAAGTGGCCTTGACGAAAGGTTGTAAGAAAGAGAGAGCACCAATTTCTTTGCAGTTCTATAACCTCTGGAGAAGCAAAGGACTGTCAGCTGGAATTAACCTCTGGCCCTGGGATGGCTATGAATTGCCCAAGGTCCCCCTCAAACATGAGCAAAGGGCCTTATCCCGAGCTCTGATGCGTTTCAGCCCGGCCACCGGGTCGCCCAGCTCCCTGATGGGGCTCCAGAGAGAGGGCACCCCGCTCCCCCTCTGCAGAGCAACCCAGCCCCGAAGCTGCCAGCGGAGGTGGTGCTAAGGAAGGATGGACTCCTCACTGCGGGCTCTTCTCACACGCCAGGGGTAGGTGCTGTGCTAGTCACCGAGGTGAAGTGCTCAGCACATACAGAACGTTCTATAAATGCATTTATTACCATTACTGAAGCTAGTTAATCAAGAGCTAGTTTGGAAAAAGTAAATCAAAAGCACATTTAAAAAACCAGGCTCTGTATAATAACTAATGAATTCAGTTAATATTATCAAGCTTCATTTATATTTGTCTAGATAATGAACGAGATCTTTCTTCCTGCTGCTAACAAAATTTATTTGCTAACATATACTCCCACAGTCCAAAGCGATACTAGATGATTTTGCCTGATACAGAGACGTCGTAGAAAATAAATAACTTTGAATGGCATTTCAAAGACATCACTCATTTATTTGTACTTCCTATCGGCCTAAAACAAAAAAGGAGATCACAATGTTTTTTCTTAAATTCTTCATCTTAGGAAATTTCTTGAAACAAGCATTAATTATCACCATCCCTCCTTTACATTATCCATGCTGAAATACACTCTTCACTGTAAGTTTCTTCTAGTACAGACAGCACATAAGCATCTCAGTGTGCCCTTCGAAATATATACTCTAGTGCTAAATGTATTTTGGGGACACAGAATAGGCAGTGTACAGCACTCTGCCTCTACCATCTGAAAAAATTTGTCTCTTCTACCTTTAGTTGCTGACTTCATCGTTGTCATGAGGGAACTGTGAGATGGTTAAATATCTTGAACTGACAGTAAATTTGATTAATGTTCAGGGGAAGGTTTTCTCTAAATAGATCTGTATTTCAAAGTATGTTTTCTTAAGAAGACACATTTTCAAATGGGATTATGAAATACTAAAAAAACAGTAAACAATTAGTTCAAATAGTCCCGCCCCTATGGTCCAGAGGATATCATAGCATACTGTAAATTCATAAATTGCAATTACTACTCTAATCCCCAGTTTTCAAGTGAAGTAACTTAGAATTTTACAAGAAGGTCAGAAATTCTGGCAAAGAAAAGGTGACTTCTACAAAACATACGTCCTCTCATTTTCTCAGTTGAGTGTTCCTTCATCTATCACAATGTCCACTTTTGCTTTCAAACCCAGAAATAAAGGCAACCATCTTTCCAGTGAACATAATACCCTTTACTTCAACCACATTTCCAACAAATGATCTAATGATTCTCACTGTGGAAAAGGATGATCCTTAATTCTCTATTTACTCTGGGCGTTTTTTGCATATAGCTTTATGTCCAACTTCCTTTTTCCCAAAGCCTTCAGTTAGACTGAAGCGAGATGTATTTGACAAGCCTCCCCCTACACACTTTTAGAAAAAAATCCCATTTTGCCTGAGGAGAGACACTCAAACTCCAATGAAATCAGGTTTCACTTTCAGCATGTCTCAGATTTCAGCCTTAAAATCCTCTATTGCCTCGTTGTGACAATATTCTGCCCAGGAACACTAAAAAGTCTTGTCCACAGCATCCCAGAGGAGGCAAGGAAGTTATACTTCCATCACATTCTTCTTGTGTTCCTTGCTCCCAGGAGACCTGAGGATGCCATCAATTTACAGTCACTACTAGTGCGGCTGGTAGAAATTCAGCCTAATACAAACATGGTGGGGAGATTTTGAATTATGGCCTGAAGGAGTCTTGGGAACAGTTCACAGCACCCGCTCACACCTCTGACAGCTGCTGCTCTGACCAGCAACATCAGCAGGACAACGGATACCGGAGCATCTCCAGATCTCCTTTGGTAGGAACAGCTGGTCTTCCATGATCACTTGCCCCAGTAACACCAAAGGAAGGTACTGTTTATCCATCTGTTGCAGAACAGGAAATAATGTGAAGGAGAGACCTGTCCTTGAGAATACCAGGGATTTGTCTCCAAGATGGAAATGAAAACTGAGCTCTCATTTGTCTTGTATATCCACTCTGAATGCTTCTCCATCTCTGCCATCTAATCATCCTTTGCTTCCACTTCACTTCCCCGGCTCCTGTGAGGCTGCCTTCCTCAAGCTGAATACTGAGAAAGATGCTCACGACTAAATAAATGGACGTTTTTTGTTTTTTTTTTTTTAAAAAAAAAGGATATTGAGTCCCCAGACTTATTTGATCACGCTGCTAGTGAAAGGGCCATTACGAGCTCTCTCTCTCAGCAAGCTGATACGGAATATTTTGTAATAATAATAAGTTGTGGTGATGAGAAGGCTCACTACTAAACTATTCAGCCTTTCTCTGACTGGGAAAGACCAACTATTTCTGTCTGGATTAGTAAAATTATAATTAGAGAGTCTGCTTTATTTACATTTAACTGCATTTACCATCTGACAGCACGATCTTCCATGTGTGAATCTGCTTCAACTGAGGCTTTGTATTTCTTCTTCCTTTTTATACTTGTTCATACATCTGCTGTACAATACATTTAAAGATGCCTTATATACCTTAATTAAGGATAGACCTGTCTGTCCTGAGGAATGGACAGAAAGAAGAGGGAGAAAACAGTTCCCGGGTCACGCCACCCTCACCACTCTGCCACAGAACACAGTCCTGGAGGAAAAAATTGTTTCTGTGCTGTGACTTTTCTCCTCTTTGTGGGGCAGGGATGGAAACTTCAGGCCCTTTACACACACAGGCTGTTTCCACCCCTCTACAGGAACCGGAGCTGGCAGTTAATGCTCTGTGCAAAAGCTAGAGATTGCTGGATTAATAAAACAATAGCTACCAAAAAAAAAAAAATAGGAAGGAACCCCCCTTTTTAACAAAACTATATATTTCTCTGAAGCACTTCCTTTTCCTAGGATGAACAATGAATATATTCTGTGAAACAGGTTTAATTATAAGGCTTCAATACCAATGCATCCTGCTAAGAACCCTGTTCCGCTGGCAAATGCCAAATGATCCCCCAAAACATGAAGGAAACTGAAAAACTTGGAAGGACTGAGTGTAGGTATACACTACAACACGCACACAGATAACATATGTCACCATTGCTCCCTTGGTGTTTCCTGCTGCTGGACAACTGCCAGAAACAGAGGTATCCAAACATCATGAAGAAACTTGTTTTCACAGGATTTCTAATAGGGGGCTGTAGGTTCAGCCGCGATGGAGAGTTCTGTGCACATTCCCAACCTGGGCATGTTCAGCAAACTGAACTCCTGAAACTCTGGCAGTTCATTCATCAACACTCAGAGCTTTTTTTCCCCCTTGAAAAGGTTTTTTGTTTCTTTATTTTCTTCTTTTCTTTTTTTTTTTTTTTATGGCTAACCTTTTGCCTCCTTTTGCGAGGCGGTTTTCTATCCCTGTTTCATCTCCTCCGACTCTTTACCTTTGCCATTAATCTGCAATAGGCAAACTTGTCAAATGTCACTAACACCCAAAATGTAATTACAGCATGCTTGAATTTTCCTTCTTCCTTTTTATCAAATATGTGGCTCTGACTTCCAGCATGACTGAAAACAGTTTTTGTCTAAAGAAACATAATTCTAAAACCAAAGCAGTTCAAACTATCAGCATTTGGTTTGGAGCTATAGCATCTCTGTCCTAAGACTCTATTTTAATACTCAGAGGCATGTTCAGGAAAATGGTACAAGAGAATCAGACTGCAACTTTTGTGGATTCTGAATTTTTCAATATATTGTATTATGAAGCAACATGTCATGTACATGTAGCTCCCAGTGAAGCTGTGATTACAACGGACATCTTGATATCTCATATTAGTTATTTAGGAAGGAGGCACTTTTTGAGCTGTTTTCTGGAACCAGAATTGTTCTCATGCCTTGATCTTATTCCTAATTTAACCCCCAGCTCACTTCTGTTAGTTATTTCACTGACTTCATGGCTACTGCCCCAGAATCCTATATTAAGGAGACCCAAGAAAGCAAGCACGGAGTTACTCCAAACGGTGATGGAATTTCCCCAGAGCCCACCACAGCCTCCCAGCTCAGGAGGTGGCTACGCGCCACCACCAAACCCCAACCAGAGCTTCCCTGCTCACCAGCAGAGACTGCCCCTGCTGACTTGGGGCCAGCCTGCAAGGAGGACAAGAACAAGTGAACCAAAATGGAAAAGCTGTGTCTTTGGAAAACTTCAGCAACAGCATTCCTCACCAGAGTCTCTCTCTGGCTCTGCACAGTGAAAAATGCTTTTACACAAACCCCATGGAAAGAATGGATTTCCATAATCAAGCCATTAAGTCAATGTTTAAGAGGATGGGTACCCAAATAACAGACACACGAACAAATAAAACGGAAAACAAATCATCTTTTGACTGGCAAAACACTCAGGAATATTTGGTTAAACTTTGAAGACACTTTCACGTTCTCCCCATCCTGGCCTTCTTCAAAATTAGTGCAACTCAGGGCAGCACAGATCTGCCCCAAAAGTTAGGGAGCTCCAACATCTGGTTTCTTGATGAGAAGCTCACAGCTGTAAGTACAGCAAGCTCTCACTTGGGGGGGGGGGGGGTGTGTGTGGTTTGGTGGGTTTTTTTTCCTGCCCAAACACCTCAGCTTTGCTTTATTGTAAGTTGGGAACTGCAGTTATATGGGATTGGCTTCAGGAAGCACATTTCCAGTGTGTACAGGAATAATTTGGCATTGCTAATTATGGCCACACTGTTGGTCTGTGTGAGACAGTAGCTATATTTTGAGAGGTTTTTAACAAAGCTCTCTTGCATACAAAGCATGAAACAGGCTCTGTGGCATCTGAAATGTGAATAAATCAGAGTCATTCGGTCCAAAAACCACACCACGTGACTGACAGCTGTCAAGGGTGTGACATCACCCCTTGATTATACAATGTAATCATTTATGGTTTACTGATGTGTCCAATAAAATGAACAGTCCACAGTAAAGCACAGGATATTAAAGGTGACATGCAGATAAGAGTTCCTCCTGAGCTGTTAATTTCTGTTTTTTGGAAGCACTGGGAATTTGCAGTTCTCAGCACAGTAACTGAAATGACATCAACTTTCACCAAGTAGTCATTGACCACACAATTGGTCCAAGATCACACATTCGGCTGCGGCATACTATGTGAGAAACTCAAATCCTGCTCTGAAAAACAGAGACATGGTCTTTCTTTGTTTCTTTCTTTCTTTCTTTGAACTGAAGCTCTTAACACTTTTTATTCATTACTGTGTTGGTTATGCAAATACAATAATCAACACATAAATCTTCTATGTTTTGGGCTGCAGATCAATTTACAGCTCCCTAAAAGAGACAGCAGAAAAAATGGTTGTAAAGGGTAAGCACGGGCATACACAGTTTACTTGCTTATGATTTTGATAATAAGAAGTTCAACCGTTCTCACTGTCTAGCCTGGAAAACATTTATCTACATTTTTATTCCCCAAACTGCTGAGTGCATCAGGGAAAGCAAAACTGAACACACGGTCACAAATGGAACAAGACGTTCTGTGGGAAGCAGAATTTAGCCTGATTACCTTTGCCTTTGTGTTTTGTGGCTGGATTATCTCATATGTAATGAGGCATGAGACCTGACTGAAGCTTTTCTTGCAGCTGGGCCACTCAGAATCCTGTGTCTCATTCCTCCCCTTAATGTGGATTCTTTGGGATATAAAACATGGCCCACTCTGCAGCCTTTCTGTCAGCAGAACACTGAACTGGATCTCACTCTCCAAACACCTATTCTCCTTAAACTTCTAAGGTCTTGATTTGGTTTTTTTTTTTTTTTTGAGACTTAAGCACTGGTTGAAACGACTGACAGGTTCCAAAGACACTGAGAGGATGATCTGAGCTATTCACTGACCTGTTCGCTCACTGAGGGAGGAGCAGGCGATTTCTGACCCACCCTGTCCAAGAATGCCAGTTCCATGGGGAGGACAAACTGCAACTGGTGCTCTTCTCAGGCTTCATCGACTGCTTACAAAATCTGACAGAGTAAAAGGAAGTTCCCTGACGCTCTGCTTCAGTTTGGGCATCTGCTGCAAAGATTTCTCCGGCCTACTCCCCAGCATCTAGAAGAAACGCTCCAGTTTCTGATACATGAATATGCTGAGGGAGCAGCATTTTGACTGGTGAACTTTCCCTGTTATTCCTGCTGCAACTATTTCCCCTCTTTATAGATTTTTCAATTGTTATTAAAAGAACATGAAGAATTTGCAACTATACACGAAAAATATTATCTGTTTTCTAGTATCAACAGCAATTCCACATTTTCTGCAATGGTGAGAGGAAAAAAGCCTCAAACCAACCTGACCACTCAACCTTTAGCTTGGAAGCTATTCATTTGCTTAAAGATAGAACCTTACAATCTGAGAAAAGATAGGAGGGAACCTTCATCTTCAAACAAAATAATGAGCTGCAGGATGCCCCCATTTAAAGATACCACAAAAAATTAGCCCCACAGTTCTCATTTTTGAAGAGGAACTACCTAAAATGATGCTGCATAAACCCGAATTGAAATAGTACAATTTTATTGCAGATTGAGTATCGAATAGGGTGGTCCAACAGAGAATAGCAAGGAACTAACCTGTAGCCCTCTATACTTTTTTAATTAAAAGAATCCAGAACAATAAGTGTGTCCAAAAAACTCCTAAGAGGCCTGAAAGTGTTAGATCTCAAGGACAGAAAATCCTTTTCAGATCTGTACCCTTGTAAAGGTCAGTCTTTGCAAGGGTAAAGTTTAAGTCACCAAAATGTTAAGAAATTTGGCATCCCAGAGCACACAACAACATAAACTCCTGCCTGTAGATTAAAAATAACCACTACTTTTTATTAAAATGCCATAATGCCAGTTATTCTGAGTCTTCATGCTGGGGCTTGCTAAGCATTTGTGGTGTATATATATTAATTCAAACAGTATTCACAAAAAAACCCCCAGCCCTCAGCTTCTTCTTTAGAGAAGATGGGAGAAGTTGGTCCCCACCAATCTTTGTGCAAAGGGCACCTTTGAGCCAAGACCTTCTGTCTACCACTGCCATGTACCATACAGTCTGTCCTATAGATCTAGGTTCACATAACCTTGGTAAACTAAGTTTAGGGACTCAGGTTTTAATCAAAAAACCTGAATGGACAGTTTTGTCCACTGCCTTAGTCAAGAGCCACAATAATATCCTCAGCAGCAGCCTGGCAACAAATGAACCTGAGCAACTCCATCAGAAGCAGCTAAGACTTTTGTCTTAGATTGGAACAGTGCTCCAAAAAGTGACATCCAGCCAAAACACTCAGTGAGCTTATAAACCTTCAAGAGAGGATGTTGTCTCATCTAGAATTTGAAGTAAAAGTTATTACAAACTACATATGAAGATAAGCACGGGGCAGGGTGGAAGGGATAAGATACCTTCTAAGGATCAAGTACCAAACACAGATGTGCAGCAGCCCTGGAGGATTCATGATAGGAGACACTGCTGTCCAGAGAGAACCCCCTGGGTGGCAACTAAGCAAAACAGATGACAGAAAGAGATATTTGGTGGACGGCCATCAATTTGTCTTCTTTCAGAGACAGAGGCAGAAAAAAATCACATCAATACGACAGTCAGAGGTAACTACACCTACTGACAGTCACTCGAGTGCATCTGACTAATCAACCAGCTTTTGATTCTGCTGTCTTCAACTTGCAATGCTCAAAATTATATGCATGCTCAAACATACACACACATACATATATGCCAACACAGACGATTACAGCTGACAGCTTTCTGAAAGCTAGCAAAGTCCAGATATGATGGAAGCCTGTTCAAGCTGTTGTAGGTACTTCATCTGATTTCTGTCACATATAAAACTTTGTATAAAGCCACGTTAAGGAACAGCATCCTAAAATGAAAGACTGAACTACCACCAAGCACTGTGGACTAAATAATATTTTGGGGTGAGGGAGGGACTGGGAAGAACAAGACAAACAAAATTCTTCCTCAGTATCATGTCTACAAGGCTGATGTTACTATTTTCTGTTTAGTCCTGGACTGGAAAGTAAAAATATGATGTGTTTTAAATCTCAGGATTTTGTGTTCTTTAAGAAATCAATGCTATCTTCCCCCCAAGGAGCCAGACTAACAATGACTTCTCCCACCTCCCTTATAGGGCTTACAAAACGGTGGAAGAAACCTAACTGATTTAACTGCAGCAATATAACTGTCATGTAATTGTAGCTGTGATTGTCAAGGGTTTAATCGGAATCCAAGGCAGAAGCCAGGGACTAAGTGTGAATTTGCTAAATCTCCCATTTGCTGCTCTTCCCTCTGACAGACCCCGAGGTTTCAGATTGCCTGAACTTGTATTATTGACCACTGGGAATGTTTGATACAACAGGATCAGGATGCCGAGAAACAGCTTGGGGGGTGATGCTGAGACTGACCTGAATTCCGGGGTTTGCAGTGAAATACCACACCCCCAAACGACACCCCCCCCCCAAAAAACTGCATTTTCATCCCACTTGAATCTTTGCTGGAGAAGCGTGTCCACATGCTCTCCCACACCCACACAAGCATATGGCCTGCTTCACACACACGGGGCTTGTGCTCCACCCTTCTCCTGTCACCCAGTTACCACTGGCAAAATTAAATGCTTCGTTTACAGTGGGGATTGGGAAGAAGGAAGGGATAGGAGAAAAAAATGAGAATAGGAGAGCACTAAAAAGCAGACTGAATATTCTGGTGCCTTCTCTCATCCTCAACAATCTGCCTACAGTCGTTGTTACCTCCACAGCTAGATCATGCTGGGGACATTCTCTGGGACCCAGACAACAATATTAACAGAGACCAGGTCAGACCTGCTCTTTTTAGAGCACATCCCAAACCCCCATACAAAAAAGTGGCTAAAATCTTCCCTAGGATTCAAACAAACTCCTTGAGTATTCTCCACAGACCAGAATTTCCTTGGATTTGAGGCTCCAGCAAAACGATCTTGTTCTTTTTCTGCGTACCAGCCAGAAGGAACTAATGCTTTTTGATCATATAATTTTGCTGAAATTGCTACGAGGCTAACAGCGGGCTGCACACATTTTAACTCCTGCTGGCTAGTTTAACTCCAGTTTGACGGTTCATATTGAACTATTTTAGCTAAACCCAGATTACAGTCATTCAAGTTTCCCCTGCCTGAACTGATAAAAAAAAGCATATACGCACACAAAACTGTGCTGGCTTAATCAAAACAGGGCAGCACCGGAGTTACAGCTACAACTCTATACACAGGCAATTCCTGAGAAGAAGACAATGCCCTGCATCCTTTGCCCTCGTTTATGTGCTCGGTGCATCACTCTCTGGCGCTTCTTCCAAGAATCTTCTCTCAGGAATCAAACTGCCATATGTGCCAACACGTCTGTTTAGGCCAAAACCTTCTGAAACAGGAATAATCGGCACGGAGCGAAACTTCGGCACAGATAAAAATGGCCATGGAGATGTGGTTGAACTTGATCCCTTTAAAATGTCAGGAGCAGGCTGATGGGCAGAGAGATGTGCAGACGGACAGGACAGCTTTGGCTTCCTCAAAGAATAAAGCCAAAATTCCATAGCATTTACTAGAATTGATATGTTTCACAGGGATAGTTTTTGTCTCATTATTAATTATTATCTAATAGCATACCTTAGCACACAAGATAAGGCAGTTTCTCACTGCCCTTGGCCCTACCAGTCACAGCTTTTACATCGCACCTTTAGCTTTTCTTCTTGACTTTTACAAGCCACAGATTTGCCTTGACCTGTTTAGTATTTCTCTTTTATTACTTTTGTTAGTTTTGAAATTGTAAAGAGTTTTTCCTTTGCCAGTAAATTGAGATGCTTTATTACCAGCTAATCTTATTTCCTGAATGTGCACTCAGGACTTTCTGGCTTTTATCGTTACGCTTAGGAGTTAAACAAACTTCTTATTTCAAAAAGTAATTATTCAAGTTTTCAGAATAAACCCAATACATTTAGTTTTGTTTGAATGTCTCAGAATTAAGCAGCAATTGACGATATTTTGTTTGGATTGTAAGTTAATATATCATATTATTGACTGAAAAGTTATTTTACATGTCTGGTAACTGGTGTGCAATTTTTAGTCTACCATGTACTTGGAAGTGATTAGCAAAGCTGGATGAAAAAAACCCCAAACACCTAAAAAAGTATATTAACCAATAACTGAAATAATCTCTTATAAGAAGAAAGTATAATATTGCTTCATATGGTTCATAAACACTCTAAATGAAGTCCAAAATTGAACTTTAATACTTGAAGTGATTCATTTTACACACCTCAGTTAAAACTTCTGTATCGTGCTGCATGACTCAAAATTACCCTCGAGACTAGAACTTCATGCAACAAAGCCCTTTAATATTAAACTTTTACTCGAGCGACTGGCACAAATGGTCAGCTTCATCTAGGGGTTCAAAGCGCCTGCAGCTCACCCCGGCCCATGGACCTCTCCCCTCTCTTTATGACTTCATCCAGCCCCAATTATATGGCCTAAGAAAGACAAATCTCAAGCTTTCCATTTACCCTTCTGAAATCCATTTTATATTATTAGATTCTCTTATTTCAAATGCCACATCAAATATGGTTCGGTGTCATTTTACTGCAGTGAAGCACAAGTCATATTTCATTATATTATCCAATAATTACATTGTTTGTCTGCCAGTTCACTCCCATGAACATGTCATTTTGAAAAACTCTACTGTGAGAGGCTCCTCTTATAGATACTGAAAGGAGCAAACAAGATGCAGAGCCCTGAAATGACGTTGAGCACTTTTTGATTCTCTTTGCAAGGCTGATATGTATTGGGACATATGGCAGCATTCAAAACACTACATGCTTTGTATCAGTAGGCTATGGTTTAGTTATTTGCTTCTGGCTTGTAAAAGCTGGGTTCAAATTTGACTATTACTTGAATCCATTTGAATTAGTTATTAGACATACTTCCATAACTGTCAAAAAGTCCTCGTCACATAGAAAAAATATCTTCCCTATCAGAATTATTAATAAATTAGAGCTAGAAACCTTCTTTTCCAAATGCTGGAAACAACAGAATGCATACATCAGTTTCTTTTTTTTTTCAGTTACACATATTAAAAGCCTGTAGAGGCCTACATAAACTCATCTTCAGATGTGACTGAACTGTGGACACATTGTGGTTGCTTCAAAACAATTCAATGCTGTTACCCCTGCCTCTTTTGGGGACTGTCCGACGTGGAGCCCACACTGCCACCAGCCTGGAGCACATAAACACCAGGGCACAAGCACATTTGGCACCGAGGCACCAAAAACATCACACACCTCTCGCTACATGCATCTACATCCAACGGCTGAGGGACCTTGTGCTGAAACACCAGCCTGAGTGAAGGCTTATGATACAGAGAAAATTGGGGGGAGAAATTATAGTGGTCTCAAAAATGTTAATGCCAGCCTTGCTAGAAATCCCTCCTCCCTAAGTCCCCTTTGTCAGCAATGGAGAACCCAGAATAAAAGCCTCGATGCTGAGACTCTGACTTACCCTCTAGAAGAAGGAGTCTTATTCTCCAACAATCAGGCAAAGGGTTTAATGTCAGAAGGGTCACATGAGGCCCTGTATCTCTTATTTTCAGCATGGCCTTCACTCAAACATACATATAATTATATTTATGCACACTATGAATAGCCACTGGAATTATTTCGGTCTTTAAAGTTAGTGACATAAATAAATGGATGGATTCTGGGCTTCAGCACGGTTACACACGCTGGGTCTTGTTTGCCTTACTAGACCAACATTGCCCTTTGTAAATACTCCCCGATGTTGCTCTATTAATAACTTTTTGTGAGCTCTCAATTTCCATAAGAGGCAGAGAACCCAGTTTGTGTCTTGCAGTGAGGCAGGTGCCTTCTGCAGTGGTTGTGAGCAGCTCCTGCTCGCCAACTACTAGCAACTCTCAAACCTTTGGGGCGGGGGGCAGCACTTGCATGAGATTTATGTGATAACAGACTCTCCATGGGATGACTTTCCTCCAGAGTGAAGACTGGTGTCTTTGCACAGCTCAAAAGCGAGCTTGAGAAAACAGTGATGAAAGTGTATTGTTCCTACATGTGAAGTGGCACTGTCTTGTTCACTGCCTCTCATTTTTCACTTTGCTATTAGAATTAAGGCAATACCAAGGCTACCTATTTCTGAAGGGAATCGGTGGTCTCCTGGGTGTCTGTTCTGCATAATGACAAGTTCATCCATGACATCTGGGACTGGGAATACTCAGCCCCAAATAGATCCACTCCCACGTAACTGCACAGAGGCACAGGCTCATTTTAGATGCATGAAAAAGGCAAGTGAAATAAATGTATTATCTCATTTAAAATGCATACAGTCCCAGGAAGCAGGATAGATTGTAGGTGTCACTAAACAGTGCATAGTAAATAAATCATATTTGCAATGCAAGACACTTCAGCCAGCCAAAGCCTGAGGTGTTTAGGGGTATAGAAACTGAGGGCCTGGATGTTTTCAGAACTACAGAGCTCAAATCTCTAACTGGCATTTTCAGCCATGAAATCACAATTAAAGGTAGAAAAAGTCCCATCTACACGTAGGAGTAGGCTGCATGTGCAAATGCACAGGAGCTGTGGCATACAGACTCTTACATGCACCTCATTGCTATTCAAACGAACAGTAATGAGCAAATGGTTCCCAACTGTAATACCCGAGGCTTTTCTCAGCATCATGTGCACAGCAGTAAATTTTCTTCCAGCCAGTAAGTGTATGCAAATTTGCACTCTGTAAATGAGCGGGCTGCTGCTTAACCCGTATTCTCCATTTATTTGTTTCAGCCTCATTGGTGGCAATCCGGGCAGGCTGGACTCACAACAGGAACCTGCTTCGTGCAAGATACGGAGACATGCTGTTTACTTTGGTTGTCATTTCCTTTGAATGTTTTCCTATAGGAAGCAGGAACTTCCAGGTATCCCGCTATCAAGTTATTATATAACTGCTCTTGCTTTAGACACATATTTCAGTGTATAAAGGTATAAAGTGCCTATTTTGTGCCCAAGAACTATTGTCTATGAATTCAAGGTGGACCTTGAGAATATCATAAACAGGAAGAAGTGATGCATTTAAGACTAGTGTACTTATTTTCATAGATAGAAGCAAGTAAACACACATGAAGCGGAGGGGCACCAGATAAGAGATGGAACCGCCCTCGCTGGGATGATGCAAGGGTTGGTTTTACAGGGCCCTGGATAACCTAATCTAAGGCCCTGCTTTCAACAGAAGGTTGAGCCGGATTATCTCCAGATTGTCCCATACAGCATCCAATTGTCTATTACTCTCTGGTAACTCTTATACTCTGGTAAATGCTGGTAAAAAATGATAAAAGAATCAGAATTAAAATATGTATCTCTAAAAGTAGTCTTATTGCTAATGCATTTAAAAAAAATCCTTAACATCCACTGATTATTACTTATGACAGCCGTTAACGTAAGTGCTCTGTGGGGAGCTCTGCATTTTGTCACTGAAGCACCATGTCAGCCAGTGCATGCAATGTTGGACCTAGACTTTTAAAGAAGGCTGAGGAAGGTTGCCCAACTCAACTGTGTCCAAGTTTGCATTTAAGATCCAGATGCACAGTATTTCCCTATCATTATTTCTACTAGTCTTTCACCTCCTGAGAGAGGGAAGCCACTGGATATTGGGTATCACAGTGATAAAACGTCATCTCTCAAGGTATCAACCTGGAAAGGCACGGTGGGGAGAGTCTGGTTAGTGTTGTATCTCAGACAAATGCATCAACTCTCCAGATGGTGACTGAACACTAAAAGAAAAGCTGGGTCTCGGTCTGTGCTGACACCAGACTGCTGCCCAGGCCGAGTCACAGCTGGGGTTACTGTCACTTTGTAAGAACAGCACCCACCGCTGGGGCAGACAGGGCTTCTGAGCTCCTCGAGCTCTGTGGGGCCAGGAAAACCTGCTACTTCAGGAAGCCACACTTTTCCTTTGTGAGTGGCAGGGTCCCCAGCTTCTTGGGAAGCTCAGATCTCAACTGATCCTGATCTCTTGCAGCTGAGAGAAACAGTCCTCCTAGAGCTGTTTAAAGAGAGTTCCCACAAGCGCTAAACCCTCGTCTGCAAAGTACTGCCCAAAGCTCAGGCCTGGGCCATGGCTATTTCCTCTCAGGTGCTACATATCCATAAACCACTTCTGCTCCTGTTCGGGGACAGAACGCAGAGATCAAGTTACAGAACATCAGCACATCTCTGTTTGAAAGTGAGTTTTAATTTTTTTTAAAGGTGAAGTCCCTGTGTGGTTCCCTGACACTCAATCCATCTTCTATGGCTTTAGTGTGGAGTTTGGTTCCATACTGAGTGCTGGTGCGTTTAACCTGTTATTGATGTAACTTTCATTTTTACCATTTCTATTAATCCAGACAGAAAAATGTTTATGGGAAACTACGCTAAAGTCTCCTGTGACTGAAAAAATTACTTTTGCTATGTTTTCCTCTCAAGCCCACGTGCTGGCCTCATACCTGCACAGGACTGAACTGAGTTAGGGACAAGCTGCACAGACTGTCTGGAGTACAATGAAATCACCTGATAATACTCAGCTGAAGATCTTTCATGGTGCCTTGAAATAATACACCTAACAATTATATTAAAATGGACTTAAACTAGGCTGATTTTCAGAAACAAAACATTTCAATATGGGTAAGAAAGACCAGTAAAAAGTAAGAAAGTTAAAGACTAGCCAATGCTCGTAAAAGTAACAGATGGTGAAAATTAGAGTGCAGTAGGGTTTGTAAAATTCCCACTAAACTTTTTGGTATTAGCAGAACTTACGTTCTTTGCAAATCTCCAAGTCTTGACACAAAAGCAAGAAGGTAAGGAACAAACAGTTACAAATAAAAGTGATTTCTTTCCCTACCAGAGGGTCCTCTTGCAGTCAGTACTAGCAAACAGGCAGTTAAGACTCAGCCTTTTGTATCTGATGGGAAGCTTATTTTGGGAATTCTGATGAGACATGAATGGTATATCAAGCTTTTTTAATGGAGAAAACAGGACATCAGGCACACAAAATTAAAGCTATTAATGGAGAAGTGTTTCCCTGGAGAACAGGGAATAGCCATACTTGAAAGCTGGAAGAAGGGAGTGATGCCTTGGTGTCAGGATGGAAGAAGCCTCCTCGGCCTGCTCGTGGGGCAGAGAGCGGGAAGGCGCCTTTCCCACAGCACAGCCCGGCAGCCATCAGGCTCAGCACCCAGAATGCAGAAGTGCCCGATGTTTTGGGGAACACAATGTCAAGGAGGTCTGCTGCCATTCAAGAACTGCAGCATGCTTTTGATAAAAGAGCAGTAGCAACAATGGCAAACTGGCACTTGTCTGATTTTACTGATTTGGTTGATGCACCTACATACAGCTTGCTTTTTTGATTCCAACTTGGCAGAAGAGCTCATGACGAGATGAGGAAAATGCAAGTCTGATATCCTAGGGTCTCCTCTGGATATCCTGAACTGCTCTCAGCATGGCTCTGGGATGTGTGTGTGATCAGGTGGGTGTGAAATACAATAGACTTGAACCTTTAACAAGCATTATGTGCAACACCAAAGAAGTGCAAGACAGGGTCAGAAGCAAACCAGGTATATTGTAAGACTGAATTTCTTTAAGTTGACAAATAATGCTATTTCACAGTAGTGCTTCTGCTTCAAACAAGAGGATTGTCTCCTATAGTCTCTCCTATTTTAGAAATGAGTTGTGAATGTCTCCCTAAATAGAAGTGAAAGGCTATTCCTTATGCGGCCTCTCTCCAATATTCAGGCTCGCTTTCTAAATTCCAAAGCTTAAGGGAACAAACACTGATAGGAGTGCAGATCAAGCATTCCTCTGATGCTTGTTCCTGGCTCAATTTTCTCCTTTAGAGACTAGACAGTGACACCAGGAAGTTTGCCTTGCCTCACCTCACACCTATCAATAGCTCTTCTTTATTTTGTTCTCCAGGAAGTACATGACTGATCACATGAACACAAACGGCACCAAACTGATTCAGAGGTTTTAGCCTCTCTACACATTGCAGATACAGCCAGGAGACACGTTAAAAGACTGCTCGCCTGGGCAGACCAGTGGATGAACCATCTCACATGAAGCTGCCATGGAGGGACCAGTGAAGCAGCCTAAATGAGGGTTGCAGGTGTTATCGATGACTTGGCTCCCACGCTTCTGGGTTGTGCAGGAAACATCTGGGAGTGGCACTGGGCAGCCGTGGTGGGCAGCCATATCAGGCATCTGTTAAGAGAAACCTCTTGGAGGGACACCTGATCTGGAGCTTCTGTGGTCCAGGTCACGTTCATCAACTTGTACTACAATGCAACCCAAATTATTGCTGGAAACAAGTAACAAGGTTTGCTGTAACTGGGAGGCAGCAGTACATTTAAGTAGCATTAATCCACTTGGCACCAGCAGTACAGACCCACTTGGGCTTTACAGACTAAGTGTGGGCTTTAGATAGTCTCTAGTTTTATTCTCTTACACTGCTTTTTCCACTTGTCTCGCCCCTTTAGCAGTGGAACAGAAAGAGAGGAAAATGACCCTGTTCTTCCTTTTGGCCAATGAACAATCAATTGTTTGAAGACCTTTCCTCTACCCTAAAGAAAACAATTATCAGCCCCTAAATCTCTGCTTTTCTTTCCTATTATACTAAGCTTACCGCCTCCAAAAATAAGCATGTTGTTGTACCTCAGGAATGAGATCAGAGGTAAATACCATAACCACTCTTCTAATGATAACTTAAAACAATGTATATGACTTACAATTATTAGAGTGATAAGAAAAAGATGATAGGCTAATAGAACAAAATAAGTATTCACATAAAAGAGAATTTATAATTCCAGTATGACAACCTTAATTAATTCAACGATAACCGCTGACTTTCTATCTTTCAAAAAAATCGTTTAACATCAAAACAAATAGGGTAACATAGCAGTCAGAGCCATGCTTCCCAACAAGGGAACACCCACAAAGGGGCATTTCTGGCCAGGAGCAATAACAACCGCTGAACAGTAACAACAGTGCGCCTTTTGGTCAGCACCTTATACCACAAAGACAACAGTTCTTAGTGATGCATTTCTCTTGGGGTGGCAAGAAACCATGGCATTTCCATTAACGGTGGAAAAGTTTCCCTTTTGCTTTCTCCATGCCCTGGGCAGCAATCCCAAGCCCCCCGGGCTGACCAGCTCTTCCTAGATGCCCCTGGATGCCTCACGCTCCTGCCTTGCTTCCCTGCCTGGCCTTGGGTGCCCACACCAGCCCTCGTATCCCCGTGCCCGGCCTCGTCCTCCCGTACCACCTTCCACCGGTCAGCACAAAGCAGATGTCTCCGAGGCCTGACCCTCTCCTCCCTCGCAGCCGTAAGAAGGATCCAGAGGATCCAAAACACTTTTCAGCTCATCTGTGCAAACGAGAATCAGCTTGGGTTTTGCTCAGCAGCTGCAACTGGAACTGGGCACTCAAGCCAAAGGAGACATTCAGTACTTTTTTTTTTTTTAAATAGGACTCTTCTTTTCAAACTATATTTTTCTATATGTGAAATGTTTTGGCTCAGTTATAAACTGAAACAGTAGCTCTCCCCTCCCTCTCCCCCACTTGGCTCAAGTCACTATTGTGACTCAATATGTGATTTTGATTTATTAAGACTAATTTCCCACAATGAGCAAAACAAAACACATACAATGGCCCATCTGGGCAAATAATTTCTGAAAATGCTTGCAAGACAAATAGCACAGCATACTCTGAGACACAACACATGAATAATAAACGGGCATTTTAGCATTATATATTTGCTAGCATATAATAAGATATGCTGGATTTACACTGAGATTCAGATTTGTCTTCTTTTAAAATGCTACATTTTGGTTTAGTTGAGCCAGTATTTCACATGATTTCTGGTTCTACTGAAATCTTGATGCTGTTTTTAATACTAAAAAGTAATTTCTCAATTCTAATTAAAATTATTTAATTATATCTTGAATCACTATATTTAACAACACCAAACAAAAAATCTGCAGACCTCAGGGCAGCAAAAGTACACTGATTTCAGCCAGGGATGATATATACCTCAATTAGCAATAAATTACAACGTTAACATATACTCTCCATAAAACAATGCTCCAGTGACATTTTTTCAGTGGAACTGGACTGGAAAGAGCTCTCCTGTTCTGATTCATGGACAAACTTCTGGTTTTGACAGGAGTTTTAATGCCACAGCAGAATCAAGGTTAGAGCTTCCAAACTCCTTTTCTTTTAAAACATAAGGGCGTATGAGAGAAGAAAACCAGTGCACAAAGCCCGGTGAGCGGAGCTGCCAGACCTTGAATGAGGAGATCCCACATCTCCAGATGAATAGCTTAATAATTGAATTATTATTGGCTGGTCTGCTTTTCTCTCTGCCCCTCAAGGTGTGCAGACAAAGGGAATCCGGGGGAATTTTTCTTCCTTCACGGCCACATCTCTTTATTTTCCAGTAGGAGCCCAGCTGGGCCACCTGCAGCCCTAAGCCTGTCCCTGCTCCTTCCCCTGCACGCCCCCCTCTCTGGGGATGCTCCCCCAGCAGCCTCACCTGGGATGTGTAAGCCAGAAATGAGGAAGGGGCACAAATTACTGGTCTCAAAGCAATAGCAGTTTGCAGAAACCTAAGACCAGAACAGGAATTTGACAGACTTCAGATGCTCCCTGCTCACCATTTGAATATATTTCTTGTGAATTTTACTCCTTCTAATGGAAGCCCGGACAGATAAATGCTCCTAAGCAATCAGCAACTGCATCCTGTTTAATTGCCTGAGAACTACAGCCTTTATTGCAAGAAACATTTCCTAGTGAAGCACCCCCATTATTACATAGTCTGCTACGTACTATACCATATTCTGATGCACTACTGTGTGATAAACGGCTTTGCAACGAGGGCTCTTTGTTGATATTTAATTTTCTCGGTAACAAGAGAGTCCCGCAATAGACAGCAGATGCATTTTCTCAACTTTGATTGACAACTCAATGTGAAAATACGTTACAAAAGCAAAAAGCTTGGACCCAAAGATGACTTGCTAAGAACTACATACAATAGAAATCTGCCAGGTTCTTTAAAGAAACAAAAGAGAGCTAAAATGCTACTACACTACTAGACTTCTGTCTATTTTTTTCTGAGGGTGGCAGCATTACTGTATCTTTTCTTGCTTTAATCACAGATATGATGAAACCTGATATCTCCAAAAATTTTTATACAGCATATGTTACATATGTCTATACATGTATAATTTCCTAAGAAACAGAAAAACATACAATAGACCACACAGAGAAAGATTATGCTCAGTCTTTGAGTAAGCTGGATTGTTTCAAGCACCGGGATGAGTTGTTTCATTGCATATGGATGATGAAAAAGATCATAACTTATCTCAGAGCTGAGCATTCAGCATCTATATCTGGAAGCAGAGATGTCCGACTCTTAGCAGGAGAGAAGAAAAACAACCCATGAATCTAATAAGAACAAACATTTGAAAAAAACCCTAGGATGATAAACTCGCTCTGTATAACCGATGAAGTAATCCGAGATGATAGTTTATTTGAAGATAGGGGGGAACAATTTTTATACAGCAGAGTAGGAAGTAATAAAAAAAATAAACAAACAGTCCATTTGCTCTTGCCTGGCATTATAAGACTTTAAACAGAATTGTTTCAGGTTTCATTAATTCTATCTTTATTTTCCTGAAGTATGTGCATTTCTTGATGCTATTTACTAATCAGCCGATAACTATTGTATTAATTGAATTATCACTGCTGTTTACATTTGGAGATTAAGGTGGCAAGGGCTGTTACTGTGTTTACAGTGATGTGAATTCAAAAAGGACCAACGCGACCGTACAAGCGTTTGCTTCAATGAAAATCTCTCTTGTACCTACCTGAACTTCAGACAAGCTGAGGCAAGATTAATCTTTAAAACTTCTATGATCCAGAGTATTCCAAACCTGCCCTGAAGAACCAACAGTCTGTATTTTGCTAAGGACTGCTTTCACCAGCTGAGTGGTGGCGTGGATCCTACATTACTTGCAAAACCTCAGACCATCCCTGAGGTCAGTTAGGTGGAATCCTCAACAGGCCTCGATGGCGTGCCCTTGGCACGGTGTGGAGAACATAGCCCTTCACCTCTGGTATTTCTGTATGAGGCTACCATCCATAGAAGTACTTGTATAACCAAGTCGCACACAAGGAATCCTGAAAGCCCTGGAAGCCCACTAGGTGTGCGCAGACTGTCAGTGCACTGTACACACTGCACAACTAGGACCAGGGGCCCAGTCCCTTCTGTGTGTCTTTTTCTATTAATCTCTGCATCTGCATTAAATTCAATGCTTCAAATTACAGATAGTCTGCTTGGTTAGCCCCCAAGAGAGAATGAGTACCTCTGGGATTTCCAGATGTCTTGCTATACACTTCCAAATGGGATATGGAGCACCTGAAATCCTGAAGAAATGTCCAAAGTCTCCAAATGCTTTGGATAGAAGAAAGAGGACCTGTTTTGGAAATCCAGACATATGGCAGTTTTGGGAAAGGTGCTCTGTTTTGTAAGAGACACAAGTCTCTGCAGGTTTGGGAGGTATGTGGGGGGCAAGCAATAATACTTCTAAGCCTGTTGGGACTGTTTAAATCTGAAGTACTAGAAGCAACAGTCTTTCTAAAATGACTACCTTTCTTTCTATATTTTCATTGGATGAAATGAAGAACAGGATATTTTGACTCTTAGTCCAAGTCAGCTACAACTTTGGACGAAAATCAAACCAACTTGTCTCCACTTAAATCTCATATAAAAAGTCTATAATGTAATAAATTTTATAGATGTCTAAAAAATATATATATACTTTTAAATTAAGTAGTAAATGATTTACTGTATTATTCTCTATTGTCTAACCTGATTAAATTCATATTCAAGATCAAATTATGGATAACTCATTATTGATAAGAAACATCTCAGTGTTCTTGCTTTGAATTTTGCTATGATGGTATCCTTTGGATAAATATCTAAAAGGAATTCAAGTCACA
>JAOXJK010000051.1:24071350-24105512 GCA_025774025.1 Xenus cinereus | reverse complement strand
TCTAAAAGGAATTCAAGTCACATGCGTTTCTTAGTTCAGCTGGCAGATCCATGAGACTGGTGGGAGAAAAAAAAAAGAATATGTGGGTCCAGATTCAGCAAGATTTGCTTTGGCATTACTCTCACTTTAAGCGTCAGGTTATTGCACTGTCTTCTTGAATTACAGCCATGCCCTAAGCATTCATTGCTGACTGACAACAGCAAAACACACTGATTCTCAAAACTTGTCAAGATTAGATTTAGGCTGACAAAGGACAAATAAGTTAAACTTGTATATTACTTCTTATATTATAATCCCTTGAGAATGCCCACGCAACCCTACTAGCAAAGTTATATTCAAAGCTTTTTCACTTTTCCCTAACATTTTCATTGCTTTTCAATACAATTGATCCTTCAGGATTTTTAACCTTGGCCTCAGAACCGCTTGTGTTTGAACTTTGAAAAGCATTAAGCTGAAGTAAAACATTAAAACATATTTAAGTGCGATTATGTGGCAAGAAGTAGTACTCAAAAAAGACGCAATAGGGGATTTTATGTTTATTATCAGTTGCAGTTCACATCTGCTCTATTCACAAAGAAGGGGGAGGAAAAGATGTTATTTCTAACTGCCAGTTCTTTAAAATCAACCTGGGACTTCACTTGATATGGTTTTGCATTACTAAAAGTTCCTGTAAATTGTAACTTGGTAATTCTATTGATATGTGAATCAGCAGCTACAATAAACTCTTCAAAAACCTTATCTGCCAGGGATGCAAATAACAGTAATTGTTGAATAATATTCTCTAAATTTCACTTTACTTTTGGCTTCACAAAGTGGTTATGAAGTAGCCTGCTATTTGCATAATCGTTTTTTAAAAGAACAACAACTATGTGCTGAGGATTTAAGCCCCAGATGAAAAAAAAAATGAGGAGCTGCTATAATCTCCAAGCAATTGGCATTTCAGCCGAAATGACAGGCAGAAATGGAAGGCGACTCGCATACAGATTATTTGTAACGTGCCGGAGTTGGGCTGCACCAACCAGAACAATAATACATTGATAAGAGTTTTGTTCACGTCCATGGGATTTAGGATCAATGAAGTTATTAATCTCTTTACATTTGCAGATAAGGCACAATAAGGAGCTAGCAAAGCAATGGCTGCTGTACACCAAAGACTGTCAGTTTTGGATTTAAGTGAATGAATGGTTTGCTACTTTGCCTGGCCAGTGCCGAGGCACTCCTGCTCGCAGCAGCGTGCTGCAGTGCCACCCCGGCAGCCAGAGGCACACCTTAGCTCAGGCCCTGATAACGCGATGAGGGATGAGGAAGAGCTGGGGTCCAGCAGCGGAAGGCAGGAGGTAGAAGAGCTACTGAAGACAGCAGCGATTAGATTCGCTCCAGCAATGGTTAAGAATTGCTGAGCTAAGGTATATCATTTAGAAAAATGAATCCTGTTGATTTGAACGTAGCAGCAGTTGACAGTACTCCACAAGCTCAGCAAATTTATCGAGCAGCAGATTAACCTGATTTTCAAAGACACGCGCCTTCGCAAAATGGAATGAGAGAGACAGAAAGCCAACAGGTCCAGACTCTCTGAGGGAGAGATGCAGCACGGCTGGAGCTTGCTTTGTTAAAACAGAAATGTTATTTCTTTTAAAAATCTCAGCACTTCTCTCTCTTATCCAAGAGTATGCTCTCTTCTGGATAGTTTAGCAACGTTACTCAAGTGGTAGAAGATTACTGGGGCCTAGACACATCAAGGCACCTATGATGCACATTCTGTGCGTTGCTTTGTGCTCTGCTCTCCAGACTCCCTGCCCCTCCAAGATTGCTTCTGCAGCTATTGCTTAAAATGGTATTGCAAATGTCAAACACTTAAGAAGATACAAAGATAACACCTTATTTTATCACTGTTTAAATTTCACCTTACATATTGCCTCCAAAAAAAAAAAAAAGGAATAATTTGATGGAAAAAAAAATCAATTTGCCCATAAAATGAGTAATGGGATTCTGTGTAACTCCCCCTCTGTGCAGTCTACGCACACTATTGATGACACTTTAAACTCCTGATTTAATCGGCTTTTCAGTGTCAGTTTTTATTTGTATATTAATATCACAACCGAAATGAAAATTCAAGAAGCAGAAAACAGCTACACATGTTTGATGTTGTATGTGAAGGCCTTGGATATTTAGCAACTTCTTTGATGCTTTGATCTCTGAAGAAATCTTACTAAAATTATGATCAAAGGAATTTATATTATTCCAAGTACTTAAGAACGAACCATCTTAGGGCAATAATCAGTATTCTGTTTAATCCTTCACCCTTGGAATCCATTATTGCTAAGCACCTCAATCTGATGGGAGTTACATTTACTTAAGGATGATATTCTCCTAAAACAGAATTAGAACTAACAGAAAGCAATACTTCCAACTTTCAGAAAGAGCTAGGAATTAGATTTTATTGTTCTGGTTAAAAACCGTTCTTTGAAGCTGTTTTTCAAACATACATAACTTAAGAAAATTGGTATGCAGCTCAGAGACTGTTCAGATTTTTTTTTTTCTACAGCAGACAAAGAAATAGAATTTCCAACACAGAGCTACTTTTAATTTAATCTATTTCTAACTATTTCCTATTGTCAGTGTTTATAGAAGACTATTACACAGATGGATATATCTAATATTTATAAAGTAAATTAACACTCTACTTTATAACAACATGCAAAGGCGGATAAATAATGAATTATCCTTTTCATCAATCTGACCACATATTGTCTATTTCACTGTAATATTAAGTACTGCATCAGACCGGTGGTTGTAATTCCCCACGGCAAGTTAAATCAAACAGCGTGATACAAAGAATCCCTAAACTGCAACCTACCGAAGAGCAGAAGAACGCTACAGCCAAGAAAGATTTAACAAAAACGTTAATTACTGGTTAGATTATGGATTTACCACTGGTGGTTGACGAGAGGTAGAGGAGGGTTGTACTTCTGCAGGAGCAAATGAGAGATCAAACCATGGCTCCCGGTCACAGCCACAATCTTAATAACCTCCCACATCCTGACTAAGCAATTCCTCCTCGCCTTTTACCTGCGCAGGTTATTTTTCTTCCCGCACACCTTACCCGCAAAGGCGGACTTTAATCTTACAGCCCTTTTCTACTATTTATATCCTCATGCTCCATCACTCTTTAATCATGAAAGATTACGAGTAGACTAATGTGCAAACACATCTGACTCTGAACACACTGTTGTAAGCATTCTTCCAAGCTGACAAGAAAACATGCCTACTTTAAATGAAAATCAATCTCTGTTAAATCCGTTAGCTCCGGCTCATTTGGACGGGCACTACTTTAGGAGCTCACACAGAGGAGTGCTGAAGCAGTCATATCAGAGAATCATGCATTCAGCTTTGAAACATGAGAGATGCACCAGGATCTGAGGGAACCCAAATAGATGTTAGAGGGAAACACAGGTTAATCCTGTCTCTGACAAACTCACCGGTAGGTTCTTTCCTTTTGCGCTGAGGGGCTTGAGAACAAGGCCTAGCAAGGAAATGTTTTCAAAGGTGCGTGGTTAATTCATCCTGGAACACCTCCTGATGTTGGCATCCCATACAGTTCAGTTATCACACCCTTTAGACCCATTTTCTCTTTTGATCTGTTTATATCTCCACCACCCAGCCAGGAACTAGAGCAACTTCCAGGGAAATAATTTTGTCTCATCAGTTCATAAACCAGCTGGCACAAAGGAATCTTCAGTTGCCATCAGTACTGGACCCACTACACGGCTATTTCAGGCCTGTTATCCTGGGAAACGTAACACAAAAAGCAGTACCACCTAGAAACTTTAGCCTCAGTTCTGCTGTCAAACCCAGTGATAAAATGCTTTTATCTCTAAAAGTTACTTACTTTATTAAAGTGCTGAAGTTTATCAATTAAATTGCTGATGAGTGGGTCCAATCCTCTGACTTTCAGTTCTGGATTATTAATTTGTGCCTTCAGTCCACTGGAAACAACTCTGCTGGTATAACTGAAAAAAGAGAGAAAAAAAAAATTCAGTTAGGATGAACAACAAATTTTACGCAAACTGCTGGCAAAGTATGCTGCAGTGTACTGCTGTGAAACATTTAGCTTAAAAACTGAGAATGGTCTACTTTTTCAGGAAACTCAATAAATTTCACTTCTCAAGAAAAAACCCCACAAAACCCAAACAAACCACAAATGGTTTAGAACAAAGAATTGAGAAAAATGATGTTTTTCACTAGTAGTCACACAGTATCAAGAGGACAAACATTAAAGAAAATCTTTTCCAGTGAGTTTGCATTTTTTTTTGTTGACTGAGCTTTATAAAGGCAATGTTCTAATTTTCCTTGATGCTCATACAGGTATAAACTAATCTGGAAGTATAAACTCCCACAATGTAACGGTGTGTGCATAATGATGCTCAGGTTCTGATCTTAGGAGCAGACTCAGCTGGAGCGATGGGCCCGGGAAGAGTCCAGCTAAAGTATTATTTTGAAGTCAAGAGTGGTGTAGATGGTATCAATCCACTTCAATCCATTTGGACAATATAGGAACACTGCTGCACCTCACTTGCCTTTAGCTCTACCTTTATTCACAAATCACGCTATTTGCTGAATGCTCGTCATTGCTCACCCTGTGAAAACACATGGTTACCCACTGTAGATGTACAGGGACAGTTGACACAGGTTTTTGAGATCATCGAGTTGCAATACAGGAGAAATTTAATTTAATGGGTCAGCTCATGGCCTTCACCAGTCTGTTCAGTGATTTTCTGCGTGCATTGCTTTGTCTGATCAGAAACTCATCAACAGCAGCAAAAAGCGAGGGTTTTCATTTTCATTGCTCTTGACTCTTTCCATTCAACCTCTGGTTAGAGCTATTGGAATTTCTCTAGAGGCTTATGTCATTATAATCCAGGATAAAGAATGCAAAATTGCTTCCCCTCTGAGTTGGTTGGGTTGGGGTTTTTTTGGCAAATGATACTGTTTTTTTTTTCTTGCGAATCACAAACCTCCATTAAATGCCTCTAAGTGGTATTACAAAGCTACAGCACTGCATGGAGTTTGCATCAACATGACCAATTCAGGGACAAGAGCAGCAGCATTAATGCCAGAGTCCTCAAAGGGACCCAAATTGTGGGAAGTCAATCTCAGTCAACTCATATATAATGATGCTGCTAAATACATACGCTCTTTTACATACATCATTATCAGGAACATAGGACCATTTGGTATGAATGAGTTCACAGTTCACTGAGACATCGGGGATACTCATATCCTGCAAGCTCCATCCACGATCAAGGACTCACTTCTCAAAGCTTTAGAGATATGCATAAATTATGGACAGATATTTCTGCTGCCCAGAGTGCTTGCAATTAGATTCATAATGGGGATTACCTGTATTTCAGATGTCAGAGAAACCACGTATGAGCTGTGTAACTCCTGCATCATCTCCTTATCTCCTTGGTCTAGGACAGCTTCAGTCTGGCAGACACTAACAACTACATCTAGCTGCTCATGCGGGGCTCCAGCACAGAAGAGCTGGCCCAGCTATGGTTTGGAACATGACCTGCATGACTGGCAACACCCAGAAAACCAACTACAGTCTTTTGGCAATGGTGAAGCAGATGTGATCTGCCAAATGAGCGGTGTAAAAAGCTGATGAAAAAAGAGGCAAAAGATTTACTTGCAGAGGACAACAAAGACAACTCTTGGATTTCCCAATAATAACCCGTAAGCTCTGCTTGTCCTTGGTGTTCTTACTGAGAGATCACTTTTATGACAAACCCAAGCCCGGAAAGACTCAGATGAACTAAAAAATGGTAAGTTCAGAGAAGGTGGGTTACACCTCTCAAGGAGAAGGAGACAGGGAAGAGAACGGATGGAGAATTGCAAAGCCAGTGAGGAGGGAGAAACTCCTCCAGTCCATCACAGCCAAGAAGCAAAGACTGTACAAGAAAAAGACATTACATCCATCTGACTCAAACTACTGCTATGTAAACTGTGAATCCTTCTACTAGCTCTGTATCATGCTAAAATACTTTGAAATAAAAACTATACATTTCCTGAAAGATAATCTGATTACTTCACTTCTTTGCACTATCTAAAACATTTTCTTTTGTTGACATCAGATCCTGAATTACTGGAAATGTACATTAAGTAAGATCAGAAATTGGCTTCCTTTATTTAATAACCTGCAATTTAACTGAAATATTATAGTACAGAATTGTTAACTCTGGTTACAGCTCTAGTACTTTTTTTCCTGCTAAATCCAGAAATGTCAGCAGGAACGGCCAGGAAAGTTGTATTAAAATATTGTCACTGGAACAATCCTGAAAGTAACTGTTGCGCTGGACCCCAAGGGACAACATGTGCAGACAGAATTTTCATCCAGAGCTCAGGTCTCACGCCAATGTTATTACACTGATTGTTTGGGCAAACCTGTGATACTTTAAAAAATAAACAATAACAACTTTTAAACACACACCCACCCCCAAAAGAACCCCCAGCTTTACAGTATTTCAGAAGAACAGCATCAATTGTTTTAGATCTTAGCTAACACAGCTCACCACATGTTTAAAACAAGGTAAAAAGTGAAATGCTGCTTACACATGGGATCGCATTTCAACTGAACATGCACATTTTCCTGTATAAATATAGATAAATGAAGATATTTTAGTCAAACCACTTATTTTAAAATAAAGCCAGACACTATTCTTAAATGTGTTCTTTTTAACTCCTAAAATGAAAAGGGATCAAGGTACAGAATTCTCTCAAAGACCAATATGCATTTTTAGACAGTTCAATACTTTAAAAACAACATATAAAAGAGAAATAACTTCAAATTCCAGACAAACAACTGCAGGAGCCGCATTAGGGATAGAACTACCTGGCAGTGATATTTAGCCACAAAAGCCCAAGAAGCAGGGTGCTGTTTTCACCCCACTCCTTTCCTTCCTCCCTGCAAGAGCCCACACCAATCAGGATACAAGGGTGAGCTAAAGCTCTTATAGGCAGCTTTTCCAAGTATTATTGATCAAGCTCCAGCTGGGAGACTATTTCCATTACTCCATATTCCTCAGGGTGCTATTACTCTGAGTTGTGCCATGAGCAGCCACAAAGCACCCCAGTGCTTTGATCCGGTGGCTAATGGCCTGTCCTCTTCCTGAATGAAGTCAGCTCCAGCGCCTG
The DNA here is from genome assembly GCA_025774025.1 of Xenus cinereus. NCBI lineage: Eukaryota > Metazoa > Chordata > Aves > Charadriiformes > Scolopacidae > Xenus > Xenus cinereus. Next base: position 24,098,318 of record JAOXJK010000051.1, on the reverse strand, counting down.
TCCTCACCAGAAGGCTATAGAGCAAGCCACCGCACTTCATCTGCTTTGGAACAAGCACTGAGCATCTCGGAGTTATCTACACTGGAAATCCAGGATACCTGGAACCCGAACTTCATCTGAATGCAATTCTCTTCATTTTAGTTCTATTTTCTCCACTTGAGTATTTGGCCCAACATAGCTGCTTAAGAGGCATCGAAATTCTTAATCGTGGGAGAAACAGGACATCTACCATCACGAGGCAAACCTGAAAACCGAAGCCTCACACTTAGTTCACAGGAATCCATGAAGTGCCAGAATCATCTCTATAGGACAGAAACTGCTTTGAACGAAATAATTTGTCAAACAACCTTGAAACTTGCCATGTATATAAAATAAGAACAAAATACATCGGGTACAAATTTGTGAAACACTTTTTAAAAGTACAATTAAAACACTGCACAGAAGTATTTTTCATAATCTGCCATGTATTTTTGTCATAATTTTTGTTGGAATTGGTTTAATAATTCTGCTATAATCAATAAGGGCTAAACCAGCAGCACCTTTCTACAACACACCGGCAAACTCAAACCCTTTGTGACTGAGACTGCTGCTTCTAAAAGTCATACTAAACTATTTACTGGCATTATAAAAATGTGACTGTCCTAATTTTCCATACAAATGTAGAAACCATTCTGTAAAAAAAACAACCCCTCTCCCCTGAATAGAAAAAAAAACTTCAGACCGTACCACCTGTAACAAAAATGTTTTCTCAGCCTTTTAAAAATCGACAGCTGTCAGCAGCCTGCTAAAGCCAGAGAAAGCTAAAGAAAGCCACTGATTTTATAACCAACAAAAATCATAAAAGCATCGAAACAAAGCTAGAGTTTACAACCATCATTTCACATCCAGCTCTGCTTTTTTCATCTTTGTGCATAACTTCTTAAACAGGAAGCAATCCCAGAGATATGCTGCCTGTAAAACCACCCAGAAGTAGATAGCACTAGGCAAATAATAACTCCAATGAATTAAAATTACGTCTTTTTAGGCCCATATGTTTGAAAGTCAGTCACTGACTGCAGGCTCTCATTTGCTAAAAAAATTCTGAAGTAGCCTGTTTATTTCAGCAATATACTCAACACACTGTCAGAGCAGACACCACCCACCACCACTAAATGACTCAGAGGTTAAAGGGTTAGAGGGGGAGAAGGAAGGGAAAAGCTCTGAATGTGTCATTTAGTAGGAAGCAATGAGAAATACGGATAAGCTATTTAACTGGCCTTGAGATCCACCGAACAATTAATTCAGTTACATTAGGCATGGTTCACCAGATGGTGTGTTTTGTCTTATATTTATTCATAATTTGACCCTTGGACTGGAATGGTTTGCCTGAAATTCAATTATGTGAATCCACTGCTGATCTACACCAGTCTGTTGTGTCTCCAAATTAATAATTGTTGGACATTTCCCTTGCAGTTTTTAGATGCAGTCCTTGGCACATGTGATGCTCTGACCTACGGGGCTCTGAAAGGAATGATTTTCTCCCAATTCAAGGAACACAGAAAGGTACACAGACCAGTAAGAGCAGTGACAGAAAATCTGCATGGTTGCAGAATTTGAAATAATTCATCAAGACTATCAGCTTTGATCTGATTAAGCCTTTTCCCCACCTCTTTGCAAAATGGAAAGAACAAGCAGAATATATGGCAATTGTATATCCCTTGCCTGGTTATCATAGTTGCTTGTTGCTCAATAAGTAACTTTGAGGAAACAAAGCAAATGCCTTTTTCCTGAAGTGTTGCTGATGCTTGAACATAATTCTGCAGGAGGAAGAGCCAGCCCTGCGCAGGATTCTCCTTTGACTCAGCTGTCCCTAAGCTGCTCCACATGATGAGAGCGGCAGCTGGTGAGTGCCCCCCAAATCTTTCTGATCCTTGTCATTACAACTGACCAAGAGAGATGGTGCTTTCTCTCTGAGCGACTCCCACAATAACACTACTCAGAGGAAAGGCTTATATCATACTTTTAATCATTTCTGTAACATCTCAGCAAACCTGGATCACAGTCATTGAGCATCTTGGCTGAGAGATCTCAAAGAAAGAAACAATCAAACCATGACCAGAACTGTTCTCTAGGAACTAAAGGCTCTTTCACTTAGCTGCCACAATAACAGTTTCTTTAAAAAAAAAAAAAAAAAGAAAAAGGAATAAAAGAAATACATCTTGATAAATTTAGTCAGACAATCAGCAGCCGTGAGGGAATAATGCCAAACTTCGTAGATTTCAGTTTTGTCTTATAATTCAGTTTCTCTTAATCTACCCAACTTGAATATTCAGCATGCAAGCGCTTTGTAGAATTAAATCTTGGATGACTTCACAACTGTAACATTTATTCAGTTGGCCAGACCCATTAGGTCATTCTGCAATTAGCTCCATTAATACAAATATATATCCATAAATAGATATATCCTTTGTTTGTAGGAAAGGTTTCAGTCAGGTCTCCACTCCCAGCAGAACTGCAGTAAGAGCAGCTGGCAAAGGTGTCCCCTCACAAGTAACATCCTGCAAACAGCCCTGCGCAGGGGCACATGTTGAGAAATCTGGAAAACTCCAGATGTTTTCAAGCCCTTGCATGCAGGACTGCAGGCTTTTGTCTGATTGTTGAAAGTCACATAACTTCTTAGGCAACCTGAAAACCAGTTGGGGCCTTTTGTTTGTTTTTAAGGAAAAAACCATGTAATTTATGCCAGTGGACAGCAGGAGCAATTCCACTGAAGTCAGTGGAGTCATACTAGGGTACAATCTGGATGCATCACATGAAAATCAGACGCTTCATGGAAAATGAAAAAAAATTTTCATGTGTTCTAAATGATCAGCTGAGCACAACTGGAGCAACATTCTCCAAGAGAAAGATTCATCTGTTTAAAAATACCTACGTAAAGAGTTCATTTTGAAATGATTAAATAACTGCCAACAGACTACAAGAAAGCTCAAGTCTAGCACATAATGAGTTTAGCTGCCCTGAAGATTTTGTGAAGCAGAACTGACACGATGTGAATACCGCCTCTGCCAGAACTATTCTAATGGGCTTCTGTGGAAGTTTCACAAATAATCTTGTTTATTAGTAATTACGGGAAACGATGAGACAAATACAGTGTGCTAATGGGATAATTCCCCAACAAATCACAAAGCCACATAGCATTTATAATGGTCTTTCTCCACTTCTATAGGGCTATAAAAGACTGCTGCAGTCTAGATCATAAAGACAATTGTAAGACTGCAGGTACAAAACCAAGTTACCAGAAGGCTTCAAGTGACTGGTTAATGCCACCCCATGAACACACTGAAAACCACAGTGAAAAGCAACTCAGCAAAGGAGTGTACATGTAAAATATCTTACCATCAAAAAAAAGATGTTTTCATCAGTTTTTCCAGAATCATGTTGAAAATATACTGAGTTGAGCTTCAAAGAATACTTGTAAAATGCTTGAAAAGTGTTGTAAAAAAAGTTATTATTGATTGTAGGTGAAACAGCCTACATTCCTTTCCTAGGTCTGTGAAAAGTTAATACTACCTTCAAGGCACACCGAAAGCACAAAATAAATTTGTAGAAGTTAATTGGACAGTCTTTATTATGTGGAGGAAAGGCAAGTACTTGCCTGGAATAACATCAGATAGAAAAGTTCTTCGGTTTAAAGTGGAATAAACTCTACAGGACATGCAAATGATACCTCTATCCCCATCAAAGTGAATATAATGAGCAATGAAAATGATACCCTAACTAAGAACTGGCAGCATAAAGACCATTCCCCATTAAATGAACTTGAGAAACAGAAGAGAAAATAGAACAATAAACAAACAGTATATACCTATCAAAGCAGCATCTGTGGCCATTCCTCGGGGAAAAAGTAAAGCTAATCTGAAACACCTTTTTCTCAGTAACGCCTAAACTGGGGGAAGAGTATTTTTCAAGTACAAACAGGAGAACAGGGCCGAGCTAAATCCTGACGGAGAATCTGAACCTGCTCCTCTCGGAGACTGGCAGCTTGAGGGGGCTGTGGAAAACAAATGGAAACATAGGACTGCCGATGGAAGATACCGGTGGTAAACAGGACTGACTCAGCAGAAAAGAAAATACAGTCTCAAGAGAGGAGAAGACCTGATCTCTTAGAAGAAAAGATAAAAGCAGACTAGCATTAAACTTCACAGCAGAGGAGGGAGAAGGAGTATCAAATCAAGCAAGGGCTCACAATATTTGGTTGATCAGAGTTTTGGCAGGCCAAGGCACCAAGGATCCAATTCCCTTTCTGGAAACCCTGGTTGCTGATACTTAAAAATTAGGCTTGACATATGACCCTGGGTATACAAAAGGATATTCTATGATCCCCGCATAGAAATTTTTATGAAGCAAAATGGGAAATGTCCTAATTTGCACAGTATCAGACATATGTCCCAGGGAGAAGACCTTGCCTGTGCCTCATTAAAAGCAAAGCAAAACAAAACATAACAAAAATATTTCAATGCTAAGAGGTCAAAATTCCAGCTTTCCTCAGAAGTCAGTTCCTCCAAATACACTTAGATACACATGGGAGATTAATGAGCAGCTGACAATAACGAATACATGAACTGCAGCTCTCTGTGAAGTCAACTCGGCCTGAACTCTGCCCTCAGTCTTGGCTTAAGCCCTCTGGCTTTGGCATCCCTGCCATTCACACGGCAGCTACAGCCCCTACCAAAACAGCTCTGGGTTCATACCACGTGAGAGACTTCCACAATCAAAACTACTGCTGAGCCTAACAGTGCAGCGGGACTCCTGTTGAATATCACTGTTCCTGCAGCAATGTCAGGTTTCTTGTCTCCATTTTTTTTCCACAGCTGTGACTCCCCCATACTTGTCTTCATGTCCTTTTATCTACCCTGCTGATTATGCCTATGTGAACCCAGCTTTGCTTACTTTATTCAAAACCCTGTTCTTCTCTCCTGTGCCAGTCTAAAGTATCTTCTCAGGCTGCTCTTTAAGGTGACTCACTGCCTACTTCCACTCCTCTCTCAATGTCTACCTGTATTGAAACGTTCACAAAGCTACGGACGACTGCCAAAGCTGATGCTCTGGAATGGGAAGATGCACTTAGCTGGTACTTACTGGACACAGGGAGTAGATCAGAGACAGTATTCCTTCCCATCTCCTGTGAAGGAGGCATTTGGGTAGTCCAGGCCAATTCTCTCTTCCAGGCTCAAGTATAAGGCAGCTGAGATTTATGCTTTCTGAACACCCCACCTCCCCTGGCTATTTTGGCTCCTTAGGGGACGTCTCTGACCAGTATGTATTCTAAACATGCACTAATGCACACACATTTGATTTTGTTCCCTTACACGGTTTTTCCAATACGTTTGTGCAGAGGTGTTCAAGGCAGTCCTTACCTGCTCCAGTGCCTTCACTTCTGCTCAGGTCTTAATATCTTATAGCAGGTGCTTGGTCCTTTGGCCACAGATGAAAGAGTTATTGACCCTTTCTGGGCTGCAGGAGTGCGAGGTACATGGCTCCAATCCATTCCTATTTCCAGGTTAATAACTTCATCAGTAAGATGGTGATGCTAAATTTCATATAAGCAAAAAGTAAATAGGAAGCCTTAACGCTGTATAGAAAGAGATCAGACACTAAGACTTCCAAATCTCCTGACTCAGAGTTCTTAAACTCCTTCCCTTTTGCTTAATCTTTTCCACCAGCAAGACAGCTGAATTCATCATTCCAAGCACCAAAGTTTTATTCCTTATAGAGGAAGCAGTTTTTTATTGCAGAAGCTATGAGCTACCTGTTCAGCTCACCAGATTTATAGATTTCATCCAACTCCTTCCTTTTGCGACTGCCTGATTGGCATAGATCAGGACAATCAACATTTATTGTTCCCCTAACAGTAAAACACCAACACCCAAAATGTACCCAGCATATTCTGCTGCCACTGGTTGATAGCTACAGGCAAACCCGGATCAGGCTTAGCTTAATTACTGTTATCCTGTAGGCACCCTTATTGCTAGAATTCCTTGCAGATACACCAAAGCCTCTGCCACAGTAGTACCACAGGGATGTGTTTTGAACGCGGACTTTTCCAGTGCCACCTTCATGGTTTGGAAATAGTTTAGGCAGGCAGCAGTTTTAATTTGTTGCTAGCTTGTATCTAACTAAATGTTTGATGCAGTGGTTCAGTATCTAGCAAAAATCTGCATTTTTATTACTCTTTAAAACACTGCAGAAAAAGCTAGTATTAATAGAGAGCAAGTATGGTCTAGTTCTGGAGATTAAAATGTCTTAGCACTTGTCCAAGACAAGAGTTTACCCAGGTCAAGGCTGAAGAGCTCGAGAGTAACGTGGGAAACTGAGCTGCCTCAATTCATGTTTTTGTCGTTAAATACAAAGCATTGTTTTCCTTGCTTGAGTGTCTAGTACTTCTCACAAAAATAACTGCACTAGAAGAGAGGTCAAATGTAGAAAGATCTTCCTGTCATCACAAATTTGAAAAAGAGAATATTTATACAAAAATCAATTTACTTGACCTATACTGTTCAATTCTTCTGCTAATACTGTTGAAGATTTATGTCTGGTTAAAACTGTCCCCTTCCACAATTTAGCTTCTCTCCCACTTGATTTTGCAGTAAGGTCACAATCCAGAGTTCATGATTTTATACTTTGTTGCCACAGACACAAACAGCAACACAAATTCAACAGGAGTTCACTGCAGGATTAACTACACCAAGGGCCAAATTGTCAGAGGAAAGAACATTTAAACACAAATACATATACCACAAAATGTTGTGCAGAAGAAAAATAAGGACAAGGAATCCTTTCAGCCCTGCTGTAAATGCCCTCCTCTTGAAAACCCAAGTGTCACAGAGGCTTGTCCTAAAGAAACCCAGTTCAATCATGTGAAGTACGATCTCATTTTTGATAGTCACTTCTAAGCTGGATGATAGTAAGTAGGAAGAGTAACTGCTTCCGGCATACTTGCAAGTTAGTAGCATATCTCCTCTAGAGTTTTGGTTTCTGTTGCACAGATTCCCTTCCCTTACACCCCAACAACTGCTCTAACAACTCTGTGTTAGATACAGTAAAAATACTTACTATAAAATCCCCAAGTACATGAACACAAACCAGACCATGAGACTGACTAAAAACAGTTGACCTGACATTTTTTTGCATGTAAGTAACATCACAAATAATCTTCTTAGTATTAAAAATAATCTGTTTAGCAATAACATGCTACTCTTCTCAGTTTCTGTTTAGCAGATGAAGTTACAGTGCCTTAAACAGAGATTCTAAAAGGATCCTGTTCCATCCAGTTCGCATTGATCATCCGGGCCTAAACAACCTAGGCTCATACTTGGAAGGTGCTAATGAGCAAGGAATCAAATGCTGATCTCCCACAGTCACCCACCCACTGCATCCTTCTTGATCCTCCCTGGTTTATAAGGACAAGAATAAACAGGTGTCTCTTCCACCCTCCTGGATAAAGACGTATCGATCTGGTCGGTCTGTCACCAATTACATTGCTGAAATACTTGCCTCCAGGTACGAAAACTCACTTGGAGTTTCTTGTCAGCCCTCTTGACACCTTAGAAGGAGCAAGATACAGTCTCCATTGTTTGCACTCCCAGCACAAGGCCAGGGAGACAGTTGAGTTGACCGTGGTCAGGACATACCCATGAGCTAGGCTGGCATGGCAAGTCTAGGTGAACCCTCACTCACGCACTGGAGGACTTAGCAAGCTGCCTTTTAATGAATGCTCCCCAGAGAACACACACCAGCACTTCACAGCCGAAGCATTCTCATAGTAAGGCAAAGAGGTCAGGACCTATCAAGCAGTATGTTATTTTTTCCTATGGATGTAAGGTACAACACAAAGTACTCCAGAGCTTGAGTGTGACCACCCTCAGTTAAAAAAGGAGCTGATAGTTTCAAGTGGCTGCCACGGGGCAAGCAGGCAGAGAGCTCTTTCCTCAAGCTCATCAGCTGCCCTGACCTGTGCATTTTTTCAAGTCTTTCCCGAGATGCAGAGACCTTTTGCTCACCATGAGTGCTGGAGCCGACACCCCTCAGCATGGGAAATACGTAACCTGCCTGCGCTCAGCCATAAGGAAAGGCCTACAAATACCACGAAAAAAATCAAAAGACAAGAGGACTGACTCTGTTTTCCTGCTAAAATCAGAAAAAAAAAAAAAGGCACTCTTTTTTTTCTCCTTTTAAGAAGTGTACAGTATTAAAGAACACAGAGAACCAAAGTCATTTTGAACACAAGACAAAAGGCAAGAGAGAATAGCAGGCAGTTTGTTGTGGCACAGCTATCAGCTACAAAGCACCACTTGTTATCTATGTGCTAAAAATATTATGATGATTAATGGCAAGGACGAAGGAAAAAAACAAATAATAGAAGGAAGAATAAATGATGTAACGATGTTTAGAAAAAAAAAAAGCATGTGACATTTCAACATTTACAATAGTATCTGAATAGGCTCCAGTTGTCTATAGCATCATTCATCTTCAAGGTATCCTGAAGAATTTTACAAAGGGGTGGGTTGGCCTGGAACTAGTGTGACTCCGATGGCAGCTGGAACAGGCATTAGTCACGAAAACCAGCCCACAAACATGTATTAGAGTTTGTTTTCAGTATGCGAAAAAAACTTTGCAGTTATTACTGTTAGCTATTTAATTTCTCTTTTGAATAAGATGGCAAGGACAGCACAAGGACACTGGTGATGGACAGTTGTTCATTCTGAGGTCATGGGCTTAAATTCTTTAACATCGAAGTGTTTGCAGTGTTCGCTGGTTACTCAGTGCTCCCTGTGAACGGTTCCTTGTGGACAGCCACAAGCAACGTCAGAGAGCGCGTTCCTGCTTGGGAAGTTTCAGGCAGACTGACTGTTGGTGGGGTCGGCAGCTTTTAGCAGGAAAAAAGAGAATTTCTTCCCCTTCAGGGCACTGAGTTCCTTTAAGTATGGTGTAGGCTAAAAAGGGACAGGGCTGAGCAGGAGGTGGTGATGGAGATGGTACTGGGTTGCCACGGCACCAGTGGGTCTGACCTGTGGGAAGGTGTCCCATTTGGACACTACCTCCTGATTCCTGAGCAAGGTGGCACTAAGCCCTGCCCTTTGGTCCTGCAGAGGGAGAGGGAGCAGCAGCAAGTGACAGCAAGGACAGTCATCTCTGACACTGCTCAGCTGGCAGAGACAGACTCTTATTATGACTCTTCACGATGAATACCTTGAAGGTAAAGGACATGCAGGAACCCAGGGGCTTTTGCAATCTCTCTGTACCTCCTGCCACGTGCCCTGCCATGGATCCAGCACAAAGAAGGGACAGAGTCCCACGCTGCTCCCTGAACGGGCACAGACTCAGCCCTCTCTTCCCTCTATCAAGTCAAAATCAATCTTACCATACCTGATCACATTTGCAGCAGCACAGCACAGGCAGAGGGATATGTCTTTCCTTGACCTCTTTCTCAGGATCATTCCAGCTTTCTAGGTAAAGCCCAGAAAAAGCCAATCGCATCCTCGGCTGCATCAAAAGAAACATGGCCAGCAGGTCAAGGGAGGTGATTTTACCACTCTGCTCTGGTGAGACCCCACCTGGAGTACTGTGTCCAGTTCTGGAGTCCTCAGCACAGGAAGCACATGGACCTGTTGGAACGGGTCCAGCGGAGGGCCATGAAGATGATCTGAGGCTGGAGCACCTCTCCTATGAGGACAGGCCAAGAGTTGGGGTTGTTCAGCCTGGAGAAGAGAAGGCTCCAGGGAGACCTTATTGCGGCCTTTCAGTACCTAAAGCGGGTCTACAGGAAAGGTGGAGAGGGACTCTTTATGAGGGAGAGGAGCGATAGGATGAGGGGTAATGGTCTTAAACTGAAAGAGGGGAGACTTAGACTAGATACTAGGAAGACACTCTTTACTATGAGGGTGGTGAGGCACCAGAACAGGTTGCCCAGGGAAGTTGTGGATGCCCCATCCCTGGAGGGGTTCAAGGCCAGGCTGGACGGGGCTTTGAGCAACCTGGTCTGGTGGGAGGTGTCCCTGCCCAGGGCAGGGGGGTTGGAACATGATGGTCTTTGAGGTTCCTTCCAACTCTAACTATTCTATGATTCTGTGATGTATACTGGAGAAATTAGCCTAATGCTGCCAAAAGATCAAAACATTTCAGAAAGGAAAATGGTGCGAGAGGATTCTTAAAGTATCACTAAAGCATCAATCTAAGGGACAAGTTCTTGCAAAATATTGATAATAAGGCGATGTTACTCTCAGAATTACATAATGTAGAATGTATAAAACCCGTGAAAGTATCTGTGGATTTTTATTGCACCTTCTCATCTTTCAATAGGATTGCCAAAACTTCAGACTGCTAAGGACTTTTGAAAAATTACTTATAAACGAACTTATTAAGGATAGTGGGTAGAGTACACTTGGAAAATATTGATGGAACAGTTTGGGAAAATATTGATGAAACAGTTTGTAGCTTTGAGCAGAGAATACTTTTGTAGTATTTGGACTCTCAGAATTTGAATATGACACAGCTTATTTTAACTGAAAGTAGGAGCTTTCCTTAAAATGTGATTTTATTTTTTTCTTCTAAGGATTAAGGAGGAATAAATGACAAAAATAGTCAAATGAATGACAAAAAGCAGAATTAGACTTCGTAAAACTACAACTGTACAACACTTTTCGGCAGGTCTTTCAAATTTAGGCCACAAGACTGTGCCAGGTTCATGAATATAACTTTATTGGTGTTATAAGGAGTGCTATGAATCCAGATGCATGTCGGTAAAAGGGCTTCTTCTGCTTCAGTGATGTATTTCATGTTCCATTATTCTATTTATAAAATAGGAAGATGCATTCCTTCCTAAAACATGATTTTTCCTTGTAAGTGGAAAAAATATTTTCTCAGTAGAAGCAATCTGAAAACAAGAAAGAAAGAAAAAGAATTGCAGCTCCAGCTATTAACAAGTTGTATTTAATACAGAAAAGAGGAACACTGTAGATCAAATGTGTAATTGTTTTAATTTTGTGGGAATGTTTAGAAGTAGTTGAAATCCTGAACTCAATTATTTCATTACAAGAACAGTCACAAATAGCAACTGAATCAGAACAGAAGTTCTGTTAAAAAAAAAAAGGCTCAAAAAAAAAGCTAATCTTCTGTCTAGAAATCAAATTAACAACTGGCATTCTGTAATGATTGCATCAGAAATTACAGCAGAGAGTGCTGTGGTTTATCTTGCTAAAAATGAGCTCAGAAATGTCAGAAACTTGGTGGTTGTATTGATGTAGGTGGTGAAGTGATGTGATCTTTAGTGATAGTAAGCAGAAACAGTAGAACTAGGTACTTGAAAGACAAGTAAGTGTTGTCAAGCAAATGCATCATTACTTGTTGAAGATAAGTATTTGTGTTTGAAATTGTGATACTTAATACAGGAGTGACCCTAATGCTCCTACCCATGATTCACTTCTAGAATTCTTTTGGGTAGTAGGAGAAATAAGGTCCTCCCTACCTTGAAAATATTTTATTTTTCTCTGAAAGGCAGATAGGAAGAATATGGAGCCTCCAGTTCTCCTTCATTCTGTACTCTTTCCAAAGAAACAAATACTAATCGATGAAGAGCATATGCAGAACTCTTAAACTGAACAAATATTCTCCCATCACAATTTTTGTTTCAAGTGCAATCTTGAAGCTTTCTCTGCTTAACCAGAAAGCTGTATTGTATCTCCAGTTACTTATGACTCCCTATTTCAGGGGAAGGAAGGAGAACATTCAGAGAAGTCCAGGGAAGAGTTATAACAACAACTCTCCCATGGTTGCACAGATTTCTATTTCTTCTTTAACATCTCTTGCATTTGTTGTGTATTTCCTGTTCCAAGAAAAACACTTTCATGCCACTGTTAACTGAAAGATAAACATGTTTTTCTTTCTTAAAAATTATTTTTTATTCTCCAGAATTGTTTATGCGATTCTGATTTATAGATTTTTTTTTCACCAGATTTATCTTATAGGATCAAATATCTGTATAATGTACTTTTCTTCAAGTGAAATTACTGTTCCCCAATATTTTTTGTGTGAACTTAGAACTTGATATAAAATACTAGAAGTACAGGAGAATAAGATGTGTATAGGACTGTGTAACCGTTTCATTTCCGCTTTAAACTCTAGTGGAGTATGTGTACGTCTTTTCTGTATGTATATATATACACATACAATATTGTGTATATATACAAAAGGGGGTTTTTAATGTCTTTTTTAGAAGGGGCTTCATCGTGAACAATTAGGATTAAAAGGTTGCATTTGCTGTTTTTTCAGTTGAAATTTTTCAGAAGAATTCACATAATAGTTTGCTTTTACTATCAGTATTTCAAGTTAAGTATATGTAGTATAGTGTCTGGATTTAGCCTTTTGAAAATTATACAGTACGAACTTACTGTAATGAGGGCTAATTAGTTAAAGTTCACCAAGTTTAGCTAAACATGCAGTGTTTGATTTAGAGAGATAAATCGGTGGTCTGTCAACCTTTTCAGACATAATCCTACTTTCAACATTATCTGACAGGTAGTCAGCACGTCAGGCCTGAGGATGTGCCCCCAAGCAGCTCATCTCTTCACTCTTCACTAGTTATTTGTCTTATGAAGCATAATTCACAACTGGCATATGGAAAGTGGGGAGGACCAAAGGAAATGTTCTGAATGCCTTTCCGTCTCTCATGCAGTATGAAGTGGTTTGTAGATGTGACTGCAACTCACATTTCTGTGTTTGAGGATTTTGTTTCCATGGCAAAATACACCCGATGTTTTGGTTAATGTGAACTATCTCTTAGGGCTTTGTATACTGAAATAAGTATACTTAACTATGCTCTGTTATCAATAATATCCTGCAAGAAATGTGTTACAAGCATTTTTTAACATTTTGCGTTTTCAGAATATTGCAAAATTCTGAAAGATAATATTAAAAATGTCTTCACAAGAGACGTATTAGCACTCTTTAGCTAAATAACTTTTTTGATTCAGCTAATAATCTAAGGTATCTGTAGATTTTATTTGCGAGGAAAATGATGATTTGTTTCTAATTATCTGTTGTTGCTGCAAGCATACAGAAGAATGAATATAAATCAATCATTTACCAAAGACTGTTGCCCATTGGTAGATGTAAGTCATTGAAACCAGGGTATGTGGTCTTCATGTGCTGATGGATGAAACATGCATCCCTCACTTGATGAAAGCCTCTTTCTGGAGAGTATTGAAGTACCCAGCAGCAAACCCTTTTTCATTAAGTTGCTCACATAGTTTAATCCAGGAAAAACTCGCTCCTTGGCCGTAGAAAAGAACTAGGTGCTTTAAAAAAAACCCAGAAGGACCCACAGATGTTGCCTTTAACTACACAGAATTTCCCCCCCAATTAATTGTAGAAGTTTTAACTTCAATCAGAAGGAATGCGAGGGGAGAACCATTATGGTTTAAGGAGAAAAAGACCTTGCCTGGATCCTGGTTTATAATTAAAATTAATTTTAAGCAAGTGAATAGCTTGTACTAATTCAAAGCTTATCCTTTAAATATTTGATGGATCTATAGGCACATGAAAACTGTAATCAAGAGCTCCAAAATTGAACGTACCTCTTTATTGTCTACAAATGCTTTAATGCATATTTGTGTTTACTATGCACTTGGAGGAGTCCATCCCAGTGCACTTGCTGCTAATTTGCTTATCATCTGTTCCAGTCACAGCCAACCTTTTTACAATCTTTTTATAAAAGCTTGCAACTGCATTCTCCTTGCTTTTAGATTTTTCTGGGCTAAGCAGAAGCAATGGAAGCCTTTCTGTGCAAACCTCTGTCACTGTCTTATACCAGAAACATATAAGGGAAAAGTATTTTAATAAACAAATATGTAACCACACTTTCGAAAACTCTCCAAACCAGTAGTTTTCTTACAACCGTAGACTATACAAATAAGTGTTAGCATGGATCTCATCATTCTTGTATAACCTCATTTTTTTGTCATTAAAATATTAAACTATATTTTAAACTACTATGTATATTTGTACTTTTACTGAATCTGAGACTGGTACTGCGGGTATTCTTGTACAGATGAAGTTACTTTTTAGTTATCTGTTAATTACAGTATTAAGTGTTCTTTTTAAAGTGCTCTATTTTTATGTAAGAAGAATGGGTGTAAAGTCTCAATCCCATTTTCAGAACCAATCTGGATCAGTTAGAATATGATGGAGCATACAATTTTAAGTTTGTATGCAGGTATGCAGTCTTTATATGTAGAAAAGTTTAAACTACTTGGTAATAATATGTCTGTGGGGAAAAAAGAGTTGTTTTTTTTAAAATGACAATCACTTGATACTGCTTTTGCTTCACCTGCTGGGAGTCTGTTTGTCCTGCTAGAAGAATCTTGGTCTTTCATGAAGTCTTATTTCCAGATGAATGAAATAGTGTAAGATGTAATTTTGCTGTAGCCTCATTCCTTTTGAAGGCACAGCCTTTTAAATGGAATAACATGTATGAAAAAATAATTTTAAATAGAATTGCCTGTTTGGAAATTAGTTGTAGTCTGTTTTACATAATAGGATTTGAATACTATGCAGAAAAAAAAATCATGATTGCCTTCCTTGAGTAGAATCTTTCAAAGTGCTAAATAGTACTTTGTGTTAAAATAGCATCTGAAGCCAGGGTTGAGGTGATGTCATTAACAATCTGGGTTTGGCAGAAGCGTCTAGGAAGCTTTCATAGCACTTGTCCATATGATGCCCACTTGGTCCATATGTCCATGGATACCACTAGGTGGTACCATTAAACCTCCCTTTTTTATAATGTTAAAACTGACTCACAGTCAAAGAGTGTTTTAAAAGGACCTAAGTAAATATTCTTTATAATTATTTTCTTTTTTTTTTTTTTGGTCTGCAACTGCAGAAATACATTACTGCTTGCTTGGTTGAAATCATTTTCACTAAAATATGCAATACAATCTTTTCTATACTGCCACTGAGTTTATATATACTGGCAATAATGCAGACTTTCAGGTGACTCACCCTGAAGTTTTTTGAGTATGTGTCCCGGTTGCTGTCTAAAATTCAGTTCCATAGTATGTAATCAGTTCTCAAAAAAATAATTCAGGCTTTTCATATAAACTGCAGGTTTTGTATGTGTTTGAACTAGTAGAGTCACTGAAGGAGAGCACTAAAAATGTATTTTTCAGGTATTTTTATAGCTTAATTCCCTTCTTAACAAAATAATAAATGATTCTTCATTGGAGAAACTGTCAAGTTTCAAACTATGATTGTGAATAAGGGATAAGACTTCTTTTTTTCTTATTTGCTGTGCTTCCTTGCATTGTCTTATGTTTTAGCTTTTTTGCATGGGTGCTTTTATACACTAATTAATCTTTTAGTACTGTCATAAGGCCATGCTAATTCTAACTGCAAAAAACTGAAACGTTATTGTAAATGGAGATTGTTGTGAAGTGATTCAATAGCAGTAAAAAACAATTGCACCTTGAAATTGTGGAGCACCTAGTAATGGAAGCAGGTGAAGTTTGTTATTGTGCTTTTTTTTAATTGACTGTAGTGATTGTAGTAAAAGATTAGCAGCAAAGAGAACTTCTATATCGATAATGGTTCCCTATCTCATATTTTCTCTTGTGTCTTTAACTTAGCAAAGGTGAAGCTTTTCATCTTGCGATCTACACAGTGCAGCTGCAGACAGCAGGGGGAAGAGTTTGGTCAAATTACCACTATAGCAAACATCTATAAAACAAAACAAAAAAATTTACAGTACCAATGACAAATCAAAGCTGAAAGTTTGCCTTGCCTGTTGTCATTCATTGCCATTCATATTTAGAAAGCAGACTGCTGTGATAATTGATTTGATGGTCCAGCTTGAGTGGAAGCACTTCTGGGCATAGCATGCCTCAGAGATGCCAAAAAAGAAGAAAAGGTGGGAATGAAATAATGCACTACTTTCTCCTCAGAGGCATGTGGCCCAGTTTTTGAGAACAGAAAAACATGCTTTAGAAGAAGGAAGAAAAAAACTTAGTAACTCAGTAATAAATACAAAAATGACCATATAGCCTCAGTCAGATAAAAATAGGCATTCAGACAGAGACAATGAGTGTACGTATTTTACTGGCAGGTGAATAATAGGAGAGTGCTGTGGAAATAATCTGATTTTTAACGGACTCTGTCCAAGGGAATACCTTTTTTTCTGCTTTTTTTTGGGTGTAACAACAGAAGAGGTTCTCTTTCCAAAAAAACCCAAACCAACCCCCAAAAAATCCCAACCAAAACAAACATCACTGCCACCCCCCTCCACCCTGAAAAAGAACGTTTAAATTTTTTAAGCTTTTCAAAGAGGAATTGATAATTCGGAAGAAGGGAAACAAAGCAGTTATTGAATTGGAAAGGCAATATATGCGCTAGGATTATCTGAACTCCTGTTGAGTTTATTTACTTCAGGCAATAGGTGATAATGAAGCTTGTCTCTGTATTTTTGACTAGGGGGTACTGTTCACCCGTAGCCTCCTGCTGGTATGAATAACTTGGGACATTAAAGTGCTACTTGATGAAAAAAGTAGATTAAAAAAACTTTTTAATTCAATGCTTGACCTCTTAATCATGACTGCCAGCTCAACTGTGCACCCTGTCATCAATTTAAAGAACGAAACAAAACCAGATAAAAGACGTGAACTATTGAAACACAAAACTGTAATCAGAACTGATTTGTCTTTTGAGTGGTGCTTATTTACTTGCAAAAACAGTGTGGCCCTTCAACTTTGCTGAACTCTTTGTATTCATAGTCTTAAATCTCTTATAGACAGCAAAGCAGAAGTAACTGAAATTTACCAGTAATGATTAAAAAAGAGAAGCTTGGTGAAGTGGCAGGAGGTTGTAAGTATGCTGTTCCAGGACATACATGAATATTACTATCCCTGATTTTCATTGTTTGGAAGTACCTTGCCTGCCTGAATTAGATAATAGTTGGTGCAAGCATGCAGAATATTCTAGACATATAAAGAAACTCTGTAAAAGACATGCTCATTTATTAGGAGAATATTTCAAATTTTTTTTTTTTGTTTATCATGACTTTTTAAATTCCTTTTTAATGTATTGGAAGCAGAAGCTCAGAGTTTGACAATCAATCCATTAAGCATCCAAAAGTGGGATAACCCGTATGTCAGTATTTCTTTGAATTCTTTCTGTCTTTCTATCTACTTATCTATAACATTTCTTTCTAAGTATCAAACCACTCCATTAAATTTATGGACAGGACACTCAGACGTTCCATGAAGTATGAAACACCTTGAGTGATCTACACTGCTGCTTTTAGATCCTTTCTTGCTGTTTGAGGAGAGGTAGGAAAATGAAACACAGATGCAGCAGAAACACTGACAGGTTATGAAGACTTAATAAAGAATTGACCAGTCTTATTCTCTATGTGATTTTCTTCCTAGGCGCCTGCAGCAGCAGAGTTTAGTGCAGTATTAAATGGCCTACATGTCAAATAAACAGATTTCAAAACTCATCCCCTTAATATGATGTATATCCGATTTCCATCTCCCTCCCCTGGTGCGAGGAAATGAAGATGGCATCTGACCCTTACAAGAAATAATCCCTGCACAAATGTAAAAATTTATGTCCGGGACCCTTGATCTTTTCCGGCTGTAGTGGAGTATTACCTTGCAATACCTAATTCACTGCCAAATTCATTACCTCTCATCATGATATTTAAATTATTCACAGTCACTTTTTCTATTTTTCCTCCCCTTTATAGGTTTTTCCCTTTTGTTTCCAAGTTGTTGCATGTTTTCTGCCTGAGAAGAAAAGAAAACAGGGTCTAGCTCAGAAAAGCTGAGTTTCATCAGCTTTATTCCTTTATATCTCTCATACCTGTCTTGTGAACATCTGTAGTTCTTTTTTGCTTGATTGAAGAGGGATAATAATGAAATAATGAAGTTTTTGCAAGGCAGTGTATTTGAGCAGAATCTAGTCATGCTGGTATCACTGTGCAAAAGAACCGTTACCTGTGATCAGTCTGAAATCCTGGCTATGTCATTTTTATGTGAAATATTTTAATAAGCATGTATTTTTGCCTGCAAAGGAACCTCATTTTGGTAGAACCCCAGTGTGTTTTTTGAGATTTGGGTTTGGTTTTGTTGGTTTTTTTTATTATAGTAGTACTGCCCCAGTGTAAGGGTTGTATGTTTCTGCAGCCTGTCTATCTTTTAAGACTTGCTCTACTACTCTACTTACCACTGTGATTTTTTTTTTTTTTTTTTTTTTTTCCCCTGCTCTGTTATCCAGCTGATGCCTGGCAAAGGCTTTCACTGCTCTGTAGAAAGCTGTAGGATTTCAAGCATGGTGTCTGTTCTGGCTCTACAAATTTTCAGAAAGTTTCAAACCCAAATGACAGAAGGACTCCAGTGGCAGTGGTGTCTTGGCATTAAAGCATTCTTAGTCTCTGAATCTGCTGTCATTGAACTCACTCGTTACACTCGCATTTCTCTGGAGTTCATTCAGGTTACAACAAGCGATTACATACATGCTTGAGTTTTGAGTAAGCATACAGTGTCATCATTTGTATGACATTGCTAATCTGATACTAGCAGAGCATACATACTTCCCAGAACTTTGTCTTTTGACAAATAATTAGCAGAAACACTACAAGGTATAAATGTGTATTGAAGGGCTTTCATGCAAATGTATTTCTACCTATTTAGGCACACAAATTCTTCAGTATGTTGTGGAATGGAATTGTTATCATGGTTTGAAGATGATCACATTTTCCACAGATAGCCTAGACAGAAAATATTGGCCTAAAGTACACTCACCTTTTAACAATAAAACCCTTGCAATCTGCTATTTCAAGAACTCTAGGGAAGCAGGATATACTGCCAACTATTTAGTGACTAGAATGTTATAGTGTTTTCTCCCAAAAGATAAAATTTTCCTTTCTGGAGCCTCGCAAAATACTTTAAAATTGTGGTATTTTTCCAAATCTCTCTTTTTGATTTTCATGCTAAGAAATCTGGAGAGTGTATTTCTCATCTTTTTGGGGAAGGAAAAGGTATTTTTCACAGTAAGTGTAGTTGTTGGCAGCTGTTAGAAATTTGAGTCTTAATGTTGAAGTAAATTCTTGGTGTAGTGGTGACTAGTTACTGCATCTGTAGCTATCTGATTACCTAGGGATAAAATTGATTTTGTTGTTAGATGTCCATGGACCTTAACATGTTGATATTCTCTTTGCAGCAGTGTACGTTTAATGTCTATAGATTATTTCCTTTTCTTAAAATCTGTGTGTTTCTTGCTCTAAATTCTGCTTCTATGCCTTCAGAAGGTGTTACAAAACTATTTGCTGAAGTGAATGCTGTTGCATTTCAGTGGATTTTATAATTTAAATTATTTAATTGCACAAGTTACACCCTGTTTTCAAGCTGTCCAAGTAAAGAAAAACGTATCTTCATTATATGAAGCTATTTTAGAGTATTTCTTGTATTTCTGTTAAAAGTAAGCAAGAGAATATTCAATATAGAAAAAATGCTGTATAGAGTAAACTTTTTTTACTGTATTCAGTTTCACTTATAAACTCTGTAGATAATTGAACTGCTGTAGCATATAACTACTTCTGTTTTCTGTGGTGTTCTCATGAGGTTAAATACCCAATTTAGATAAATACTGGTATAGGCAGTAACTGAAGATTGTAACATATATGTCTATTTATGTTTGAAAGAAGTGACTGTATATCTTCTCAGCAGAAAGCTTCTCTAAGAGGTTGTAGTTTGAAGGTAATGCTGAAGTTCCATGGCGGGTGGGATGGTTGTATGAAATGATGTAGCAAGGAAGGTGGGACGAGTGGGAATTGAGTTCCCTTTTAGTTGTGAGAAATTTGCACAGCCAGCCAGAAGGTGCTGGCAGGAAGAACACTCAGCTGATGAGCAGAGTTGCCTGGATTGACTTAACTCCGGATCCTTAGGATGTCAGTGCTGAGTGAGTCTGGATCTGAACCCCAGATAAATTTTACATTACTCTAAAATGCGTGAATTATCCTCTGTATTTGTGGGAAAGGGTGCACTTACTTTCAATGTTTTTGAAGACATTTGTGACAAATTACTGTATTTCCGAAGCATACAGAACTTGGCCAGTTTATTGGAGCTGGGACTAGGAAAGTGCTCCCTGCTGAGCGCACTGTAGTAAATATTAACAGACCTTGATAAAACTATAATTTGAGTAGTTTAGGTTTTTACTGCAAATTCTGTGTGAGCTACTGTACTAATAATTATTTCTGGGCTAGGCATTTGTAGACATTTCTCCTCTAATTGCATGTGCCTACCTCTCGGGCATATCTGGTCAGCGCATGACCTGCACGAGGCTTAAGGGCAGAGAAAATCCAGGAAATGGCCCACGCTCAGCATTCAAGCTGGAGAGCACTGGCTGTAAATGGAAGATTGTAGCAAACACTGTATTACTTAGCTTATATGCACTTATGTGCTTATGCAGGCTCTGTCATGTAGCCTGACATGAGGAGCCCTGCACACCGGGAAAAGTAAGCAAAAGACCTTTTCACAACTAGGGACGTTTCCATGGAGCTGCTCCCGCTGCACTACCTACTTTATTCCTACAATAAGGCTAGCTGGAATTGCATAGATAAAAATCCCCTTCATCCGTTGAAATCTTCTTCTGCCCATCTTCCTCCAAATGATACTACGGAAAGGAGAGAGAACTGCAGTAGTGGTGGCTTATGTAGCCTGATGCATGTGTTCATGGGATCCTAGAAAAGTCTAGACTGGAAGGGACCTCTGGAGGTCATCGGATCCAACCTTCTGCTGAAGGAAGGGCAGTACGTGAGGGTCTGGTTCCCTGTCGCACCGCCTTGAGCATTGCTAGCAAAAAAGTTTCCACCGCTTGTCTGGGAAGACTGTAATGTTTAATTGCTGTCACAATGGAGTTGGCTTGTTTTTTCTTAAATAAAGGAGGAGTTCGCCCTGAAGGAACTCTCGGCTTTTGCCCCTTGTCCTGTCATCCTGCGCCCTTGTGATGGTAGTGCTATGATCTTCTCTGTAACTACCATTTAGGTATTCCCATAATTCTTTCTCTGCGTTAGGGAAAGCCTAATCTGATCGCCAGATGTCATAACATTTCAGAAAAGATCTGTGTGTTCTCTAACTGGTTAAATGTGCTTTCCGTACTATCACATCATTTTTAATAGTCATATGGATTGCTAAATCATAAAAACAACCCATCCAAAGCTCTTCTCAAAGCAAAAGAGAGATCAGCACAAAAGCACCTTATTTAAAAAGGAAGAAAGCTATTGGAAGGTGACAGCTGGAATTCCAGTGCTTAATCTGTGTAATTAAAACTTTTCTAAGGAGCAGGAGAAGCAGGTTGGACTTGAGGTAGTTTTAGGAGTTAATTAGCAAGGTCTTTTTGAATATTAAGAATGCCTTTGAAGGATAAAGTTTTGAAAACTGGTTCAGGGCTTTCAAACAGCATAAATTAAGGCAGAAACTTTTTTTACACATATTCAAGATGCAGACAGAATCATCCTCGCTAACCGTGCCATTTCCTTCCATCAGAAATATAATCATACATCCTCCTCAATGTCTGATCTTCATAAGGATTTATTAACTTACTAACAGTACAGTGGTAATTTAACTAGAAATAATACTTTGCAGGGATTTTTTACACATTCACCATTGCAAATATTAAAGTCAGTAGCTCCAGTCATAAACTGAGTTTCTTCGCAGGCTGGATACTGTAACATATTACCAATATTGAAAACAATAACCTGCATATTTCATGGTACAAGGTGGTCATATGGGGAAGCTACTGCAAAAAATTCAGTAACAATAATACAATCTTGATGTCCTCCATGTTTTCTTCTAAAAGCTCTGCATTTTTTTACAAGGGAATGAAACTGAAAATACGGCCTTGCTTGCTTTCATACAGGTCTGGTGGGTTTTTGTAAGTGTTTGCCAAGAAATGAGAGTTAACTACACTGAAAGTTGGGCTGTATCTCTTAAAACATATGGAGAGTATGGGCTTGTTCTCTCCATATTTTATGTGCTTTTATGCTTTGTTTTGTGACAGCTCTCGCTTTCACAGAAATAAGCTTTTGTATGTAGGTATATGGGAAAAATTTAGGTGTCCTTTAGTTTTACTCATGTTTTTATTAGTTTTGGTGTACTTAGTGCTTACAGAATTTTTCACTTGTGAGCTGTTTTAAACAGCTATTGTAACAGCAGAGTGCATCTTGATATAAAAATAAATAAATTCATAATTCATATAGTGTATTACTTGTGAATTTGAAAAGCACATTAACCTAATGATTGTCTATCAATAATAAATATATCAAAGCAAGACATACTTAAAATAAGACTTTGAATGGTAGTAGAGTTCTTGAGGGACCTCTAGACATTCTGTGTAACGCATAGTGTATTGTGAACTACAGAGGAACTGCAGTACTGCATTGAAGGGGCCTAAGTATGTAATCTAGTTGTTCTTTCTTCAAATGTCCTCTGTAATTAGTATTAGAAAAAGTAATTGACGTGGAGGTATGAGGTAATAGTGAAAGAGTTTTCCAAGTAGTGAACTATACATGTAATTATGCATGTATATAGCTATGCACGCTGCATTGAAGTTGTTATGGACTGTTTATTTTCAAAAGAAGTAACGGGTTACCCTTAGTTTGATAACAGATTACCCATAATTTGAAATAATTCTGAGGATCTGTTGTTCCCACTGTACTTTCAAAAACTGGACTTTTTATTAGCTATAGGTATGTGGGTGAGAAATGGTTATGAGTTTCTTTGTACAAACTCAGTGATTTGGAATCCCTGACTTTTTCTGGGTTCAGCTGGACAGTGGTTGTTTTGTAGAGACTTAGATATTGCCTAAATGCCACAAATGAATGTTGAAGATTTCACTCTGGGTATATGTATTGAAGATGTTTAAAAGTTGTAACGTTTTATAGGACTCGGTCTTTCATAAAGCATTCTTTACAAGTCGTTATTTAAGTAAATGTTAATAGGATATGTTTGGCAATTAAGCATTTAGCTTCTCATACTTAAAGTTTCAAAAAAAGTCAACAGCTTTCTAAACTTCTTGATGAAGAGTCAGAAAATCCAGGCCACATGGCAGCACTGCAAAGCAGGATGAAGGTATAAGTTGGTATCTTTTTTTTTTTTTTTTTTTTACATTTGATCATTGGTGAATTATTTAGAAGCATAGCACTGATTCCCCTCATAAATCAGTACTTAGCGTCTTACTCTTTAAAAATACATTGTGCTAGAAACTGTGAAAATTTATGAACAGAACTGTCGAAAAGAAAATGCTTTCCTTTTAAGACTATGAACCTATTAGGGCTCCTGATTAGAGGACAAAGAAATAACGAGAAAACCCTATTCTGCAGTCCCCTATAAAACTGCATCTTAATGGTAGCATTAAGCATTTGCCTTATACTGGACTGATTTCACAGATATGTGTGAAATGTGGCTGTTGAAAAGGCACATTAGGATTGTGATCTCAGCTATGCTCAAACACCATGGTCCAGGGACGAGAATTTGATAACCGTGAGAGCTGCAGTTCCAGCCAAGTTTGACTGCATAGCTCTACAGATCTATTTATCAATTAAAATTGTGTTCGGCGTGTAATGAAGGCCTTCATGATTTGCAGTTGAAGTATATTAGAGTAAAGAAGTAGTGGCAAACATAAACTAAATAATTTACTCATTTTTTTGGAGTGGTGTGAGTTTTATGGTAATCCAAAAGAAAAAAAGAAAAGGTAGTGGAAAAAAATGTCGTGTCTCTTCTTGATTATACTTCAGCCCCATTATTTAGGATTTTTGGGTGCCTTTTGTTACACCTACCTCAATGGTAGGATGATTTCTGTCATGTTTGTCATTGTGCCCTTGCCCTGATTCTAGCAATTTTCAGAAGGAATTATGAAGAAATCCTTCATGTCACGTTATACATAGGAGCACCTCAGACAGTATTTAAATGTAGCAGACGAATCGCTGAGTAAAATGCTCCATGAACTCATATATTTGAGAACATACTTTAGACAACCTGTCTGTGGTGCAAATTACAGATGTGAGAGGTAAAACAATTTTAAAGTGAATGTCAAAATGTTTTATCATTCAAAAAATACCCTGTCTTTCTATCATTCACTTCATCTTAGTGCTGTATAATGGGAATATGCAGGTCTTAAAAGTAATTTTTGCTGTGCAGAAAATGAGACTGAAATGTATGTGTCTGTATACATATTATACATATGTAAATGTATGTTTGTATCTATAAAGACACACATGTATAAAAATTCTGTGCTAGCACAAATATTTCATGAAGCTATAAAATTTTGTATTGACCCTTAGCAGATGTTAGCTCAAAGCTGACTCTGCATGTAGAAATAAACCAAAATGTCAATTAAGGTGTGTGAGAAAGCTAATAGGCACTTTCAGCTTATCTGTTTATAAACTTCCAGTTTATCTGACTTGTAAATTTTCTGTTTATTATAATCCATGCTGCCTTATTTTTTATATCCTCCGATATGTTGACAAATTTTTGCTGAATAATATGCATAATGAATGCAGAGAAACAGTAAAATAATGAAAAAGAATCAAATTAGACAAGTAGATGCTAATGATAATTTTTTGTACAGATGATTAGAAAATTAGTTTTGTATTGTATGTTTCTTTCTAGTGCTAATACAGCTCAAAGAAACTTTTGTTGCAACCCGGTTTATTCCAAGAAGAGCATAAATGTGTTTGAGTAAATATTTCTCAGGTGCAAATAAACCATGCAGCCTTGCATTTTTGCCATCCCAGACATGTTTTCTCTTTGTATCTACCAAGTGTAGCTCTCCTACTTTAAGTTCTGCTAATTGACTTCCTGTACAACTAGTACCAAGGTTGGCGGGAGAGGACTGTTACCCATTTTGACTTGTTAGCCTTCAAAGATAGTTTTAATTACTGTTAATTATTTGGTGTTTATTTCACATGTTTGTATCCAAAAAACATGTTTTAATCCATATAAGACTGAAGCTTCTTTGTTGAGAATAACTGATAATAGTTGCTCATATCTCATAATAGTTGCTCCTATCTCTGATTATAAACTGTCATCTGCCACAAACACAACTAAAAACGGTGATTTTATAAATAACAAAGGAAGTGACTTTACTCTTTTGGTGGCCTTGGTATGTCACTGTCTTTCTCCAAACTTTAGAAAAAGCCAAAATAACATTATAGTGCTTCTTCCTTTCATGTGTTTTGCTCTGAAGTAATACATATTTAAAGAATTATTTTAAAGTAAAATGTGATTGTGACCATAATGAAAGGCGTATTACAGTTCTGAAATAAAGAAAGTATTTAAGGCTTTGGGGAGAGAGAGGTGAAAAAGTGCAATACGGATGTGAAGAGAGACAACCCTGGTGATTTGGCCATTACGTTACACAGTGCCTGCTTTCAGCAGGAACATGGTGGCATAGTCAAGGTGACTTACCATAGAAAGCCCACAGGCATCTTGACTTTCACATCTACTCACTGGATTATGTACAAATGAAAATGGACAGGAACATGGTATTTATGTTTTATAAAACTAAGTATTTAAAGACATCCTAATAAACTTATCTTGAAAGCACTGCTGTGCACGAGGCGTCGTATCATGACAGTGTCTCTGCAAATGTTTGTGGTACTGTGGTTTAGTGTTGTGATAAGTCTAATATTATACTGACATTTGCAGCCTTTGCACTGCGTATGATCGGCCAATATTTGTGATACGTGACATTCTTGCTAAGTACTGTCAGGTATAATCTATCGTGAAACAATCCTTTGGAGTATACCCAGAGACTACAGTCTTTCTGTAGGGACAGACATCCTTGGGAAGAGGATATTCTGAATTTAAAATTATCTGTGCCCTAGGGAACTAAAATTATTAGGAAAAAACGTATTTTAGTCCAGAGTTACTAAAATAGAAAATGTAACTTCAGGTGCGATGCTAGCGATTTAAAATTAGCCATGTAGCTCAGCACAGCAGATTTCTTATGTGGTTCATGCATGACAGTTCTTTTCCACTCAGCTGTAGTAAAACCACTTTAATTATTCTAAAGCTCTTCAGTCAAAAATGTTCAGAAAGCTTTAATTGCACCTACCATATACCTACTGATAACCTTCCAATCTGCTGAAGGTAGGTAGAGAAAAGATAAAGATAAAAACTGATGCAAAAATGTGTAGGTTAGTTCAGACTTTGTTTTCAGGAACGAGGGCAAGGAGTTCATTTAGCTTCTGTGCTCTTTAGGAAAGAAGAATAAGGTCATGGGTTCTTCTTCTGCTGAATAGCTGCAGGTGGATTGGACACAATTGATGCAAAAATATCTTTTTAAATCAGATAATTTGGTTAAACATGTCCTCTATTTTACTTTTGAAGAAAGACATGCAAAATCTATATACAATGGAGATAAAGCCTTGGCTTAGTTACGTTCCGAAGCCGATGTGGTTAGGAAATACATTCTTCTCAGCTTAAGAAGAGTTGTGGACTAATTGCATGGTCATAATTGAATAAAACATTTTTCCTAGTGATGAATTAAGGATATAAGAGCTGCCTGTTGAAAGGTTTTTAGATTTGTCTAGATTGGTCAGTTCTATAAATTGCTAGAACATTCTTTTAGGCGTAATGCTTAAGCACTAGGACTGGATTACATATATTGGTATACATCTAATGTTTTCAATATAATTCAAATACTCATTAATTTGCATTTTATTAATTTATTTACTCTGATACAATGTTTCAGAGAGAAAATTACTACTTTATTGGATCATCATCTTTTGGAACTGTTCTACTGTAATTAAACATGCAAAGTAATAAATTCTAAATTGCATTTTCAATTACTTGTCACTGAAATTATCTTAAATGAAAAAAAAATGTTTTTGTCCTATGGAAAGCTTCATTGCTTTATCGTTGTAGTAGTAGAGCTCTAGATT
>JAOXJK010000051.1:24058421-24071250 GCA_025774025.1 Xenus cinereus | reverse complement strand
ACCTGGTCTGGTGGGAGGTGTCCCTGCCCATGGCAGGGGGGTTGGAACTCAATGACCTTTAAGGTCCCTTCCAACCCGAACCATTCTATGATTCTAAGCCCAGCATCAGAGACCAAAAGGCAGCCAGTGGGGCACAGAAGCTGTAGGCTCCCGGGGCGTAACACCAGGCATGTGGCCCGCAGCAGCCGGAGAGAGGACACTGGCCCGGGGCAGGCTCCTGCTCCTTGCTGAGCACAATCCCCAGGCTGCAGCAGATGTCTGTGCAGTGCGGCTCTGCATCAGCAGATGGCGGGCCCGGATCAGTCACCCCCACCATGAAAAACCTCCAGCCTAACCGTGGAGGGACCACGTCCTCTCACTCCTTTTCCCACCCTCTGCTACACTCTTAATTAATGAGATAAAGCTAATGTAATAGGGTCAGAGTTAAACCCTTCCAAGCTTTTTCACAGACTGCAAGAAGCTTTGGATCACACACAGATAATTTAAGGCATCTGGAAAACTTACAGCGAGGATGACTACAGCCACAGTCAATATTCAGATCTGAGGAATATACGGCTGGAAAAAAACCTTGTCTGTGAACATTATCCTGCACAAGGCCTTGATGTGACAGTGAACACAAAAATGCTCTGTTCGGATAGCAGCTGAAGAGTCTTATAAGTTTGTCATCATTAATTGAAAGGTTTTCCCCAGTTAAAGACTGTCTTAGAATCTGAACAAGAAATGATGTCTGAATCTGCTCTCCAGTGATTTGCAGGAAAGAGAGAAATTACTTTATGCACTGACTTTGAAAGTTATGCTGGAAAAAGGCAAAAGGAGCAACAGAAGGATGAAGCATTGACTGTCATTTCCTACCAGTGCACAGAACATCTTTTACCAAAGCAATTGGGTAGAAAAACTATGAAGCAAGTTGTGTTGTTTTACTAATTTGAAATTAAGCGTTTCCTATCAGGAATGGCAAAATATTTTCTGCAGACATTCATTAAACACTTCAATCCTCTACTTTGAGACTGCAGTTTAAAGAACAATTAATAAGAAAAGGTTTTAAAATGAGATTAAATCTTTATAATGAGATTAATCAAAAAAGGTGTGGAGGGGGAGTAGTTTATTGCTTCCATTTTAGATGAATCGTCTCCTTTTACCATAACAAAATTAACAAAAAAAAATTAGATCAGTTTGGCCAAAAATAAATTAAATACGGTGAATTTTTGTTTTACCCTCTAAACTAAAAAAGTCCATTAATTCCTGAGGTGCACAAGATATTCCAATGTGTCTGTGAAGTTTTCCATACACTTACAAGGTCCTGTTTGGATCTTGCCTTGGCATAAGAGTAATTATTATCAAAAATTAATAGCCTCCATGTAGACAGTTATGCTCAGCAATAATGATCTCTAATCTGCTTCTCCAAAGGATCTCTGAAACTCTAATGACAGCTCTCCCTCTGGCAAATGGTGCAAAGACAGCAAATTGCTTGGGGAAAAAACATTTAATCAATGTTTTATTAGTTTTCATCTCGAATGGAGCAATATATGATCTACATGTAAAGGCAAAACATAAAACAATTAGAAATTATTGGATGATTAGCTTAGCCCAGTCCAAATTTGTTAGGCAATCAAACCAGTGGCTTAATGCCACTGCTCTAGTATGGACAAGTCTGGAACCTGTAGAGACAGAACTGAGTCCCTTGGGAGAGACACAACAGGGTGGACACACCATCAGGATGCAGACATCTATCCCGCTTACAAAGCATGCATCAAGAGAAACTCCAAACTCAGAGCTAGAGTAGGCTGCGTTTCTTTGCCCATGTGCAACCATGCCTTCTCCTTCACAAAGGCACCTGCTTGTGCAGAGAGGTGGGTTTCCACACTACTGGACGGGCTACAGACTGGAAACCTTAGATCTCAGTCATGAAAATGACTGTGCTTGGATCTGCATAAATCAGTGGGGGCTGCTCCTGGATTTAAAGTTGGACACACATGCTGTTGCAGGAGTAGGGCCTTTGTTAGTAAGCAGTTAGAGATACATAAAATGCATTAGTAGAGTCATCAAGTAAAAGCTATTAATGGAGATATCAGACCGAGGAGCTATAAGATGATGTTATAATTCAGGCTCATGGCTTATAGTGCAGGTTAATGAAGAACCAAGCAGAAAGGTCTCTGTACTGTGTTTCCAAGAGGTATCATCCCCACCTTTAACAGTTTGGGAGGACACCACACTCAGACAGGCTGCTCTCGGCTGCCTCCCAGCAGTCCAGAGTTCCTGCTGAAGGCTCCAACGGAAAACCCTACCAGGTATCACCATACATCCCTCTGACGACCAGTCTAGCCCTGGGCACAAGAGGTGGTTGCAGGACAGCCTTGCTGAGGGAGTGGTGCAAATTGTAACACAAGTTGGTTTATGGCTTTACTTAGCACATGGAGGTATTAAGAGGTCATGAGAATCCCACGTCTTTTTCTGCTCTTCCCCTTCTACAAGCTGTATGAAACAATCAAAGGAGAAAAAGGACTGGAAGGAAAACAACTAGTCTAAGAGAACAACAGAAAGCCACCCAGTGAGTCCTGCTTGCTTCACCTGCCCCACGTAAAGCTGCATAACTCATATACCATTACAATTTAATTGTAGACTTGGGCAGAGTAGAGTGGCTGGAGCCTGTGACAAGCCTGCAATGACACAGCTGATACTGGCCACAGTGAGAGAAACCCTCCATCCCAGCACAGCGTTAGCCCCACTTTGCTCTGTTTCAGGGGCCATCAGGATTATGGAGGTGTTGGGCAACTGTTTGTCACTATTGAAGAAAGCTTTCAGGAGAAGGAAGTGATAGAAGCAGCTCTTAGTAGTAATAGTAGTTTTCCCTGTGGAAAACCAGCAGTGCCTGTGACAGACATGGATGGCACAGCAGGGACAGCAACTCAAACACTGAGTCCTTGGTGGCTGTAAGACACAGCAAGAAGCTGAACATCAATGACAGGTTCTGAGATCTCCCTGAAACCTGCTCCCGGAGACGACACCAAACTCAAGGACTTTGTACCTGCTCTATGTAGGCCTTTTTTTTTGTTTTGAATGTAGAGCAAATATCTTCTATTCTGTCACGACTTGCCTCACTGAAAACCTGTTCTCCGTTTCCTTCAAACTCGAATAGCGACCGGAGGCTCTCAGCACAATACGTGTACGCTCTGAAGGCTGAGATGCAAATAAAGATCCAAAATGTTCCAGGGCAGCGAAGTACTCCTTGTAGCACCTACTGTGGTGGCCCAGCAGGGACCATTGCTGAGTCCAGGCCTTGCTGCACGGAGCAGGCACAAGTTTCACCTCCAGAGCTCCTGCAAGGAAGCGCAGAGACCATGCAGACCTGCAAAGACCCTGTGGCAGCCTGGATCCCCCCCAGCAGGAACCTGGGCTCGCAATGAAGGACCTCAGGAATAGAAGTGCTGTATCTTCAGTAAGAGGCAGTGATTAATCACACAGCTGTATGCTTGTGGGAGTGGAAATGAAAAGCCTTTTATATTGGCATCCTCATTATTTCATGATAATTAGAGCCCAGTGTGCCATAAACTGCCCCCAGTTTTTACTTTTACAAATTGGAGATAAATTCATTGCTCCTCCTACAGATGTCTTCAAATCTATTCAGTTAGTCCTCAAATATAATGGAACCTTGAAATGCGGTGGCATAGTTAAATCCAAATAATACAGAATTAAACAAAACTTTACCCACTCTGTGCTTTGGAAGGGGGGTGGGGAAGGGGGAGCTATTGCCTAAATTATTCTTGCAGCTTTCCATGGTGAGTCTCCAGCAGCTCTGATCTGTCTCATTTGTAATTTCTCCCAACTGCAGGAGGCATGTTGGAATTGCCAGAGAAGATCAGCTCACCAGCACATTTAGCCCTGAATTCCTGCCTCTGGCAACCGCCTGACTTCTAACGCTTCAACAGAGCAAAAAAAAAAGAAGGTTTTCACCGTATACCTAACAAAAGATATTTTTCTGAACCATGGATGCCAGCTTGTAGCCTCAAGCATGAAATTTGATTACTTAAGTTTACATCTTGTCTCCACCTTTCCTCCCAGAGATATACTGTCATTTACACTCTGTTTATGCTGGTGTATTTTTCACTGGCCTTCCCAAAAAACATACAGAAAAGGAAATTCTTATCCAACAAAAGAGATCTCATGAGGCAGATCCAAGGGTTCAAAGCGCTGGCATGTCTTCTAGAAGCCACAAAACAGCCACCAAAGAGAGACTCAGAGTTTGTAAAAGAAGTTACACCTACGGCTGTAATTATCTTCCAAACTCCTGATCTTGACGATATTTTTATATAGAAGGAATGTGTTACCACATTTCTTTACATTTTTTTTTTCTAATTTCTGATCCTAAATAAATCTATAAGCTCGGCAAGATCGAAATAAAAGCCACCGCTAGCTTTTGTGACAGAGCACCAACATCCCTTCCAAAGCGCACAAGGGACCCTTGTGAGAGGGACAGGGTCGGGAGCTGTTTCTGTTCCCCTGGATGCTTGTAACGTTCCCACAGTCACCACACAGACATCACTGCAAACACACTGCTTCAATGTACTGGAAATGAGGGAAGCAGACCAGTGCTGATAATGATTACGTATCTATTAAATCCTGATTTTTGGTAGGAAAGAAGCTCAAGAATTTTCAGTTCTAATTTAAAAGCCGATGCAGTAATTTTCTGTCATTTCACTCTGCTCATTTGACGTGCCAATCACAAAAAGTAACCCAGCAGGAACTGCACTTCCATTTTAATATAATTTCAAATAATAACAGCACATCTATTGCTGAAGAGTGATTAGTACCAGTACTTCCATTAAAAGCTAAGTGGCACAGTATTACTGCTGAAGCTCATCCGTCTACTAAGGCTTGTGGAGTGGTCGCCTCCTACAGACTCTCACAAGTTACAAAACCTCGTTCAGCGTGGAGAGGGACTCTCTGCACGTCATCTTTATAGATGAATAAGTTTACCAAAAAAAACACCCTCGTGAATTACTATCTATTAACTCAGCAGCAAGGAACAAGGCAGTTCGCACTGATATTACTGAAAAAAAATCAAGAAGCTTTACTTCCATTAAACCAATGATTAAACTATTACATTCTAGGAAATCATAATTTTATAGTTAAGTCTAATACACTGAACAATTTAAAACTCAGAGTCTGGCTCCGGGATGTTCTGTACAGTGCCGTGAATATTCAGCAGCAATTTGAACCTTGAGCTCCCCCTTGTGCCGCATCACTAAATTACGGACAGAGTCATTTGGTTTTTCTCTGCTGGCTTGGCTGGTGGGGATTTTTGGTGAGTAGATCCAAGAATGTTGATGGACAACGGGCAGCCACTGCCCTGCACAAGCGTTTAATATCCTATATATTAATTCAAAGCAGCGCCTAACTGAAAAAGAAAGATTAAGGCTATATAAGCACAAGGGTTTTTTACTTGTGCTTAGCTCACAGAAGTATTAATATTTCTTAACCTTACTGACACTTGCATCAAAAGGCAGCTGCATCTTGATGCGTGTAATACATGTTGAATGCAAGATGTAGGATCTAGATTCATTGTCTTAATAAATCCATTCATTTTGACAAAAACACAATTTGTGACATGTTTTTCAAATAATATTGCTTTTTCCCTGAACACATATGGAAATGCCACATAACCTGAGGCATACAGTCCAACGTAAGAATGGTGTCTGAAAAATCAAATGTCATCTCTAGCCTTAGCATAACCATCTAATGTTCTGAAAACAGAGAACAACACAGGCAATAACTATGTAGAGAACAAATTAGACTGCTTCCAAGCGTAGTCTTTGAGGCCAGTCATTCTAACCCCTTATTCCAGACTAATTCTTTTGTAATAAAGTAATAGCTCATCTATAAATTCATAAGGAAATGACAGTTTCCTTACGTGAGTTCCACCATGCTGTGGGTAACTAATGCTGACACCTGAGCACTCCAACAATGACAACCATGCATTTCAGTAACAGGGAAGTGTTTCTTCAGGCAAAGTTGCCTTTTGAAATAGAGTTATTATTCTCATAAGGAAAATCTCTGCCTGTCACTGAGTTTGGCCTATAAACCACATGCAAATAAAAACCTCCTAAAAGTGACACTGTTTAAAAACCAAACTGATGCACACATAAAATACATCTTAAAAGTGTATTAAGAACTGCCCTCACACCAGCAATTATATCAAGCCAAAATGTTGCTCCCCTTAAAACGAAAGAGAAATTGGATTCGTCAGGACAGGACCAGGGGGTTGAAGATCCTTTAGACTATTTTAATAGCTGTCATTTAAATAAGTGTTTGAGGGTGTGGGGCATAAGACATAGTCTGGCAGCTGTTCTGCCATGCTTTGCAACCTTTAAAAGATGAGATTTTTTTAGAAAGTGCATTTGTATTGAAATACAGAAGAACTGTGTTTGTTAGAAGTCTACGGCCTGATGTTTTTCTGGGCCTTCAAGCACAGCTCTGCAAAGTGCTGCTCTAAACCTGCTCTTGCTGGGATTTATGTCTGCTGCCTTTCTCTGGTTTCTGCAGCAAGGGCTCTCAGCATAAAGGCAAGAAGTTGACATGCAAGAGCTGTAAACGTGTGGACGGTAAGAGCAGGCTTTGTTTTCTTCTCTTTCATCCATCCCACGTCCTGCAAGCCCAGGCAGGTTCTCGGAGAGACATGACAAAGGCATTGCCTTCCCTGGGCTTGCACAGGCTTTCCTGACCGGGAACCTCAGAATCCAATGGCACCAGCACGCCCAGAAAACAGACCCCAACGTGGAGTTGTGCCTGCAAGGTTAACAGAAATACGTTTTTATCACCAACGTCTACAGAGAAAATAGACTTCATGTGTCATGCTGCGCCAAGTAATTCTTCAGTGGGAGGTATGCTCCTATATAGTAATTTCTAAGACTAGAAACACACTTTAACTCACAAATTCTGGTTTTCCAGTGTAGGTATGTGTAAAATAAAACCTGTGCAGCAATTGCTATCCTCCTGGATAGACTTGAGCCAGACACAGTGCGACAGAGACAAAGGAAACATCATCCATTTCCCCACTCAGTAGGTAAACCAGTATTTAGCAAATCTGTTCCTTTAGGGCACTGCTTATATTTATAAAAATGCCTGTAAATTTTTGAGTCATACAGCTCTCACAGAATTTTCTATTGTATGCTAAACAGGTGGCTTCTTTACTAGTCTTTTCTTTACTGGTCTTCAAATATCCTCCTAGGTTTTTTGTTTTGTTTTTAATCATTAATTTTTCTGTTGTCTTCTATGATAATGATTTTGTATTTTCTTCCCAGACACAGGTACTGACTTGCACTGGGCTGAACGCAGATCCCCACGGAATGAGTACAAATTAGGCAGCCTCATCAGATGTGTATTCCTCATTTCCAATTTGTTTTTTGTGATCTTTTAGGCAGCCTTAATCCAGTGGATATGGGCAGCACTGATTTAATAAGCACGTGGTTTTACTCAGACCGTTACCTGGCACTATGTCAAACGCCTTACAGAAGTCTAAGTGCATTAACAGAGTTATCTTTAACAACTTTTCGTGAATTCCAACAAAAATCCAGCATCAAGTTGGTCTCATAACATCTCCTGTCCATAAACCAGTGTTACCTGGAATTATGCTGTGGATGCCCCATCCCTGGAGGTGTTCAAGGTGAGGCTGGATGGGGCAGGGGGATTGGAACTCAATGATCTTTAAGGTCCCTTCCAAGATGAACCATTCTACGACTCTATGATTCTATGTTACCACCTTTTGGTTTTTTATTAATTAGGTCCCATATGACCCTTTATAGCTGCAATTACCATCAAAGTAACCAGTCTTTATTTCCTTGAGCCACCCCATTCATTGACTTTAAAAGAGCGGCACATCATGAGCTTTTATTCCCAGGTTTTCTAAGGAGTGTTTGAATGGTCTGTGTCCTTACACGGACAGACACATCTGCATGAGCTGTGCCACTGATGCTGGCCCCAGAAGCCCATGGAGAGACACTAACGTCCAACAGGTAACACCCTGGCTCCAAACTTCAGCAATTATGAGTGTATTTAAACTTCAAGCCTAAAATGTGCACAGACTATCCTTATGGTGACACACTGTGTGAGAGCAACAAAGAAACGGTAAAACTAACCACTGCTCTTGGCAACCAAATGCTGTCCTGTATTTACAGTAACTGTGTTCTCTTCCATTCATCTTTTCCACCCTCCAGCCCACAGCAAACCAAAACAAGTTCTCTTAGGACCATATCAACTATGAAACTGCTGTTTTTCTTTTTCTTGTAAAACATATTTGTTGCAATTTTTTTAAAAATAATTTAATTTTAGCTTAACTCTGCTACTGTAAAAAATCGATGGCAAGACTCGTATTGATTTCAGGAGGGCAGCTGCCTAAACCCAATTGATTTTACCATTTTCTCTACTCCTTTCCCTGGGATGAATGCACCTGAGCCTCTGGTCCTTAGTGGGGAACAGCTAACTGAAGCTTGAACATTTCTTTGTTCCCACATGCTGTTTCCAGGAAGGATCAGGACCAGGCAACCTTCAATCCCTAAGCGCAGCCATTCTTTGGGTGACGTGGTCAGGACTGGAGATGAGACACTGTGAAAATACTTAAGATGATGTCCTTACAGCTACAAGTTTCAAGGAATCTGGTAAGTGCAGATTTAAACATTGCATGTATAAAGCGAAACACCAAGCAGCAGCTCTCCAAAGGGAGCCGCATGTTTACTCCGTCTGCATGTGACATTGCAGACTGACTTACGCAAGAACCACTGGAGATTTGCAGTCAGAGCAAGCCCTGATAAAGTGTCCCCTCTGGGTCCAGAATTCGTGAGAGGAGAACATCCCTCCCCCGTGGTGTCACGGTGCTGTGATGCTCCTTTGCCTGCCAATCACACAGAGCCTGAAGAAAACAAAATCCATCAAGGAGCCGGGTGGAAGTTCAAATGGTAAGAGCAGAGGAAGCTGCTGCTGAGCCAGCCTGGGACGCAAGAGCACCTGTGCTGGTGCAGGAGTCCCCACAGCGTCCCTCCAGCCCTGCCTGCCACCCCCTGCACGAGCACACTCCTCGCTTCATCACAGAGGTAAGAATGTCTCAGCTCCCCTCTACACGTGCCACAGCTCTTCCCACAGCTCACTCTGCTGTTCACAAGTACAGTGTGCCAATCACTACTTATAATGATAAAAGATCAAGAGGATAAATCTTGAAAATAAAGAACTTTTAGATGTAAAAAAAAATCTTTTCCTTCCTTATTTTCCATAGCAAAGCAGAAAAGAATAAAAAAGAAAATAGAAAGAAAAGAGCTTATAAAACCAAGGAAAAATAAAATTACATGAAAATATATTTTTTTAAATTTTCTTTCCTCCCTTTCCTCCAACATTAAATGAAAAAAACGCAAAAAAACTCCTCTTGGAAAACTCCAGACTGGGGATTTTTTTTGTTATTGTTGTTGGTTGAGCTCGCATATCTATGAATTAAAAAGAACTCTTATTTTGGGACCACACTTATCTCTTCTGTTGAAGATGTATGTTAGTTTTCAAACCTTTGTTTTTTGATAAAGAAAAAGAAAAAACATTATCAAGTGCCCCCTGCTTTCTAAACAGAGCACAGCAAAAAGCTGACCATTAGATGGCCTGTGCCAGGTACTGAAAATAAACTTGTGAGACTTCAGCCTGAGAGTGTGTGTTTCCAGGAGATAAACATGTAATACATTATAACAAATCAAAGTTAATCTATTGTTATCTCTCTTTTATTTCGTCAGCTCTTTGGATTAGACTACACAGCTTCACTACCATGCACTATGAAGAGAGTAGATGGAAAATCTTTTTTTATTATTCTCACTTTAAAGAATACATTTTTCAAACCCTGATAATAAATCCTTGGCTGGCAGGAATTACTACTAGAGGTATTGTGTAAGAAATATATTTCCAGCACAATGCAAAAGGCTTTCGTCACGGATTTGAGGAGAGTAATGAAACCTGAAACTGGGCAGATACTGCACCTTTCCAAACCAAGTCTAACAGCTTACTTTCATATTTCCGTATTGTTTCTCATTTTACATTTTTCGTTATATAGCGGGTGCATTTAGACATATTTTTAATGCATCTAAATACTTCTGCCTTTCATTGCACAGTATTTCTACAAGCCTGAAAAGGGAAGTGGCACCAACTGTACATCAAATCACCGCATATGGAACACGTCAACAGTGGTTATGTTGCCTTTCTGTATCAGAAAACAAGTTTACACAGCCACCGTGGTACACTTGTCCTGAAATAGTGAATCCTACCCAAACTGCACGGGTGGAACAGCGCAGGAGGGCAACTTCCCTGCCTGTGTGAGGGGATGCTCCCGTTTGTACCCTTCTTGCCACAAACCTCTATTCCATGTTATTACCAGGAAAGATTAAACTGCACCCCGTGTGGCTTGTCAAGCGTGTCTGGGAGACTTCAGTAACCCTCAACTGACTGACCGCCCCACAGCCCAGTGAAACGGGAAACAAAGATAACTAAGAAACGACCTCTATGTGCATGTTCATGGACCAAACTACTGAGTAACGGTGTTGAGGGGTGTCTTGGTGGCATGTCACTTTGCGTCCCGCTTCTCTACACTAGCCAACGTTAAAACTAGATTTAGCATGAACTGACAAAAAAGTTACAGAAACGGTGGATAAAAAGGACCAAGTCCACTACGAAATTGATACTAAATGGATTTTTTTTGCCTTTATTTATTAGTTTTCTTCAGCCTTTACTTTTATTGTTCTTGGCCCTTTTATGAGCTCCTCTGGACTGTTGCTTTTCATGATATCTGCTGATAATTGCAGGCAATGATGAAGTAGAGTACAGCTAGCAACTGCTATGCTGGCTCAGTAATGCAATCTCACTTACGGACGAACCCTAAAAAGCGATCTATCAAAAGAAGAATAAGCCTCCCATTTGTCCCAGGGGCAGAGACAAGGTTTTATTAAAAAGGGAGGAGGTGGTTATGGGTGAATGTCTTTGTTGAGAATTTTTACAATTATATTTCAGTTTTGCTCTCAACGCTGAACTGCCACTTGCTCCCACGTCTCCTGGCTGTTTTGCCTGTATAAACCAACAAAATGCTAACAGGCCAGTTTTAATATAAAAGGCAGATGAAATAAGGGATGACCCTTAGGCTGTAGCCTATATGACAATCATTAAACAGTTTCAGAGTTTTTCCTCTCAAAAAATTTTTCCACTGAACTCTCAAACGTACCCCCAATCTTGCTGAACTCAGCAAGTTTAGCAGAAAACCACCCCACTAAATACCCCACAGTAACATCAGTAAATTCTCTGGATCTTGGACATATATTCTCCCCGCAGTATATTATATCTAGTGCATTAAATGCTCTCTTAGCAACTAAACAACCACTACTCACCAAAATGAGCTCACTTGCATTCTTAATAACAGACAGAAAACCCCAGATACCCGTGGGAGAACATAATTCACAAACAACCACTGCATCTCTGACCTCTCGTCCCTTACGAGGGATCTTCAAAACCAGTTCTAAAATACAAGCCTTGGAACTAAAATTCATAACTCCGCTGGACACTAAAAAAAATAATAAATCATACTCAATATATGTGGCTGGTTTCAAGGCATGCTATACTACCCCATCTCACAGTTCTCCTCTTCCTGAGCTGCAGACAACAAATGACCTGTCTCCTCTTTTCTCTCTCTCTCTCTGCCAGAGGAAGGCCCCGAGAGTAACAACCCCTCCTCCACCTGCCCCCATCTCAGAGCTACAACCTGCCTCCCCGTGGTTTAGCTCATCTACGCAACAGAGTGATTGCATATGACATTTCGGATCTTTGTTCTATTTAAGACAGCTACACAGGAGCAGCAGATACTGCCCAGCAAATTACTCCACATAATAATGCATTTATCCCAGCACAGTTAATTGAGAGCCATCTCACACTGCATTTCTTTGTTTCTTTCTTCCCAGTTACTCACGTGCAGCTCCTTTTTCTAATGAGCTGGGCTCAAAGCAGATAAAACACAGGCTCGTCTCCACCGTGTCTCAAAGTCAGATGCAACAAAAGCAAGCAAGAAGAATGACCACAAGGGAGTTTCAGTTTGAGACAAATTCCCACTGGAGTCAGCAAGTAGCATTTTGGTGCCATTTTAAGTTTCACTGCGCATGCAGTCTATGACCCAGAGCAGCTTTTGCCATTTTCAGGGGTAACCCCAGGACTGAGTTAGTTGAACTCTCTCATCCTACCTTCTTTTCCTAAAAAACAATTGCTCCATCTCCTTTCCTGCATCTGCCTTTCCAGATGCTGCCTTTCCTTTTACTGTATCAGTAACCCCTAGCAAATAACAGTAACTGTTCAAAGAACTTCCTCTGATTGCTGATAGCCACTTCATTAATGGCGGTCCCAGATATCATATTTAAATTGCTTATTTTAATTTACACAACAAGCCACTGTTCCTACAGGTCCAGTTCAGCCAGACATTTCAACATACAGCCTCCATACCTTGACATAATCCAACCAAATAACCCAGGTGACTTGACATAGTTTGGTAACTGCAATGGATCACAGCCTAAGAACTCACATTGCTTTTATGTCTCCCTTTCCCAAATGAAATTCTACCAAAATGACCAATAACTAATTGAGGACAACGCATCCACACATCCCCCTTCTCCTGATAAGCTCCCACCCCTCCCCCCTCAGTCTATAAATGGATACACTTGCTGGGAAATCTAGAATATTCCTTCCTGAAATTTGCAAACGTACGCTAAAATTTAAATAATTTTGTGAATCTGAGCCACGAGTCTGTGTAAGGAAGTATTGAGGATACAAATCCAAA
>JAOXJK010000051.1:24040231-24051023 GCA_025774025.1 Xenus cinereus | reverse complement strand
GGGGGGGGGGGGGGGGGGGGGCCGAGAAAAAGGGGCATCTGAATGAGACAGCACAGTGATGTTGTAGTATAACGCATTTAGGTACTGCTAATGTGCCTGTTACACCAAACATGACCATGTCACTACTATTTTACTTCTTAACAAAGGACAGCACCGCTAAGAGGAGAGAAAAAATTACAAAAAAAAAAAAAAAGGGATGCAAGACAGCTCCTCTCCAGATTGTTGCTCTCCTGGAGGACAGACAATTTTCTCTTCTCTTTGAAAGTCTCCATTCCTCCTCCTTCCTTTCACACAAATGGAGCCCTTTTCCGACTCTGTGCAGGCAACTGAGCTGCCTGTTCCTCCTCCCATACAACCCCCTTGTATATTTGAGGGAAGCAAGAGACAGAGGAGAAAGGTGAGGAGAAGTTCTGCCAAAGCTTTTTTCCCTTTCCCTGGAAGAATGAGAGAAGACTAGGGTTGATCTTAGTTGAGAAGAGTACATATTAAAGAAAAGGAGAAAATCAAGATGATGGTGAGAAAGAATTTATGGGCTTGGGAGGGAAAATGGTGGCCAAGTTCCTGAACTGGAATACATGATCATAGTACCGCTGATTGTAAGAGTTTATCAGCTTTCCACCAGCTGGGGAACAGCAGTATTTGTAGGAAGACAAAGGGAACTGGGCTTGTTTAAAAGGGCTATGGCTTTCAGGGAGGGATCTAGGTCAAGTGGGCTCAATCTGCCCTCACCACAATATGAAAACACCCCATCTTTCCCAGCCACCCAAGTTATGAACTTCTGAACTGGCACCAATGAATTCTGTGAGGCTTTATATAACAGATGAAGTCATGTAGCTGAGTTATATCTCAGCATCCCAGCACGTATTGAAAGCTCCACTCGCTCACCTTGTACCATGTGTAATCATTTATGCTTGTCCAAAGTGAGGCAAACATGTAATTAAAAAACTGTGGTTGCACCTTGGGCAAATTTTCTGCTAGTGTGAGTGACTGGGAATTAGCCTTCTCCTTCCTTTCCCCCAAGAATTAGCAATATTGTTTGGAAGTTGCACTGAAGTCACATAAGGGAATTCATCGATAAACTTTAGAAACAGATCAGAAGTCAGAATTTTAACATTCCTTTTCTCCCTGAGATGAGAAGCCTACAACACAGAGATGGACAACACCAGTGATGCAAAAGCAAACCGTTTGCTGGCTCTTGCTGAAGCGCAGATGAATGGTTGGGCAGAGGAGAAGCTTGACGGGAGATGCAAGACACCACAGAGTACACAGTGCCTCTAAGTGGATTCATTACAGCCCCTTCCCGGAGCGAAGGTGTTAGAGTGAGTGTTTGAAAACACACGCGGATTGTGTTGGCAGAGTTCAAACTAGACAGTATGAGCAATCTAAAATAGTGAAATGCACAGGAGAAAAATTAACATATGGCGAGGCACAGAGAAAGAAAGGAGTAAAACCAAGCACCCCAAGCTAGGCACAGAGCTGCTAATTCAACCCTTAGGAAGAAGCCATCTCTTTGTTCTGAGAAAAAGTCACATGAATGGGGAA
The DNA here is from genome assembly GCA_025774025.1 of Xenus cinereus. Classification (NCBI taxonomy): domain Eukaryota; kingdom Metazoa; phylum Chordata; class Aves; order Charadriiformes; family Scolopacidae; genus Xenus; species Xenus cinereus. Next base: position 24,049,481 of record JAOXJK010000051.1, on the reverse strand, counting down.
TAACAACTTACTTTTAGCATTCTTGAAAAGATGCATGAACTGCTGGAGCAAGTTTATGGGCTGCATGCTGCCTCAGATGATGTGGAGAAGTACGCATTTCAAAGACACCTCTGAGTTGGAAGAAAGTCCTGTATTACTCAGTCCTGGCAACAGTAAAGTCCTTTAACATGGGGAGAACTGGAAGCACCTAAACTAAACAAGCCAGCAAGGGTACAGACAAGGGTATACTGCTTCCAGTGGAGCCTTTCTTGCTGCCCAACCCACACCTCTCCTTCCAGAGGGGACTGCTTACCATGACAGCAGCACAGGGCTTCTTGGTGCCATCACTGCCTGAGCGGGTTCCCATTGACATTTTTTCAACCTCATTGGACCATTTTGCCTGAAATGGTTTCAGTGGCAACATTGATTAAAGCTGGGAGACAGGAGAGCTGTTATCCTTGTTCTACTGACAGGAAATCGAGGCAAAGAGAGACGAAGTCAAGTTTGTGAGCAGGAATCATAGCCTAACTCGGAGCTGGGCCCATATCTCCTCAGATCCACACTGTACTTTAAACATCAGACTGGCCAAACCCTTATTCTTGAACGTTTATTCACCTCAGAAAGAAGAAACACAAACCTTGATACTTTTCCTGATACTTTTGACTCAGGGGAATTATCACCGTACACCACTGCTTCTCCACCCTCCCCTCTGTGCCTTTTCTCTGCACAGGCCACGCTCCATACACAAAGAAGTTTTATCCCCCGGCCTTGCTCAGCTCTGTGGTTACAAATCCTGCTGAGTGTTAGCATCAGGCCCTGAATGACAGATTTTCCTAACGACTGCAAACAGATCACTGCAGCACAGGCTGCTGCAATGAACAGAAACTAGACTTGGACATCGAGAAGTTTAGCAGTTCAGAGGCAGCTGCAGATTGTAAAAACAAAGCCAAGATATGAGCAAGCAACTGCAAACATCCCAAGGAAGACTATACTGAAAAGTCATTTCTGTCTTAATTCTTTCATACGTCATTATAAATTGAACTCATTCCAACCTAACAATGGGTGCTTTTTTTTTTTCTCCTAAGATGATCTTAGCCAAAAGCACTCCAAGCTTTCTCAGAATTACTGCTTCATTGAAAAATATTTTTTTCAAGCAATTTATTATAGTGATTGTATTAAACAAGCACAGTTCAGCTTGGCCAGTTCACTTCAAGAGAAGTTGCCGAGCAGAAAAGTATATTTTAGTATAAACTAGGTTACTTAAGACTTCAGTGAAAAAACTGTATTGGAACTTGGCATACATATTGCATCAGTGGCACAACTTTCAGTATCTAAAATCAGATGACAAATTTGTTCAATTTTATCCAATAGGACCAGAATTCCATAATATTTTATAAAAAAAACCCACCATAAATATGTATATTGAGGGAGAGAAAGAAGTAAAGAGCTGAAGAATATGTTATTATCAATATAGCTTCTGCACTGTTTTGCAGTCACTGAGTGATGCGACTGTTAAGTGATGACAACAGTGAGAGCGACGGACAGCCTGGTACCACTACCTACACAACGAAGTGTGATTTGAGCAAAAGGTCAGATACATGAAGTCCAGATGACTGATTCCACCATGACTTACGCTAATGCAACGCTAGGACATATATTTTTTCCCCTACCTTGACGCTCCTGGTGGAATATGTAACACAGAAAAGGGATATGCACCAGAAACTGTGCAAAGTAGCCAAAAAAAGTCTCAAAGTCTTTCCAATAGATGCTCGTAGAAGCTGGAGGTAAAGATCAGAAAAGTCCTTGCATCAATTTTACCAAAAATACTGACCTGAGTAACTATAAATAATTCTAGAAAAAGTGAGCTGCTTTCTTCGGGTTCTCTACCAACCCTATTTTCTTCAATTCTACCTGTGGTTAGCAACTTCCAGAAGGATTAGCAACCGCTTTTCCAACTTAAACTACAACTAGAAAATACCCTTTTCTCACAAGATGGCATCCTCACTTATTTTCAGGTTCTCACTTTCTCCACAGTTATAGGCAGCAATAGTATCCCCAGAGAGACAAGTTCCTGAGACAGTACCTGGACACAGTCATTGTTTTCCAGGCAATTCTCTTCATGGAAGCCCAATGCAGAGCCACCAGTGGACTCACAGCTGACTCAAAGCTCACTCATAGATGGAATGGGATCAGCCATATTAAAACTTCAGGACCTGACCCAATTTTCATCTGAAGAGACTTAGTCTCTGTACCAACTTGTTAGTGGGCCTAAAATGGCACGAATCTATGCTTGTCAGTGGAGATAAATTAATTTATAGCAGTTGAAAAAGCAGCTCATGCATTTCAGTGCAGATACTCCTAATTGCCACTGGTGCAAACGGGACAAAAAAATAAGCTCTTTGAGAACCTAAACCCACAAGCGATTCCACTGATCCAAAAATGCCTGGCGTTCCTCCCTTACCATTGTTATATCTGGCACAGATAAAGTATGCATGTAATATAAGTCTTTCTCATTAATGTCCTTCAGGAATAAGGGCTACTGGAGACTAAGGATCATGGTAGCAATCACCCAGCAGACCCACAACTCAGGGGTTAGGGAGGAAAAGTCTGCTCTCTCTAATGTGACAGGGCCCCGTGCATGATAGCACACCTACTCAGGCTTGTATGGAAACAGGGGAAGATACAGACCTGAGAGAGCAGAGGGTGAAGAGTTCTCTCTCTCAAAAACCTGTTTCCTATGTACAGTATAAACTTCAAAGCTCTAGGGAGAAGGGAGTTGGTTAGATTGTTCAGGCTGTGGTTAGGTTGCTGGGATTTGGTAAATAAAAAACATTTTTACAGCTCATTAAGTGGAGCTTTGGGAAATGTTCTCATATCCGTTTGCAAGGGGCTGTGGAGAGCTTGCATTGTGTGGTGGGTCAGGGAAGCAGTAGTTTCAAACTAAGGGTTCGGGGGAAACTATATATACTGGGATGAGGAAGACTTCTTATTTTACTGATATGGTGGGTGCCAACATGTTACTGCCTCCACTTGCCAGATTTGACAGAAAGGCAGTATCTTACATTGTTTAATGAAAGAGAATCATCAAATAGCCTAGGACGATGGGACAATATAACTGGGGCACTTCAGCTGATTCTGCAAGACCAGTGAATTACTGTCATATTTTCTCTACATCATATGAAAACCATTTTCTATGAACATAGCTGAAATTCCCAAGTGTGCTTCACAGGAGTATTACTGGCCTTGCAGGGCTTAAGGGACAGTAATCTTTCCATTACTTCTTTATACAAACTCACTGAAAAACCACACACATCCTCTTCCTAACAAACACAGCACAGTCAGTGTGGGCCGTTACTCCAAGGCAAGCTGTGCCCGTGGGTCAGAGCACCTCCCAACAGCACTCTTTCACACAAGGAAGTCCTTGATTGCACACAAGAAGACACTGATGTAGTGGCAACTGTGGACATTTTCTCATTTCCCCCTCAGAAGTCTCACGTTTGGGGTCCACATTATTTTAAATTATTCTTACCTCGCTCTTATCTTGGACAGACTCCCAATTGCAGACAGTGCTATTGAAAAAAAAGAAACTGTTTGCCTTTCCTCTCCTTTACCTTGTGCATATTTTCAGGGGAGGAAACAGACCGACATTTCTACTGCTTATTTCAGCCTTACTGTCATTTCTTCACTGGTCTTAGGAAGACAAATTGTCACCTCCATACCTGGCTTTGGCCAAGAACGGTCAGACTTTGCACTGCCCTGAGAATTTCTATTTTGCTTGCTTGTGTTTGTTTGCAAGGAGCCATGAGCTGCTCCAAGTCACCATGGAAAGCACTGGCAGCGTCAGAGGAAGAAGAGAGAAGGTGAGAATGGCAGAAAAGCCATCGCCTGCACTTTCTCTTGCGTACGGTGATAAGACCTTCCAAGCAGCCCACTGTGCAGAGGGAGAGGTGCTGAGCAGCTGGGTTTATGGCGCTGGAGCAATAGCCACTCTACCGCCTCCAAGACAGACTTGGGTCAGCTGGAGCACTCTGATTTACATTATTGACTTCATTATTCATTATTGATTTACATTATCATGTCACTTAGGACTTGATTCTGTACCACTGCAGTCAACTCAGCCCTTATATGCTGGAGAACTGCATTGTAGATGAGTGGGTATGAAATTAGTCGTATAAACTACAGACATCGTTCATCCCTTTTCTGACCTATTTGTCTTTAATACCACTAACGCTACAGCTTGAACATTAACTCACTGAAGAAATTATAATGGCTACACTTTGGTCTAGAAACGCACCCAGAATTTATGGGGTTGAGTAAATTGCTGTCCTCCAAAAGGAAAAACATAATGTAACCACATTCAAATGTCAGAATAACAGATGGTTTAGAAGAAAGATACTACACTGGCTGAGCAAATGAAGCCTGACCTGTTACGTGTGTAATTCTTAATCCTGAATGGATTTGAGTTTCCCAGTGATGTGATGATAGATGGCACCCATTGATCCCACATAAGGGGGGGAAAATGGACTTCCTTACCTTCTCTGCAAGTGACTTCACGTGGCGACAGAAGCAGGCTGAGACAGGACTGAACTCACTTCTGAGGGTTCACCCAAAGCCTTACATTCTAAACCAGCATTATCGCCAGCCTGATTTTTTCAGGCTGGCAATCCTTATTTGCAGTTAAGCAATTTTCATGGGATTTCTTGCATATAATTTGAAAGCATTTTTAAAGTAAGAAAGAAATTAAAAGTTCAGGATTTGTGTGAGATTTAAGAGGCTGATACAAGCACTCAACTGTGAAGAATATGGTATGCTGTGGCTGGAAAGCGGCCTCTGCATAAACCTACTAATAGTTTTCTTAGATCAATAATTGTCTGATTGTCCAAATATGCTAATCATCAGTTAGGAACTGCTACATTAGACCAACCTTCCCATACTGCTAAACCATAAAAGCCTGGATATAAAGTGTTTGCACAGAAACCAAGGCCCACACGCACTCTGACATACAGAAGCTCATGTTGATCACACCCAGGCACACTCGAACATTCAGGGAGCACTGGTCTGAAAAAACTTCTTGAAATAAGCAGTCTCCCCGTTTCCAATAGGCAGTCTCTGAACTCACACAAAGAGCTAGCCACACCATGAAACATAAGTTAATAAGGATGAACTCATGAAAACCACAAACACACAAGAAAAAAAATGCCTCTTTGGTCCTGATTAGACTCTTTCTCCTGAAACTGGCTGACTGGTCTCCACCTGACCTCATGCAAATGAGTCCCAGAAGACCATCACCCAAGGGACTATTATGATCAAAATCTGAAAGATCCTTATTGAGAAACTCTATGAACTGAGACAAGTGCTAGAACATTGTAACTAAAGGCCAACTAGTACTAAATACCTACTCGCCAAATTACACCCACAACCATCTTTTTCATACTGCTTTAAAGATGATAGGAATTCTTTGTAGCTGAAACATAAAAAGGAAGAACTGAGTGTTTCTGTATCATTGGTGCAAAGAACACCTCCTTCCCCACATCTTTATGCCTCTGAGCTATTTAAGCTTCTGCCTTCAGTACTATGAGAAAAGCAGAAAAATTATACCAACACCTTTCTGTATGCAAGACTAAACCTTGGCCTTTCCAAGTGTGAAATTCAGCAAAAATCCACATTTCAAACCACGTACAATATTGAGAGGTACACAGGTAGGTAAATAGATATTCAGTAAAAGTGATAAATAAATTTCACTTCTACCATTTTAAAGAATTTTTAGTTTCCTTTGACTTTTTTTTTTTTTTACAAGTAAAATCTCGTATTTTAGAGTGAAATATTTTTTTTTCCTCATGAAACAGCAGGAGTGCCAAAAGGTTGCAGAGTTTGCAAGTATGTGAAAAAGTCTTGTAAGGAATGAGGAATGCACCACATAGAAGCTCAAACAATAATGCAGTGGACTTGAAATCTAGCAAAGAGGTCCATATAAAGCTGTAAGTATTTTTGAACTCAAAGTCCAATGTTAGCATTGTGCCTGAAGGAGAACAGCCAAACCAACAGGGTGTGCCTGGAATTAATTTATTGGAAGGAAATTTGCTGATTGGCAGCAAACAGGATGAAGTTGACAGTCAAACATTTTCTGGGGCTGATTCAAAGAAATTATCCAGGACTTGGTTAAGAGTGTCCCCAAGGAAGGAGTCTGTCACTGCTGATTAGTTTATCAAAATGATCCTGTTTCACTCAGTAGAATGAATTGGATTAATCTTTACATTGGGTAAACGTCCCTCTACTTTTTTCTCAGCATGGCATGCTATGCACATGTGTACCTTCAGAGATCCTTCATATAAGATAAGTTTTAATTCTTCAATGTTGTTCTTAATTCTTAATTGCCATGACTCCTTGCTAGCCCGCTGCCAAGTAAATAGGCATCACAAAGTGACACAAATGTTCACTTGTCACCTCTATCAATGTCACCTTCTGTTATCTACCTGCTTGTGCCTTTGTGGGCTGCCCGCTAATCCTTCCAAAGCTATGAAGCTCCGGCACAGACAGGTCACACTGTCAGCTCTCAAAGCAGAGGAAAACGTTACTTGAGGGAAATCGGAAAGGGAAATTTATGCCCATAAGTTTTAGGGCATTTCTCCTCCAAATGCACTGCTTCGCTGCTCTTTCTTCTTCCCATTTCCACATTCTTCCCATGTGGAAAAAAGTTCTAGCATTTAGAGGATGCTAATCTTAAAAAAAAAAATTAAAACAAAACCAAACCACCAACCAACCAAACACATACACCCCAAAAGAAACAATTGTAGATAATTTTAAAGGTAACTCCTGTGCAAAACTGCTGCTTGAGTAACAGTTCCACACAGATCCCCAGACTTGTGGGGAAAAAAAGGGGGGACATCCCAGAGCAAAACAGGAGAGAGGCCTGGGTTTGGTTTGGTTTTTTTTAATACTTTTGTCATCCCTTACTTCACTGGAAAGTCATAAATCTTCTGAAGGAAAAAAGTACCTGCTGGTATCATTAAGAGACTTAAACACGGCAAGATAAAACTCCCTGAAGTCAAAGCAGCTATTTGTGTCAAAGAAAACAATACAGTAATTTATATTTCCGCTCCCAAGTTTTATGTTACTGCAGAAAACTTGGTCCTTTAACAATTAATCATAAATCAAAACACTGACAAGATATTGGTCTCCTATTCCTTTGAGAGAGAAGTGGAATGTGTATCAAGAAGCAAAAATCAGAGCTTGCTTGCCAACGTGTTGGATGGAAGCTGTGTTAAAGGGATCGCTGAATTTTCTACCACAATAGCAATATGGAATTTGTGATTCAGCATTAAGCTAATGAACTGGATGATCAAGCTTCAAAACGCACAGACTCCATTTGAAGTGAGCTGCTCTCTTAGAATACTTACAAATGCAACTCAGTAAGTGCTGGTCATGGAATGTCTTTGATTGCACTCTTCATTTTACAGGGACTGTCGAGGGAGGTGAGTGTAGACGAATTTATGTGTAAGTAGGGAAACACAAAGCTCTGATAACTCTAAGGGGACAGGAAAAACGTAAGACATGAATTTTCCTTGTGACGGATGGGGAATTGTGTTCATTTCATTAGTGATTGTTCTTAAGTAGCACAGAGCTATAAAATGTTGGAGCTTTCAGACAGAACTTCTGAAACAATTCACACTGAGAACAGGGCAAATGAGATCAAACTTAAATAAATATAACGTGTGTCTTCATATCAGCTGCAGGAATAACTTTTCTAAGAAATATATTCAATTGCTACCACCTCACACTGTGTATTTACCTAGTTGACTGCTTGCCAAAAAAGAGTGCATGACAATGGCCCTTTATTTTTTATATAATATCTAGTCAAAGAAGGAAATGTTCTGTATGTAGGTACCTAATTTTTGTAAGAAGCTTATCGGGTGAAGAATTAAAGGTATTTGGGATAGAAGTGGAAGGATTTCCGAGAGGTACTTAGCACTGTCTTTTCCCCTCTTCTCAAATGGCCCAGAGGGTGACTGGTACCACACGGAATGCATTGCCACAGGAGCTCCCTGGGTGCATCCACCCATCAGTGGAAGGCAGAGGGGCAAAGCAAGCGAGAGTTAAGAGTTTAGGTCAGCGCTTACCCCTTTTGCAAAAAAACCCAGGAATTTACAGATTGCTCTTATTCATCAAGTAAATTGTTTTTAGGTTTATGGTTGGTTGGTTGTTGTTTTTTCCCAGAAATGGTATTTTCAGTCCCACTGCAATTGTGCTTATTCTGCCAAAAAAAAAAAACAAACACCAAAACCCAATCTGAATAATATTAAACTGCAAGATTTGTGGTGGGAATAAAGTGGGGAAAAGCAACATAAACTTTGTAACAACCCTTCCAAACATCTCCCACCAGCAAATGGGTTCTTGTTTTAAGGCAGCGCATTCCCACATTTCAGGTTTGAATACTTAACACTAAACACACATCCAGCATCAGTGTGAAATATTGCTGCCTGCCTATTCTCCACATCCTTTTCATGCCTAGTGACTCTGGAGGGATTGCTGAACTGCTAGAGAGGGAAGACGTACAGGACTAAGGCGTAATCTTTTTCTTTCCACTGGGATTTTTGTGGACAGTTATTCTTACAGGTTCTCACAAAACAAGCTATAATTTCACTATTTCTGTGAACAAGGAATGAGAAATCCTCATTACCATTTCTGTAGGGAATGCAATTAAAAAAGCTTGTGCTTACTTTAAATAACTGCTTAATACATTAACTTTCAATTTATTAATCCTAAATAATTTCTCACCTGACAAGGAGATCCTGTTTGAGTGCGCTACATTAGAAATTTCAGCGGAATTCAGTTATACTTGCACAAATTAATCCTTTAAAAAAAAAAAAAAGTATAGATAAAAGCCTGGCCACGAGCGATTAAGCAATTCCCCATTGCCATACAGTGTCTCATTGCTCACCATTACTCAAATTATACCGTTCAGCTAATCTGAAATTTGCACCTTTGCTCTGCTCAGTAACAGAAAATATTGCTGTATGTAACTGATGATGTAACTGATTATTCAGTGTGCAGTAAAGGTTTCAAAAATATACTGCTAGCATCCATTAAATGCTGCTCATGACTTGCATATTTTCTTGGAATGTGAAATTACTTGTGGAAGCTAGGATAGTTTTTAATGACCAGAAGCAAAATGGAAAAAAAAATTATCTGAAAGTAAGAAGACAATATTGTAAAATACAAAATATCTTAAAGTAGTGGTGTGGGTTTGGTTTTTTTTTTTCCCATTTCTTCT
>JAOXJK010000051.1:24008240-24040131 GCA_025774025.1 Xenus cinereus | reverse complement strand
TCGTGGTGTGGGGTTGTTGTTTTTTTTCCCCATTTATTCTCTTGAATTATCTGAAGAATTAGGTCATTTGGACCAGAATAAGAACTAAAGTTACAAGAGGTATTAATGAATTCCAAAGAGGAAACCAGCTTTAGTCTTGATGGAACCATTACAAAATGTCTATATCCCCCAGTAAGACTCCTGGAGTCTCCGAAATTTCTGTTTAGCTTGGTAATTCGATTAAAGCAAGACTTCTGCTTGAAATTCTATTTTATGGTTTTCAGTAGAAAAGCTTCTGATCATTAATTTTACTAAAAATGAACATTAAGAACATTTAACATATGGCAAGGATTCTTCTCCATCTCTCAGACAGAGTTATGCCAGTGCTTGAGGCACGTACACAGCGATGGCTGAAGACAAATCTAATGCTTTCAGGTGTGCTGAGATGAACCGCATTTAGAATAGTTCTTAAAAAGAAGTTAATTTTGGTTGCTTCTGTTTGTTCTTTATGCAGAACGTTAAGGAGCCCATCTCACCTGACTGAAACCCATCTTGTTGTATTATTGCTATTATCAATAAAAGTTCACAGGGAAAGAAGTTAGAGGGACAAAGAATTCTGGTAATCTGTTCATTATCAGTATCTTTTAACTGGACCGCTCACAGTCTAGCATTATAATACCTAGTGACGTTTCTTTTCCTCCTGACTTTGAGATCTTCACTTTAACTGCACTTTCACAAAACCCTGCATACAAGAAGCAAAACTATTCTCTTTGCGCTGCTTTTTAAATCGCAAGCGATCATGGAAGCCAAAAGACAGTGAGAACTAAAGTTTACTTTTATTGCCTCGCAAAATAAGATACACGTTTCAAGCCATGGCAATTATGCATATTGTATTTGCAGAAAAAGACTGCTCTAATTTGAAATGTGGTTCAAGCTCAGAAATGCTTTGCAGCTTTATAACCACTTTACAAGGCTGTTTTAGATATTTAAAATAGAGCATCTCTCATATAACTAGCCCAAAAGAGGCATCTCCTCTTAAGACTGAAAATTATTACAAGAAAGTTTATTACCCAGCTTTATATGGTTAAAACAAAGTTCTCTCATTTAATGGACTCAATTGTATAAATTGTGGACGATCTGCTATATTTCTTGAAAACTGAGGGCTGACCTCACGTTCAGCTGACTCTCTGCAAATGGACCAGACCTACTTATGCAGGTTTTGGCGTGAGAACGAGCCCCATAATCTCTGTTTATCACAGGATTATACTGGAAAGGAAAGCCTCTTCTTCACCATACACAAATAGGTTGTAGAAGTTATTGCCACAGAATACCACCAAGGAAAAGAGGAAGGCTCGGACTAAGATAACACATTTACACAGAAGTGTAAATCTGCAGTCATAGTCATATACCTGCAAAACTAAACCCGAGTGGCGCAGGCACGCTGCTGATACACTTAAAAGGAAGAATGTTCCACGGACAGCCCTCTATTACCATCCACAGGTGTACGGGGTACATGTCACAACCTTGATATCGGATTCACTAGATTAAACTGGATTTTACAATGTCCGTATTTTTGAGCAGACATACGTGCATCTAAACACAAAAAAATAAAGTTCTAAGTTGTACAAGAGTTCACTGGCCTCTGTGCTGCTAAAATATACAGTTATTATTTGTAAACGGAGAGTACACTTTTTACAGTTTTCTAACCTGAAAACACACTTAATCTTTTCACCACAAGACAAACATAATCCTTCCCCTACTTTCCTTCAAAATAAATGTAAATCAAGCACTTTCTGAAAACTCACAGAAATGTCAAACTGTGCAACCGCTCTGGATGGACTCACTGTCATGTTCAGTTTATTCAGGAGAAGATTAAATTGCAACAAAAAGCAGCAACAACATTTAAGAATTTTGCATCATTTGGCATACACGCAAGCAAAGGAAAAGGCATGCCACACATCTGCTTCTTGTCATGATTCAAGCCAAAACGCATGTGACAATTGCTTTGCTTTTTATTACCACGCATACCATAAAATTCTGAGCCTCTCCCTTCTATTATGGATATAGCAGTTTCCAATCTTTTCACAAATGTGAAGTGTGGGATAAAATTCCTGGTTAACCAACAATTACTTATGAACTGTTAGGTAAAAGGGAGGGTAGGTTTCCTCCAAAGAGACTTTGGAAGGGGTCACAGCAACGCATAAAAGCTGCTAAAGGGCTTCAAACCAGGGTGGTTTATTCTGCAAATAACGAGCAGAAAGAATGTTTCAAACTTACGCAGTTTCTGTTCAAGGTTGTGTTTTGTCGGGAGCTCTGATGGAGAAGGGCTTCGGCCCTGCGGATTTTAGGGTCAGGTGAGCAAAGACCAGCACTGGTTTTTGGTGGTGACATTTGTTTTCTTTTGTATTACCAGGCTACCTTACTGCAAATTCCTGATTACCACATTTCCTGAACTCATGAGAAAATCAAGGAAATGGAAAGAGTGAGGTCAGTTCTTTCTGCATTACGCCTGATGGCCATGTTGGCTTCTTTGTTGCCCCACCAGTAACTCATTCTCCATAGCTGTGCATCAGATATTCCATCTAAAAGCCAAAATCATAGAATTATTTAGTTTGGAAAACCCCTTAAGATCATCAAGTACAACCATTAACCTAACACTATGAAGTCCACCACTAAACCACGTCCCTAAGCACCACGTCTATATTTTTAAAAATACTTTTTATACACCAAGAAGAATCAACAGGAAAAAGAACCTGATTTAAGGCAACATAGCAGTAGACACTATTTGCCAAGAAATCAGTGTCCTGGAAGTGGAAAAGATGGTATTGACTGTCAACGCAGAGTTAGTGAGGAGACAACGAGTGCTTTCATGTTGCCCATGGGCTCTTCCCCTCCGCCCTGCCTGGTGGTGTCACCACCGGCAGTTGCATGGCGGAGCTAAACCCCGAGACATTGAGGGGTTGTCCCACAGAGTAGAGAGGCCTGCCCAGGCAGATGTCATCCTGGCAGCTCAGGGACTGGTGATCTGCTCCTGCTGTGCCTGCGCTGCAGAAAGGCAGCAACTTAGGGAAACTGAGCATTGAGCAGAGGCTGCTTCCATCCAGAGCTGGGATCCAGTCTGGCATAAGCCCTAAGCAGGAGGGAAGAGATTCAGTTCCTCTCTCCTCCTCCAGCTTCATGCTGCAGTTGGCCCAGCCATCGCTGAGACAGCCACCTACATCAGCTTGGAAAAAGCTGTTCCCTGAATCAGCATAATTATTGAGTTCACCCTTTCCATTGAAGGGTTCATTAACTCCTGAAAAGCAGAGAGTGTACAGACCAATACGGTCACAAGAAATATTAATTATCTGTAACAGTTCATAACTGGGTATTTTTAACAATATGCAAGGTTGCTTCATCAATAAGCAGGTAAGCTTTGAGCATTACAAAGTCCTCTACTGCAAACCCTACCTCAAGCAGAATGGGCCCAACCTAGAACATGCAGCTGAGAGGCGCTGCCAGAGGATGAGCTGTTCCACCAGAGGCTTAACAGCACTCTAAGGGCAGCTCTGGGGTTACGGCAAGGTATGGGGAAAATTGCCTTTTATTAATTTCATTGTATTTGTCCACTTAAGTAAGTCTTATCAACCAATGATTTATAGTTTTTATCACACACTTTAACAATAAGAAAAGTGATAAATCGCTGAGCAGTTGTTCTGGTTTAGGCACTAAGGTAGTCTTATGGGCAGTCTGAGAAGCCAACAGAAAGCATAAAAGCCCATTTTTTTTAACAGCTATAAAATTAGATGCAGCATTATGCATCAAAATACGTCAGGAGCTCAGTCTCTGATACAAGCAACTTACAATCTCCAAATGCAACCTAAAACCTGCATTCTCACATCGCATGAGTTCGTATTGCTCTCGCACAGCATGGCACCCACGAGGCGGTAGGTGAAGGTGCTGGGGCCACGCAAGGGATGGCAGCAGCATTGCGGTTGTCTGCCATGAGCATTGACTTTCTACCCGTGTCCTCGCTGAGCCTGTCTCACCCCCAGCTGCCGCTTCTCCTTTCCAACTGCACCCTCTCAACTCATTGCCCCAACTGCCTTCCTTAAGGTAAAGTCAGATTTTGACGCTACATAAATTTATGGACAAGAATAGCAAAACAGAACCTTTTCCCTCTTTAAGCGTACTTCTTAAATACAGACCCACACCACAGATGACTACCAGTGCTACAGTAAATGTGCTGTTTATAGACGCTGCATGAGATGATGTCAGCGTTAGGTTGATGGTTGGACTAGATGATCTGAAAGGTCCCTTCCAACATAAGCAATTCTATGATTCTGTGATAAATAAAACAAACTACAAAAGCACTAGTTCCTCACCAATTCATCTCTGAAAAAGACTTGTAATGTTAGAATGAATTAAACTGCTGAATTTTTAAGAAAAAGCAAATAAGCAGTAAATAAGTTTTTGAATTAACTGTGGTCTATCCCCATGAAAAAGACAGTGTTTTTGCTCTAGGTCACCCCTGACTACGGCCAAAAAGTGGGCAAGCATTAGTCCAGTCTCCTTGCCAAATTTTCTTAAAAACAACTTTCGCCTTGAAGCCTAATATCCCTGGATGGTATAAAAAATACCAGCTTGATATGACTAGACAGATTTTTCTGGCTTCTCAAACATGACCCAGAATACATTACCTACCCCAGAAAAGCCTGTACAATCAGGCTTTAAAGTTCCGACATTCTCAAAGAAAGGAAGGCTACTTAAAGTTGCTATTGAAAAATACTACTCTTGATTTCAATCTTTGTTGCACCTGACCTCTGCTCAGCTGGGCTAATGAGGTCATGTTCCTGAAGAAATAAATCAACGTAGCTGTTCTGAAGTGAGCAGTGCAATGCTGATTTATACCAACTCTTGTTTTGGGCTCTGGAAAATAAACTTTAGGCTTTGAGGGCGAAGTAATTCTTACCGGTGAAATATAGAAAACCACTATAACAGTATGCTACAAAGATTTAACCAACATTTCATCTGCAGTGAAAGATTCATGCAACGCTTTCCAGTTCAGAAACAATACAATCATTTCAAACTCTGCTGAAATATATTTGAACCAGGCGACAGCATTCTACAAGCAGACAGACGCACAAAGTGCTGTTTTGACATCTTTCAGAAAATTAGTGAACGCTGAATAACCTAAAACAAAAATCTGTTTTGATATTTCTTGTTCTTAAAGTCTTTGCTTCTCTCCTTCACGTTCACAGATGAAACACAATTCCAGCATAAAAATCAACAAAATGGAATGAGTTACAGCATAACATTTATGACTTCTTAAACCACATCCAATAAAGCTTTAATAGTTCATTTTTTGGAACATTTTCTTCTGAAAGCTACGATTTGACACTTTAAAGAATCATATCTTTCTCTGTTTTTCTCTCTTATAGGAGCTGAACTAAACACTGAAAAAGAAACCCCAAAACTTTAAAACACCAGAGAAGGTAATGCTTTCATTCAGTCTTCCTGAATTTGTGACCTATTTCTGACACGGAGAAAAATACTACACTAGTTACCGACTGCGGTAAAACAATGCTTCAACATGAATATTTCTGTTACCACTGACTGGGGATATAGATATCTCACCTGCTCAGAACCATTGCCCTCAATCCCTCTTCTTACACACAAACCTCAAAACAAGTGCAACATCTAACTACGCCCTTTTGGGGAAGAAATAAAAACATAACCAACTGTACCCAAAAGACAGGATAAGTATTGAAGTTCAGCTGCGCAGAGTAAGGTCAGGGACCGTTTACGACCAGATTAGGCATTGGTGTAGAATTACATATGCATGTATAAAAATTTTGAACAAAGGGTTTAGTGTGAAGCATAGTTAGGTGATTTTTTGGTACACCGTACCCTTCCATACCCAGGGAACTGACCTACAGGCGTGGTTGCCATGTTGCGGAGTAGAGCTCATTCCACAGAAGGGGAGAGAAGCACACAGAGAACCACTCTTTACTGGGAGTGGTCAGTAGTCCTTTTAGTAACTTAATACAAAAGTCTTCAATTGTAAAGTATGTTTTTGTTTTGCCTCTGGAACTTGTATCATTATCAAATGAAAATGCCATGAATTTTAATTAAAAAGGAACTGAAAACAGTTTTTGGTTTGGAATTTAGTATTAGCACACAGTTTGCAACCCAAGATTGCAGCGCTCTGCAGCTTGTGAACATGAGCCGTCAGGTAAAAGGGGCTAAAATGAAAAACTGTTCACATTAAAGTTGATCGAGTAACTACTTTCTGATAATAAACTGATTCCCCTGCTCAGCAAATATCTGTGAAAACATCACCATCCTCTTAAGTTTACTCACTCTTTGAAAGCACTATTCCATAATAGATGCAAAACTCTACAGATTAAACAATAGAGACTCTAAAATTCTGGTTCATAAACACACTGAACTTTAGGAAGAGACAAACAAAGCAAAGAAAAAAAAAATCACAAAGAAATAATTGGATAAGCCAACCATTTCTAGGAGTATTTTTCTAACTTCACTTTCTCTCTCTTTACTTTTCATTTTCTAGCAAACGCAAGCTGGAAAACGTAAATTAATGCCAAAGTTTACTGAAAGCATACTCAATTCTGTTGCAAATGGCCCAAAGATGTTGCTGACAACAATAACAACGTTAAACAATATTGACAATACATGTTGAAAGCATGTGTTCTCCGACCAGATGACACAACTTTTATACAGACTCAAAGCGAAAAGCACAGCAGATTCTGATGAAAGACAGGAAATTAGGAAAGAGGAAAAAGAAAAGGAAACAAAGAAAATACAGAAGTGGTGCTGGTATAAGTTTTAAGAAAAATGCTAAAAACGAAAAGGTACTTTTTTCTCTAAATTCACAAAAGATTTGTAAACGGTATTAAGACATAGTCTGACTGTATGGCATATTATGAAGATGCCTGAAAACACCTGAAAGCGTCAGGATAAACCACCACTTTCAAGCAGGTTCCACGTTCTGAAAATCCTGTTGGAACTTCTGAATTAAGTCAACTTAAGCCAATTTATGTTTGTTTACTTACAAAGAAAACAACATAAAATGTGCCTTGGTCACCTGGAAGCCAGGGAGCTAATATACAGAATGCAAACAGTAATCCAGCTTTTGAAGAAAAATATCCAATACACCTGGGAAAATGTTTGAGGACTTCTGTTTTCTTTTTTTAAACTATTTCATGTCAAGAGAATTAAGAGCAGGTACAAGCAAAAAATAATAATGGAGGGTTTGTTCTGTTTTCCTAATTTCTTATAGTCCTCAAGATGCCCTGTATTCAAACATCTCCTTTCACATACAGCAAAAAAAGGCAAAAGTAAAGAATTAGACATATAAAAGGAAGGCAATTCTTCAGTTATTTGTTGGCCAGAACAGAGGAGTCCTCTTACAGTGTAACAGCAGTCATATGGCAGAGTAGGATGAAGCCAGTGAAAAAATTGAGGCTGGCCTCTCATTTAGGAGAGGAGGCATTTTTGGCAGCCAGCGCAGCCCACTGAAGAGCTGAATCACCCCCTGGAACTGCCTGACTCTCTCTGCTGACAGCAAACAGTGACTGGAGCCAACAGGCTCCTAAACTACTTGCCTCAGTTAAGTAACTAAAATTAGGAAAGGGGAGCTCAAGCTGTAACAGCTACATCCAGGATGGAAAAACAGTGCTCCAGTCTTTCGGATAGGAAATCTGACCTTATGTGGCACAAAATGGTGGCAGCGCTCCCTTCCTGGTTGCTGAAATATTCCATGCAGATGAAGTCTTCAGTCTCTCCACAAGAAGGGAACAGCATGAAGCACCGGACAAACACATTTGATAGTTATGTCCATTAGCTCAGTCACCACCTAAAGGACTGTGGCCACTGGAAAAAAGATGTGCTGAAGAAAACAAGGAGATGGTCACACAAATCAAACATTAATAGCTCCAGTGGTCCAAATTCTGCTCTGATGATTGTGTATAGGCAATATCAACACCATCAATATCCATCCAGATGGCAGGACCTACCGCTGCTTTTTGGCATTTACACAGCCTGGTGAGAGCGGCACTGAGGCTTGTAGCGAGCAGCACTGGGGGCCTGTTGCTCAAAAAGATGAGCTCTGACGGCAAAGAGATTTCTTCTCCAGATCACAAGCAATGAGAAATGTAGCACAAGTCCTTCAAAATGAAAACAAGATGACGATGTGGGTAACAAGGCAGAGGGATGCACTAGGGGCTGAGCTGCTTTTGAAGCACTGATGCTCTTCCCAGTCTGAGGCACGGCCACGGGAAGGTGCATTTGGGCCGGATGGAAGAGGCTGTCAGAGGCTCTGCTGGCTGGAGGTCACAAGAAGTGGAGGAGAGGCTGGCCCTCTGCTTGCCAGCTGAGCCAGAGGAGCGTGAGCCATGGTGCTATTCCTCCCCACAGCGAGGAGTTGATGAGCTGGAGGGAGGGCTGCAGTACTGGGCTCACCGGCTCCTCTGCATCCTAAATGAGCCTCTGCAATCTCACTTCAGAGGAATAATTAGGTGGTGGTTTCTACATGCACCATTTTGAAACTCGAGTTTGCTCTTCTGGTTGGCATAGCCCACAGAAATTCTCACTAGGAGCAAAAAAATCTGACAGTCTTTCCTGTCAGATCTCACATCACTCGTCAAGTACAAGTACAGTTATTTCCCTTTTGCGTCTGGCATATCATTAGTACCTAATATCATGCATAAAAGATTTTTGATAAAATATGATCTGGCCTGAAGCATACTTTTATTAAAAGGCTTAACCCTACTATATTCACAAGCATTAATAAAACACCAAGTTATAATTAAAAATAAAATATCCACATTTTTTCAATATCCTTAAAACTGCCACACAGTTCTTTAATTATTGGCTTTTGGTTTGGTTTGGGTTTTGTTGTTATTTTTTTTTAAACAACTAAAGCTGGTCAAAAGCTAGAGATTTTCCACTGCTGCCTTCTCATAGGGACAGGAAGCGATTTCCATATCATATAGATCTTGCCCAATCTAAACTTCGTAACAGGAAAAATTAAGTAAGTTTCTATTCATGAACTCATAATTCAACCAACTTAAAGAAACACCAAACAATGCTTTTTCTGAGGGTCACTTAAAACACCCATCTGCTCTAGGAAGCCCAGACTTCTGGTCTGTTGGGAGATGGGAGCTGTTCATCATTCAATCCCTTTCCAGACAGAGTATCCAATAAGATGCTGCTATTGGCCCGAATCTAAGGAAAACGATCTCACAAGAAGATGCATGGCTCATTTTGAAAATTCATATAAGGAATTTTTTGTGCCACAGAAATTACCATTTCTTTTGATGTTCCTGCTTCCCCACTCCCGCCCAAACCAGCTTTTCAAACTTGTTTAAAATCTAATGTTGTTCAATGACCCAATATGACAGCAGCCTTCTTTCAGTGCAGTACCGCCTCAGTCAGGGGAAAAGTGTTAGTATGGATTAAACACATGTGGTGGACCAGGAATTTCTATATTTTATATCTTTGGCCAGCCACTTCATTGGTCTTAATAATACGCTGCACTTGATTAGAATTGAATCAAGACTATTTGGTTATGCTTCAAAGTGCCTGTGTAAGGTAAACATAACTACCTCTCATTTTACTGGGGAACTGGTATTCTCAGAAGTTAAGTGAGTTGCCCAAGGCTACACCACCATTATTGACAAAACTAGGGTTAGCATCAGCCGCTCCTGCCGCAGAAAATTTGAAAGCTCAAGGTTCCTTCTTCATAAAAAAAATATAATTACTTATCTCTAAAGGTCTCCTGTGGTCTGTAAATAACATTTGTACACTGCTAAGAGCAAGCCCTGTCAAAGGTAGTAGCGCTCTTTCTGAAATGTCAGCTGCAGAGCATGAAGCCAGAGTACACAAACCACCAGCCTTTGTGGGAATGGATGTTGCTACTCCAGCAGAGCTTTTTGCATTTAGAAACATGAAATACTGAAAAAATATTTAATGGATGGAAAAGTTCAGATTATTTTACGACAACATTTCATTTTCTGTAACTTTTCACCAATGCAAAGATGTGCAAACTTTTTTCAAAATATGCTTCCAGGCAAATGCCATTCCATTTTCAGCATTTCCCCTCTCATACACCAACTGCTAACCCATACCGTCAGATGAAACCTTTTTGTACGTTTGATGCCATTTGCAGCATTTTGCCTAGTCTTTTAGACTAAAACCAAGCTTCAACCATAAATGTTCATCTGACTACCACAGGAAGGGAGCATGTGAGCATTTCTAGATACTCTTTGTTTCTGCTGGGGAAATTTTTTTACCTTATCAGTGTAATAAAATACTCATTCAAATATTTCCTGCCAGCAATTTCTTAACATTTCATAACTGATTGCATTCTAAACTGTATGTTTAGAACTGCAGAGCACCTCAGAGATGCCAACATCAAATTGAAAATAATAGGAAAATAATAGAAGCTCTTTTTGTGTTAATCTTTTACAAACTGACACAGCTGAAGCAGAAGAGAATAGCACACATCTTTCTGTGCAGTTCTTATGTTACAGTATGCCCAGTATTTGGAGCTTTTCCTACAGCATTCTGAGAATTTTTTTTTAATTACTCCACTCTGGTTCCCTCCACAGAGTCAGCGTTTGCACAGCAGCAAAGGAGCAGCAGGGCTCTTAAAAATCACTCAACCAAATCCCAGCTGGAAACCTGAACACCCCATCTTTTGCTAAGCCTATTTCACTGTGCAACAATTCTGCCAATACAATCACCTTTTTTGTGTGTGTGTGTGGACACAAAAGGAATTTTCAGACATAGTGTGAAGTGTTACAAAACAGCACAAATTTCTTCAGAACCATCATAAACCAGAGTAAGAGAGATTAATACTAAGGATGTTTTATTAAATTTCACTTAGGCTCACACATAGTCTCTGATCCTACAGGAAAAAATAAAGAAAACTAATAAAGTTCTGTCACCTGTTTCTAAAACTACTATTCCATTTACTAAAATTCTACAGCTTAAACAGGAAACTAAACATTTTTATACACATAAAATTTTTGTGACCCTCACAAGGAAGCAATAATATAATAGCAAAGGCATCTTAAGAGATTTATATTGAAGCCTTATGAATCATTGACTTTCAAACTACAAGTAACAACCAGAGCAACCAACAGTCTTCTAAACAGCCGAATGCCATTGTTGTAGTTTGGAAGCAGGGATTTTTAGATAATGCTCCACCATAAGTTTTATTGCCAGTCCTAACAGCCGTAATGCATCACTTCTGCAATGAGCAGATGCTATCACAGGATCATGGAAGCACTTTATAAAGCACAGTCTAAACACATAGTGGGAAAAAAAAATTCCTGCAGGCAAAGCTTTGGAGATGAGAGAGACATATGGAATGAAGTGATTTGACTAAGGTGACAGCTAGGTCAGTGGTAGAGCCAGGAACCCAAGAGATCTTTTCAGTCCCAAATGGCCTACCAGTGACACAACAGAAGCCTAAAGACGATTTTCACTGGAAAACATACTATGGAATCATATTAGACCAGATTTCATTGAATCTGACTCTCCTACAGCTTCAAGTACATCTAAATTTGGAACCATAGACAGCAGAACCAGTCATCCCATCATTCTCCTTTTTCTGTTTGCTCATTTTCTGTGGAGAAACCACATCAGTTTTACACCTTGCCTCAAACGGTTACAGTTCACTGCCATTCTCTGGGATGCCTGCCTGCACCTCACTTGGGTCAGGAGACTTTGCATAGGGAGCTCTGTGCCTCTGTACCTGATGAATACTGGGGCCCTACCTATAATGACATTAAAGTTCTGCGTGAAGTATCTGTCACAGCCATTATGCTTTGAGTGGTGCCAAAAGCTTATGGGGTTGTGATCGATCCAGCCCCAGCAACGGGGGCACAAAACTGAGAGCCCTCTCTGCTTTTTTCTCTCACCATTTAACCTTCCAGTGACACATGGCTTTTCTTTTAGAAAGTTTATTGCTATTTTTACTACGGTCTCTGTTAGTAAAAAGAACAAGCATCACACTTTGGAACAACGCCAAATAACCATCATGCAGATACTTTTACATGTTCACTCCATTCAGCTTAACTGCTTTTAATATTATGAACAAATCCTATAGGCCAAACCAAAAAGGTGGCACAAAACATGAACAATCCACACCTGATGACAATGTATTATAAATGCCTCAAATTCATCATCCACCTGTTCGGTGGCTCATGAGAAAAGATTTATTTCCAAATAGCCATAACTTCGAGGGAGTGAGATGCAGAAAGACTATCCCTCTTTGCTGGGAAATCTGAGCTTTACCAGAACAGATTCCAGTAATGAATGCAGTTCGGGTAAATTTCATTTACTTCTGCATTTGTCATGTTCCTACATGTTTTGTGTTTGTTTTTTTTTTTTCCTTTATATTTGATACAAGCAGCACAGTATAAATATTACTGGCAGAATGTGTCATCCCTTGTTTTCTTTTCCATCCAGCTGATGTGCTAATTTTGTGTAACACAAGAAACGAACAGCGCTTTCCAGATGTATGAAGTTTGGTTTTAACGACCAAGTAAGGCGGGATTTTTTTTTATGGGATCACAGTTTCCTCAATTAAATTTTAAGGGAATTCAGCTTCGGAAACACTGAGTGCTGCATTTTACAGTTCTCTGTGGGGGGAAAAAAGTGAGGTGGGAAGACATATGCCTACTTTCAAAGTGCAGGGAGTTAACAAAGCATTACTTTAAATTCAGTGATTTTGAAGTCAGTTGTTCATGTCTGCTTAAGTGCCTGTGGGTAAATATGCTGAGGGCTGTAATACACTTCAAACGGTCGGTATTATGATACGCTTGCAATTACTGCAATACTAAAAAGAATAAGTCAATCTTTAACAGACAAAGAAAGGAAAGACTTCTCCCTTTTCTGTCTGAGACAATTTTTCAAGTCACAATGCTATCTAACAACTCAAAATGATGGTGGTGGACTCTGTACTGAAGCCGCTCTACAAGCTGTAAAACCTCTACAAGAAATGGCAGTCTAGCAAGCTTGCCACGATTCTAACTGCATGGCGGACAAAATTAATCAAGTTTGCCTTATAAGCAGCATGCTTGGGCATTCTACTAGCTGTAAAAAGAGCCAGCAATTTAAGAAGAGAACTTGCTGGTTTTCCCAAAGACAACAGGTCTACTGGAACTTTCTCAGGGAGAGATATAGGTGCATGTGTGTGCATGTGTTTATGTGCCTGTCCACAAAGATACAAAGACAGAAATCTGAATCTATATAATGTCAAGTAATCTGAAAAAACTAAAAAAATCTAAAGTCAAAAAAGCTGTCAATAAAGAATTCCTTGCAGAATGGAAGGAACCAGAACTGCTCAAATGATTCAAAGAATTAAAGCCAAATTTCCAAGAAAACTTTTTGAGCAAAATTGCATTAAGAACATCTAAAGACTATTTTGGCTCAGACGAAAGTTTTTTAGCTGCTCTTCTGGCTTTTGTTAAGCCAGTTATGAAAAATATGCACGCCAATCTTTTTGAGTTATGTAACAATTTCCTGAGTTACCTGAACATGGGCATCTGCCCACTCACTCACCAGTTCAGACTTGGGACACTGGCATTGACACCGTTTTGTAACCACGGAGAACAGCAAAATTTTGCTAGGTGATACCAACTTTAAATTTACCAATTTCACAGTTAATTGTTCTTGCAAAAGAGCATGGGAGAAATGTCACATCCTAAGACTCTGACTTCCTATTAAGAACCAGCTCAAGAACATGCTTAGATTTAAGCTTCACTGAAGGAAAAAAATTTACCAATTACATAAAAATATTCAGTGTGGCGGAAAAAAATCACAGTTGATCTAGAAGAGTCATGGGGAGAATTTCATGATATTGAGTGACCGGGCAACAAAACTGATGGATTAAGTTCAACATCCTCAAATGTAGCCAGAGAAAAGCTGCTCTAATTATCTAGACACTGGGGGGGCACACACTTTGCCACCACGGCTCAGGAAACAGATCTGAGAATCATTACAGTCAATTTGAGAATGTCAGCTCAGCTTTCAGCCATTGCCAGAAAGGGCAAACACAGTATTAGATTTCTTCCCCCTTTTCTTCTTATATAGAAAATACTTTTTTACCACTACAAAGCCATAGTAAGCCTGTGTCTTGAAGACTCCGTGTAGTTCCAGTTATCCTATCTCAAAAAAAGATACAGCTAGAGTACAAAGAGGTATAAAAATGGCAATAAGTATGTTAAAGATGTGGGATAGCTGGAATACTAGGACGGGGTAAATACATTAAGGTTCTTTTATGTGGGAACTAGATAGCTGTGGGTGGTATGATTAAAGTCAATAAAGTCATGAACACCCTGTAAAAGGAGAAGGAAATTAGGTTTTTTACACAGTCTCGGGGTGATTGTGGAGGAATAGGGCATTAAACTATCAGAGAGCAGGATTAAAATGGGAATATACTTTATTATATCATGTATACTGGCACCACTACTACCTTGTAGAGACCAAGAGTAATTAATTCCTAAGACACAAATGTACCAAAGGCCACTATGAGCTAAAACCCAAAGACCCAGAAAATACTTCAGCCACAGATTGCTGCAAGGTGGGACAGTATATCTGGGAAATAATCCTCTCAAACTAGTTACTCTCAGGAATAGTGTTGTATTTGCAGCACGTAAGCAGATACCAGCCTCGCTCAGGCTGATAGTGCTGGGTCTCCTCACAGAGAACTGCAGGCTCTGGTAATCGGCAAAGGGGAAACTGTATTGAAGACACCTAACCTGAATAACAGCACTTAGACTTGTCACAGAAACATATTTTACTTTGTAGCTGTATCAGTACATCTCCCATTAAGAATACTCTCTAACTTGCAGTTTACAGGTTTATTTTACAAGCCAGCTATGCCTGTATATGTAATGCCTCTATTGTGCTTTTCTTTCTTCCAGCACTTTAAACCTTCAACAGCAATCCAGCGGCTAAATCAAAGAAAGAACTGTTTTCTCAGTGACATCTCTACTCTTCTACTAAAAGTCTAACTTCAGGCTCAAAAACTGACTCCGGGGCCCCATGATGGAGACGGTTAAGTAGAAATCAGCCAAACACCCCAGTGGTTGTTCTCACCCAGATCAGAGTTCACCTGCAAATGGAACAAAGCTCCAGCCTGCTCCTGTGCAGCGTTATCAAATACACACAGCTAGTCATTGTAACACACAAGTGTTTGTGGGTATGTTTGCTAATAATAATGCTGATTTTTACCACCTACATCTATATCCATGAATCAACTGATACTTAACAGATCTGTATCCCGATGCTGTCTATGTACTTGTTTGATCAACCAACACAAATCCCTGTAATCTAACTTCTTAAAAAAACTAGAGGAAAAAAAAGTACAAGCAAACAGAGCATCATGATTTCTATTGTGCTCTAGGCAAATCTTTAATTTGAATCAGTAATTAGTACATTAAGGTGATGTACCATAAAACCCAAGAGAATAAACTCTATAAATAGATTAGAAAGCTGACTTAAAATATCCTCTCATAACTAGAAGTCCACCTGATGTCACTGAAACATTGAACTATGCAATGTGCAGAACCCGACATATCTAAAATATATCACGCAGCGCCCACACGGATTTTATAGACAAAAATATTTTTAATAACAAGACAACACCTTTCATCTTAATAATCATCAAAATCTAATCTACCTAAAAACAGCCTAAAGATTTATATCACTGTTTCAAACATGTCTCAGTAATACAATTCATCTTTTAACAACAGTAGATCAATTAGAAGGCCTCAATTCTAATTGAAGGTAAACACTGTTTATTAGCTTAAGGCCCCTTGATGCACAGCCCTGAGACCTACACAGACAGAATGTCTAAAGGGAAAAAGGCAGAAATGGAAAAAAGCAATACTGGGCAGTGGCTTTTTCTGTCCCCTTGCCTTAATGGTGACTGACTGACCTCATCAGATCTTTGCACGCACACTCAGAGCCCCCAGGGAAAGGATCGGTGGAAACACATCTTGTCAGATCAGATAAATTATATATAGAGAGACTACTAAAGCTCCTCCAAAGGCCCTGGCTGCTGTCAAACAATGTGGGCAACAGATCATTCTGCTCAGCAGCAGGTGGAAGGTGAGTGACGGGCTCAAGCAGCAGAGAACACCCCCAGGTATCTATGAAAGAAAAGGGGTGAGATTCCCAACCCAGCACAACAAACACAAGGTGCATAATGTCACCAAACCATGCAGGGCAACTACAACGCAATAAACCAGTGTTTCCTTCATCATTCTTCTTGTTTGTTTTTCCTCCTCTCATTTAAACTGTTTAAATAATAATTTTTTTCCGCATGAGATAGAACAGCTATTTCCTTCTGGGAAAAATTTCCAATAAAGACATCAAATACAATGAAGTCTTTTCAATTGAGTCATTTGTCTCAGCACCGAATTCCCTCATTTCAGTCATACCTCTGGCAGAAGCCATCTCAAGCAGTGAGATTCACCTGAGAGCTGGAAGGTGGAAATGCCCTGTCATTGTAAACACATCTGTGCTGCTCTAAGAAATTTATTGAAGTTCAGATTTCTCACTGACCTCCAAACTAGTTTGTTTCTGCAAACTGACAAGTTTTCTTCCCTCCCTTTTTTTTTTCAATGCTTTTATTTAAATTCCTTTTAAATTCAAATTCCTTTATCTGTTTAGATTTCAATTTACACAACAATGCTTCATTCACTATGAAAAAAAAAAGACAAGTTGGTTGCTTTTTTCCAGGGGAACTAATGTTGAGCAACGTGAAACCATGGTAACTGTCAACTTCCACAAGGTTGTGCTATAAAGGAAAATGAATTGGTGCAACCAACTCTTAAACATTTCTGTGGGTTATCACCATAGTAAATCTAACAAAAACATACTTCATCCTATAACTAGATTTTCATTTCAATGAGGGAAACCGTTGATCATTTTAAGCAGCTATTTGTGATCTACAGTCAGCAATTCCCATAGGAAGTAAATATGTGCTATGGGGAACCGTATCTTTTCCAATGACTTCTCTTCCAGCAGCACAGGGCAAGGGTTGGCAGCAACGGGTGAGATTTAGGGGCCCTTGCTGGGACAGGAAACACCAGACAGGAGCAACTATAGATTTCTTGCAGCGCTAGAATCTACAGAAATGTTAAGCTTTATTGTCCTTTGAGCAAGGGAAAAATCAAAGACCACGGGGGCCAATTAACTACATGGAGCTGCTGAAGTAGTAATAAACAGAGAATAAACCCTAGTACAGTAGAGTTGGTGCTAAAAGTCTTCCTGTGAAGATTTCTTGGTTATTAGACCTCCTATAAGGCTCTACGGCAATGGCCAGTGAGATCCTGGCAGATTTTGCCTTACATCCCTCCTCCCTACCCAGAATCTAACCTTTCCCTGTACAAGCAACCAGGGGAGTGGATGGGATCAGGACTTCAGTTCCACCAGAGTAACTTAGAAACCTCTGCTGTCCTATACCCAACCTTATCATGCAGCCGGTCTCTTTCAGATGTCAATATTCCTTCTAGGATACAGGACTGAAACCTAACTCCCGAGCCATAAGGTAGAGTCTTTATTCATGCTTAAAATGGTCCCCATTAAAACAATACAGGTTATTTGTCCCTCACTACTCCTGTTGATACACTGTTCCAGCAGCTCAGTTATCTGATGGACTGACATCTAATTCCCAGACTAAATTTACCACTATTCAGTTTACACCCACTTATATGCCTTTGCCAACAATCTTTTCCACTTAACTCTTCTCCCTCTATGGCAAGGTATTTGGAAAGCAATCATAGCCCCTCTGTGCCTTCGCTCTCTTAAGCTAAGCCATTCTCTTTCTGCTCAGAGGAGGGCTCTCCCTTTCTGTCCTCGCTTCTCAGCCTGAATTCAGCCAGAGCTGAACTGTTGGCTTTCTCAGCCATCAATTTCTGTTCTGTGTCCACGTCTTGTAAACGCCTCTCTGTACTGTCTCCTCTTGCATCCCCTGCACAGAGAAACATCACCAAGTTTACCTACACATCCCCCAGTTTCATTACAGATGATGGGAGCTCTAATGTACAATGCCTTCCCACCAGCTTTACCTTGATTTCAACTCTCCTGAGCACTTTCCTGCTTTGCCACATTAGCTGCTCTGTTCACAGCTCTCCCTGTTTTGCTGCCCAGGCATTGTATGTAAACAGTGCGTTTGCTTTTACCTGACGATCCCTTTCCCTAACTGGGATAGGCACTGTCCTCCCATTAATTACATCAGTCTGAGGATCAGTTACGCGTATTCGCATGTGGATATGCTTATGCTTCTGTATTGACAACAGCTAATGAATTAGATACAGAGATCTTTTTACTACAGATGAACATGAATGGGGTGTTCGAATCCCATTTTTAAGAGTTTTTACTTAATGTGGCAGCCCTGACACCTCCAGTTTGTTCATCAGATGAAATAGGCTGATTTGTGAAAAATAGTAAAATACCAGTAATGACACATTATTGGATCTGCAAAGAGAGCTTATGGCTTTTTGTTTGTTTTCTTTTGGGTTTATTTAGCAAGTTATCTCTAGGGAAAGTTGGCAGAGCATTTTCATTATATTTCACAAAATAAATGTGACAGTAAGAAAAGTAGGGACAATGAAAAAGCAGACTGCGGTAGCTGTAGAATCCAGTGTTGGTTAAGAAAACAAGAGTGAAAAACTGTTGAGGACACAGCCTTTTAAGACCAGACCTTCAGAAGCCACCAGCCCAGTAAATTCTGATGCTGTGTCAGCCATATACTTTCACACAAAAGCTGATTATTCTAGCCCAGCTGAGAACCTGCTCACTGACTCCACCTGTTGTTTTAAAACCCTAATGCTTCAAACGTGGAAAGAAATTTCACCTGGAGCTCTAGTAACCTGCACAATCCTGCCCCCAGATTTGGAAAAAGTACTGAGCAATTCAATACCATTCCCAGAAGCTACAAGAAGCACAAAGAAAAAGTTGCTGTTGTTCAGAACAAACAACCTTCCCCAACAAAGCTCACAATGGGAGTAAACAGAACTCCAGACAACTGCTGTTAATCAGCTGGCATTCACAAGACCATTGGTGAATTTTTCAGTTAATTACAGCAAATAAAAACTTTTCTAGCAACTGTGTTCTGTCCTGTGTGCATGTTGGGAGGGCTGGGAAAGGGGAGACACATACTTTGTTATTGTTATCAGCATATCAATCCAGAGGTATAATTTGACCTAAAAAGCACCCGTGCCCCTTTTTTTCTGAGTCACTTGCCTTTTCCATTGTATTCTGCATTTTTAAAAAATTACTATTATTTAATTGATAAAACTGTGACTGCCTTTCTTCTAAAAAAGTTTTAAGATTTTGGGGCTTTATGTTAGGGTTTGGCAATATGAATACATTCAGCTACATTTGTTTTCCTCCAATAAACTGTTCAGCAGGTCTCATCATTTCTTTTGATACTGACCTGGCAAAAAATGTCTTGCAGTTTATTGCATAAATTCTGGTGTATTCAGGGCCAAGAAATAACAGGTATTCACCAGACTGAGACTTCTTACACGATCACAATAATGTTTCTGAAGAGGGGCAGGCAATTTGGAAACTACCCTTATGGGACCAAAGTCAGACCAGAATATTGCAAGGATGTAGAACCCTGAGTCAAAGGTTTATGAAGAATGAGTTGCAAAGGAAGCAAGAGCTCTGATTATACATTTTTTCAATTAGGGAATACCAAAATAAGCTAAAATGAAAATTTATAGTCTGAGTTTAATTTCTGAACCACTTAACGTCTGGTTAGTGAAATGAAGTGTGTTATATCATTAGTTTGTAGCGAAGTACAAATTTTTGAATCCTTGGTAGGCAGAAAAATAAAACAACATCTGTCAAAACAAACAGCTACTACGTAACAGCAATCACATTAAAACAATCAGATTTTCTGCTGGTATAAGATGGTGCAGTTCTATCGATGCAGATTACAGAACTGTCTAGGTTAGAAGGGATCTTTCAGATCATTGAGTCCAACTATCAACCTACCACTGACAAAATCCACCACTAAACCATGTCCCTCAGCACTACGTCTGCCTGACTTTTTAATACCTCCAGCGATGGTGATTCCATCACTTCCCTGGGCAGCCTCTTCCAATGCTTGATAGCGCTTTTGGTGTAGAAATTTTTCCTCATACCCACCACTCTAATCCTCCCCTGGCTCAACTTGAGGCCATTTCCTCTTCTCTTCTAGATGCTGCAGCAGCTAAAGTGACAGAGACCACAATGGAGAGTTGCTCCTGAAAAGCCGTAGTTCAGAAATGTTACAGCATCTTCTACAAAATCTGTGTAATTTACACCAGATCAAGCCTGTGTAAATTCTAAGGAAGTCTTTGGAGAAACCAAAGATTTTTAATGTGCAACACAATGGGGCCTTGATGCTTACATGGTACTACCCTACTTTTCAGGCCTTCTGGACCATATCTTCTTTTTCTACCCACATACCTGACATCCTGAGTATAGAAACATCTTCCTGCTTTGCTGATGAATGCTTCTAAGACTCAAAAATATCCACTGGACACACACAAATGAACTCACATACATACCTGCAGATCAAACACGCAGCGCAGGCACACGCTCCGCAGACACATCTCTCCATGCACATTCTGTGGCATGTTATATTTTCTGTGCATAAATAGCCGATTAGCAGGGCACGTGTATGCTAGGTCCAGCACATCCTGGGCCTAACACAGGGTGAATATCTGTCTCAGAACAGAATAACACTATGGGTGCTTCTGCTTACACACTTATAATCAATAAAACTCACTGAGGCAGCCTTGTGACTCCCTTCCCTGGGGCTCCCAGTGGAGACGCATTCGCTAACTTCATTGAATTGAGTTTCTCAGCACTGGGAGTATGTTCTGCAACACAAAACAGGGCTGTTTATCAAAGATGTGGCCTTAAACAATAATAAAATAAAAAAGATCGAAGGGCTGCCAGAGAGACCATTTTGCCAAAGATTTTTCAGCATTTTTTTTTAACCCCAAATATCATTTACTAGTTAATTACTGAGAAAAGGAATGATGCCACTCACTTTAACAAACGATCATTTAATTTTTCCTTTTAGCACAGGGACTGGCACAAATCTAAAATAATTTAAATTGAAAAAGCTTTAGACGCAAAAATATGACTTACAGCAAATCTTGGAATGTAATGGTCTATTCACCTAAAAAGGGCCTGTGGATTTGTATTATACGGCCAATGACCGTATCTATCTTGCTTTTCTTTTGCATTTTGTTTATAAATTAAGATGTGCTTTACTATGTGGCCACTAAAGGAGCCTTTAAAAACCTCTGTAATACTCTGAAAGGTTCATCTCCATGATTTAAATAAAGCCTTTTCAATACCAGTAGAATGACATAGCAGTAATTGGAAGGGATGATCGATCAAAAGACAATTTATGCCACAGCTCAAATCACTTAGAATTTCCTCCACAACTACAAGCTGTGTTAAGTGCATGAGTTTAAGACAACAGTTGTTCCCAAGTAAATCCACACACTGACCAGGCACTAGAATGGCAAATTCTTATCAGCCACTTCAGTTACACATAACATTGCCTAAACTGTTATTTCCTGAGATATTACACATCCCCCAGGCAACCTTAGAGACTGAACTTAACACAAGTGGATCTTTAAGTGCCCAAATAACCCATTAGCTTCTAAAGCTCCTCACAAGATCTTTACTAGACTGCACTTTCACGACCACTTTTTCTGGCTACAATGCCAGCTCAAGGAGCCATTGTCCATCCTTTCCCTTTTCCAGATTATTTGTTCTTGCTTATGCTTTCCCCCAGTTGTATCAACACAACTGAGTGCAGGGCCACCTTGTGCATTAGGCTGTGCTTTGACAAACTCACCTGAAGCAATACCTAACAGCAGCCAGAAAACATGCTCCTTCTTCCTCCTTCATGCACTCTCGCTGTCTCCCTTGCTTCCCGAATTTTCCACCTGAGCTGAATGAACTCATTGTGAAGCCACAGAACCAATAAATCTCAAAGGTAGAAGGAGGTCAGAACCTACAAGCAGGTATAGGAGGTGTACCTTTCTTTTGGTGGTGAGTAACCGTTAGGTCAAAGCTGTGAAGCTGCACCCTCTGACCAGTGGATAGATATGGATTAGCATGTTGCTTTAGTTTTGAGTTAGGTAGAACCACAGCTTTAGGATGGGGTAAGCATTTTGCTGAGCTGGAAACTAAATTTCCTTTAACAACTAAGTCAATGCTCAAGTCATAGATACAATGCTTTGAACAGCAATGACTAATCTTATGTCTATTAAGAAAGTAACTTGCAGAGAGTCATGGCCTTTAGTTTCAATAGCAGGGTATTATCAACATTGCATAATAAAAGTTCTGTTCTCATTGTTAAGAGCTAACAATAGAATTTCACGCTCCCACTCCATCTTATTATCAGTTACCTGAATTACTTGAAATCCTTTATCCTGTATGAATGCACTGCTAGCACCACCTAACATTATTGACACAAATACTATTATTTGGAGGAAGAACTTCTGCTTCATTGCTATTAATTCTGCCACACAGAAAAGCTGTAAAAATGATTAATACAATATGAGCAATTTGATCAATTAAAAAATGCTGATTTACACATCATAGAATTTTCTGTAATTACTTAGAAACCACACACACAAATTATCATTATAGAAACTGAATACAGTTTTATTTTTAAGCTGGATCAAGTCCTATTACCTAATGCAGGCCCTTATATAGAGAACCTCTACTGACTCTGTAAATAATTCACATCAGTCTGTGAGGATGCAACTCAAAAACATCTTCCTATTAGAAAGGAACTTTGTTATGTTCCAAGTCTGCTTGCAATAAGCAGTTCTTTGTAGGCAATAAAATGGTTTAGGTCCTTTGCCAAATCTCAATGTGTGGCCATTCCATAAAATTGCCTAAATCAATGCACTAGGAATTCTCAAGATAGTTCATTTTCCAAAGAACTTGCCTGATTCAGATATATGTATTTAATTCACTATATATGTAGAAAATATGCATTACACTATTTTCTATTTTTCTTAATTTTCAGATCTATTCAACGTAACTCACATTTAACATCTTGCTACGTAAGCATCATTTTGCTCAGTGCTAATTCTACCACAAGCTAAGAAAGGCTATAAAATGTTCAACTCACTGCTTCAATTCAAGTAATTCCCAGCAACATGTGTATTCTAATGGTTGCTAAGTGACTTTGCAAGTGCCCACCTAGTATTATTTACCACCATTATCTTACAATCGCGGAATATTTTTCATAGGTTTTCTGAGTGATCTCAATTTCTGTTGATGAGTCTCAAAGCTGTGGGTATCTACTAAGTTATTTGAGCGTTACTATTATGATGGACAACTTGTGATGCAGGCTGCTCACCCAAGTTGAATGCTGTTGCTTGTGCTCCCTATAACCTTTAAGAAACAAGTGAAATGGCTAATGAACATGAAATACAAACGTTCCCAAACGCACTTGCCTGTTTATGCACTCAAGTGCTTGTAAAATCAGAAATCCCCAAGGCTGAATCACGGTCAGCTCAAACAGCTGCTCCAACCGTTTTTCAGCACTTGAGCAGCTGTAGTTTTCTTCATGTCAGTCCTGGTGGGCTGATGACCACATAAGCGATACCACAGTCAACAACCGCCTGAGAGAAAGAAACTTCATAGCAACAGGGAATGCTGCAAGGAAGGCCACTTCGGGATCAGTCTGGGAATGTATTCATACTGTTTTGTGGATCAGCAAACAACTGGGAACATTTAATAAACCAAGCGCTCCAGTGGCAGAGAAAACATATCTGATTTAGTACCCCTCCACTGATACAGGCTAAAAGTTACAATCTTCCAGAAGAAACGACACTGAACTTAGTAAAAAAAATTCAGATACAAATAAACATACTCTGTATTACCTTGTGTTCAACCTTTTTTCAAGAATGTTGCTACTTTCTTCACATTTTTACTTCTTACTCTTTAGAATTTCTTTTTGTGACCTGCACAATGCATCACACGATAGGTCATACCCACATTTTGGGCACACAGGCAGTAAAAGTCGATGGACCCGGCTACTGAGCACCCCCACAGCAAGCAACGTGATCCACCGGGCGCTGAGAGAGGCCAAGTATCACCATCTCTAAAGTTTGAGTCTGAGCCATGGAGAAAAGGCACAGTAGTTCTCAGCCCAGCCTGTTTCCAGCCCGTTCCATCTCACCATACGTTCTCATGAAAACTCCATGGTCAGCTGCCTAGATATGCTTTAAAATTAAAATAAAAAATATTGAATGGTAGATGATACTGAAGTTTTTGCTTCATTACCCAATGAATAATACAGAGCTAAGCTAAGGCAGCAGACTAGGAATCAGCAGAGAGAGGATCTTTTGCTAGTTTCACCGCAGAGGTTCAGCATCACTTTGGACGCATTGGTTAAAACACTGTATCTTGGATATCTGTTTGTGAGAAATTGCTTTATCTTGGCCTCTCCATGTAGAACATAAATTTTTAGGGGTGCAACTGTCCCTTGTTCTACATACACTGAGCAACTAGGATAGCTAATCTTGGTCTGGCCACTAGGAGCTATTACTATAAGAGCACAGTAGTAAATTCAGTAAACAAGTTGGCTTTTTACAACTACCTCCCATTGAGTTCAAACTGTATATAGGAGCACCCAAATCCCCTACATCAACGGCCAGTGTTCCCAGTCTTACCAGGTCCAAAAACAATAGTGAAAATATGGAAATTATACAGAACAATCCCCATTCCAGAAGGTGTTCGTTGATAATGTGTATTTTGCACACCGCTAGTACCTCTGCCCTACTACCCCAATAGTCCAGTATTTGAGTTGATCCGAGTTTACTTTTCCATCCTAGAGGAATTATTTTCTCTTAAAGTTTGTGCTGTGAACTAAGCCTTTAATACAACCATGCCAGCTACCTAAATCAGGAGGGGTTTGTAGAAGACATTTAATACGTAGCCCTGCACCTGACATTTTATAGCATACTGCTGTATTTTGAAATCTATTGGAAGGACTTTCTACACATGACTCATTGCTGATAAAAGAATAACAGAGGAAGTCAAAAGAATAAATTATTAAATGAAGTTCCAAGAACTAAAAATAAGAGATTAAGACACAGCTATAGCCCAATGCAGTTTGTAATCAAACCTGAATTCTCAATTGCAAAAGCCTGCTCATTGAATGTAAAAAAAAGTAACTTGAATGGTTCTTTATCTTCAGGAAGAAAAATATGAGACAGACTAGCTCTACAGAACGAGTGCTTTTGATCAGCACAAGCTACATTAGTTCCACACAGTTTAAATTCGCACAGCAGGAGGTTTTAAAAATTTACTTCTATCAGAGAACCCTGCATTTTTATATAACCAACTACAGCGCTAGCAACAAAAAGGCGGCCCAAGCCGGTGGGTCCTGGGCAGTGATAGCTGGGAGGCCACCAGCACAGGTGATGTATTTGAACACACTCACAGGAATAAACATTCTTCCTACGAACCCTTCATCTCAGGAATGCCCTTTGCTGAATCTTCAGCTGGAAGGGGTTCAGGAGGAGCTGGGGCTGGGACCAACAGAAACATGGGGGTTTCTCAAAGGAATGCAGAGCTTTCACTTGAAATGCACCATACCCCGCTCCTGAAAAATGGCAATCCCCTTCCCCGAAGCAATCGGAGGTTATCAGTAGTCACACAAAACTGAAAAAAGAACTTACATCTTAAACTTAGAAAGATTAGTCTCTGCAACGGTTTTAATTAACAGAAGAATTCAATCCTTTGGGTAAGAGATGGCTTTGCCCTACCTGTAGCATGGATTGTTTCAACTCAGTGTTTCCAGGAGAATTGTGTTTTTGGAATGATTGCACTAGAAAGCAAACATCCCTAAGCATAAAGGCATTCTTTCGCCTCTAAAAAGTCTGGTTTGCTCCAACTCTGCCTCTATGACACCAACAAAAGCAATAACACAACTCACACCTTTGCCAGAGCCCTGGCAGCTCTTGTATACTTTGCAGTAGGAATAGTATTCAACTCCTTAACCACAAAATGTCAGCAACAAGAGATTACTGCCATTTCACAGCAACTTTACTTCACAGATTACCTAAACTTCAGATGTTCCCTAACACCTGGATTCCTGGCTGCGAACTCTGAACTCAGGCTTTTGAGACCAAGATGACACATGCCCTTTGTTTTCTGCTGATGTGGGTCAGATGCAGCTCTTTGTCGCACATTTGAACCGTCCTCCCAAGGACAACATAAAGGTACAACTTGGCCTAACAAACGCTTGGAGGGATTTCTGCAACTGAGTCCTCACCACTCAAACCATGGAGATGTTCCAACGTGCTGCTAGGTAGCATTACACTACCTAGCACAGCAGAAGATTTGCTGTACATAACCCGGCTTTTCTAAAATTATCTCTGCCATTGATAATACTACGCATAGGTATCCATTCTTCTATTTATTTTTGGAAATTCCTAGGTTGTGCAGCCACACACCGTAGCTTTCCCTAAGCCTTCCCAGCAGGCAGTCTTCTCCGAGGGACATGGCTATAGGAGACAATGCATTATTATGGATCAAATCTGTCACTGATTTCAAGTGGCTCAGTTCTATTAAAATTACAACAGCTTAAAATATGCCTTACAGTTTTGTATTCCAGCTATTGCAAATACAGCAACAGAAAACATCTGACTGGAGCAGTAATAACTCCAGTTCTTCCTTTCTTTTACTTTTGACTTTGGTGGCACCCCTCCTTCTCCCTCACCCTGGTAAGAGATTGAGGGGATAAGAAAAAATGCTGCAGAAACTATGGCAATGTGCTACATCCTCACACTAATTGTGCTCGACCGTCCTGCCTCTGCAAAAATGGAAAATATAACTGCAGTTGTTTTTGTTTTGGCCCCAGGTGTTTTTGCAGCAGTGAGTCGTTTATTACCTTGCTTTACCTAAGGCATTTTCCAATTAGCTAATGAAGACTCCACTATCACGAATCAACCACAGACATTTAGGATACTACAAGGTCTGCTGTGTTTTCCGTAGCAAAATTGAATTTCTTGATACGTACTCAAAATGCCAATACATACACTGAAATTTTTTTGTATTTCAGGGATAACATTTTAAATGCATTTCCTTAACATAAGGTTGCTGATCTTGATTCTCAAAACTCAAGTCCATCTCTATATTCCTGTCTATTTCCATAGTTCACCAGGCGAAATTCTAATTTTAGACAAAAGGGCTGCAAAGGTTACAGGTCTACACTGAATGTGAACTTGTATTGTTTAAGTTAACTTACAAACACATTGTTTGTCCCAGGCAGCTTAGGACAAGTATTTTGAAAGGACTCTCATGGCTGGGCAAGTATACACATAATTTCCCTTAAATTTTTGTATGTAGAAATAATCACTTATGCTTTTAATAAATATACTGTTTGCCTTTTTTACATTAAGTTCCCACAAACATATTGTTCAAATCATGCCCCAAATTCTTCAGTGGAAATGAACTGCCAAGTCCTGGGTATGGACAGAAATAACAACTGTATATTTATAGATAAACATCGTATACATAAATATATATATAAATAAATGTATATATAAATAACGTAATTATTATGTGGACAATGACCCTTGGAAAAATACAAGGTCATGATCCAGACCACTGCCAGATTATATCACTCACTGTAAGGCTAACTCATTATAAGACAAGGGCATCACAAGCTAAGAAGCAAAGCTAACCACTCCTAAGTCTTGAGTTTTCACTCTCAAATATTTATTTCTTTATTTAAAAGCATGCTTTGAAGTGACATTATTTCAATAAGTAGGAAAAAACAGGATAGTCAAAGATGGGCCTTAATCAACATCTATATATCTTCAGTTAGTGAAGTTTTACAGAGCCTCCTAAACCATCTGCAATATTGGACTGATTTTCATAATACTAAAAAATACCTTTGTTGATTTTTTGTATTTATCAAACATTCATTTCAGTGTTTAATCATCTGTAGAAGACAGTTTATTGCTTTGTAAACTCATCTGACAGGAATATTACCTTTTATTAAAATATATAAAAATGATTTGACAACATTATGTTCAAAGAATGAAATAATAGTCTCAAGAATTGCGTCATATTCAGTAAAGCACATATGTGGAACCTATGGCCTAGAAAATACGATAGTTAGGCATTTTGTTGGTTTTCAAGTCCAGCTTTGAAAAGTTTTCATCCTGCTCAAATTTGCTCTTCCAGCAACAGCATAGCTTTCAAGAGCTTTTCAAATGTTTCTATGATAAGCATCGCCAATAAAGACATTGAGATATTTGCAGATCCTATGTTCCCCTTTCTCTTACCAAATCAAAACTCCAAGTAGGGCTGCCAGGAACACCTCTGCAACCTATTTCCATCTATTCCTCTAAGTGACCAAAACAGCATTATCATCACTACCATTAATTATTCACATTAAAGAAACTTGCCTCAGTTCTCTGAATAGTCATTCTTCTCTCTAAAAAAAAATATCGTCCGTTCCTACCCCTTGGGTGATTATGATCTAACAATATATTGAGACAGAGGAGGTAAAAGAAAAATCAGCAGGAAGATGTCAAATAAGAGGTGAAATAATTGTCCTTGGTAAAACAAATGGCATTTATGGTCACTTATGGATATTTTTGCTAGCTGTTTCTACAGCTCTAACAAGTATTGTATCACTACGACAATAAAAGTACAGCTGGTTGAAAAGCAAGGTTTCTGGACCATATGAAATTCTTCTCTCTCCCTCACTACATCAATTCAGATATGATCTAACCCTCCAATTTTTTCACCAACTCAATCTTGAGCTGCAGCTCTCCAAAGGGAAGAAAACCATCTCTCTTAAGCCGTAAGTCAAGTTTGGGACTCTTTCATTCTTGCTGTCCACACTCAGGACCTACTGGCTTCGGTTTGGAGTGACTGGTTGGCTCCTCAGCTGGCAAAACTCAAGCACAGGGTAGTACTTGCGCTACGGACTATAGGAACACACCTACTTCAGCCCCTGAGGCTCTGTGAACTTGAGCACACTTGGCCATAGCAATGAGAGAGGAATTTGCTCCAGCTGGCGTGCCAAGGTTTTGCAGAATCCTTATGAAGAGGCAGGAGCAGAGCCTGTTTCAGAGCAGGCACTAGCAAGGGTTTCAGGCTCCCCACGGCCAGCAGGGCCACTGCAGACCCAACTGGCTGCTCTGCAGGACCAGCCTTTCTGCTGCCAGGGCCGCTGCCTGCCCACCCAGCAGTGGAAGTGCTGGGTAGACAGACCAGAACAACCTGAGCGCTGCACCATGTGATGGATTTGGCTGCACTGAGGCCAGACTATTTCACACGCACTACATAAGGCTCAGTAAATCAGGACACCTTGGGCAGTTCTAACTAAAAGCACTGATGATGAGGACTCCCTAGGAGGCAAGGATATCGTTAACACAGCAGGGGCTTAAATTGAAAAACTTCAGACTCTGCACATCACCTGCATTTCTCTGAAATTTATGCCAGTCCTTTGCTAAAAACTTAGGAAAAACCACAAGAGAACTCTTCTGGCTTCTGGGCTTAAAATAATTTCTCCAGGAATCATTCATAGTTAAGGGGAACGTGTATTTTATTTATTTTTAGGATACTTGCTGAAACTTCACTAACTGACCTGAGGAAAGCCTCAAAGGAGGAGTTAGCGCTCTCTCCTCCACTGTGACCCTGACTTTAACCCACCCAAACAACTCCCCTTCCAGTTCAACTTTCATTGAGCGTGGTTCTAACTCACAAACGTAGACCCATGTCTCCTGCAGCAAGTGTCCCTTCCTTAAAACATACTTAGTCCCCACAAAAATTCCTCCATTATTACGTTCTTCCACAGAGGAAGGGACCAAAGCCTTTGTCTCTGTGAATTGCAGCTCTGAAGTTGATGGATTTTGTCCTCATTCAGAGGAGGTGAAGGCGTGTGACATTGCTGATGAAAGATCTTGTATCAAACTGCTTCTCCAAGCAGACAATGCCAAGGGATTCTAGAGCAAAGATAAGCTCATCCCAACACATCTCCTCTCACAGTCTCTCCTGAGCATGTCAGCTTCACAAGCACACGGACGTTCTCCAATCCGACAGCCCCAGATTCAAGCCCACTTTCAGCAGCATCAGCAAAAAGGCAGAAACTAGTGAAGGAAAGGATTGGCTGCACAGTCTGCAAGTGCTACAGAGTATGACGTATCCGCATAATCACTGTGGATCAAATACTACACATAAATTATTCTGAGGCACTGGCTTTATCCTATGGAATTGAAAATAAGAATTTATTTTGGGCTTTCTTACTACCCTTCCACCAGAGTTCATATTTTCTTTATTCCCATAAATCCATAGGGTTCTTTCTGTAGCTGTATGTAAACTGACAACTCTCAGAACAGAAGAGATCATCTGTTTTAAAAAGCAATCACAACTGGGGTCAGTGGAAGTACACAGCAGACAGGGAAAGCTACAGCAAGATGGTTTTATATCAATAACATGGTTAAGTTGTGGAATAAACAATGTATAAATTAAACTACTTTTAAATGATATTTAACATTTGTCAAACTGCCTTTGTGTCTACTCATCTGATTTGCTTCTTACAGGCAAATCCGCCTCTAACCACAAGACATGGCTCTGAATACTCCTGTAGTCAGCAAACACGCTCAGATAACCATCTTCTATTGAGAGGTCAGTTTCTGGGATAGAACTAGGCAGCAATGGTGTTTAAATTTCAAAAGTTTACCTGTTCTGTGTTGAGAAAACACAAAAC
This sequence comes from Xenus cinereus, assembly GCA_025774025.1. Lineage (NCBI taxonomy): Eukaryota > Metazoa > Chordata > Aves > Charadriiformes > Scolopacidae > Xenus > Xenus cinereus. The sequence goes on along the minus strand of JAOXJK010000051.1, from coordinate 24,009,356 downwards.
CTTTCACACAGGAGAATATCACCATTTCCCTCTACATGCTTACTTATTAGAGCTGAGATTTTTACCAAAGCTACCCACGTTGCAGGTGAGGACCCCAGCCACAGAGTTACACAACAGCTTATCTTCTCCTTTTACTGGCACGTCGAATGTTTTATCACTTAAACAGAGGGCAGGTTCAGCGGGTGAGAATGACAAATTCTCCCACAGCACTACAGGTTTCTTAGGGATCTGAGTGACTCTTCAGCCTTCCAAGTCAGAATCCAATTTTTATTTTTTTTCACTTTGATGAATCAACATCTTCCAGTGAAAACCAGTTAAATAAAAGAAAAATGCCTATCCCTGGTTCCAGCTCTAATTTGGGATTCTACCCCACCTTGCTACAGCTATTTCTCTAAGAAGTTGGCTGTGACTGGATATGTTAAATCATGCCCTTGTTATACTAGATGAAATATATTTTGCTAACACCTACCTCAAGCCTACGCAGGGAATGGAAACCAGCAAAAAGGAGATGATTTTATGGTTTTTGACATTCAGGTTTGGAGAGTATCAGAAACAGATTTCTAACCCACCCTTTAGATACAAAGCACCTGTAACACACATAAAACTAACGCGGAGGCCTAATTTACCTTAATGACAATTTACAGCAAGATCATTCTAGCACAGTAAAACCTGGATCAAACCGCGAGTATGTTTACTTCAACGTGTATCTAATTTAGTTCAACCCTGAAGCACGTGCCCACAAAGAGGACAATTCTACTGACTTCTACGAGATCTACTCAAGTTGTTACTGCTGGGCTCTTGCTGAAATGGTGAACTGACTGGAGAGAATCAATGCAAGTACCAAAAGCTGTACACGGGAAGACTTTGAAATATCAGAACAGTAGAGCAAGAGTATTGTCTGCTATGACTGATTGAGCATTTGAACAAGGCACCAAGGTGAAAGGAATCATAGAATGGTTAGAGTTGGAAGGGATCTTAAAGACGATCGAGTTCCAATCCCCCTACCATGGGCAGGGACACCTCCCACTAGAGCAGGTTGCTCAAAGCCCCATCCAGCCTGGCCTTGAGGGCTGAGAGCTGCTACAGAGCAGGGTAACTATTCATATCTTCCAAAGG
>JAOXJK010000051.1:23957231-24008140 GCA_025774025.1 Xenus cinereus | reverse complement strand
CGAGTTCCAAACCCCCTACCATGGGCAGGGACACCTCCCACTAGAGCAGGTTGTTCAAAGCCCCATCCAGCCTGGCCTTCAGGGCTGAGAGCTGCTACAGAGCAGGGCAACTATTCATATCTTCCAAAGGAACAAACCAAGCAGGCTGACAGCAACTTTGTTCAGCAGAGATTGATTTTTTTGCATTTCCACTAAAATATTTTGTTTTAAGCAACTACAAGTTCTATCACAGCAACACTTTTCTCAAAGTATTCACTTTTGTTTGAAAAATGTAAAGTTTATTATTTGTTTTATTTGATGGGCTGTATTAAAACACTGATTCCTAAAGGTCTGCTTCGAAGTCCAACAAATTTAATGCCTGTTTTCTATTGACCTGCTCATACTGTAGATATCTACACACAGGACTAGTAAAGAAGAATAAGAAAATTCACCTTGAACTAATTTTTTTTTTAATACATAGTTACTTTTACACCTTCAATAACATCAAAAAGATTTTTATGTATATCTGCTGGTATTTTTCTCACACCTATCAAGACATCACATTCTAACGGTTACACAAAACGCTACAATTTGTAAAGCAAATTCTTTTAGATACACCCGTTCCGGTAATACAAAGCAATAGTAAGTCTTTGTAGGAATTGGTCTGGAAATCTAGAATTCTTTGTATTAAATTGCACAGCACTCAGAAAAGTGCTGTTCTCTAGGGCAGCACTTTCATTCAATGTTCTGAGAAATGCCAAAATCCAAACATCATATGTTATCCCTTTTCATCTAACAGAAAAAGGGACCAGACTTGCGACTCTGCCCTCTAGCTTTAGGAAAAAGGATTAGGTCTATCAGTATTAAAAGCATTTTTACTGATATCTCATTTAACTGATATTCCGAAGAATACATTTTCAGTCTGGTATCTCTAGGCTAAGATAGGATTTTCTTTTTCTTGTTGATACAACTGTATTACATACCCATTGCAAATGAAAGAAAATTAATTTTACTTCCCTACTGGAAGAATCATTGGTTAAAATAGACTGAAGGATCAGATAAGACTTTCACTTTCTACCTATTCAATGCAGCTTTGACTGTGACCTTTCCTAATAGAAATGGGTAGAAAGTCACTATGTTGGACTCTGGACAATAAAATAAACTTTATCTTGGATGTTTTCCATAGACTTTAACCATGTCTGGATTGTTTGTGTTAGAAGAGTTTCAAGGATTGGAACACTACCATATTATTACTGTACTATTTTAATTGGAAAGTTTTGGTTTTCTGACTAAATAAGGGCTGTTCTTTCCCTCTTCTGAAAAAAAAAACTTAGAAAAAATAGCATACAAAAGAAAGAGTACCTGGCCGTCATTCTTTTTTATTACTCTTCAATAAAGAACATTCCAAAGCTGCCAAAAATAAAAGAGATACCATGACAATATCAAATTAGCCCTTGTTACACGTTACATCTGCAAAATACTGCCCTGCTGGAGCCACCTAGATGACTATAACAAGACTTGGTCTTCCATGTATTCTGCTCAAAGTCCTGCCCCATGGAATATTTAAATCAGAAGGAGTAAGTTATTGAGTAGACAAGTATGTCCCCCAAGAAATGCTGAAAACCAGTATTAATTATTTGTATTAATTCCCTCAACTTGAGAGAAAATGCTTAATGATACGATGTTAAAAAGAGGCTTTCGCAAGTCAAATCCCTATTTGTATCTACGGAATGTTTTTTTTTCAAATACCGACTTGAGCCATCAACATGAATTACCTGGACGTATCACAGTAACAGTATTAACTAAGAAGTGAGAAACACTGCAAGTAAGATGAGAGTGTGATTAGGCAAAAGAACGATTGTTTCCAACAAGCAGGTCATACTTAACCAGCAGTTAACAGCAACGGGGTCACCACGAGTCAATGCAGAAAACACCATTCACCACATCAGGATGATTTTTTTTAAGTGTACTGTGCACGGAAAAAGAAGCCAAAATGCAACTTTAAAACAAAAGCATAAAAAAAAAGCTTTAAAGACAAGCACCAAAATATCGGAGGTAGCTTCTTAGCTGTTCCTCGAGCCTGAACGGTAAATGGTGTAGTGAAGCTGCCAGCGGAGTTCCTCAAGTGACCCCAAACCCAGCCTGAGCACCAGAATGGCCCGCTGCCCACCAGGAGGTCATGCACAACATGCACCAAGTTAACAGTCATCCAACTTCCACAGTAGTCCAGTCCAAGAGAAGAGAGGACCACAAATCATTCTATCAAACTTCACAGACAGACCTTGGGTGAGCAGCTACTCACGCATTGAAACACGCTTCTTGTGTCACATGAAAAACTTACATGCTTGCTACTGGCTTTCACCTTCTCTCTTTTTATTTCTGTACCTTAGTACAAAACTTGCCCCTGACTCACAATTAACTTCTCATCTGTAGTTGGTGCTGGATAATTCAACATGTTGTTCCTTTTTGGTGTTAAAGTTTCTCGCAACAGCTGGCACGTAATTACATTTAATGAAATCTCTACAGTGAGATCAATCTATTAACAGTTTCCAGGACTGAAATCCTCAAAATTGTCTCTCCCTCATCACTGCATTAAAAAACCCCACAAAACACACAAAGAACAACAACTCCTCAAGTCTTTAAGCATATAGACTTATCAGATTAAATTGCAAAGATCAGTGCAGATGACATCCAGTCAAATGGTCTGTCACATTGGTCTGAGTCAGCTATCGTGTACAAACATCATTGACTTCTGTCACTTTTCTTTACACACTTTTTCAGTGTTGGTCATAATGAAGACATGCTGTGACCTTTTTAAAATTTGCGGTGAGGAGGAAGAGACTTAAAGAATCAATATTCCTAATAGAAAGCCTTACCAGAAAACATGATTTCTGCTCAAAATTGTAAAAAATTTCTTACATTTCTGACCAAACTAATAAATCCTTCCTCAACAATGGAAACTCAATTCCTATTTGCAAAACCAAACATTAATTTTCAGAAGTCATACAATCCAGGAGCGAATAATTTTTTCCTCATGTAGTCAGGATTCTACTACTTAACAGAATATCCTTAAATAAATGCACTGAAGCGCTACAAGAAGATTTAATATAAGGCTGCAGATGTATATGGGCACGCAGGCAATTGATTCTTCCCCCTGGTGGCTGGCTTGGACAATGGAGGGGGAAAGGAGGGAGGGTTTACCACTAAAATTAATTATGTATGCTTGTAAAAGTTTCTTTTACAGCATAAGGAGAAAGGTTGTATATATATGTAGTGTGTAAAACAATACCTGTTTTCAGCATATGGCTTTGATCCAACCTGTACTTTAGGGTGTTGTTGCTCATAGCCACACTGCATGCATACTCTCACAGCAAAACCTGAACTCGCAAAGCTACGCTGATGGGCTGCAGCGACAGAGTTGTGAGGGGTTCTTTAGGGGCAATCTTCCATTTTTAATAAGTTCTGTCTGGAATTCAAAAGGTATCAGGTCTCACTACACAGTACACAGCGACTGTGGCACAGACTCTTTTTGATGTTGGTAGCTCTTCTCCAGCAGAGGAGGTACCTTATTCACAAGTAGTTATGGGACACATATACGGTATCTCATGATCACTCTCTTCTCAGCTCTGTGTCCCGGTTCTTTAACAGAGCACTGCAGATGGTCCCAAAAGCGTAACAGGTATCCTTTGGACTGAACAGACAGTTGGGGCCGAAAGCCTGTGCCTGAAGCTTAGCCTTGTGCAATATTAGAAATGGCCCCTGACTGAAGAAGTAAATACATCTTCTCAATTTGCAGAGAAAAATAACTACCGTGGTCATCAATGGTAAACTATAAAGTAATCTCAACAGTTAGAGAACTCTAGTGATGTGTCACAGCTTTCAGGACAATCGTCCCTTCCTGGGGTCAGTGTGTTCAAGAAGTATTTACAGCACTGAAATTCATTAGGTACAACTTTACAAATAGGAAGCAGTTTTCCTGATTCCATTTTTTCCCCACCCTGTGTTTTAGTTAGAGTGAGATTGTCATCAAACTACTATGGCTAAGGAGTTTTCTGCTATTTCATGGCATTATAACATGTCTGTTCATTGTTAGAAAGACAGTCCCCTCTCCTCTCCCATGGGATTAAATATGTAACAGCTCATGATTTTTATAGAGCCAGAACGAGAAGCAGAAGAGTAATCTAACCACAGGATCCTACGTGGCATTAATCTCAAATCACCACAGAAGACATTCCTTTCTACATATGTATATTCCCATAACCCCCTGAGAGATGTTTTAGTGACGTCCTTTCTGGCACTTAATATCTAATTCTTTCAATTATTATCAGCTTACCATCTTGGCCTCTCTGACCTTGCAGACGAAAAACCATCTAGGCGTTACTATATGGCATTTTAATAACTCTTGCAGATTGAACACAGCTTGTTAGTCGAATTTGTGTGCTTCCTTTTCATAAGAAATCACTTGATACGGGTTATAGACATACAAAACATCCAATGTAACTAATTATTTTTCTGTTTGCTAGTACTGGTGAAATGCAGTGAAACAGCTTCACTTTCACAATGTATTACACATTCATTTGAACCATATTTTCTGTTCATAACTGAAAGCTGCCTAACATCTTTTTAGGAAATCCTCTCCAACTGAACTGAAATTGAATTTATTCCTATTAAAAACAAATATTATCTCCTTACTGAAACACTTATTTCCTTATATTCCTATGTTTTCTAAGTTAAATAGATTTTGCTTTGCCAGTGTCTTTTAAAAACTAGTATAGTGCTCTGTGGTGGCACTATTCGTGTCATAAGTATTTTATCTAAGGGCCACAGGTTGGCAACTGGGGGTAAGAACAGTTCTAACCTCATTCTGTGCATAATGCTCTGTGTTTACAATAGAACTGCTTCTTTCTACCATCAGTGAGGTGTCTCACCTTGTAAAAACAGAAAATAATGCAGGTTTCTGTGTCTCTCAGTGCATCTGACAGCTATTAGGAGAGTCTCCTGAGCATTTGCACTGGTTAGTCTGCTGCCAGCGTGGCCTTCAAGAGTTTCAGGTTTTCAAATACTTTACGGTGCACAATGAGAGGACAGGAAATAACAGATAAAATTTGAGATTAGAGAGGCTCTGACTGGATAGAAGGCAAAATTTTTGCACCACGAGGACAGTGAAGCACTGAAACAAGTCTCCCAGAAAGCTCATGATGTCGCCATCACCGGAAGTTTTCAAGACCAGACTGGATAAAGCCCTGAGGAATCTGATTGGATCACTGGGATCAGCAGCCCCTGCTTTAAGCAGGAGGTCGGACCAGAGACCTCCTGAGCTCCCCATTCAAGATGAAGGGAACTGTGGTTCTAAGGACACAAAGAAGTTGTTATCCCATTCTACACATCACTTGCCAGGCCACACCTGGAATAATGTGTTCAGTTTTGGTCCCTGCTATGCAAAAAAGATGTGGACAGGCTGGAGAGGGTCCAGAGAAGGGCCACCAAGATGACCAAAGGACTGGGAAGCCTGCCATATAAGGAAAGGCTGAGAGAATTGGGTTTGTTCGGCCTTGAGAAAAGAAGGCTTAGGGGAGACCTTATGACCACTTTCCAGTATTTAAAGGGTGGCTACAAAGAAGATGGAGACTTCTTTTTTTACAAGGAGTCACATGGAAAAGATGAGGGGTAATGGATTACAAGTTAATTCTGGGGAGATTCCGATTGGACACAAGAGGAAAATTTTTAACAATGAGAACAATCAGCCATTGGAATAATCTCCCCAGGGAAGTGGTGGGTTCTCCAACATTGGGCACTTTTAAGATTCAGCTGGACAGGGTGCTGGGCCACCTTGTCTAGACCGTGCTTTTGCCAAGACAGGTTGGACCAGATGATCCTTGAGGTCTCTTCCAACCTGGGATAATATGATTCTATGATTTAAAAAAACCTAACCAAATGAAAAATCCAGCAAGAACATCACAAGTCCTGGAAAACACCCTAAAACCTGCAAAATACTGCAAAAAGATACAATATTTTACAACTTACAATAACGGGTATATCTCCAGTAATTCTTTATACTGATGGGAGAAGAATAACAGAAGCTAAACACTTTTTAAGAATGCTATGGTTAAATTATCATCTCTGTTTTCCATATCCAGATGGCTGCTTGCTAGAGCCTATAGAAATGAGAAAGGGGATGCTGAAAGTGCTAAACTCATAAAAATTGAAAGTCCTAAAGGAAAACATTCTGAGAAAAGGAAGTCACTGTGATTTGTCACTTCCTTTCTCAGCCAGCTTGCACAGGCCCTGAGAGCCTAACAACTCATGACGTGATCTGCTCAAACCTGTGGACAGCTGTCCCCTAATCCCTCCACTTAATGCAAAATTCCCAGGAAAAACAAGGGACAGAGGGAGAGAAGAAAAGAAAAGAAATGTGGATTCCTACTGGGTGTTATAAACATCCATCTCTTATATTCCTGGTAATCTGTTTTTAAAAGCCATTTTTGTATTCAAGTTTTTAACCACAAAACGTTAGACTTGAAATTTCCTGAGAAAGTGATTCCAATCTGAAAAGTAATTGCTGTAGAAGAATCTCCCCCCTCCTGCCCTCTGACAAATCAGTGTACTACATGTCAAACCTGTAGACTTCAGTGATATGAACGTGTTTTTACTACCTTTTAATTCCTCAAAGCACGAAAAAACCAAGGCAGATTTGGAGAAAGGAGAACGAAGACTTTAACCTGTCTCAAACATTTTTACATAATACCAGTCACAAAGTCTGCCACATTCAGAGAAACCCATTCCAGATAAAATCCACCCATACACACCTACAGGACAGATCTGAAATGATGATGGATCTGTACCTGTGCAATGGAAAGCTGTGTCTGACCAGCAGAATCTTTCTTCTACTTCTACCATCGTTAAGACTATTTCAGATCAAGCGAACTGGCAATAACAAAAAGACCATTTCATTTGGAAACTCAGGCAACCTCCTGAAATTGAGAGGCAACAAACAAAATTCCTTAGAGTCGTTATCAAGAAAGTTTTTCTACCAGCTTGCCCAAACTCCTGTCAATTGACCTCCTCCTACTCTGGCTTTGTGTGTGAAAAAATAATCATGTGACGTGAAGAGGAGCCTGGAAAAAGAGAAATCTCTGAAGCAGTTAGCAATCCTGTCACTCAATTTAAAAAAAATAATAATGAAATAATAACATCCCTTTCTTCAATCTCCTAATTCTGTAGAAACTTCCAACCTGTTCCACAGTTAGGCATCAAGTAGCAATAACTCCTAAAATAAATTGCACACCTACAGTGCAATTGTAACTTGTAAAATGTCTCACTGACCTAGAAGTGTCATGACCCTTTACTTAAAAAAAGTCATGTAAAGCTGCTGCACATGATGCTCGTGGTTCAGATTTGCTTCTTCCAAGGAACAATTTCTCTGCCAAACTTTTGAAAGCTTTCTTTTTCAGAGTCAACCCGAAGGTTGACACTGTTCTAACAAGGTTTTTTTTTTTTTATTTTGTAAATGGAAAATATAGCCTCAAAAGCAGCCAAGAGCCTGGATTCAGGTTACCACCTGCAGCCACGTCAGTACCTGCTGTGATCTCATTAGGCTTCACACATCCAGCACAGGCTGGGTCAGCTCTGGGATGGGACATTTCTGCTGCAAGCCAGCCCAGTCTAACACCACCTCACTGTTAGGGGCAGTGTGCTACCAGAACTGTCACCACAGACTACAGATTGCATTGACATAATTTTTTAACAAACTTTGTATATACACTAATTACAGCCTCTAAGTACTTACTATTTGAGGTAATTACAGTTTCAGACCCCAGACTTCAAATGCAGGTGTCCAGGTGACCACCAGGTGTGTATACATTATCATGTTAGTTCTGATCAGGTTTATACTTTTCTGTTAAACCCCTGAGTGTCACCATTTCTCACGCTCCAGTTTATATTGCAGAGTAGTCTCAGAACCAGACTCTTTTTCAATGAAACTAAGGATGCACTTTAAGGACGCTAGTGGTGTTCAGTCCCCAGGAATGTACCAGAGCTAGTCCAAAGTAAAACCTCTGCAGTACAGAAAGCAGGGGCATTTGGTTATCAGCACCATCCCTTTCTCTGAAGATCCATGCCGATTGTGCAGAGACACAGCCTAAAAGCATATTTCAGCACCTGAGAAAAGGGGGCTTTACTACAGAGATCCAAGCATCCACCACCACTAACAACGAAGCCGTTCACTTATTTTTCTTCGTCATTACCAGCTCACGTTTTCCTACTATAAGACTCAAGCTGATTTTTGCTTACTGGAGTATCACAACAGAGGTGTTGCGCATTTTAGAGTACACCAAAGTAATCACAAGTGCTCATTCCTTAAAAGAAAAAAGATTTGAAATAGTAGCAGCGATCTTATACTTCTCACTAGCATATGTCAGCCTCTAAATTTCAACTCATAAAATGACAACACTTTCTGTAGGAATAACATAAGAGCTTATAGCGTCTGTTCCTCTGTGGGACAGTCCCTACATGCAGGCAGTTGTGAACAGACTTTTCAATTTTCATAAATCCTGAGAGCCTGACACGCCGTTCATATCACATGAGTATCTCTGAAATGGTCATGCTAAAGGCACACGTCCATTTGTGTGATAACAACATGTCCTTGGGGGCTGCCCTGAGAACGTACCTGCTAGCAGAGCTCGGGAGATGCAGAGCAACGCTGCAACATCCTCTTCGCTTCAGAATTAAGCCAGGACATACAAAGGAGGAGGCTGTCACTGGCATCTGAAAGGCAAGTGCTGAGGTTGCTGAACACGCCCCGGAGCAACTTTCCCACTCCAGCCCCTAAGGCTGAGCATCGGCACTCCAGTCAATAGTTTTCCGAGGGCAATCGGCCTCTTTCTGAGAGCCAATGCTCCAGCCACGGGGAAAGAGTGGGAGAGCGTGTGCAGCACCTGAAGTTAGCTATAATGAATAACAACTGCACTCATAATGTTTTAATTCTTCTATACACAGATTACTGCTTGTTTATTTATTATTTATGATGGTTTCTTGTCTCTTGAAATAGAAACTGCAAGAAGCATATAGGCAGGCAGAGAAGGAAAGATGGAATTATTATCTAACTTTAACATAGTACTCACAACCCTTTGTTCCCTTGAAGTGCTATTTCCAAATCAGGATTACTCATCTGTTGTACACAGGCACATCTCAAAAACCTGCCACTGAGACCCTATCTCCTTTTCCCTTCTCTAGCAGCAGAAAGAGCTGTCTCTGATAAGGCTACTCTACCTTAGGTAAGCCTTCACAAAAAGCCAAGCTTCATAAAAAGGAGTTCTAAAGGGGAAACCATGTTTTGTGCAAAGATGCAAATCTGACATCAAGAGAAAAATCTCAAGAAGAGCTTTTTGGGAATGTCCTTGGGCACTGTATTGTACTACTCTGCCATTTATGAGGCTGAGACCTAAGAGAGCAAATCCTGTTTAGCTAACATGGCCAGGGAGAATGGAGAAACTGATTCAATGCCAGCATTTACCTTAATTGAAGAGATACTCCTGAGGAGAGGAAGGTTCCTGCAGTTTAGCCCCTGCAGAAAAAAAGTCCATGGGAGAAGCTGTCTAAGGATGACCAGAGGAAGAGATGTGGTTGTGGCACCTGGTTGTCTTGTACCTGCTCAGGTAGTAATTTTACAACTTGCCCTCCTATAAGCTGAATTGGCTCATTAATTCATCCATTTTTTTAAACATCCAAGCATTCTGAGGCAAGATGTTTCACAGCTTAATCAAAAGTTTAGGAAAAGAATATCTACTCCTGTTTTTGAGCTCTCACTAATTTAAGATGTGCCTCGTTCTTGAGATGAAAGAGACAGGGAAGAACAAATCCCTATTCAGCACCTCCACAAAACACATGATTTTTATAGGCCACTATCACATTCCTCTTCTATCTTTTGTGTCAGGCTCAAGTGTCTGCTGTTCCCCATACAGTATCCATTTCGTGCCCCTGATCCTCCTCATTGTTGCTCTCTCTGTACATTTGCGATTGTGCTCTGTCTTTCCAAGCCTGAGGGAGAGCAGAACTGCAGACACCATGTGCCTGGAGCAGTGAAAGCCACCTCAGTGCACACCATTCTGTACATAACATTTGGATTGTTCTTCTCATGCAAATCACTTGACAGTTGCCCGTGTTGAATTTCACATGACATTTTATTGCCTAATCACTCCATGTCACATGTTTCTCCCACAATTAACCAGAGCTGACCTTTGTCTTTTCCACCCAGGATAACTATCAGCACACGCTGTCACCTCCTTCACAGGTTTTCTATGACAGATGAACAGCACAGGTTCCAGCACAAATTCCCATATGCTGCCACTGGTGACCTCTTCCTACTGTAACTTGTGACCACCTATTACCTACCCTTATTTTCATCTCTACCAGCCTTGTATGAAGGAGCTTACCAAATATCTACCAGGAATCCAAGCAGACTATAGCAATCTACCCTGTCTACAGGCTTGTTATCTCCTTCTGAAAACTCTCAACATCATGATTCTCTAAATATCATGTTCATCTGCTTAAATTTTCTACAGATTTTACTGTTACATACCAAGTTTACCAGTCATACCTTTCTGAAATCTTTATTTTTCTAAAAATACAATGATGTCTTCACATTTCACATCTTTCCATCATCTACTATTGGAGTAGTCTTAAATAAAATATCATATCACAATGAGTTATTCGACTATTTAACCCTTTAGTCCTTCTAGAGTTCTTAGGTGAATGAAGGCTGGTCCTGGCAGTACATAATGGTCCACACTGTCAACTTCTCCTACAACCTCTTCTACTGACCAGGTATTGAAATACTGATCTGACACACTGCCAGGGAAGAAAGGTTCCAGCACAGAAATTTCTCCAAGCTTGCTTTACTTTGCAAAATATTTTTCCAGATTTTCTGCTCTCACCTCATCTTCTCTGAGCATTCTTTGTATACTCAGACCATTTGTTAGCCTCACAGACTATATCTTATATGAAGTCTTGTTCCAGGAACAAGTTACTCAAAAGAGTAATTAAGAGAAAGACCGTATTCCTGGTGCAAGTATTTCTAATGTCTTCAAAGGCCCTGAACTGGCACTAGAGGAGTCCTAGCAAAGCCATGTTTTGCTGTTCACCCGAAGAGAAGGCCAGAAGCATATTCTCAAACTGGTGGAAACAATACAGCTTTTTATGGTGTATTTATTGGCAGCTCAAGGGGTTTTTTTGCTTGCTAGTGCATTGATTTAAACGTGATAAAACCCAATCCAGAGAATTATAATAAAAACTGCAGTGGGAATCCTGTTTATCAGATCCTCTGAAAGACCCCAAGTGCCCTCTCTACTAATTGAATGCACAATCCCCATTTGTGAGTAATAATTTCCTATTGTTTCAGGCTGCATTTGTGTGTCAAATTGTTTGTAAAGGTTGAATTTGTTTTTCCTAAAGAGCTTGAATGCCAATTAGCACGCAGCATAAATATCGCTCAGCCTTCAAATAGTGTTATGAAATGCAAGAAGCACCGAGGAAACAGGAACTGCAGCTTTTGCCAGTTCCACAGCCTGAGTAACCTTAAACTGGAGTTCACAAGAGATCCACCAGATTAATTGAGGTGATCTATTTTCTGATACAGAGTTAAGAATAAGGCCCTATTTTGAGTTCAGAGTCATTTACTACTGCTGATAATTAATCCTCTGGTCTCCTGGGAAAGGAGAAAGAGTAAAGAGAAATGCATCTTCAGGCATCACCGGGACAGGTTTATTTCTCATGTGGGGAGAACTGGTGACAAGCCCAGCCTATAAAACAGATGATGAGTAGAACTTGCCAGCGAGCAGGCACCATGCCTGTGCCACTGTGTAGCACTGCTGGCAGCACAGGCTGCCTGGGAAGTCTCCTGCTTCTAATGCAACCAATACTGTGACAGAACCAGTAAATACATACATACTGCTGTCTGATTACACATGTGAATTTAAACTTTTATCTTCTAATTTGCCTATTTGCCTATTTAATATGTTAATTAGAAATAGATATTTCAAGGTTTGGGGTTTTTTATGTCATTATTGGGGCGAAGATTTGGGTTCTTTTTCCTTTCTTTTTGCTTTTTAATTCAAAATATGAGAGGTCTTGTTGGTCTTCTCTCTGCCACTTTTCCCAGCTTCATACCCTTTTCAAACCTGAAACTTTTTCCACGTCTCCAGCTCTGGGAAAGTTACAGACTGGCATAGGAAAAAAAACCAGCTTTCCTCTTCATGTCTTCCTAAACATGTATATCAGCAACTTAAGTGGCTTTTTGCTTTTTTCTTTTTTTTTTAAACAAAATAGGATAGAAATCAAACCTACATTTTTATTTAATTTTTTTGTTCAGAGTTCATACAGAAAATGTTTTTCTTGTTTTTGCTTTCTTATTTTGTTTTTGCCAGAAAGCTGTTCGTTCTGAGACTTAACTGTGTGTCTAGCAACATGTTACCAGCAAACGGGACTCTGAAATGCAAATACTGATTAGAAGTACTGATATTCTCCACACTTCTTCCCCATTACTTTTCAATCAGTATTACATTCACTATACATTAATATTTAGAATATTGCATTGTTGCCAAAATCTTCAAAAAAATGCTTCTACAATTAATTTCTAATGCCAATATATAATTGAAGTATTAAACTTGAAAGTTATTGTTGAATGTGTTAGTTGTATTTATCTCTGAATATGACGTAATTAAGTTGAACTTATTTACACACGAGAAATCTAAGCAGAGCTGTGTGGGAGTCAGAACTCCCTTTAATGGGACAACCTATAATTGTAACATCCCTCTTTGTTCCACATTGGAATTACTCCATAAATTCCTACAAAACAATGTTCAATCATGAAAATTGCTTTAAAGCAGGAAAACAGAATGCTAGAACTTTATCTTTTAAAACTGCTACAGATCACAAAATACGCTTCAAAAAGAAACATCATGAAAGCCAACACAATCCCATGGAATGTCTCCCTTTTGACAAAAAGACATCTTTGGAAAACACTCCCTGGCACACTTCCAACCAGCTCTCACTGCAAAAACTGATGTATACTTTGACAGTGATAGTAACAGATACAGTTGTATTCTGAATACCTCTTTTTCTCCTCAGGGCAATGTTGCCTCGTGTTATACAGAGTAAGAGAAATGACAGCAAGAAATTTAGCTCATGGAGGGTACAAGTGTATTTTCCAGTTTGGATTCTAAAGGGTGATGGGAAGGACTGGGATAAAGTACAGAGGGGAAAAGAATTAGCCGACCAGAAAGATCTTTTCACCCTACAGAGCTTCTAGCTGCTCTACCAACATGGAACAGTGCATTTATTAATTGTTACTTCATAAGAATTCCTGCAGAACATGCTCTGGTAAGAACAACAGGCAATTCTAAATACAGTTGTTATTCAAAGTGCTATGTCAGAAACTCTGAAAAGAAATGGCAGGGAAATTCTTTAAAAACATAACGGCTTGGTCACTGTATTTTTCTGAGACGTTTGCAGGGAGAGCTACATATTTTCTAATTATGGCCAAACACGATGTTCAGCTCTGCAATAATGAGTCTATAAATAGCAGACTGGAAGGGACCTCTAGTCAGTCACAGAGGTACTGCTTGCTAACAGAGCTCTAGAGGGTTAAGATCTCACTACAAAGAGCTGTCTCTCTATAGTTAAAGAAAGGGACTATACAAAGCAGCCCTTCAAGAAAGTGCTCCACTATATTTAATACAGATATGTAAAATGCAGCATTAAAAACCTTCTATTTTAGCAAAACCCTTGCTCAATTAAGCATCAGGTTCAACATGCAGGAGAAACAACTTCGCAGAATGCTTCCGAACGAGCAGAAGGATACGAAGTCACCTTTTTCACCATCAGGGAAAACTTTCACTGGTAACTTTACCTTTCTACGACATCCTCTCCATTCCAGCAGGTTGAGCTGTCTCTCATCACCAGGTCTCCATCACACAGCCTTTCTGCTATAGAGGCGTGAAAGGTTCGGGATCGCTTCATGTAATTGATGAACTCTCTGTAAAGTAGGAAGAACACATTTAACAACAGAACAGTACACTTATGGTTTAAGCCCCCTGTCAATTTAACCCACCACAAGATAAAGAGTTTAGAACCCCCTCAGAAACTAAGTCGTCCAAGTTGATTAATTTCTATTTCTACTGCATTTCTACGCCTACATATCATCCAGTCTTACTTAGTCCAGTGTTAACACACAATTGCATAAAAAGGGTAATTTTAACAAATTACCTTAACACATCTCACACAGAATTTGAAAAAGTCTACACCTACTATCACTGTATAAACAGATTAAAAAATCATAAGAAAGCATTAAAGGAGTGGGCTTTTTCTCTGTTACTGGAAGTGAGTATTTCTCCATTTCCCGCACATATGTGAGATGAATTAAGAACCCTGTCAACAACCTCCTGAGTGGAAAAGGCTTCCTAAATCTAACACCCCATCACAAAGACTGTAATATGCTATAAGGACCCCACACATACAACAACAGTACAGGAAGTCATCTCCTTGAGATGTGGTGGGACCAATTCCTCCCTATCATCACTATCTATGTCACACATTATTATTAAAAAGAAATTTCTCTCTCATCATGTCTGGCACCTCACCTGCCCACTGCTTTGGTGAATAACCAAAAGTCCTGGTCAGCACAAACAGCTCATTTCTGACTAGGTGTGTATGGAAAAACGCCTTGTGGGCAAACTGCTGCCTCTTTTATAATCTGATTATACACATAGTATCTATCTGGCTGAGGTAGCCATAAAAATAAACTGTAACAAAACAAGTGTTAATTCAGCACATAATTGAGAGTATTTCAGAATGAGAAATTACCCTGTCTCCACAGCTTTAGAAGCCCCTATTGGGTATAAGATGTTATAGGTATTATGAACAAGACACAGGGCACAAAAACTGAGCTAGATCTATCGCAGAGCTATCTGCTTGTCTCAGAAGTCCCTCAACAGCCCCGCTGGGAAGGCCAAAGGGCTCATTCTGGTTTATGATGTTTCTGCCTGGCAGGCTGTAAGGGGACACTACACAGAGAAGTGCCTGGGGATACGGCTGTATGGAGCTCGGCACAAAACCAGTCAGGATTTATTATTCTTTTGGGAGCAACAGGTGCTTTAAATTATATCAACATCCGCTGCAAGGTCCCTACCCCTACAAGGTCTGGCAGTGGTCATCCCTCCACGCAGCTCTCTATGCTTTCTCAAAAGCATTTAATCACCCCGTTTATCTTGTGTGATGAAATCCTGCTCTCGATAAATTAGTCATCACATGGTCCTAAGGAACTAACTTACCTGACAATGCAGGAAAGCTGTCATGTTAAGCAAAGAAAAAGCAGGAATTTGGGTGCTTATGACAAGGGTATCAGTATTTCTACCTCTTGACCACAAGCTTACAAATAAGAGCTGTAAGCATTTATACAGTATAGCTAGGCCCAGTCAGAAAGCCACCTACCTGATGGAACAGCCTGAGAGTATTAATTATGAAAGGTGACACAGATGCTAAAGATTTTACAGGCTCTAAAATGCAGTTTTGTTTGCAGGAGGAAAAGAACACCCTTTTAGGAGTTTAAAGCTCATCTTAGCTCACCCCAAGAGGCTTAAATTCCTTTGCATTTTCAGCAGAGTGGGGTTCTGACATTTCAAAGTAGCATCTTAGAGACAGAATTCTGTGTCCAGCTCAATCTTAACAAGAGAAAATATTTATTTTTCATCAGTCTAAACACACTAGATAGAAAACGTACAGTTTCCCAGTGCCCCACAGTATAAAACCAGTAATCAAAAGTATGCCAACTCCTCGATTACAGCTGAAACAACAGCTTACAATGGAGATGTGCTACAGGTAGAGACAACAAAGTATGTCACCTTGTTTTCATTCTTACCGAGAGATTTTTTTCAAACTTCTTGATTTGTCATTCTTTGAAGCTTTCAGAGGCAGAGAACTGGAATAGGCCGGGGAGAATAAGCATCAACCAGGAGAGGTTGGGGAGTAGGGGAGAAGCAGGAATTCAGGCAAATGAGGAAAAGAAATGAGAAACAAAAGAGAAAAGTAAAAATTATTTGAAAGAAAGGTCATCAAGCACATGCATAGGATTATATAAGAAAACAAATAAGGAGGAAAATTGTCATGAGATTTTTCCAAAGTATAGATGCAATTAAAAATGTCAATGCAATACTGAAAAAAAATATAGCTGAGATTGTTTCTCTCAATCACTTTCAAATAAGAGCACAATTACAAATGCAGCACACACAGCAAAAAGCTGAAAATAAATTCAGTGGTACTTAAATTAACTATAACTGATACCAAATGGAAGTACTGTAAATATATGAGGCTGTACAAGAAAACAATGGCAAACAGTTTAGAACAAGCGTCATGGGAAGGGGGATACAAATGAGTACCATTCATTTTCTGATACAATGAGCAATTTGCTGCCTGTTAATAAATAATGTGAATATAGATATTTTTTGCTCTTTGGTTCTGGTCAGATTGCACCACTGAAAAAAAAACAACCACCAACTTTCCAAAATAGGAGGGACAGGCTCCAAGGTTATGCTGGAGGAAAATCTGTGGAAATAACTCTGGGAGTTAATTTAACGCAAATATATTTTGTGGCACTGATATCCTAAGGTCCCTTAATTAACGTTAAACATTGCATTTAACATTAACATCATGATGCAATTTTCCACTCACATGATTTGATACCACATTCTGCTCTTTCTTATACCCGTACCCTCACGTATAAAGTAACAGCAGCAGCTGGAGTAGTGCACGACCCCCTGAAATACACGTTCAACAGCACTTGCCAATCCAGTTAATTCACACTAGAGTCAGTAAGCACCACCTTCAGCAGCTCTGAGGACACCCGGAGCGGCTTTGGCATCGTACTTGCTGGAAGCTAATGGCAGGGGTGGTCACAGGAGAGGACGGACCTGCACTGGCCATCAGGTGAGTGTCACCTGTCACCACTGAAGCAGTGATTCCAACACAGGCAGTCAAAAATGGAAATGAGAATTTGTAAGAGGGAAAATCTAGACCTGCTGAAACTTCTGCCTTGGCCAGTCGGTCAGAACTATTGACTTGTTTCCATAGTAAGTTAATTTTCATCTGGCACTAATAATCTGTTTTGTACGAGCAGTTTAATGCTCAAATTTTAATAGTACCATGTGATGTCTGACTCAATAGATAGTTAATTTTAAATAAAATAGATGCTATTGACTTCAAACATTCCCCCCAAACCCTCAAAATTGTTTATTTGAAGACGTGTAAGAGATCCCTAAGACTACAGTATAACAAAGAAATCCCAGCAAAATACCATTTCAAAGCCTGCCCCCTCCAATTCAGGACCTAGTATTATGTTATGATTCTTTGCTAAACATAACATTTTTACATAGAGGTCTAAGCAGTCTATGTTTAGTGGTTTGAAATATTGCATGCAGTAGATATGCTAGAAGGCCAGTATTTTTTGCTACTCCTTTTTCCTAGGAGTCCGGATCCCGGCCAGAATAATCCTTTGTGCTGAACTCAGCACTAACATTCCAATTTACTGATTGAGATTCTGTACATGCCATGTACATGCCATATACCATCATATGCTTTCCATTTTCTTGTCATCTCTACCACATGTTATAGTAACCTCCACATTAAAAAATGACTACCGCAGCAATTCTGCCAGTTTCCGTTAATCCTTGAATACAATTGTCTAATGCAAAAAAAAAAAATTACTAAAAATTACTGATCAAACTTACACTTTTCAGCTTAATCAGAGCAAAAGATTTCCTACAAGATCATAGAACATTTATTAAAGTTTCGTCTTCTTACACTATTTTCCCTGACGGTGTTGCATAACAAAAAATATGCAGGAATGGAATGTAGGGGAAAATAAAGAAAGATGGGAAATTTTCCAGGAACCCATGAGAGTAAGAGGAGCAGAAAAGGGTTCAACTACCACAAAAGAGGATTCAGTTGCTACATGAATTCAGGGACCATGCAGGACTATACTGTGCAGAACAGCGGAGGGCGAGAAGGACTGCCTCCAGCCAGACTCAAAAAACACACACCCAGAAAAAAGACGTCAGGCAAAGGACACCATCTTAACAGTCCCACTCTTCAACTGCACGAGCAGCCTCGGCTCTACTGAACAGCTGAAACCAGAGGTTCTGAAACCCTTTGGAAAAGGAGCTTGATTTTGTAACTGGCCTTGCAAAGATGTAATATCTTTGGAGCGAACATACATATGTAGATACGAGCTAATTGGCACTAGGTTTTTAAGGGAAGGTCTAAGCAGGCACTACAGAAGAGACAAGAGGACACATTTTATTGGCGTTTCTGCTACAGATGTGCTAACCAGAATGGTTCTTCTCTTACAGCTTGGGAATATTCTGACACATTATGGGAATGAGCCACAGCTTTTCTGTTTACTTGGGGAATGCTGGCTCATTCCTTCTCTTTTTCTTTCCTTATTCTGAAAGGCCGGAGTCATGTTCCACGCTCCCTTTGAGTTAAGGATAATTTGGAGGGATGTCTGCTACACAGACCAACAGACAGACTCAGTGATGCTGATTCCCTGTGTGACCTTGTACCTAAACTGACAGCGAGCTGACGTTACTGCTCTCCATTTTTCAAATCGCCAGAAGGAATGGCACCAAAAAGATTCACTTAATTACTCTCATAATCTAGATCCCCTGTAGCAGTTATCTGTCACTCTAAGTGCATTTTACACAACCCACTGCAGAAATGATTTCACCCATCCATTATAAAATTTTATTACCTAAAATTGCTTTTTATTGATATCATATGTGATTAAATGATAGCTGTTGAACAACACAGTAATGTAACCAACCACTGTGTATTTCACTCTATTTACTATTTCATAATCGTTTCCAAGAAGCAAAGTAGGAGCTTCATGCCATGTGTTTTATAGGAAGTTGGGGAAAATTTAAAAATATTCTCCACTTATTATTACTTATGGCATGGCTCCATCATTCATTTTGCTGAACTGGCTCTCCATGATACCTATCAACAATATTTCAGTAGTAATTTATGCTAATTATGCAAGGATGGCCTTAGTTTAGACTTTTTTGATAAATTAATTTTCAGTGCACAGACCAATTTTAAAAAACTGTCTAATTTAGAGTATATTAGTTTTAGTATATTTTCTTTTCCATCTACAGGACTTGCATTTTAACAAGTCAATATCCAAATAATTCTAGGTGGTTGGGAAGGGGAGGGAGCAGATCCTCAGGTGAGAAAGAACTGCTGTTGTGCCATTAAAGACACCAATTTGCATCTGCTTAAGAGGTTACCTCTTAATAGGTTGGCAATTCTGCCTTTTTGGTTGCCAGTGTGTAAGTCCCAGCGAAGTCAATGAGTTACACAGAAGATGGCCTAGGGCTCTGTGTTATTTCATTAGTTGTACTACAACTGTTCTTTGGATTATTACTGATGAAATTATTAATTTAGTTCTCTTAGTGTTCTTTTCTCTGACTTGCATGGTATAAATTGATTAGCTCCAAGCAGGAGCACAAACTGTTGTGTTTTGATTTTAAATTAAAAAAGGGATAAAAGTACTGCTATCACTCAAAAAACTTAGCATGCTACTATTACTTTTATCTTTTAAAGCAGCGTTTGTTTCATTCATGCAAGATTAGATGAGAATTGAAATAGAAATGGATAAATATCTTCACAACTCAAAACTCCAGAATCCAGGCTGTGGAAATTTTAATATTGCTGTCTGTCATCCACCTGTCCATCGTACAGAGATACACATGGACTCCCTGGGCACATCAGACACTGTTCTCAGACAGAGGCGTAAGCCCAGCAGGATTCCACTCAATTCACTGAAGTTGTTCCAGATTCA
Organism: Xenus cinereus; assembly: GCA_025774025.1. Lineage (NCBI taxonomy): Eukaryota > Metazoa > Chordata > Aves > Charadriiformes > Scolopacidae > Xenus > Xenus cinereus. The sequence goes on along the minus strand of JAOXJK010000051.1, from coordinate 23,988,276 downwards.
TACCGGTGTTACAGAGAACAACATGTTAGCCAGAAATACATCGTTGTGATTTTAGGGTCAGTTAGCCCTGACATCTACTTATGTATCATGAGTAGGATGGCAAAGACATCCTTCCCACCCCACTTAGAACTTACAGGAAACCAATCTAGGAGCTACACAAGGAGAACGAAAGACAGACTAGGAAGTCTGGGAGCAGGAACACTCCTGCCAAGGTCAGTGGCAGCAATTCAGCTGCCTAGTGTTTCCACTGGCACGCAGCTGAAGAACAGAAGCCAAGACAGACACAACAAGCCTAAACATAAATGCTTCTGCTCTCACTCTGTTAGGTAACAAATCAAGGAGATTGCAAAGGATGTTATTATTCCTCCCCAGCCCTGTGAAATGAGGGACTGACTTTGTATGAGGGCAAGGAATCTCTACTTTTCACCCTTTCCCCCTTCCCACCTCTGCCTTTGGATAAGGTCAAGTCCTTAAAAGCCTAGGCAGTTGTATTTTAATTAATTTAGACTCAACTCTGGAAATTACTCAGACTTTTTTGCTGAAAGCTTTTACCACCTTCATTGAAAGTTTCTGGAAATAATGAACGCCTTGGTGCTAAGTAATAACATAAATTCTGGCCTGTAAAAAGCTTCTCTTGGAGAGACCTGCAGTGTAATGCCACAAACACACCTGCATCACTATCAGTGATGGCAATGGCTGGAGAGCACAGAGACAGGGTGACAGAGCTGCGGCTCTGGATTGAACACTACATTGCAAGGAACCATCTACACAGAGTGTGAGGCAGAGAGTTTATTTCAAAGCAACTGTTGCTTAGCGTTACCTTCTTTTATTGTTCAGACTAGCATGAGCCATCACGAATGTCTGGGTTTCAGTCACTTCCTTCACTGGCACTATATTGTCCGATGACAGGTTCCCTTCTTGTTGTTTGGGCTGTCCACACACTTTATCAACCTGCGTGAAAGGAAAGGAAAACCGGGTTTGAATGGAGAAACTGATTTACAATTGCCCAAAGGTCAGCTTGTTCCTTGGGGTCTGTGTTTACTGCAAGAGAAGGTATCTGGGCCAGAGAATGAAAGGATTCTTCTGTCCTGGACCTGGAAACTAGTTCCCTGCATAAAAAATGACCAAATTAAGAGGCAGCGCAAAGAGCACTGCTACCAGAAAGCCAACAGTCATGGATTTGTCACTGGGTACCTGGACTATAGCACACCTGGCTGGAAGAGTTACTTGACTGAAGTGTTGCTGACGCAAACTTTTATTTAGAAACATACCTGGAGTTTGAAGGTATACAGATTTTGGTGGAACATCTGCCCTGTATATAGACAGCAGAGTCTATCTGGTGTTTGAAGGGGCTTGTAACAAATAGACAGCTGAGACTTTTAGCCTTTAACTAGACAATATTCCCTTGAAAAAAGGAAATAAGCAAAAGAAGTCAGTATCAACAAATTACTGCCGAGAAAGTCTTTTCTTGGACAAAACAGAATGAAAAGAGAATTTCCAGCCCTGAAATCATTAGTGCCTTGGATCCTTGGTTCATAACACTAACGTCGCTCAGCCATTTGCCCTTGTTGCCTTCCTGAAGCCTCTCAGAGGGGATTTAATACAAGACCAGGAGAAAGCAAGCTTGTGTTTATCCTTTGTGCACTGTGGATCTGACGCTGCTCATGCATCCTGCCACGTTTATTTGCTGTAACACCTTTAAGTGACAACAGTAAGACAAACCTCTTCCCTTTCTAATCCACAAATAAGTAATCTGTAATGTTTTCACCTATGCTTAAATCCTCAAGCAAACATGAAAAGACGACAAAGGAAATCCTACTGTGAGAATAGTGCTACCAGAGACCTTAATCATACAGAATCCATCATCCTGCACAGCACTGAATTTGGTATTCCTTCTTCAGTTTTCCATTAGAACCAGGGTGAGATGGATTCTTGCTGGTCTCTGCATTTCACTGCATCTTTAAAACCCTTACTGAGTCACAACTGCCTATCTGCTGAATATTTCAGACCGCAGATGACTTCAAGTCATTTTCTCTGCCCCTTTGCACCACTATGTTGTATTTGTCAGCACAAGCACAGGACAATTTTCTTACCTTAGCCCATTTCCTCCAGGAAAACTACTGCTATGTAAAGCTAAGATATTTTCCTCAAAAAAAAACAGGCCAGTTGCACACAAAGAGTTGGAAGCTGCATAGGCATGACACTTAACGTCAACTTCAGTTATATGAATTACAGCCTGGTCCAGTGTAATATGCTGTGAAGAACCTAAAACTGTAGAAATTGAATACAAACACACTGGATTAATCCTGACATACCTCCAGCAGTCAGAACGGGAGCCAGCTGCCTCACTCAACACCACACACTGCGTATATTATTCTGGTTTCACCGGGGACTAGCACAGCATTGCTTTAAAGCACAACTTTGGGAAATAAAATATTCTATTTCAGTCCCTTCTAAACTCCTGTAAAGAAAAAAACAACACTCTGTGCAAATGAAAATAGAAACCAAAAATGCCTTTTGAACCCTTCGGAGCTGGACAGAGAGTATCACACAGTTAGACCACATTCCTGCACAGGATGCTCTCTCCCGTGCCCCAGCTTTCCCAGGTCTCCTACAGCACGCAGACCCAAACTCCCAGCAGAGGTTTCTGCGAAGTCCATCTTAGATTACATCATGTCACAAAAGTTCACGTCTTCAAATTACATACACCTCAAATCTAGTCACTAGGGATTTAAAAACAGTTTTAAACAACTAACACCAGAGCGGTTTGGAAAAGCAATGTGGTTCCTATATACATAAGCAATGAAGAACTCCAAGTTTTTTGTTTTTCCTGTGAGAAGTTTCAAAGAGGTTTAGAGTCATCATTTTTGTTGCGAATCAAGAGTTTAAGCATCCAAATGAAAATACTCACTTTGTTTTGATTTGTATTTTTGATACCATAGAAAGAAAATTACTCTTTAAATTGCAAAAGTTTCAGTATTTTCTATGCCAAACCTTAACTTTGGGGTTTCTTTTTTAACCTGTAATAAGAATTTCCTACATATCAAACAAAACCACAGTATTTTACGAAAAATATATTTCTCAGTGGAAAATTTTAACCAGTTCTACTCTATTAAAAAGAAAGTTAAATTAATTAAAAATTTGTTAAATGAAAAGGGAAATCACATTCACACTGCACCTCGTGCAGGCCTTTTAGTGCCTTTCTTCTCAATAATATGCTAAGAAACACTAGAAATGCTCTATAATTTAAACTACTGCACAGACATATTAATCTGAAGTGAGATTAACAGGGTGGAAGATACAATAATGATATATTATTTGTAATAACAGTAGCTCTTAAATGTCTCAGTTGAGATCTGGACTGCATTTTACTGGAAATTAAAAAAAATAGTGCGAGGCAGTCCCTGTCAAACAGCAATTGTCACTTAAAGGAACAAAAAATTATGAGAAAGCAGTGGAGAAGCACGAAGTGACTTCTCCAGTGTCAAAGTAGGGGCCCACAGCAGACCACAGGTCTTGCTCTGTGTGGTCAATGCCCTTGTGCAGCTCAGCCCAACAGTGCCCAGCCCAGACTCAGCTCCTGAGACCGGTTCCACCAGTGCAGGTGCCTGGGCAGTTCCAGCATGGCCAGGTTGGCAGTTCATCAACACTGTTTTCTTCCCACCCCTACCAGCATGAAGTTTCTTCAAGGTTAGTGTGGATCATCAGATGTTCTTCCTTCCCAACCTTTTTGGGAAAGCAAGGATGAAGGATTTCACTCCTCCACCACTCTTCTGGTGTGTACAGGTGGTTTGAAAACTTATGCCCATGAAGCCTAAACTCCCTCCCAAGAGACTTCTCCCGTGGCTCTTCAGTTGCTCCTATTCAGCACATTTGTTTCAGATTTTGGACGAGTTAAACAGAACCTTAATTATTTCTTTTACATGCTTTTTGTGTTGGCTGACTTTGACATCCCACTGAAATTTTTACTTTTCCTGCAAAATAAAATAAAATAAAAGGCTGAATTTTACTAGCCAATTTTGGAAGTCACAAAGTTGATGGCAAAGGTGAGAACATTTAAACTTCCAGCTGGGACATCTATGAAAAATGAGTTAATGCTGTGTAACTTAAAAAGTATGAGGCATGACATTTAAAAAAAAGAAAAAAGGTGTTTTCTGGCACTGCAGCATCTGGAATCTACTGCAACAAATTACCTGTCTGTTAACAGTGGTAAGAACACAGCAGGTTTCCCTCCCATCCTAAGGGCACCAGACAACTGCACTGTCACTTCAACTCAGAGCTCATGAATCAAGCCTCACCACCCAAAAGAAAAATAGTGCTACCAAAACCAGGGACTGGGATTTTAAAGATTTATTTCTTTGTATGCATCTTACTGCTTTCAAGTTATCTCTTAAACTGAAAGTGTAGACTAAGTGATTTTTTATTTATTTATTTATAAACAGGAGCTAATATTCCTCTACTGACAGTGGACATTAGAATTTGACACAGTAACAAAAAATATCAAGTATTGTGAAGGTAAGAGAACTGCAAAGCCTTAGCTGCAAAGAACTGGAGATACCAGTGATAAAGTTTAACAAAAATTAGTAGAAACAGAAAATCCATTGCTCTTTTCCTACATTCAATTTTCAGTACACAGACTAATCAGGAATAAACACAAAGAATGACTAAGCTCATTAATTTCTTTGATATTTAAACTTAAAAATAAGCCTGCCAATCTTAAATTGCAAGCTTATAGAAAATCATCCCTCATTAACCATAAAAACACTAAGGTCATTCCCCCTGTCTCTTTGATAATATTTAATCAAGTTTGCCTGTGAACAGCTGAAAACTAGTATTCCTCACACCTCATTATCTTCTGAATTATCAATAATGTTTCACAAGCCTATACACTTTTCTTTAGATTAAAGCTTTTCTTTTACTTATACACCAATGATTCTTCTTAAATAGCTGTCTTTCTAACAACCATAGATACATCTCTTCTCCTGTGAACTTTCCTTTGTAATGAAATACAGAGTCATATTTATATGGATTATTTGACCTCTTACTATTTGTTCTTTAAAAGAATGACTATTTACAATGACTACAGAGGCTTAGCAAAATAAATTGAAAAAATCTCATCCGAAATCTTTTGAACTCTTGCAGTTTGAGCAACCTTAAACATTGAGGTCACATTTAATATACCTAATATAATCAAACAAGGGAAAAATGTCATGCCCTTCTGGATACCAAGAGAATCTTATCTCTCGAAAGCAGAAGACCTTTTCACTAGTTCAGAACACCGATTTTCTTTGATTTTGTAATGGGAAGCTTAGTATTTTAAAATACAAGATTTTTCTAGTGATTGGACTTTGAGTTATTATTAAAACTCTGACACATTTTTCAGCAGATTTCTGCCGCCCTGATCCATAACCCAATTCAGCTCTGCGAAAAGCCAGCATCTGGGTGAACACCTCTGACCAATGACACCCCTCAGCCCAGGCTCCCGATGGCTGTGCAGGCGGCAGCACAGCGGTACCCCACACCACACGTGTCACAAACAACTTTCAAATCAAAATTGAGAGTTTGCTGGTTCCAGCTGCCAAGTTTGAAGTGAGGGAAGCAAGAAGTTTGTTGCACAGAAGTCAGGTTTGAATGTTCAGACTTGCATGTTCACATGAGATCTCATCTCCTTTGGGTCAGACATACCCTTATCACTCTATTACTGATAGCACAAGACACCAACAGGTATCTTTTCTGTAAGTCCTCACGGAAGTTCTCCTCCTTTGGAGCGGCTGTCGCCTGTCACTATAGTATTGTTGCAAAATGTTCTTTTCCCGTGCTCAAAAGATGAGTGGGAGCACATCTGATACAATGTAAGCCAGGGTTTATTGCTCATTGCCCCTGTCTACAGTTTATTGAACAAAATCTTAACACTCAATGAAGCAGCAATAGCTGAGAAAATAAGAGATATCATTAGGAGAAGAGAGCAAGTAACCTTTGATTTTGCTTTCTTTTAAATATTCTTTCTCTTACAGAATATGTTACCTATTGCAAACGCAGCATTTTGCTGGTAGCAAAGTTCAGCGATACATAAACTATGGGACTATTACTTCATTTTCCTACAGGAACATGCTGTGTTTCACTTAGGAGGGAAACTTTCTCCTCTCTCTTATCTTGAATCTATTGGACAGCTTAATGTAAATTAACTTCCTACAAATCTTCTGAAAATCAGCAGTTAAAGAAATTAACCACTACTAGATACCAGAGATTCCACCAAGGAGAGTGGCATTAATTCCTCTGTGTCAGAAAAATCTTTTGTTGGAATTGACACTTAGACATCAAAGAATCCAGCCATGGAATTTAAATCCATAAGAAATTAGGGTCTGTGTGTTCTCTGCTGCCTCTGGAAATACCTGTCTTTATTCAAGTGATCCGAAATACAGCAATATTTCTAGGTTCAGTTTTGGAATCAAGATATGCCAGAAATAAACAACAAAGTCCCGTAAAAGGAAGAGCTCACATTCAGAGGAAACAACAAGAAACTATAGGCATATCCTAAAATGGAGGGACAAGTACAAAGACAATGAGCCACAGATCATTCTGATATTTTTATGAAACATCTAGGCTCCTGTTGCTCTTAGGCATGTCTCACAATCTTCCTCAAACTAAAAAAAAATCAAGAGGAATGGGATTTTCAATATTGAATAAGATGCGAACTCAAACAAGCTCCAAGTCAAAAAAGGGGCAGGTTTCAAGTGCATAGAATTTACAGGAGAATAACTGACATGGCTGCAATTAACTTCTTGTTACGTATTTCTAAGGGTCCAGCCTGAGGTGTTACAAGGCCAAGCAGGACTCCTGGATGCCCTTATAAAAAAATGTTATTCTGTTCATCTATCCAAAAATTCATTTTTCTTCCTTTTTAACTAAGAAGGTCAAGTTTCCAGGCTACTAGATATATTGAGAAACATGAACATTCAGCAAAAGTGGAGTAGCAGTAGAATTCTGCAAACAGCCCTGAAATTGGTGCTTGAAAAGAGAAAAGTGCTGTGTTAGGAGGTTTTGTGCTTGCGTGAATCAACATTTTTGTCTTTTTTAAGTTCTGTCTGCAGCGAGAGACATCCTTTCAGGCATGAACATTGGGCACACACAATGGTCAAATTCTGCAGCAGCTACTCAAATTCTACGAGGCCCTCTCCCAGATTAAAAATGCAAATGATGAGTAACAAGAATTTGGGATCTTACTGTAGAAGATCCTTAAAAAAGAATGGTTAAATAATCTGTACTGAGCCAAGCAACTGGGCATGCCATGAAGCTTGCATCTGAATGTATACAGACAGCTTTTGTTCACAGTAGTTGAGGATTTCTGGAAAAATGTAAAATAAGGAGATACCTTACATGATATCAGATATTTCAAGAGTTCTATACAGCTTACATCTAACAAATTTTCACTGTCAATTACAATGATGTACTTTAGCTGCTCTCACTGGCTTTAAAATTGCATACACTGATCAGGATTATCAAACTATCCACAGTTTATCTCCATATATAAAATCTTTTCAGCGCACATAAGTCAGTAACTTTGTCTATTTTGTTAGTATTTTTAAAAACATTGTTGTTCAAACTGTATATATATTTACCCAGCTGGAAAGAGAAGTGGTAATAATTTATAAAGCCAAAACAAAATAGGAACAGCACCTGAGAGGTAATGACAGCTCCCCTCCTCCCCCACAATACCCCCAAGATTCAGGACTAATCTTTCCTGACAGTCAGCCTTTGTTAGTTGTGACATTTGTCCTTAGATATTGACAACCTAAAAGGTTAAGCTCAATTTTATAATTAATTACAATAATCTAGTACGGAAGGAAAATTCCACTGGGAATCAATCCAAGCAAGTCACTTTAAAAGCTCTCAGAAAAATTAGGTAACTTTAAAGATAAATAAGAAGAAAATCAATTAAAAGATTTTATTCAAATTTCCCTTTTATCTCTTTTCAAATTAATTATAGTATATGAAAATGGTATTGCATGTTATGTGTTTATTATTTATTCCCTTAAGTGAAAGCAATTATCAAAATATTACTGGAATTTCTTTTATCCTCGCAAGCTTAAAATGTAACTTAGAAAAACCCTTCATAGGTTGTTCTTCAAAGGCTCAACAACCCAGTACGAAAAGTAGCAAAGAAAGACCATACATCTTGCAAACACACACAGAGATATATATAAAAAAACCCCAAAACACACTCATATCCTTTAAGGGCTTCCCTATTACGCAAGTGTTGTACAGACTGAGCACCAAAGTGCTGCAGTCACCAGTCCCCAGCACGGACTGGTTCCCAGTGCAAAGGCAGCACCACCACCAGCAGCAGCCAGTGCCAGCACCTGCGGCAAGAGCTGGGGCCACCCCACCTCTGCTGGCAGGAGCCCACAGTGATATTCCTTCGCCCTCTGCAGCCAAAGCAGCCAAGCATCGATACCAGGGTTGAGCTGAGCTAATAAGGCTCGTTTTGAGCTGACCCAGTCAGAGAGAGCTCCGTCGCTGATGGCAGCAAGGGCTGGCAACCTCCCCCAGCAGGGGACTGACATGCAGAAGGGACCATACCTGTGACTTAGGCAGCTCACCAGTTCCCACAAGCAATTCTGGAAAATAACATCTTTCCTTAGACTCAGCTACTTTCCTAGATATCTACAGTCAAAAAATGAGCCTGTCACTCTTCAATTTGCTTTAAATAAGATTAGGAGATAGTCACGTACGGAGCTAAAAATACTTTTTTTTTCCCCTCAAGTTAACTTTAGCAATGTTGATCTGTTCCTTACTTCTTGATGACGTCCAAGAGCTCTCTGAGACAAGATCAGGGCCCATCTCACTAAACGCAGCTAGTTTGATCCCCACCCCAACACGCTCAGTCCCATTGGTTTTAGCGAGCTGCAGCTGCCCAGCAGCACAATGCACAAGATGGGCCAGTGACATAAAAGAATCAACACAAAGGGAGCCTACTGAAAGAGGGAGCGCTTCTCCCTAAACAGCATCTCCTTTTGGTATTGTCAAAGGCAACTGTGTAGAACAAACCATTAGTCTGAGCCAGCCAGAGTCTTATGTTCCTCGATACACAGAATCACAGAATAGTATGGGGTTGGAAGGGACCTCTGGAGATCATCTAGTCCAACCGCCCTGACAGAGTAAGTCCACAGGGACATGTCCAGGCGGGTTTTGAGTGTCTCCAGAGAAGGAGACTCCACCATCCCCCTGGGCAGCCTGTTCCAGGGCTCTGCCACCCTCAAAGGGAAGAATTTCCTCCTCATGTTTAGGTGGAACTTCTTATGTTCAAGTTTGTGCCCATTTCCTCTTGTCCTGTCACTGGGCACCACTGAAAAAAGACTATTATTCCTTTGTAATACTGATTTTAAATTTTGGGGGAAATCTGTATTTTACTAATCGAAATAATTGAAACCTGAAATATTTAAATTTTTGTTAATTAGCTCTTTCCAAATCAGTCTGGGCCCGTTTGTCTAGCACAGAGCAAGACTGAGGAGCCTTCCAGGAGAACTGGGCAGAGCACTCAGCGGTCAGGATCTCTGTGCCTTTGGTTTTGATTGTCACCACTCTATTTTATGCATTTCCCAATTTAGGAAGTGAATTCTGCATCCGGGGCTCAGCCTCAGCTTCGGAATTTTTCTTGAGAACATTTGGCAGGAGGGTTCCTTACCTCTAGTTTGGTCACTCCCACTGTCCAGACGAAGGACAGAGAATTCACGTGACACAAATATACTGTATAAATGCATATCATTAAAAACAAAAGACGACCTGACCGATGAAAGGAATAAAGTAGTAGCCTGGAGACTTATGTGCTGCAAAAGAGACCTGACAGCCCCGCTCTTTTAGTGCACTGAAAAGAAGAGCTTAAAACCACCTAATATATAAGTTTTAGCCTTTGATTCAATGTACAGCCAGGCCCTTGGAAGTCTGTGGGACAGGATACAAGTTAAAAAGGAGCAGCTGAGACAAGAGAATCGTTCCTAGCAGAGGAAGGAAAGAAATCCAGTTGATAAAATATCACGGCAGCGCCGTTTCCAGAGGAGAAAATTGCTGTGTTAAGAAAATTGTATTTAGAAGTCAGGAATGGGGGAGGTAAGAACTTCCAGAGAAAGAAGAAAATGCCTATTTCAAGAAATAGTATTAAAAACCTGAAAGGAGTAGCCTTCCTTTCTCTTCACGGTGGTTTTGAGTGGATGTTTTCAAACACCACTAATCATTGTGGCTCAGTTCAGTCATTTGTATGTAAATATGCATTTTCATACTTAATAAGTCAATTTTTCTCTCCGTCACTGTTTGACAGGGGCCGAAGGAAGCGAGCTCTGTGTCGTGCTGGATGTGAATGCAAGGACCTTGCTGGACAGAAACATGTGACGGGCACCTGACATTGTCACCTTGTGTTGTATATTTTCTTGTAAATAACATGAAATTTCAGTTCTAAAAAAAAAAAATCTCTTTATGCAATAAAGACATTAAAATTTAATACCGATTACAAGTCAATAATACATCTGTACTTATTTAAAATTTGTTTTAGCTGTTATCATTAAAAATCAAATGAATTTCCCCATAATCTCCATGTGTAAAATTACAGGATGGCTGGGAGACCAGCCCACCTATGCTTTGCTAAAAGAGCAATTCCTGTTGTCTAGCTATCTAAGGATAGCTAGAAAAATTGTTTGGAAGAAGTTGTAGAACGCTCCCATGAAGTTATTTTAAACTCTCTTAGCGAATCTTACAATTATTTTTTTTAAAAACAAAATTACATGATTTGAATCTCTTTCGTATAAATATCAACTCAGATCTATCTTTGGCCTTCATGCTTTCCGTGAGCATGGAAAATCATGTGTGTAATTTAGCTTATTTAATGCCTGACCTTCAAATCTAAAGCACTCTTAAAATAACAATGGGTGTGAAAAGTGGTTTTGACTTTTACAGTAGCCTTTATTTTTCTGCGATTTCTTATATGGGTTTGTCAGGGGTTTTTTCTGACATCCTCTTTACGGGCTACAGAAGAGGATGTGAGTCTGTTCATAGCATTTTCTAAAAAATTATTAGTATAAAAATGCATGGAAGATTTTTTTCCTGTAAATCTTAATTTGTTGGCCCAGCCTTTTTATAAAAGAGACTTTGCAAAGGACCTTCATACCTGGATTTTTAACAAGTTTTACTCACAGACCAATACAGAGATATTTTAATGGGAATTCCTCAGTTTTTCTTTTCAGACAAAAATTTCTTTTATCTTTTTTTACAAACCAACCAGTCTAAGTGTTCTTTGTCAGTACGATTTGTGTTATCAATACGTATTACTTTTTTATACCTTCTCCTTTGGTTTGTCAAAAGAAGGTAAAAGTGTTATTTCTCTCCGAGTTGTTATAACTCTTTAAAAATTGGCGTGTGGGTACAGCTGGGTCCGTAAGTGCTCTCTCTGCTATAGCTTTTGTGTTGATTTGGGGAAGACCATTCTGTAAATAAGTAACTTTAGGGGCTGGCATTGACAAATCACCATCAAGGACAGTTGTTTGTCTCCCTGCTCTAACACAACTTACCTAATGCTGCTGTGGAGTCCGGGTCTTTTCATGCACAGCCCTTTGAATTTATGTGGAAACTAATGAGGTCTTGAAATTTAAACATACTCAATGTTTATCCTAATGCACCTTCTCCTTGAAATCCACAGGTGGGGTGAATTCAGGTCTGAAAAAGAGCATAGTGCGCTTTCCAGAAGAACAAAAGCAGGTTTAGTCAAAACACTGAGAATCCATTTAATACAGCAATAAACAACATGGAAACATGTTGATGTCAAAATTCCAAATGTGAACAATCTTAGAAAAATAATCATCGCTCGCCCTCATTTATAAGCAATCACTTCTTGATAAAGCATCAGAAATGTACATTTAGCATTTAATACGATTTCTGATTTTATACTCATTAGCCTGTCTCTTACAACTATGTATTTTTTAAACGCAGCTTCCCTATAGAAGGGATAGGCTTTTGAGTGATGCTCACAGTTATCCTAAAGCCAGGTTACGCTGTAAAAAGCCCCATTATTGGGCAACTTCCAAAGGTTGCCCCTGTGCTGCAGGAGTCGGTGTGCGTATCCACCATTTCCTCTGAATGTTGCTGATACAGAGGAACGGTCAGGAGTCCTGTGCTTTGGTCTTTGGAAAAAGGCATAAAATTGAGCATATTTATACCAAATATAATCACAGATTGTGCTCTCACTCTAGATACAGTCCCCAAACTGGTCATGTTAAGTAGCAAAGTGTATATATACTTCACTGGTTAAAATTGATCAAAATCAAATCAAGCTTTCCTTGCGTCCTTCATTAATGGAAAACAGAAGTGAGATGCTGCATCTTCAAAAGTAAAACTGAAACCCTTTTACACGCAGTTAAAAAATGGACCTCATGCTTTCAGTGACACTGAGTTAAATCCAGTTCTTTCGGGCATAGGTGCAGGTATGATAAATATGATTGGAAGCAAAGCTCTAACTCTGAGAGGAGACCAAAGACAGGTATATACACCTATAATAAATCCATTTCTAGAAGCTTGAGTATGTTACTGGAATCACATTCTTAATCAATTCACTATCTAAAAGAATTTGACATGTTAAAAATAGCCCATTCCGGTCAGCGGTTGTTTTCTGATGAAGCGTTAGGATTCACTGGAAGTTTGCTGCTTGAAACCTCAGGCTGAATTGGGGGTACCTGCTGATTGAGACGAAGAGAACCCCCTCGTTCTGCACGGCGTGTGCTTCGGTCATTCCACCAGATGAAAGACAATTGTTCGTGCCCTTTACTGAGGACATGCAGAAACCTAAACACTCGGTCATTTTAAGGTGTAAGAAAAGAGAACAGTTGCCTTTTCCCTTTGTGAGCACCATCTCTCCTCTTGCCTTCCTCCAAACGATTGAGCAAGAATCAAGTGTGCAAGAATGTTAAAGTGAACAACAGAGAAATCAGGGTAAGGCTTGCTTCAGTAAGGCTTCCCGAAGAAAACTTTATCCGACCTTCGACTGCTGGGTAAACTCTCTTCATTCTCTGGAGGTAACGGGAAACGACCTCCACATCAGGTTCACCTGAACAAAGGAAGGAGAAAAGGCGCCGTGTTCTCTGCCGGGCTCTGAACCAGCCTTTAAGAACCTGTCTAAAATTGCAGCTTTAGCTCAAATCTTAAAGCAAACTGTTTTCTGTGGTTTGCCCTTCTGAACTGGTGCGCACCGAGACGGCGTAGGGGCGTGGAGAGTTGTTTCAACACATCTCTGGTGGTTTCTAGCCAGAATTTTTTGTAGCAACTCATAGTTTACCAAAAAAAGAAAGAATTATTTTTGTATTGTCTGGCTCTTTTTTTTTTTAAAAATTATTTTGCCTCTGTTAAAATGGTAAATTCCAGTCAGATTTAGGTAGATTGAGATAGTCTCCCACCTGTTTGGGGTAGAATGCTATAGATGTCGCAAAGTTATTGCTTACACCTTTTCAAATTTAACTTTACTTTGGTTTTTTAGAAAGAATTTCTAGTCCGTGCACTGCTGTGTGCACACAGAGTATGATGGGGATTGTCTACAGTCACTGCTGCCAACCGTGTCACCAGCCCCTTCTCATCCAACCTCTTGCAATCCTTAAGTATGACACCTCCACCTTAAAAATAATTACAGTTTTGCCCCTCTGCTCTGCTGGAAAACTTTACCAGAACCTTGCAAGTTGTTCCTTTTCATCATTCCTAATGATTTCTCTCCAACTTATTTCTGCATAAACAGGTATTTACTGAAAACTGCAGCCCGCCCGAATTTACAAGCTCCAGGCTGAATTTGATTTACAACACAAATCCCGCTTGTGAGAATCGATTTTAAATTGAAACGCCCCTGTAGAACCAAAAGAATAGTCTGTAACAAAAGGTCCAAAAGGAAAGGTTTTTTGGGAAAAGCATGCTTTTACCATCCAGAAGCAAAGCATACAAAAATAAAGTTCTGCAAGATGTAGATGTGCTCCTAGTATATTTTAAAAAAATAAAATACAGCACTACATCCTTCTTGTGTTTTCAAAAATGATTAATTTTAATCTCAATTTTTGTTTTAAGTTTCCTTTTGTCCTAAAAGCTGAATTTCTAACAGTTTGCTCTGTTAGAGCATCGTAAAGCTCTTTCTTTCTGCCTCCCCAGCGTGGGGTCTGTGGGGACCCCGCGTGCTGCTGCCGGTGGAACTCCTGAGAGTCCCGGGGATCTCGGAGGGACGGGCTCATTCCCGCAGAGAAAGAAAACAGCGTCTTTCTTTTTGAGGCATTGTTTAGTCCTAAGTGCAAGCGCAAGGCAGCACCTGTAATAAGTGATCTCTATGGGGTGCTTTTTGCCTTTTTTTCTGGTTTGCCATGATCTCAGAACCGCTCTCTAAGCAGTGCGGAGTTGATGAGGCTTAGTTTCTCTTTGCAGCTTTTGTGAATTAACTGAATAATAATATATTTGCTGGCCACAACCAAAACTAGCAAGCCTGAGCAGTCAGATTAGAAGCAAATTCAATTTATCCAATTAAAGCAGAAATTCTGAGACTTGTACTGTAAAAAGACCTTTCAATTTTTAGGAATTGTTTCTCTGCTCCCCTGCTGGAGCCCATCCTTACCTTTGCTGTATCCCAGGTTCTTGTCTTTCAGCATACCATAGCCGTCCCCTCCAAATAACATGTAGGATGGAAGAGTCACGTTGTATATCTCGTCCATCTGGAGCGGGACGTAGGCTGGGACTCGGCAGGCCGTGCAGAGCACTTCTAAGCTGACAACCCTGCTGCCAGGGGCTCTGGAGAGATCGTAGACCACGTGGATGCCTGCAAAAACCACACATTTGAAGGTCACTTCACGCAGTGCCTGTTGAACACAGAGGGCTAGAAGCAGCATCCTCCACCGCTTTCAACAGATTCCTCACGTTAGCTCATGGGACTGAGAGGTTATATTGTTCTGAGAGATACCAGTTAGTGCCCTTTACATTAATCAACTTTTATCTAAGAAAATTCACAAGATTTGAGAACTGCTGAAGTACAGTCCAACCTCAGGTGTTTATCCAATCGTCTGTTCTCATCACTTTTCCACAGAAGGAAATTACTAGTCATGGGATTAGGACACTACCTGATAAAAATACCTTCCCTCGTTTCTGCAGGCTTACACTTTCTCATTCCACTGCCTTGTTGGCTGAAATGACTTCTTTTAAAACCAGCCAGCCACCCCAACTTAGCAGCTATTATGGATAATAAGTAACGTCCTTAAAAAAGGAAAGCCAGGCCAGGGCTGAACGTTGCGGTTTCTGCTCGCTCTAGAATTAACATTTCTAGTCGTAAACCTTTCTCGGTCGAAGCCTGGGGAGAGTCAGGCCCCCGGGACAGCGTTGCCAAGAACTTGCTGATCGGGAAGCCACAAAAGCTCATCCAAAGCACAGAGGCTCTTCCAACTCTGGCCCTCTTCCTGCTCTGCATCTTCCGTCCTGAACCCTTTCCAGAGCTACTGGTTAGCTTTTTTTTTTTTTTTTCCCCCTGTGAAAAGGCAACAAGCAGAAGGGCTGCTGCTGCTTTACCTCAGTGGTACCCAAGAACCCGGTCACGGGTGGTGGCCTTGGCACGTGGGGCTTCTAGATCACACGGAGGGGGTAGTGCCCCCATCCCCAGGCTACGTAGCGGGGGAAAAATACCTCAGCCCCTGTTCTTAATTTTTCTGCTAAATAAACATTAAATCCTCACTGCATTACAGAGAGACCAGGAATAAACATGACTGTAGCCCAGTGCACATCTGGGTAAATATATGTGGAGCTGCAATTCAGGAAATGTGTATGTTTTTAATATTAGCCGTTCGTCCCTAAAATATTTAGAAATTTACTGGAGCAATTCCATAGCCCACTTGGACTAAGTCTAGAACTGTCAGCAAGCATTAGATGACGGCGCAAAATGATTTTGATAAACTGAGATCTGGCAAAAACTGGCAGAGACATCCAGCCTGGGGTTTCAGGTAGGGCTGCCAGCGGAGAACTGCCAGCGGGAGTTTGTTGTAGCTATGACTGGGTTACAGCTATCCTCAGTTATACCTTCCTGGGGTTAACTGGAGCGTTAAACTCCTGTCATTACGGGTTACTGAACTGGGAACCCTGTCCCTGCTGAAGGGAACAGCGATAACCTGTGGGCTGAGCGGCTCAATTGAACGCAGACAGGATGAGCAGCGTTAGTTAGCTGAGCAGTTAGGGCTAGTGAGTTAATTAGGGCTAGGATGTACAGCCAACTTCATTTCCATTCTTAAAGAGGCTTCCAGGTGTAACAGGAACAAGGCCAACAGAAGGGGAGGGTGGCTTGGGGAACCCAGAAGGAAACGTACCTCCAACCTGCAGCAGCTCTCCGCTTCCTATTCCGTATCTGTGCACGCTGTGCTCAAAAGCTTCTTTCAGAGTGGAGCCTTTGAGCCTCACCAAATCAAAGCGACCTCCAAAGGGCAAAACAGACAGCAAATCTTCCATGGTAATGCTACCTGGAGGAACAAGACTTTACTTACATTATTTTTTTTAAAAAAATACACAATATTATTAACAGTACATTTACAGTATTATTAACGGTAGGTTTTTGACAAGGAACAGGGCAAACACAATTTAAGAAAATGAGGGCCAACAGAGGTGAGGATTACATATATTGTCCCAACCAAAGAACCTGCACCTTTAGCATCCAGCAGGTATCAAGACTAATAAATCTGAGTTTGGTGTAACTGCATGTGTTGCTATTTAAATTACTCCACTAGAAGAGATTACAGACCACCAACCCAAGCTGAAGAAAAACAGATGCTCTTACTAAGGCAAATTTTCCAATTGCTTAAGACTTATTCATGTAGACCTACAGAAAAATGTAGCTAAAATGAAAAAAAAACCCCTGTTTTATGTGATACCAGGAAAATAAGAACTGTAAAACTTTAGCATTCAGAAAACCCAGAATTCACTTATTCTACACCAGACTATGGAAGGCTCCCAGCAACCATACTGTATGACCCTCTACAGTTGGGTGAAGAGTGGAAGAAATATCCACTATCTCCCTTTGGTCCGAGGCAGCAAGGAGAGAGGGAAATGATAAAAAACATCATGTACAAACAATGCCAGTAACTTCTATTAACCTCAGCCTGAGTGCAGTTGGGCTCTAATGAGGGGTAACCATTCGAGAAAGTTTGAAATCGCTTCCAAACACTGTGCAAATCCCATCAAAACAAGCCCATACCTAACACTGGGTTCAGACTCACATGGTAACTTGATTTTTCCCTCTTGATAAAGTTGTCATTCAGCTTGTAATTTTACGTACCGTTAGTGCTCTGTTCATCGATGGGCGACCGGATCCCACCTCCATTCAGGATGCACAATGAAACGTGGTTCCATGACTTTTTATCTGGACATACGACGTTCTCATAAAGCTACAAAAGGAAAATGTTTAAACTGCTTTTTAATCTTCACTTAGTCCAGGCTCTGGAAATCTACAGCAAATACAATCTGAGACTGAAAAGAGTTAGAAGAGTTTTATATCGCTTTATATCACAGTGACTGTGAGAAAGACCAATGTTTTGAGCATGTTTGGAGAACTGGGAAGCAAAGAGGACCTTAAATATAGCTGCACATTAAAAACATGTAGGGGAATATATAAATTAATCTAAGCCTTGTTATATGTTGCAGGGAATTAAGATTTTTCAGCTTCTCTGAGATGGGTTTTTAGTATTTGAAAAGGTCTTGGCAAAGTAGAAAGGTGCAAAAGAGCAAAGGAACATGAATCAGGCAGACTAGGTCAGATCCAGGAGTCCACTCTGCACAGCATCGTGTCTCCAACGGTGGCAAAACTCTGACAAAATGCAAGGAAAAGGTAATATTTACTTGTGGCATCCTAAGTAGTAAAGAAAATGGAGACCAAGGATTTACTCAGTTGCATAAGGATTATAAGCCCGCAGCATTAATCCTCAGAAATAACTGAATGGAACAGGAAAAGGCTAAGAAAAGAAAGAAGGGTAATGGAAAGGATGGACTGGTTTTCACACAGGAATAAAACTATGGTTGTTACTCCTCAGTCTCACAAAGAGAGAAATACAGGAAGGATGTGACAGAAGTCTATAAAATGAAGAAGGGCTGGTGCAGGCTGGGTAGGAATCCGTGTGTTATTCTCATTTCAAGAACGATAAAAAACTAAGAACGATTCAGAGAGGGGCAACAAGGATAGTCAACACAGAAAGGTTTCTTTCAATGTAGAACGATGACGCAGGCTAGGACTGTCTGACCCAGTGAAGAGACAACGTAATAAAAATATTTAAGAAGCCTATAAAATCATGAGGGCATGAAGAGGGTGCAGAGGGACCAAGTGTTCCAGTGCAAGGACTACTCCTTGGCCTCCAGCAGGCGTCCAGCCAGCGGGCAGCCAGCTGCGTATGGACCACAGAGCAAGGTCTCTGCGGGATGTGCAGGTCAGCGGTGGAACGTCCTGCCACCAGCTGCTCTGAAGGCTGAAGGCAGTCAAAGGGAGATGGGACAAGATAGTTTCAGAGCCTGGGAGCGTTTCATCTGGCTAGTTCTGAAGTAACACTTAGATGTGATTGTCACCTGTGGTGGCAATGTCTTACCGCGGCATCACAAAGCAAATTTCCCATGTTACATTCCTGGAAACGGCACGCTTGGCTTGTACCATTCAGGTAAACACTAGTTTTTCCAATCTCTTCAGAATAATTCCCCAGGTTTTTCCTCCATTTTTCCACTTCTTCTTTAATGTTCTCGTCTATAAAGTAATGTAAGAGTGTAAAATAAGCATCGCACGTATCTCAAGTAAGTGACACTTCAGCAAATACAAAGCTTAGGAAAAAAACCTGCTCTTCATGATTCTAAAATGTTACACTTTCCCTAAAGGCTCTTCAAGCAACATGACATCTACACTCACTTCAAAGAGAGCCTGTAAAGGGAGCAGGCAGGACAGGACAATCAAGTGAACAAGCTATTCCTGAGCCACAGCAAGGTTATCTCCTCTATAACACTTACAAATATTTTTGCCCAGTCCTGTTCTAACCTCTGACCAACGGGGTTTCTAGCACCTGCCTTGGCAGGTGAGAAAATTTTTAATATACAAATGAGCTTGCTCTTTATTTGACATCATATATATATTTTTTTTTTCCCCCTAATTATAGCTTCCTCCCCTTTGACGTAGTGCTAAAAGGAATACTAACTCAAATATCAATGTCAAGGAATAAACCCTTTATAGAAATTAATTTTCTCTGCACATCTGCCTGACAGGTGCAAATCTAATTCTTTCAGAAGAAAAAGATACAAAGATACTTTATATATAAAGACAGATAATGTCACAACTGTTTTATATCAGCTATTAGTTTTAAGCAATTTGCCACGTAACTGTCAGCAACATTTATAAAATGAGAGCACCTGTGTACCTGAATTTTTACTGACATTAGTCAGGGAATGTAAAGTCTCTTTACATCATCTCATTACATTAATAGATCATTGAGAATAACATAGTTAATATCTGTTAACACATCATTTTATAAGGATTTATTTTATAAATACTCCGCTAAAACCTAGGGAGTCTATAAAATATAAGCAAGCACTGAACAAGAAGCAAAGACTAGAGAACCAGCCCTGGGTAATTACAGAGCCAACAAAAAGCAGGTACCAGAGCTTGGACAGAGAGATGAACAGAGAGCAGCAGAGAGACTCTCCTTCTCCCATTCTTTAAATGTTTCAGAGCTGAAACATTGAACACGCTCAGCATTGAAAACAAGGAATCATGGGGTTTGTGTATTATATTTGCACATTGCCAGAGTATTCCAATTTTTTTCTGGAACATTTCCACATTCCTATATTGCTCTAAACTCTGTTCTGAAGAACCCAGCATCTGGCAAAACAGTGTGTATTAGTCATCATAATCTTTTAAATCATAATTATGGGGCTAGCTAAAATGGGCTCTATTAAATGGTAAAGTAGTGTATCACCTCAGCTCCTACAAAAGGGCGTTCAGTGATTTTAAATAGACAAAAATGTACAATGAATTTGTGCACGTTCAAGGAGAAATAAGAAAGAAAGGGAGAAAGGGAGAAAGGAGAAATAAGAAAGAAAGGGAGAAAGGGAGAAAGGGAGAAAGGGAGAAAGGGAGAAAGGGAGAAAGGGAGAAAGGGAGAAAGGGAGAAAGGGAAATGGGTACAACTATAAGAGTCTGAATCCTACCCAAAAGAGAACTGCAAGCTCAGGACGAAAGCTGAATTCTTCTGTGAGCCTGTACTGCGTATTTAACGTCATAACACTTGAATTGCAGCAGCGAGCTGCAGGCAAAGGCAACTGCCTGGTCCACATACCTTCAGGGACACGGCTGTCCAGCAGAATGGGGTTTCCAACTGCTTCTACCACATTTCCTTTCTTGTCAAACGTAACATTTAAGTAACCGAGATATTTTCCATAAGCATAAGCCTGTACAACTGGCACCTTCCTCCCATCATCTGAGTCAACCATGTATGGATACGGGCCAGCTGGCTTTTCAGTAGAGGGTGGGGTGCCTGCACGAAACAAGCATGTAAAGCGGGTCTTCAACTCGTGTGACCTTCAAGGAATTATTAGAACGACATTTCAAATGTTTCTCAGCCTTAAAAAAAACCCCAAATAGGATATTAAGCAGAAAGAACAATGAATGCATTGGACGACAAGCCCACGTTTGATTGATCGGTTATGTTATTTCATAAGACACAATGTTGTTTTTCAGGACATGAGCTCTAATAACTGCCACAGTGTTTTTTAAGTTGTGACAGCACACTCCTCCATGACATCATGTCACAATAGCAACAAAGGAACTTTTCATTCCAGTTATTTCAATCTAAACCTCTCAGTAATGCACATGTACTAGCCTCTGGCTGAAAAGTTTATTGTTATCCTTCATGCTACATTATTCTGCATCAGCTAGAAAATGAGAGTGTTAGTGAAATACACATATGGCTTCTTGATATGAAAAGGTCTAAACAATTTTTATTGGTAATACGCAGTCAGAATACCTACAGAATGCAAGCAGTTCCATCAATTTGTGCATACACCCAACTGATTTTTTTAACTATACCAAACTTAGCCTCCAGAATTTCAGACAGGCTGCAAACCCTCTACAGAAGCAAACTTCATTAGCATTTTTGTTATGTGGTCACGGATTTAAAACTCTTATTGACCTGCAAAGTTTGAAGGGTGATTAGATGTAGGACTTGGAAACAGATAGATTAAAGCAAGGCATTCACAGGGACACCTCCCACTAGACCAGGTTGCTCAAAGCCCCATCCAGCCCAGCCTTGAACACCAAGTCTGAATCTGGCCCAGTACAGCCAGCATTAAACTATATTTGTGCAGATTCTCCAAGTTTAAGGAGAAACGGTTTCAGCTTTGCTCTAGAAGCAACATTTCAGTCAGACGTAAAATACCTGTATAGAGAAATGTGTTTGTATGTCCTCCAATTACAACATCCACTCCTTTCACTTTTTGGGCAATATTTTTGTCCACAGTAAACCCAGAATGCCCTAGGGCAATTATTTTGTTCACTCCCATAGCAGAGAGTTGATTCACTTGGAGTTGCAATGCTTCAATTTCATCTTCAAAGATTACATCATCCCCTTAAGAAAAAACAAACAAACAAACATGAACGTATTTACAAAGTACCTTAATTACTTGTTTAAAAAAAAAAAAATAGTTGATATTGGATACTATTTTGTATAATTAATGGCACTTTGAATGTCAGTGGCTTTTAAATTTCCTTAGTTGATTGAAGCTCCTGATCTGATGCAATGTTCTCCAGTCTCTCAGGTGAACCCGTGTCCTTAGACTAATACAATACATCAGTAAGTGTTTCAGTATAAACACTTGTATTGTACTAGAAAGCTTTTTACTTCCCAAATTACACTATACAAAATTATCTGAGATCTTCTATCTTCTCCAGCATTAAGTTAACCTCTCTTTTTTACTCCACACTCATCTCATTCTTCGCCCCTCTCATGGCTTTAAACAGGCTCGTCTTTAAAGTCCTGCACTAAACTCTGAATTGCCTTTTTACACAAATTATTTCACCTAATGTGCGCCACTCTCAGTAACACCGCCACGCAGCACAGCACACAATCGAGATACCATCCTGAAACGCGAACATAAAGAATGGAAAGTCTGGAAAGGAGAAACCTTTTCCGGACCACAACGTTGGGAAACTCACAATCTTTCTGCAAGGTTTCTGTGCCCGCTGAAATTATTCTAACAAACAGGACAAACAGTTACAAAAGCACTGGACAAACACGCGCTTTTGTCCTGGGCAGAGTGTTTCGGGTTGCGCAAGAAGACTTCCTATGTAAGAGACTCATTTCTTTGACAAAGTTTTAAGAACAGAGAACATCCAACAAACTGCAATCCTAAACTTTCTGGTGAAGACAACCGAGTAACATTTCTACCAATTTCCCCTCTACCTAATTCCGCTCCTTCCTGCAGAGTCTTTTGATCAAACCATTTTGAAGTATGCCTTTAAAGTCAAAAGATTTACATTATTTCATAACAAAGGGAGGAGTGAAACGAATTCACAATCCAGTGCAAAATGTCTCAGGAAATGAGGAGGAAGCTGCTACAATGGAAGAGATAAAAGAGGGTTACATAAAGTGGTTCACCACCACACCCATTGAATAGTTCTGCTACTGCCAGAGGGAATCTCTGTGCTGCACATTGCAGAGGGAATTGTGCGGTGCATCCCCCACATTTTCTTCCTGTGGACCTCTTCTTAGAATCAAAGAGTCATAAGTTAATTGAGGTTGGAAGGGACCTCCGGGGGCCATCTAGTCCAAAAACCGCTCAAATCAGGAACTCAACACCAGATGAGGATGCTCAGGGTCTTGTCTGAACAAGCTGAAATTCCACAACCTCGGTGGGCAACCTGTTTCATGGCTTAACCGCTCTTACCGTGACAAATCTTTTCCTTATGTCCCACCATAATTTCCTGTGGTACTACTTGAGCCCATTGTTTCTTGTCCTTTCTTGGTGCCCCTCTGGGAAGAGTCTGTCCTTGTCTGTTCTACAAACCCCCTAAGGACAGTAGAGGGCTGCACTTAGTTCCCCCTTAGCCTTCCGTCTCCAGGCTGAACCAGCTTCAGCCCCTCTTTGTATGTCCTTGTGCTTGACAGAAGCTGGGCCTGATGTAGAGCTACCGGCAAAAGGGGAAGTCCAAGAAATGCTCCTTGAGCATAGGCCCTTCACGTGCTCATTTCGCCTCCCATGGACCACCTACAGTGGCCATGAACACCACGGTGCAGGGACCAGTTCTGCAAAGAGAGGTGAGGTCCCCTAAGTGAAGAGGAAGAGTGAGCCACTGACTGTCTGTGCTAGCATGCAGTTGCCCGCAGGCTAACTTCTCCCACGACATGCAGCCAGGTGGACCACCATAACCAAGCTCTCACCACCAGCACCAGCTCTTTTACCCCTTGACATCACTGCAGCCTACAATGAACCATCCAGTGAAGACATATTATTATTAATCTTCAACCCCCATTTAAACAAACAAACCTACTTTGATAATGAGGGGAAAAACAAGGCCAGTAAGTCCATGTCTCTCCTGGGACAGGGAGCCACCAGTGCTGGGATGGGCAGTGGCAATGCCAGCCCACCCACCCATCCACCCACTGCCTGCTGTGGAAAGGGATTCCTGCATGGGGGCTGCGGGGGCTCCTCACACCCCCTCTCCATGACCTTGCCGTGGCATCTCACACAGCTTCCTACCCCAGTCATCTCAGCACTTGGGACTAATGGAGCTGAAATGGACCAGCAGGTTCAGAAGTTACACAGCGGGGAACTGTAAGAGCAATTACACAGCACTCATTTCTCTAAGAAACCAGGCAAAAAGCAATATAGGGCTTAGTACTCAACTGCACATTTTTCAAAACGAGTCCTTATTTAAAAGTAAGTTATTGCCCGTCTCAGCATTTCACTCCTCTTGCAAGGCACTAAACTGATGTGACACCCTCTGGGGTAGAGTTTCAGATAAAACATCCAAACTGTGCTATAAATGAACAAGGAGAAAGAACTGGCTGCACATGAAAAATATTACGCAAGATAGCCAGAATAAAGTGGAATAAATGGAATTTAAAATTCCATTTTAGGAAACTCTGCCAAGTTGATAGTTTTGTAAATATCTTGCTGCCTGTAGGGTTACAGAGCAAGCAGCTTTGGGTTTCCACCTTACACGAAAATGGACAAAATGAGACACATTATTTCACAGCACCGAATGTGGATGTAGCACCTCTCAGGACAGATAAAGACATTAACTTCTCTGTGGGGTTTACAACATCACTGCAGAACTAAGGGAGCTGAGCTGGTACCATCAAATACTAGCAGGATGATCTTGGCATTACCAGTACAAAGCAAATGCATCGACAACCCTGTCTACGCACCAAGTTATGAGGAACTCTTGCAGGATGTGGAAAAGGTGGCTGGGCATTCCACGGAGATAGCTGTATACAGCAAAAAGGAGGAGAATTTTCAAAAAAACTGCCAGTTGGCTGTAATCTATAAGTTGTGCTAAGAGTTCCCCATCCCCATGGTTTCCAAACAGTAACATTAACGGTACCTTCAGCAGAGATTAATTGTTCCTTCACAATGGAAACACTGAGATTTAAGGACTCTGTTCGAGTATGTTGACAGCTGTTTCAAGCAGATTATGAAAGTACAAGTTGCCATTTCATAATTCTGTGGAAGTTATTGGCGTTTAACGATAGAAGAAATCACACTCTCACAAAAGATTTCCACGGAAAGCAGTCATGTAGGAATTCACATGTTTCAGCACTTTCAAGCTTCCTATTTGCCTTGAGAATGCCCTAAAAGTGCACAGTGTGCCAAAGCACTGGCTGCAGAGTCTGGGAAAACTGAATCATCTGGGAGAAGCGTGGAGAGATAAGCAAAGTGCTGAACTCACAGCGTATCTTATTAATTGAACTAAGGAATTAGGTGGATAATTATTTTGCCACCAACCCATCTCTGCCATGATTTTATCAGTCTGAAGGATTGCTGGGTCATGGGTGATATATCATCACTGAGTTATATTAACATATCCTGAATTCACATTTTTAAAGCTTCCAAATGTTCCCCCACACACTGAGAAGGCAAAGCAGAAAATTATAAAAACTCTGAACGCTATAAATGTTGCTGTTAGAATTTGCCCTGCTTGTTACTTAATTACACTGTGGGATATACTTAGCTTAGGGCTGCTTCAGCTCCATCTATGGAGCTAACAAGCCTTCCCTTTTAACACTGTTTTTTCTAGTTGTGGTCTCTATTATAATGTCTCAGCAGATTCAATAAGATGCCTAGATGTTGTTGGAAATACATTGAAATGCTTCAGAGAAACACTCCAACTCTCTCTGCATTTCCCACCAGTATGTTTATTTGCAAGAAAATTAATTTGATGACCCCACCACACCAGCACAGTTGTTTGGAAGAAGAGCTGAGACCTATTTTAATAATCCTTAATGAAGCACACTATTGGCTGTCTGTCCCTTTTTCAAACTTAGCATGATGCTAGATGGTATCTACCCTCATGCCCTGAAGCACAGGTCTATCACACAGGCACCATCTATTGCCTACACAAAATACAGAATAATTTTCATTTTTGTTGGAGGGGGGGGAAAGAAAGGACACCAAAGACACATGGTGGTAAAATAGAAGTGAGATATAGAAGTCTATTCTGACCTCTGACGTTCACTTCCTGATAACCTAAACACACAGCATAGAATTAAAAAGCACAGAAGGAACAGTTTTATATTCTAATACTTCCTCAAAGCATTGAATATTCCTTGTCTCAAGAAAGCTACATGCTACTTCTTTATTAATAAGCAATGGAAAGAGAAGTAATAATACCAAGTCCTTTTTCAATGTGGAAAATGCTTTAAACTGGTGCTTAGGGCACCCCTACTGCAAAAACCAGGGAAGAAAGTCTGATTTTGTCAGAGGGGAGCTCAGCTTTGTGCAGGCAGTGACTCAGATCTTCTACAGCTGATTTAAATGTGTTTCTCATTCCAGTAGATCATTTTATTTTACTAAAAAAAAACCCTCAACAAACCAAAACCCCTTAAATGTTGGAAAAATAGTCAGAAATTGAGAAGTCTTTTTCCTCATCAATTCTAATTTTACTCATGAATGAAGCAATTGTGGTAAAAGCTGAATGGGTGTTCCTTCTGTAGTCTAATTTCTGGAAATATTTGAGAGGGTAAAAACATCTTGGGCAACTTCTGCTTCAAAAACACATATGAAGGTCTCCTTGATTTTACTAGGACTTGAGCATGGAGGCATCCAAGAGCAAAATTTCAACACACAGAAAAATGTCTTGGTTTGAACACGCTTCACTCTTGAGACAAGCAGTATTCATGATTTAACATTTGTTTAAATAGATAAATAACAATAAAATATAAAAGAATATAAACTTTAAAACCTAAACAACAACAAAACGCCCAAAGGTCCCCCCCAGGTCTCCTGCAATCTCACTGACCTTCTTATACTCCTAGATAATTCAGTGACGCTAAATAATTCAGTTCTGTATGAAAATGGCTTTTAATGTTTACAAGTCTTCTCCAGTTTAAAAATCAGGCAGTTACAACACTGAATAATACAACTAAATACTGATAAAGCAATAAACTTCTCACTTTTCAGCTGAAAACATTCAACTTCAGATTTAGGCAAGTGGGCAAGTAATATAATAGTAACAAAGGATATAAACTCAGACAGTAAAGAAAACATACCTGGCTGTGAAAGAAAAGAAGTTTCCTTTGTAGTGTAGCCAACAATTCCTACTGCTTCTGAGTCAAAATGTACTATTTTAAAAGGATTAACATATTTCATCATTTCGTTCCCTAACGGGGTTTTCCCCTTAATGTTTGCACTCAGGATTGTAAAATTAGCATTTTTAAGAAGAGGATCCAATAATCCGCTCACACCTTCATCAAACTCATGGTTCCCCAAAGCCTGTGAAAAGCAAGAAGAAAATATAAGACTTCCAATATTCAGTCTAAATACTTTCATACAGAAGGTATGTTTGGGAAAACAAAGTCTATGTTCTAGGGAAGAAAACCCTATCTTGTCTAAAACAGCACATTCCCATTTCTCGTGAACACAGAAATGGGGTTTTTTTCAGGTTTAGGGTTTTGCCTTTCAGACTCTCGTACATCAATACAGATGTGAAAGTCAAAATCTAAAACCTATCTAAATAAGCACTTGTAATCATATACCAGACTAAGATCCACTAGTTTTTCCATCCTGTAACTGTACGAGGATTAACAATAACCACAAAGGAAATGATGCATTTTGTGTAGGGAAAACACATCATTTAAAAAAATACTGAAGAAAACGTTAAATGCCAATGACAATATTTGTTATCTTTAAATAAAGCATGCCTTTTAAGAGCCTGTGCTTGGATGACAGTTTTTTAAAAACCATATTTAATTCACATTTAGTAAGAGTTCTTGTGTGCTTTAGCATGTAACAAGAAAATATAATTTTATAGCCATCATTAATACCGTCTCCACAGAAAATCCATGTGCAGGTGTGTGTGTAACACTGTGAAGTGCCAAGACTATCACACAAAACGAGCAATTCAGGTTATTTATTCGCAAGGTCACACCAACAAGATGAGAATGTTCAGTCATTCCAGGTTGCTTAAGCAGAGAAAAATAGACTTACCTTAAAAAACCACGGAACTTTCTCCTACCCGCCCCTTTTTTTTTTCCTGGGGCAGCCTGAGCTGCCACATGCCTGCGCCCGCAAGTTCGGCAATAGTCAGCAAAACCTCTGCAGAGGGCAACTTCGCAGAAGCACAAGATATGCAAGAACCTCACAGCATATTTAGGTGTTAGGGAAGGAAAGCCATATTTATAGACACATAGTAATAGTGTAACTTGGTACAAGTTTTCAGGTGGCAAATGGAGCAAAGGATGAAAAGGGTGCTAAAGGGCCAACTCTTCCAGCCAAAAGTGTGCTCATAATTTCATTCTGAAGATTAAGTGGGGAACGGCGCACTCATCATCTAGAAAGACTTATATATGTCTCTGCTCTACTTAGATAAACAACCCCTATGTGTTTGTTCCAACTCTTATTCCCCAAACAGATGTTATTAACCCTGATCACGTTCCAAGCAAAGCAGGACCCCGAAGCCACCACAGGCATGGAAGCTCAATATTCCAACCCGCTGCCTGGCAGTGTCTTTCTTTTGGGGGAGACGAAGGCTCCTGACTCCCACAGGCAGGTAGTCAATGGCCCCGTGCGAAAATTCAGGATACCAGCAGTAACTTGCATTGGCAACCGACCGCTCCTGCTGACGCTAGTGAGAACACTCCTCACACCCCAGGGAAGGAGCCAAATCGCTTGCGTGCTGCCGCAGCACTTTTCTGAAAGAACCAAGAACTACCTTTAAGAAAATCCTGACTTGGGGAGACACAACGCACTCCAACTATATTCTGTTTTTAACTGTATTCTAACTGCAATCTAATTTGCTGTAAATAAATAACAATAATAACAACAACAACAATAATAAAAACACTCTAAGGAAACTCCTTTTGATCTCGACTGATGTTCTGGAAAGACATCCATGGACTGGTAGAGCATCTCAGAATGGTAACAAGCTATTTCCTTTTGGCTGATGTTTATGCTTTCTGTTCCTCCTAAACATGCAATTAAACACCCCGCCCCCCCACCCTCCCAAAAAAATAAAGATTGTAAATGAAATAAGAATTTGAATTGGATGTAACTGTCATTAGCTTGTTGTGAAAAAAAACAAACAAGAAAACCCAACCGACCACTTATGAAACCTTGTTTCTCTTGGCTTTGTATCTTGTATTTGGATTATTTAATGTCCATTAGGATACAAGCTTTGATCAAATTTTTTCCCATGGTGCGGGTGGTTATAAAGTCTCTTGTTCATGAGAAATCACTGGTGGCTAATAATACAGTTATATTTTTGATGCTGCTCCTCCTCTGGGGAGGAGGATGTGGACCGTTTTGGGTTCCTGTACTCTCCCTGACTACCCTTATGCCCAGAGCTTCTTGGACTCTGTACCTGTGCGATACCACTTCACCAAATCTGAGTCCATTGGCCAACAGTCACACGGGGGAATAAATAGAAATATTCAGGCACACAGCATATAACCCTCCTTTTCACAAGAAACCGGGCTAAAAATATTTCAAAATCAGGATACAATTTAACAGAAGGATGCAACTTAGAAGTAAAACTAGAAGACTTCTATCACCCCTCCAATTGCTGCCTTTGTGGTACTTAATTTGGATTTTGGTGTTAATCGCACCAAAAAGCAAGGCTAGTGCCAAGAAAATTTGGAAGACAATACTTAGCTAAACAGGAGAAAATAGGCTTGAGGTGAAAAAGCTCATGGGATCTCCTAACCAGTCTGCAGATGCTTCCTACATAACATGTTTCTAAAACTGAGCACTAGTTCAACACCGCTGATTTTGCCTGAAAGAATTTCTTCTCGTGATACGACTGGGAGCTGTACAATCTCCCATCCTGCCCATGAGCCAGTCAAACCAGCAAACGTGAGAGAAATGACAGCCAGCAGCAATCGTTAGGGAAAAAAAAAAAAGGTAGGAAAAACCACCTGGAGCCATTTCTGCACTGCAGAACCCCAAAGTGCTCCCCAGCTCTCGGTGAGGATGAGTCCTGAATGCACGCACTCCTCCCCGTCCTCCACCAGGAAGGAAAACCCTGTTAATGTTAGTTTTGCAGTTAAGAAACCGTTCATTAGGCCGTGTGAACAGGGAGCAGCATCCTTCACGGACCTGTCTGTCTGGTATATGAAGGGTTTAGCCTAGGAGAGTACACTGGGGCATCCCTTTCCCTTCCCTGGCTGTTCTGAGGGAAGAAACGGGTGAAGCCCTTTTTACCTGGGGAAAGAAAGAGCAATCCTTTCCAGAGAAAGCAAAAAAAAAAAGAAGACAGAGGATGTGATAAGCACAAAAGATTTTCCCCCCAAGCTGTTAGCTGGGACAAAATAAATATGCGGTCAGTCTCTAACAGCACCTTCAAACATAACTGTAACCTCTCTCCTCCTTTCAGGGGTTGTAGGCAAACAAAATAAGCCACGATAAATCTTTATATATTAATAGGCTATTGCCCTGAGACAAAAGATTTAAGGACCCGGAGCGACATCCTCAGTCTCAGTCTCAAATTTTTCCACCTTCCTCTCAGCATTTGGACGACCAAAAGGGACAGATCAAAGGCGTGGGACTGGCACCGTCTGAGAGAGCTCCCTCTCGGCTGCGCTCTTACTGTCCCTGTGCCACTCGCACACAGCCCCTTACACCCCGTCGTGACCACACTTCTGGTGGGACCGGACAGGACCAGGGTGGGACTGATGAAAACTAAAAGCCAACAGGGCAGGCTGCGACCCTGGGCCGGGATTAACCCCTCCCGGGCTCCCTTCCATCCCTCCCAAGCTGCCGCCTCTCCCAAGGAGGGGAGTTATTCCACTGCATCACTGTCTTTTGCTCTGTGTAGCCCTGGCATCGACTCCCGGTTTCTGGCTACCCGTGGGGCTGCCAGCTCATGGCTTCACCTAGCCTCACCATCTCATCTCATCTCATCTCATCTCATCTCATCTCATCTCATCTCATCTCATCTCCTCGCTCACATCCCGACCACCTTTCACCACGCTTTTAGCGTGACCCACAGCCTTCTCCGCTGGAAGGCTACCCGCTCAAGGAGGTGGCAACGCAAACGAGGGCAGGGGAAGAAAGGGAGGGACAGACCCAGCACCCAAGGAGGTGGGAAGCCCCCGCTACACCGCGTGTGTGTGTGTGTGTGCGTGTCCCCCCGCCCCGCTTTACCATGGCATCGTAGCGCAGGAGGTTCATGAAGCGGGCCGCCTCCCGGCCCTTGAAGCGGGAGAACCACACCGTGCCCTGGTACTGGTCCCCGGCGTCCAGCAGCAAGACGTTGCGGTGCGCGGCCCGCACCGCCGCCACCCGCGCCGCCCTCCGCGCCACGCCGCCGAAGCAGCCCGCCGCCCGCTCC
>JAOXJK010000051.1:23937661-23957131 GCA_025774025.1 Xenus cinereus | reverse complement strand
GTGCCCATTTCCTCTTGTCCTGTCACTGGGCACCACTGAAAAAAGACTGGCCCCATCCTCCTGACACCCTCCCTTTAGGTATTTATAGGCGTTAATCATAATTACAACATAATTGCAGGAATGATTTTGAATAACTTGCCAAGTTGACTGCAAACACTTGTTCTTCATATATGAACAAATAAAAAATTGTACTGAATTACTAGTGTCCATGACAACTAAGAGCCTGAGCCAGATCTGACCCATGGATAACTTCGTCACATAATTCTCTGAGCATGCAATTCAGCTTCATTTTTGAGTTTAACACACTTTCAGAGGAGGGAATCACCACTCAGGCATTTAGGTACAAGCCTAGACAACCAAAACAAGCATCCTAGCAGGCCTTTTGGTATCTTTGTTCTAAACATAGCTTTCAACTGAAGAGTTTTGTCTCCACTCTTTATATAATGCAAACAGAATTGTTTCTTGGTGGTTTTCATGTGTCTGGCATTATACAGCACATCCAAAAGAAGGCAATGAACACTAACACAAAACAAGATTCATTTTTGCTTACTCCATAACTTATACTGATTTCATGTTTGTAAAATACTACATTAATTAGATACTGAATTTTGCAAATAAACTACATAACTGTGCTACAGGCTCTCAGATAATTTCAAATGCTTCTCAAAACCATTGTGTGCTCTATGTGGATCCCTCCTCCTCTGCAGGGTACTTGAAAGCAG
This sequence comes from Xenus cinereus, assembly GCA_025774025.1. NCBI lineage: Eukaryota > Metazoa > Chordata > Aves > Charadriiformes > Scolopacidae > Xenus > Xenus cinereus. Next base: position 23,956,409 of record JAOXJK010000051.1, on the reverse strand, counting down.
GGTTGCATGAGGTGGGGACAAGCCCCAGGGTGATGAAGGGACAGGCAGAACGTCCACACGGAAGAGAAGGGACCTCAGGCTGACGGGCTCCACAGCTCCGGGTCAAAATCTCCCCTTTGTCTGCAGGTACATAAAACTTAAGAACCAAACTTCAGGAAAACAAATAGAGGAATCATTCCTTCAGTATAAAGGTTTACTCCAAATCTCTTTGAGAACAACTGTTTCTGTTTCTTCAAACTTATCTCTGAGTACGTTCAGGCAGATATTTCCAGGGAAGAGAGCATCCCTATTAGGGCTGGCTAATGCTGCAAACATGATCCAGATTTTAAGATACAAGAAGAGTCATGTACATCCTATATATGTAAGAGCACTGATACACTTAGCCTGAAAACATTTGCCAAAAATGGTAATCAAGATCAGGAAAACACCAATTTTCAGCAAAACTTTTTAAATCCTTCTAAGATTTTTTTCTATTCATCATTACTACACGTATTTAGTTGGAGAGGTGAAATGCCTGAACTTTCCCTTCCAGAAGACATAACAAAAGTGACCTAACAAAAATATGTAGGAAGTCAGAAGACCATTATAGTTTCACATCATATTAGCTGAAACAATGCTGAAAGTTTATGCAATCACTAAATAAACATGTCAATAACAACATCAAGACCTCCGAAGAAGGTCAGAACAACCTTACATTTTGTATATAGTAAGAATATAATAATTAGAAAAGACAGACAAACACATTCAATTCTTCTTTTTTCACGAGATGTGTCACTTCAGTTACAATTTTCTGACAGCGGCTGCCAAAATCAACATGTATTCTAGTGCTTTTTTTTTTCTGAACACGAGTAAGTAATTTTAGATGACACTGAAGACTTGAGTAATTATTCAAGATCTGTCGCAATAGTACGTAGCACAATTATCGGGGTAGCAGCAGCCACCCTCGTTTAAAATATTTAGAAGACATTTTTCACATTGAGACAAGAACATTACATTTATAAGCAAATTCTAAGACTTCTCTTCTGTCTCCTAAGGAAATAAATTCTAATGCAGAAGTGATATGCTGCTTATAGCAGGTACCAAAATAGCTGGTTTTTCCCTTTATCTTAGGACCTCAGCCAGGTGTTATTTGGAGTTTTACCATCAGAGGACTGGGTCCCTGCACAGAACGCTAAACCCTTGCTTCTCCTCGGGACCTGATTCATCACATCTATTGGGACAGGCCTCGCTGGCATCAACAGGCTTTTGGTTTCTAAACACGTGTGGCAGGCAGATTCCGATCTCGTATACTTGGTGAAAGGAAGGATTTACTACAGGGATTGACTAACGTGGATCCATTTAGCACTAGTAAACCATTAATGTCATTTTACTAGTTGACCATTTCTGCAGTTGAAACTAGATGAAGATACTGAAGTTTAAGTCCAAACTGCAGATCAGACCTTTAATATTGCACCTTTGAATTTCATCAAGACAGAGATCTTCCTAGCAAGACATTAAGCACAATTTACTAGTATGTGCACCCTGTTTTCAGCTTAAGATTCAAGGGACAATTGATAAATAAAGTAAACAGTCTCAAGAAAGCACTGTCTTAAACTGCCTGCTCTCTGCAGAATTCATTTTGACTATGCTCAGAGTGCTGGAACGGTACCATTATGGCAGTTTAGTGTTAGGGAAGAGGAATAGTATGAAAAGGGAGCTGAAAACAAGGAATAAAGATTCTTAAAACAGATCAAAGACCGTGACTCTTCGTTTATGGCTGTCAGGCCTTTTTCGCTCCAAACTTCATTTCTGAATGAAGTTTTACCATGCTTCGGTAAAATAAAAGCAACAAAAGGATCCACTGTAAACCATTATGTCTAGCCAAGAAGATATATATCTTGCCATTATTTCTTAGTCTAGAAAACATTTCCTCCCTGATGGCATGCTGAAATTTCTGAGATCCATTCATATACTTGCCTGACCTATTTCTGATTAAGTTCTGCAACAGAAGCAAACAAAAAATAGCCTTTCTTTTGGTTTGAAATTTCTCAGATTTTGTGTAACCTCTCAGAGAAATAATCCTAGAAAATACAAAGGAAATCAGACAGGATGTTTTCAAGCTGAAGGGTGGTGAAAACGTTTTGACTTTTAAAAACACATCATAATTCAAAATAAGTCTCCTTTTACAATGTTAACTCTTATTCACTCAAAAATTGACAAACTCAAGCAGGGACATCAGGCGTAATCAACAGTGAGCTATACAGTCACTTCAATAAACTGTGACTGCATCCATTTAACAAAAACTAATCACCTTTTGGGGGTAACTGACTAGATATGAGTTACCAGCTCTGACAACTTGCTGAATTAGTGTTAGCAACGCTGTCAAGAATCAATCATGCTTTATCAGCCATGCAGTAAAGCAGCACATTATGTATCATATCACATAAAAAGCAGCACAGTGAACACGCAGGGAGCTTTCAAGCCCACTGAGTGTACGCAGAAAGCTGACAGAAAATAGGGATTCACAGCACAGAACCTGAATTAGTATGGAAAAGATGTCCCAAAAGGGGCATAGGTTTAGGTATGAGAAAATTTTAACTGAGTCAGCAACATGCCCTAAGGACATTAAATGGGCTAATTGTATCCTGGAGTATATTAGGATGAGTGGTAATCTTCCCTTCTATTCCCTACTGGCAAGTACTGAATTCTACACACCCAGAATACCATGCTCGCTTCTGGGCACCAGGTGACCCTGTTTGAGCAGGGGAGTTGGACTAGATGACACCTTAAGGTCTCTCAACCAACCTATGATTCTAAGAATTTACCTTTTCATTTCCTTTGAGACTTCTAGTAAGTCACCTAAAGATAAACAACTCCACAAAAGACACTTAAGAGTATGGAATTTAACATTTGGAATGCCGTGCTGGACATGTGAATCCTTAATCGCAGCACAAGAAATCTTAGAAAAAGACCCAAACCAGGAGAAAACAACAGGTACACAGTGTATACAAACGTCTACACTTTCTCCAGTGTTTGAGTACTTTACTAAAGAACCATCTCACACCTGTTGAAGTCAACAATACAAGATTAAGATTCAGTGCTTTTGTTTGCTACCTCTAAAATGCACACAGGGCTTCCCTTCCTTATAGAACACCGAGTGCTTAAGCCACTGCAAAATGTCACAATACCAGATAAAAACTGGGAGGCAAGAGAAGTACCAAGACTAATGGGAATTCAGTGCAGTCGAATTGCTATAGTTCAACACACATTTGAAGAACTTCAAAGGAAAAAAAAATTTAATTTTAGGAGGGAAAATTGCTCAATTAAATTTAGATAGCTCATGAACAACAATTCAAAAACCCAACATGAAACAAAACAAAACACACTATCCAAAAGCATAGTAAAAGTTCCCCATCAAAACTTGTCTAACTACTTGCAAACCGATAGGATAGCATAGCATTTGTAAGACAATTCTGTACCCAGTGAGACTATAGTGCTTTTGGGAAATATTCTGCTCACTTTTAGCCATAGTCTTGAGTGGCATTTATCAACACTGCAACTTTCCCATCTTACAGCCCTCATCTCACGTAGGCGGTAGCTCTTTTTATTTTTATACCCATTTTTCAGACAAGGAGGCTAAGGCAGAGAGATTAACAAATCTGAGAAAAACACACAGGACAGGCTTGGAACTGACCAACTCCTAACAACCAATTTAGTTCTCTGACAATTAAATCACATTCTGAGTTCAAAAGCTCTGGCAAAGTGCCTGCATGATTAGATACTTGCCTTGCTTACCTAAAACTTGCGGATTTGCAGAACTGGGCTCCAAATCTCACAAGAGCATGGTCTCACAAACATCCCAGTGGATCCGAGGCTGCCTCTGCAGACCCAAAATTGTAGACAGTCCAGGCATGATGCACCCAGTTAATGTCCAAGACCACCCGGCAGCCCAGCATAGCAACAGGAGTTGGCAATCATCAATGTAACCCAACTTATTATTAAGGAGGTAATTAAACTGCCCTGAATACACAAACTTGTTTCACTCAATGATTGTTTTACTTACCTAAAATAGGAACTGGAAGAAGTTGATTTGAGCTATATAGTTTGTGCTCATCTACTTTTCAAAACGTGCACCAGAGTTTTTCATTAATAAGATGCATTTCTCTACTTTCTTCAGTGCACTAGAGAAGAATTTAATTTCCCTTTTTCTCCAGCCGTAAGAAAGCACTACTGGCTCAAATCGAAGCTAAATTAAGCCACTAGTCCTTTCAATGCATGTGCCAAGAGACGCTGCCCTCAAAAAGCAGGCCCACAACAATGTAAAACAAAGGAAAAGGAAAAAGTAATTTAGTGTTTCAGTTGCTTAGCTTGAATCCCAATCTCTATTCCTGGCTCTGCAGCCCGAGCTGGTGAACTGGCACCTTCAGTCTAACGGCACCAGGCTGACTGATGTCTGTGCTAAGGGCAGACCTGTCAGGTTGCATGTTCTGAGCGTGGCACCCGCTGCTTGGCTGCCCTCCCTTCAAGCCGCCGGCAGCATCGCACTTACATCTCACACACAGCGCACCGCTGCCGCTTCCTCCGCCCACCTAACTCCTCCAGGACTGGACCCTGCTACTAAACAAGTGCCACAGGTATTGTGTTGCAAAAGGACCTGCCCTTCCTACCAGGATGCTGTGCTCGGAGACATCCCGTTCCACCACCCCTCTCCTTGCCGTGAGGTTCTGTAACAGCAGTTTCAATTCCACAAGTAACTTGCCCATGAACTGACAGAACTGACAAGTGCCGCCTTTTTCTTCACAGAATCTTCAGTGGCATATTCAACTAAATGGCCATTTACAGAGGCTTAAAACAAAACAGGAGAGAGCAGTTATTTCGTTGTCATATCTTGGTGCCCGCAGCTCAGCTTTCTTCCTTTCACCTTCCTCACTTTAGTCAGATTACTATAATATTGACCTAAAAAGCATCCAACGAGGTTTTAATCTTGCCAATTCTGGGGTAGGTTCTTCCAAATTTAGTCAGTAAAAAGAACAGTGAGGAAAAGAGTCATCATCTGGTTGCAGAAATCAAACCAAAGCTAGGGAATATGCACCTGGGATCATTTCATTACCACACAAAGAATCTACTGTAGCTACAATTCCACCTCCAATTTCAGACTCTCACAATTTTGTAATCTTTCAGCAACAAATAATAGCAAGTAAAATATTAATCACAAAATAATATTTTTCATTTCTTAAATTCCAACACTTATTTCCTTATCGCCTTCTGCACAGTTTCCTTCCTCTCTAAAATACGCGCAGGATGTCACACTTAACACCAATAGCTTTGTTGATGTCAGCTCATCAGTCTGCTTGGGGCCCAGTTCAGCCTGGTTTTGAGCTAATTGGCACTTGATATTAAAATACACTGAAAGCATTTTGATTGTACCGTAAACTTTGTAATTTTCATTATTCAACATGCATACAGGATAAATATAATAAAAACTAGACTATAGCAACCAGCTCACTCAAAGTCCTTCAGCCGTAGTTTACCAAATCAACAGCAGCAAGCTAAATGTGATAATAGCAGACTGCTATTTGTTTACTTAGGCAAAAAGAGTTAAGTCCAACTTTTTTCTGATAGATAAGAACTGACATGACAAAACCCGATACCATAACTGGACAGAGAAAGAGGACTAAATGAACACGGAGGTAGAAGTTTCTCCTGAATTCTAGATGTTTAAGTGAATCCTGAAGCCTAAATCCTAGAAGTCTTGGGCTGAGATTCCTTAATGTAAGAAATGTAATTTGGGATGGGAGGGCAGTGCTGTGTAGCATAACCTTTTTACTGCCGTTACCTAAAGTTGTCTATATGGGTGTTGCTATGTGAACTGAACTACACTACGGTATAGAATACTCGATGAGAAACAGAGTGAGGCTTAAGTACTTAGTGAAGCGAGTAAAGCACAAGAAAAGGAGAGTGGTCTGCAGGGTACAACTATCTCATAGGAAAAAATAGACACAAAGGGCTTCTCCCATTTACACCCTAGCCTTTCTGCTACTTTGATCAGCCGCCGAAGAGATCTATATATACAACTTTATTATGACAAAACCTTCTAGAAAGGCCGTAGCATGAACAGTAATCAGGACCAAAATCCCTTCTCTTCATAACTATTAAAAAATTAAAACCTCGGCAACCTAATAAAACACACGGGAGGTTAAAAAGTATAACAGGCTTGTTTCTAAAACAGATCTTAATATAGCACGCATGTAATAATGAAAAAAGGGTAAATGAAAAGCATGCCGATTCCTGTTATTCTTTGAGTTAGACCATGCCCTTGGGTAGTATACGAAACCCCAGAAATGCAAAATATGAAAGTAATAAACATACAATTGCTCAGAACTTGATAATGATCTCTGTGAAACAAAATCTGAGGATTTTTGGTAGGCTTTGATGATTCTGAACACAGAATTAAGCTGAATGTATTTTAAATTAAACCTAAAATAAAAACAGCTGCCGGAAAACATGCATGACCAAATTCTTCATCTGAACATGTGCTGCTTTTGGCTATTTTCTTTTAGATTTTGAAACTTCACTGGCATTCCATATATTCAACTCAAGTCTGAAGCAAAGCAGCTACTGTTGGCATTCAGTTAAGCCAATCTAATTTCATAGATGTTTGTCTGAACAACTCAGAACCACTGCTATTTCCATCAGTGAAGGATTATACCATCAAATAAATTCATTCACTGTGGTAGCTGCAACTTTATATGCAATGGGGCCTAAGAGATACACAGTCATCATTTAGGTTCATGAAGTTCATCCCCCTGCTCTGCTGGCAACCCTCAATGCCTTATCACATGGAAAAAAGAAAGACTGCTTATTAACTTACCAGAGTTAATTTTAAGAACAAAACAAGATGGATTCCTAACCTGAGTTTTCCTATATTAAGAACACTTATTCCATTAAAAAAAGATTTAGATTGCTTGAGAAACAGGGGAACAATACAGAAGAAAGATGCGGGAGAAGAAATTACTCTGCTGATACACATGAAAAAGACCATCCCATCATGGCAAGCCAGAGGGCAAACTTAACAAGATGTATAGAAAACGCTTCCACTTGTGATTAAATTACCAAAAGATATCCGTGTCACAGTGGAAATGCCCTAATCAAATAAACTTTGAAATACCGCTTATTTGGGAATCTGACCTCCTATTCTCAATTCGACAAGACTCTGTGGAAATTCAAGAGGGATACAAAATAGAGTTCATTCTGCAGCGCTTTGAACTGAAAAAGTTTTAATACTTACAATGTTTTTTGTAGGTATCAAAAACCTGTAAAACCATGTCTATGCATAGTTCCCTTTGCACTTGGTAGGATGACAGCAAAAATTTAAGCAATTCATTTCATGGTGCTTGTCTAAAAATAGTTGCCTGTCCCATATTCACTTAGCTTTAAAACCTGGAGGTCTTAAAAAATAACCGAAGTCCTAAAACATTCATTCCTGTGAAATTGTTTCTCACTTTGTTTTAACCTCCTTATAGCCACTGCCAAAATAAGGCAATATTAACTTTCCTTAAACACCTGAAGATAACAATTTTAAAAAGCTACCCATAAATTTGAAATGTAGTGAAATGTAGGCAGAAAAAAAGAAGCCCATGGAATAGTTTTACGCATTCTGGAAGAAAGCAACCCAAAAAACAACACAGTCCACATGCTACACTATCGGTAATGCCTCCCAATACAAAGATAACCTTTTGTTGCTTTCCACAAGGTGTAATTCTCAAGGGTTTCACATAACCAAGTTATGCACGAAGCTGTCCAGGGCAGGTATGGCACAAAATACAGGACAACAGAAGAAACTGAGGTTTTATTTGCTTATAATCCTCAAAAGTGAATACTTCAGTTCCAACAGCTGCCTGCCTCCTCAAAACCCCAGAGGCTTCAACTAACTTGGCTACAAGAGGATGAGTTGGGATTGATACAACTCCAGAGTTTCAGATTTACTCCTTCCTGACCCATGATGTACTCATTTTACTCTCCCTTCCTCCCTCTAGACACCCTGACTAGTTGAAGGAGTCCACTGGCCTCAAACTGCCTGCCACGAGGCCCAGCTCTGCAAGTATCAGGCTATTTGAGGAAACACTTAACTGACAGCTGAAAAGAATCCAATGGAAAAGGTTAGGAATTTAAAGAGTTTAACAAATAAAGGCTGAAAAAGCTGTCAGCATGAAAAAAAGAAGATATACTCAGAAACTTAAAATATGTAAAAATTTGCTGCATGTAAAATATTCTATTCTCTATATCCTTACATGAGACATTCTTACAAGTAATAACAAGTTGCAAGGGATATTTAAGTTGGAAATTGAGAAAAACTTTCTTACATAATGACAGAAAAGCTTGAAAAGATGGTCTGGGGACACTACAGAATCTCAATCACTAGAGATCTTTAAGAAGAGTTTAAAGAACACCTGTTAGAAATGGCTTAAAGATAATTATTCTTTTCCCAGGCAGGGGATGCGTTACATGACATGCAAAGTCCACCTGCTGACCCTGTTCCTCTACGATGATAACATTTATTCGCTGCAGAGATGAAGCATTTTGCATTAAATCCTGGCACAGAGGACAACACTGAATACCTGTGGGAAATTATACCACAATCACATCACTCCACAAGCCCCGCAAAGGATGCCATTCCAATGAGACTGAGTTTCTCCAGCAGGAGGTCTCTGCCTCCTTCCTGAATCCTTGGGAAAAAGGACTTTTTGCCAGGTGGCAAGTACTCAGGACCAGTGGTCTCAACCCTCCTGAAGGCATGTTTTTTCTGTATATTTCTTTATTATAGGATATTGCGTTGTTTTCCCCTGCACTTCATGTATTTCTAGTCTCAAAGACACTGTCGTGCTCTGCTGTCACTTGTCTGTTACTCTTTACAGGAATGCAATTCCAGAATTGAATTTTAGTTGAAATTGATTTGAAAGATAATAGGGTAACAGGTTAATTTGGAAGAATTAGATTGAGCTTGCAGCACTATCTGTAAAGATTAGAGCTGGAATACTGTCAGAAAACATGACAGCCCAAAATTTAGCATAGCAATCAGTCACCAGTTTTCACAAATGGCCTTTTTATTCACACCCACGTGGCTGTTGACATTGACCTGCATGAATGGAAGATGTTCTCTCCAGCCCTTGGCTCCCAGAGCACCAATCCCTGCAGTAAGCAAGTTTTCAACAAGAGCAGCAGGCTTCAGGACTTCCACCCTTAATTAATTTGTATGAAAAGAAGTGAAACTTGCATCATTTAAGAAACATTCCCCAAGCTTTACTTTTTAAACAACCCAAGGCAAAAGAAAAAAAAGCGCATTGTTTAAAATCAACCTTTCAAATACAGACCAAATTAGGAGGGGCAGGAAGAAGCTGGAGAACAACCAGTTTTCAAAACAAAAGTTACAAAATGGAAGTATGCACTGGCAATAAGAAGCATGCCTGTAATCCAGGCTATATCAAATTTGAGATTATTCCTGATTTTCCTTAGCAGTCCCCTTCAACATTAAAATGCTCCCATTATTATTATTATTAGTGCTTCAAAACTGAGAATTCAAGAAAGAGATTTGTCACTAACAGGAAAGCGGGTGCCAAAACAAGTGCTTTACAAACATGGATAAACCCACTCTCAACTTTCGAGAGGTTAACTACAGCTAAAACAATGGTTGACATTCTCTCCATCCCTGCTATTCACGCCTTCCACCTTTGCCAACTAAATATTAAAATTGTCATATACAGCATAATCTTAATGTAGCAAGGATTAGAGTTCACTGGGATGAAGGCAGACACGTTTGACTAAGCTCCACCCACCCTTGCAACCACTTGGAGATTATGTAGCTCATCTGAAATGCCCCAGCAAATTCTACCTTCTTTGCCACTTTTCCAAGTTTTTCAATAGTTTATTATGGGCATTTTACTCCCATTTCATTATTACAATATATTTACTAAATAAATTCCAAATAATGTCAAGGTTGTCGTGAATCAGACTTTGGAATGGAGAGACAGTAAATGTTATTAAAGCAGCAAGCAAGCCAGTTTCCATTGAGAAAATGTGCAAGAGCACCACTGCAGCCATTTCCACATGTATGTTGTTGATGATGCAAAAAAAGATGAAAACCTGCGGAAAATGAACACTATTAGTTCTGATTTTTAAATGTAAAAGGGACTTGTTTTCTCTTAAAGTATCTTCTCATTCAGAATAGCTCAATCACCTCTTCTCAAGTACATGGATTTAACATCTATTTTGCAAAACAGAATTTAGGAAAGTCACATAAGCATCAAACTAATCAGTTGGATGTAAAGATACGTATGTTTGATGTCACATCATCAAAACATCCAAGAAAAGACGCTCACCATTGACCCTGCCACTGGAGTTCACCAGACTTAGGTCTTGACTCATCTGGAGCAGAACTGGGACCTAATTTAACACTTGTGAATTATATTACATCAATTTCCAAAGTACTATTTATATATGATACATCCGCTTTTGGCAGATCATCACTGTCACACTTAAGACCTACTGCTTTCTTTCAAAGATGTGCTTGAAACAGATCAAAACTAGAGATTTAAAAAATAATAACTTTAAACAATTTTTTTTACATTTCAACTTTGTAGTAAACTATATGAATAGATTCTTGCATAACTATGTTCAGTATGTTTTGAGAGCTTCTGTATTTACACTGGTCTATCAAACAACTTACAGTAACAATTTGTATTTGGATATTCCCAGTCCATAATTCTGAATATGGATTGCACCGTAACAAGATGATTTGTGCCAGAAGAATGCAAGCTGCACACTCACAACAAGGAAATGAGATGGATATATAAAAACGCACTAGATACCCTGACTAGGAAGCTGAAGAAACTCTCAGTCACTCAAAAAGTACTGCAATAAAGAGGAATGAAAGTATATCTTGCTATGCAAACCTCAGTATTTTTTTTCTCTAAAGGGTATTAGCTCCCTAAGTCAGTCACAATTAATAGACCTGCTCTTGACAGAAAATGCATATCTTATTTAAAAGGATGAAAACTTTGTTACTTTTACTCAAGAAGATTTAAAATTTCCCCAAAACTTTAAGTGGCATAAGCACTTCTTCAGAGAGGTAGTTCTTCTCAGAGGTATAATCTTACTGTTTTCAACAGAGGCCTGCTAAAAGAATTTATTTGTGAAAGGATAATCTTCTGCAGTTTGAACTTTCTCACCAAGCTCCCTTCTCATTGCTATGCGGTGTGGGAGGTAAGTCTGCTTGCAATGCCAGCCATGTCTATCGAATCAGAACTAACCTTTTGTTCATTATTTTCTTTGCAACTTTTTGCCATCAGTAGCCATCTCCAAGAGAAATATACTTTTGTACTTTTGAAGCCTTGGTGTCTTTTAGATAAGTCACTTCCAAGCTGGTTAAAAATAGGAAAAATTCATGATATTATGGAAAGCCATTCAGGCCTTTTTGCAGAAGACAGAAATACATGGCCCTAACTTTGTCACCTCTACTTTGCGAGTGCTAGCCATACAGCAATGTGAAAATAAAAGGAACGTCATCTAAAATACTGTAACACTAAATTACACTAGGGCCCAAAATTACACACCAGGAGACTGATTTCCATTACTGATAAATACCAACAGAGTGGCACCATTACGAAAGTAAATCAGTTTCAGGAAGGAAAAAAGAACATAGTAACAATCGGCTCTAGTGATATATGTAAACACACTAAGGAGATCAAAGAAAGAATGATGACTGCAGTATTCATTTCACTTTATGAAAAAGAAATATTTCTTGGGGAGTAAGTATCTGTAACTTATACCACACACAAAAAAGTAGGGTTTGTTCAATAAACATTATAAATGCATGCAAAACCATAAAACACATATGCAAGTACCCTGCAATGCAAAATACCAATAACCCATGGTCTCAAGGAAAAGTACACAAACAAGTAAGCATATAAAATTAGAAAAGCTCAAAACCTCATTAAGCAGACACTGGTGATGTATCAATAATGCAGCTTCGTCAAAATCTTAAACCAAAAGAAAATAAAATTTTATATAAAATTAATCTTCAAATGTGTGTATTGTTTCTCTTTTTTATTCAATGCCCTGTATTACATTTTCAACTATTAAAAAAGAATCTTGGTAAAATCATGTACTGTAGGCGTAGCACTGGGGAATTTGGTAATGAAAAAAAAAAATCAGTCTCTTTGTTAGCCAAGCCACAAAGCATCTACAGAGCCTAATTCATCATGAAAATGCCAGGATGCCTGACAGCTGATTGACAGATCAGCCCTCTGCTTGCTCCCTCTCCCCTCATAGAGGAGCCCCTTTGATACGATGTGTCTGTTCCTCCCGGACAGAACAACTCATGTGCAGAGTGGTTACACGCAAGAGCTTAGCTCAGGAAAAAGAGCACAGATTGCACACAAAAGCCTTCCCAGGATGGCTGGGAATTTGCTGGGTGGAGGAAACTTCTCATCTGGTGTAAGGAAGCATTTCCACATTTTCTTTCCTCCCCCCGACAAGGGGGATGGCTGCACTCTCCAGACCTTCAGACCCTGTGCAAGGCACCAGGCTTTGGTAGCACCACCTGGCATGTGTCCGGGTGGCACAGGGGTCTGCTGCTCCCAGAAACCCTGGTGCTGCCAGCCGGGACCTGGGCGCTGCCATCCCACACGGGCTCCGGAGAAGCAAGCCCTGGCTGTGGCACAACTGCAAGAGTAACCCATCCTCCTCCACATACAATGCCAAGGATTATGGGTTCAGCCCTTCCAGGTGTCAATCAATCTGCTACTTCCTTTAAAATTAAGCCTGTGCTTAAGCGCTTGATGGGACTGGGGCCAGAATACTCAGTTTCTTGCAGAATTGAGCCCCATGTTTTATATCCATAACGTTAGCTCAATCTTTCTGCCAAGCAAACCTCTTTTCCCTGAGTTTTGTTTATTTTTTAGGATTGAGCTCGGTGAGGGGTGGGGGTTAGCCTAAAGTACAGTGGCCTTCTTGCCACGTATGTTGAAGGCACTTTATACTTACTTATATATAAAAAAAGCTATAAAGTATGCTCACTTTAGCAGTCCTTAACTATGCAAGGGACAAGTAAAGCAGCACGGGATAAGTGAAAGTGATGCTCTCCCGTTCAATCTGTGAAAGAACAGACTATATGTAGATGGAAAAGTAAATAAAAATAATACAAAGTGCAAGGAACACGGCACTGAAGAGTTTATGCTTTTAATATATAATTTTTCTCTGTGTATTTCAAAAATCTGGAACAATGTAAGACAAAAGAAAAAAGGAAAACAAGGGACTACTTGGAAAAATACTTCAGAAGCAAATGTCTAAACAAAACCACCCTCCAAATCACTCAAAAAACATTTTTCTAATCGCTACCCAATGTGGTGGTGAGAAATTACTCTAAAACGACCCTAAACTTTTATACTGAAAGATTATCAGCTTCAAAAACCAAAGGAAGAAATTGTTTAGTTCAGGAGCTTTGTGGGAAAGCCATCTCTACAACACTTCCCCTCCTTTCCCAGTTGGTAAAAATGACTGGGTGGGAGAAGACAGCTGAAAAAAGGACAATCTGCAAGGGCAGGCGTGGAAGAGAGAAACTGGGCTCTACCCCACACACCTGGCAAGGCTGCACAGCTCTGAAGACTATGAAATCCTAGCAAATTTTAAAAACTTTGTTTTCCTTATGCTATTAAAGCAAGCATACTTCCTTGGAGAATTTTCCCTCAGAAAATTAATTTAAGAAATATGGGAAAAAACATTGAGCAATAATGGAAAAGAATTTACTGTCTTAAGGCTTAACTCAAGCAAATTCAGATGGTATGAAGCAAAAGTGGTCATGAGGTCTTTGGCAGCAAACCAGAGAGACACAGACTTTCTTGCTCTCTCCCTAACCTTTCGTAAAACATTTAACAAATAGACAATATACACAGGGAAAACTGGAACCGCTCAGGCCTTATACTGACAAGCTAATATTTATAGTCCTCGTCTCCCATTAGAGCACAAAGAAAACCAGCCACTACAAAAAAACACAAAAGCAAAATAAAAATTCTTTTTTTGGCTAGTTGGTTGGTTTTGTTACTTTGATCACATATTTTTATCATCCTCTCCCAGGCACCTCATAGGAGGAGCTCCTGAAACACAATGTTGGACAGATCATTAGCGTATTACCAAGAGGCTGAGGGCTTTGAGACTCAGATGAAGATGATGTTGTGGAGCACTGATCTTATATGGGACTGTTTGGGGTTCCTTAAATATCTCTTCTGCAGCAATCAGTAGCGGAAAGGCAGGTGGAGGGATTTTACCTTTTGACAATGTCAGCTGGCTCTTAACCTCTGGCTCTGATATGCACATCACAGTGGTGCTCTCTCACAATGCTCAAACGGGGAAGGGTAAAAATCCAGCATACTATCTCTGCTGCTAATGAATTCAAGGGGAACAATTGCCAGATGAGCTCCCCAACCAAATATAAAAGAAGATATAACTATATCTAGCTGAAAATACTGCATAACTCATTAAAACTCTGTATATCTTATGCCAACAACCAGGTATCTGCAACTGAACCTACTGAAAAATATACACAGGCAACAACTAAAATAAGCTATTCAAGTGTCCTACTATGTATCAGAGTAGAAACTGTAAATGATCTAATATGGGCATGCAGCAAGTGTCTCTTGTTTCAGAAACACCATTTTTCCATAGTCTCAAGAGACTGGAGAAGTTCTTAGTCTTTAATACTTTCCAATATGTCCACATAACTCTAAGGATGCAAGAAAACCTACAGATAAAGCAAGAAAAGTCAATAACAATCATTCTACTTGAATAGTTTGCAATTTTAAGGTGTTTGTTGTAAAACGAGAAAAATCAACTCTCATAAATCTTTTCTCATAAAATTACTACAACAAAAATTAGAAAGTCAAGGTGGGACCTGTCTAATATTTGATGGCTTAATTTCTGACTTTCCAAGAGATACCCAGTAACTGTTCAAACCTATACAACTTCACAGCAGCATAAACCACCACTTATTTCTGATTAATGCTATTATCTTTTAGTATCAACTTCATGGTAGATCTAGGATAACCAGTTAGAAAACCAGACTGAAAGTGGGAAGTAGTCCCATGGGAAAAGAAAAACAAACCCCTCTGACCAATGTGTTTCTTCCTGTGTATTTTTCCAGAATAGTTTTCCAGTTCTTCAACTGCAAAATGCACAGGCTTATCTCTTTTACCACTGCCTCCTCAGACTTCCCCCGTCATACACCACGATTCCAAAGATCTGTCACATTCTCTCAGACTTCAGACAAAAACTTTCATACTTTGCAGTTAAAGACTAATTTCTGTTTAGACAGAACCTTTTACTTCTCTTTAAGAAGCCAAAATTTGACAATAACAGATCCTCACACTTTTCTTGCTCAACCTAGCACCTTCCCTCAGTTTTTTTGATTTCTACTTTGGTTCTGCATCTTCAGCGCTGAGTCTGTTCTAAACCAAATTGCAATTGTACTGTAGTATTAAGCAGCTGATAAAACATGGAGTCCCCAAAAATTCAGAGAAGCACCACAGAGCTGATGAGCTAGAGGTAAGAATGAAAAGCATTATTTAGAGATTAAGTCAACCATCAGACCAGAAGCGTGAAAGGAGATGGCTGTAACTATGTAAGTATGCAAAAACTAGAGTGATGTTACTGGCTCTGTCCTTTAAGTTAGACTATCGATGTTAGATGGACTAGAAGAGGTGGATATAAAAAAAGTAGACAGAACTACAAAAGAAATTAACTGTTTCCTGGTTTTCTGAAAACCAGCGTTCTGTAAGAACTATTCTAGTCCATTAGGCAAGTAACATAAAACAAATAAAAATATAGCTGATACTTTTGTTAGACTACATAGCCTCTTGGGATCTCTTCCAGCTCCAGCATCATGTGATGCCACTCAATACATTCTGTACCAGCTGTGGAAAACACCCAGCTTTCAACCCATCATGAACTGCATGAGGGTAAAGCATTCCAGAACTAGAAAGCAAAAAGAAAAAAAAAAGTCTATCACAGACCCCACTGAAGACACCGAATTGGAGCGTATTTTATATACAAGACAAATACTGATTTAGAAGCTCGAATGTGACAAACTCCACTAAGCCTGTTGCCACTTTTCTGTGCACTGAAACCTTTGACAATACAAACCTCCTAAGACACCTCCGAGCAGAAAGCAGCCTGCTTCCATTTCTGCAAAGGACTGCAAGGGAGGAAATTCAGATTGGGACACACATTTGTTTCTGAAAATAAGTGAGTTACATTTGGAATATACACCCAAACATTTAGCCAACACTGACAGTGTGATTTGTGATGCACAAGAATAATTTCTACACTGGATCAGCAGGGCTGGGAAGTCAGCAGATTCTTTCCCAGATGAACCTCACTGTGTATATTATTTCTTCATGCTTATTCCAGACACCTGCAATTTGGTTATAATAGTTTAGGGGTCTGAAAGCACACGAAGATAAGCACAGACCAAACCCTCAGCTGGCGTGAACTGGCATTGCAGTGCTTAACCTCAGAAGACTTGTATTCACTAGGATCTGGCCCACAGCAGGTACCCATGCCGGGAGCACTTCACAGAGCTGTCATGAATTTCTGTACTAAAAGATTAAAGTTTCAAAGATGAACAGAGATGTCAGCTTAAACTGCTCTGAAAAACTTGGCTGATGACTTCCCTCTTGTTTGTAACAGAATTTCTTTGGAGTCTGATGTCAAAAAAGCATAACTACATCAGAGAGCAGCGATGAAAAATTTTCACTGGTTCATATGTAGTGAGGAGGAATATGAAAATGCTTTTAAAAGTGTATTACATTTCCTATGAGTTGGAAATCCCAGGTCACTAAATGTAGTCTCAAAATGGAATCATGGACTGATTATATATTTTCATAGTTAACTACGATGAACAAACCATTCTTTTTTACTTTCAGATCATGATAAATGTCAGTTCAAATAATCATCATGAAGAATTAAGGTCATACTGAAATTCAGAGTCTATCAATGGAGCAGCTTCCTAAAAGAAGCCGACCCCTCTTAATTCCACCGAGGATGAAGCCTCAGAACTGAGCGCATATCCTGGGCAAGTTTAGATGATAGAAGTGTAGATTATATACACTTCGTGATTAAAGGTTATAAATGCCTCACATACCTCGCAAAAAAATGCAAATTGTTTTTTTTTAAAGCACTCTGAACCGATTAAAGGGAAAAGAGACGGGGCAGGGCCGAGCCAAGTGGGGCATGAGAAACTGAACAACATCCGTGAAGAACTGCTGCCACCACGGGTGGGAAAGGGCGTGTGCTGCCATTCACACACCCCGGTCCTTCCCTAGCTATCGGCAGCAGGTAACTGCACACCTAAGAAGGTCAAGCTAACTGCTCAGGAGACCTCACATAGAGATTAGTCCATCCAAGTCTCCTCTAGCACAGGCAAAACGTGGCTAAAACCAGCTTGAAATGATAGAATTATCCAAAATAGGGCAGTCAATAGGGAGACAATACTGATGTTGATAAATCCCCACCACTGCCCCAAACTAACAAAAAAAAGGAGGCAAATAACAGGAATATAATCACTGAAAGGAAAGACTTCTCCAGAGGAGTCTGTCCAGCGATTGGGTAGCTGATGTGATGAAGGCATTATGGGAATGCCTTCAGCCTTACTGGAAAAAACATAGCCCTGCAACCACACAGCACTAAGGGAAACCACTGACTGAAGTGCTACTACAGCAAAGGAAAACCAGCATGTTGCTCTGCTTTGGTAAATTTGCACGGCCCCGTACAGCACCATGTAGACTTACAGGCTTTCATCCGGCTGTGTTTATGTGACACTACTCAACTTGCTAAGCCTGGTTGGGAAGAGCTGTAAACGTGGCCGTGCTGCTTCTGGACCTGACTCATGACACCCCCATTGTATTAAATCTAATTTTCTCAGAATAAGCCACAGGAAAGCAGCCTGTATTCCTTAGCAGTTTGTATGACCAGCCAGCCCATGCCATCTGATACCTTGATACCTGCCTACAATCAGTAAGAAATTAACATTATTTATTCTGTCTTAAAACACATTCCAATTCTTTGATTCTTCAGATAATGGGGGTTTTTCCTCCCTACAATTTTTTTTCTCGTTCTTGTCCATATCTTTTGTCTCAATTTCTTACATACCCTTGCCATTGCTTTGCCTTCCTTTGATTTCATATTCTTCTAAATCTCTTCCTATTGGGTTAGCTCTTTCCTCCCCTCTTTCTTTTCTTCCTTCTCTCTGTGAAAATTAAACTCTCTCTAAGCCACCCCTTGACCCATTCTCTGATAAGTTTGTTTTATAGAAACACGCAATTAGACCCGAGAGATGTCTTCCCCTTACCAGCAGGCCTTTTATTTTACTTTCCTTTGAAGATTTCTATACAGTCATTACTTTAATTGGGAATAGTGTAATATTTTTCACCATTACCTCAAATCGCTACTTCAGTTCTGCGTACCCTTTTCCCCCTTCCATCAGTTCAGAAATATAAATGACAAATTCCTGTCAGAAACCAGGGCTCTGCTCAGCCACAACTATTTTTGAAAGTTTACCTCGTTTAACTGCTTTATTTGAATCTTCCATTCCCTAAAGACCTTGGTCCTCAACCCGAAGCGGCCTCTCCTCCCCTGTTGCTGGTGCCGGGGTCTCTGTGAGGAGAGCTGGGGCTGCCCCACACCGGACACAGCCGGTTCCAGCCGGTTCTGGCTGGTTCCA
>JAOXJK010000051.1:23912512-23937561 GCA_025774025.1 Xenus cinereus | reverse complement strand
GTTCAGCCTGGAGAAAAGGAGGCTGAGGGGAGACCTTCTCGCTCTCTACAACTCCCTGAAAGGAGGGTGTAGAGAGGAGGGGTCTGTCTCTTCTCCCAAGTCACGGGCAATAATCCAAGAGGAAATGGCCTCAAGTTGCACCAGGGGAGGTGGTTGGATAGTAGGAAAAATGTTTACACTGAAAGGGTTATTAAGCATTGGAATGGGCTGCCCAGGGGTTGAGGCACCATCCCTGGAGGTATTTAAAAGACAGGTTGACGTAGTGCTTAGTGACATGGTTTAGTGGTGGTTTTTTATCAGCGTTAGGTTGATGGTTGGACTAGATGATCTTTAAGGTCCCTTCCAGCCTAGACAATTCTATTCTTGAATGATTTTATTCTATGATCTTTATTTCGACCCACAAGTTTTTCCACCTTTTTTCCCCCCGTCCTTTTGAGGAGCAGGATGCAGAGCCCCTTGGGCAGCAGCCGACAACCAGCCAAGGTCAACCCACCACAAGTATCCTTCTTTGATTTGCTTCACCATCACTTGTTTGAAAGCTTTTGGTTTTGATTCTGCCTTTAGCAGCCAAGTTCCAATTTTCCATCCAGGAAAATCAGTAAATAAAAATCCGTCAAACTCTTCAGGTTCCTGGTCTAGTGTCATATAAAAGAAAAGGTTCAGACAGAAGTACAAAAAGATTATTTCCTTTTGTCTCCACAGAAGGAGAAAAAAAGGGAATAAAGCACGTAATTAAAATGATATAGCAAGGGTATTTGACATAAAATGAGAACCAAGGGTAAACTCCATATATTGAAGTAAAAGCATTGATTCAAAACAAACCACAAAAAGTATTGACTACATTGACTAAATCAGAAAGAAAACAGAAGACAGAAAACATAGATGTCTCCCTGAACAGAACCAATGGACCTTCCAAACAAATATGTGCACATCTTTGAGTACTTCTACCGCAGCCTCACATGAGCAAACACGTATCCTTCAGTAAGGGCACAAGGATGGATGGGAATATCCCCATTTCCTCTTCACTATCCAGACTCCTGCTCCTCAAATCATCTTCCTGTACATTCCATTATCCTATCGTCTCCTGCCAGTCCAAGACACAAGGGCCCTGCGCTCATCTTTCAGATTGCAGTCCTGACTCCACTCTGGCTCTACGGAACAAAGCAGAGACTCGAATACTTGAAAAATACATTTTGAGAATTATTATATATTCTGCTCTTTCCCCTATCCTCTACTCCTTATCAATATTTCCAGTAGTAAATGCCCTCTAGAGAACTCAGCAGCAACCAGCCCCACCTCTAGGAAAGTGAGGATTCATGTGTTGTCATGGCTTATGAGCACATGAACTATAAGTCTGCAATAAGAGTAACGATTTCATTAGAGAGGATTGAAACTATTTGGTCTCCCAGAAAATGACTACAGGGATGGTGTGGAATGAAGCAGGTTTGCAAAGAAACAGAGCTTTAAGCCACCAATATCTGCTTCAGGTAAGGAGAACAGAGGCTCTTACCATTGTAAAAAAATAAGCTCTGGAAGTTGTCCCAGTGCCTGCTAGTAGCTCAGATGAAATACCCAACTGTCAAAATGCTCAGGCACCATCCTGACTTGGAAAATCAGATATTTTATGGTATCTCCAGTTAGTGATGTACATAAGCCAACACTTGAGGTAGCTAAGCCATAGCTTGAAGTCATGGACAATAAAATTTGTGCAAATGCCAAATTTTGCTCTGGGCAGCATTCCCTTAAGGGGAAATATAACACTCAGGGGAAGATGCTTACTTGTCCCACTGCTGCAGGAAGCATTTGGCTGCTGCAGATGAGGGATGCAGCCCTAGAAGCAAAATACTGACAAGTTAACAGACTAGCTCTCAAATGCCTTGTTGATGAAAATAGAACTGGAAGTTATTTATAGGAATATCACTTCTAGGAAAACAATGCTGTAAGTTACTGTATAGTTGTTTTTATACTCAAAGTTACCATTGTTAAATATACACTTCGGGCTTTGTTTTGTTTTTTCAAAATCTAAACTATGCAAAATCAGTGCAAAGGTTTCATAACTACTCTTAAAACATGAAATCAATCTGGGAACATTTACTATTTAAATTGGCAAATCCTCTACTGGCAACCAAACAGTTAAAGAAAAAAAAAGGGGAAAAGAAAAGCCTTAAAAGACTCAAGAGAATTAGCTGTTGCTAAAACAATTTTATGGTCCTTTCCACTTCACTGGAGGTAGTTTGTATGGCTGACTGGAATCTATTCAATGCTGTCAAACATCTAACACTCCCATAGCTAGACGCCTTACAATGAATAACAAGCAGTCTAGCTGCCAATATGCTGGAGCTGCATTTTTTACCAGGGACTGGACCCTAACCCAGCAACACTCTAACTTCATTGTTTGATGCCTTGTTAATTTATAAGACCAAAAATTACCCACAACAAACACAAGTGCCACAATTCTAAAGCACCGCAGCTACAAAATTCATCCTATTTAATAAACCGCAATGCAGAAAGTCCGGTTCATAAAAAACCTGCACATCTATTTTCTCTTTTATAGCTTAAATTGAAAATAACACTTAATTTCAGTAGATGAGTTACACAATCTAGGGAGGCTTACAATAGGTGCCCGGACTAGAATCAATAAAGAAAGGAGTAGAAACAATGAATAAAGCGTTTCAAAACTCCTGCTGAAACGCTAAGTACATCGTCTGTCATCCTGAGTATCATCATTTCCATAAATATTATCCCAACCATTGATTGTCTTGCTCAATATTGTGCTTGAAGCAAAACCCTGGACTCTTACCATATTTACGTCCTTCATCTTTCAACTGTAATAATGATGAAGCGCTGACACCAGAGCCCTGTTCCAAGCAAGGCAGAGAGCGCTCAGTGACAACGCCGTCTCTGTGAAATAACGACTGTGCCATCTTGGCAGCTTTATGATTATGGCTTTGGTGGAACTTCTATTCTGCAGCTCATATCCTGCCATCAGAGCCACGTAAAGTCAAACAGGACACGGACATTATGACTTAGGGTATGTTCTTGCATTTGCCACTTTGGGGTGAAAACAAGCTTCATTCTGACCATGTATTTAATTTTTCTTTTTACACAGGTTATGACTCTGGGTTTTGTTTGTCATTATTATTTTAATAACATTACACTTGGCTGTAGGGTGTACAGAATCTAATTCTCTAGGAACCAAAAGGTGATGAAAAATTTAAGAGCCTCAGTTTGGCAAACAAAGTGAAGCAAAGCAGCTTCAATTGAGAAAAAAAAAGTTATATCATGCAGATACATAGCTCTCTGAGAAACACTAAAGTCAAATCAATAGTAGAACTAATAAGCTCATTCTAACTAAATAAAAATAGATGCTAAATGAACTAGCCTTTTAGAACTAGAGTTGATTATCCACACTCAAAAAAGATGCAGCTTCATTTGAAGGAGTGAAGAGGCGGGCTGTGGATGTTAATGCGTGCCCGTGTGCTGGCGTAGGCTCCTGTTAGTATTCGCAGCACTTACCATCACGGAGGCGCAGGCTTAATGCTCCTGCAGTGGCCAAGGACGCTTGCTTCATCAGCCAGGCACTTTTAAGTATGGATTTAGAATTAGTATCAGTGGTTTATCATTGGTTTTGTTAAGAAGAAGACAAAAGTGAAGTCATAAAATGTACTTTGCAGGAATCTATTGCCTTGTAAAATTATTTTCCCTAAACGAAGACGGTAGCCATAATGCAAAGTGAATAATTATTTTTTCACTACACTGCTTAGGCCTCTTGTTCTGAAAGCTGGCTACTATTTCTTGCCTTTACATTTAACCTGCTACCCTTACTCTCTACATTTAGATAACATACTGGCCGTACACCTTACATTAGTATGTGCCTGCATACTGCAGAATCGTGCAGAATTTCATCTGTTCTGAACCAACATGCATGCAAAATCTCCTGAAAACACTCACCTATATACTAGCTTAACAGCATTTCTGGGACCACAAACACACACAAATACCTGACACGTTTTCCACAAAC
Organism: Xenus cinereus; assembly: GCA_025774025.1. Classification (NCBI taxonomy): domain Eukaryota; kingdom Metazoa; phylum Chordata; class Aves; order Charadriiformes; family Scolopacidae; genus Xenus; species Xenus cinereus. Next base: position 23,933,540 of record JAOXJK010000051.1, on the reverse strand, counting down.
ACCTTGGCCATAAGACTAGTCCAAACAAGTTTATCTCGATTGTAAACAAAAAAAACCCCAACAAACAAATGGTGCCATGATCCCTCTCAAAACCAGAAGCCTTTGTCAGAAGGCAGCAACCCCAAATCGCTATCATTCCCAAAACTTTAATCACAGTACTTAACCACAAATGGTTAATTACAAGCAGAGCTGGTCTCGGACCAAAAGCTGTTAAAAAGCTAAATCCATCAACTCCATCGATATGAATGTTGAACATAAAACTTTCAGGTTACATGTTTACACTAAATACAAGATTTAGAGAACTGGAAGTAGAACTTGAATACTGCTCTGCCAGGCAGAAAACAGCTTTTTATCTTACTACAGATTAATGACTTGTTAATAGTGTGGTTAAGCACTATCAGCAAGTCAGCAGTCAGTTGGGAGGTAAGATGTGACTTGTGATGAAATGCCTTTGGGTATGAAGAGACACGTACATCCAAATGAGTGATGACTTCTGCAAAAGCAAACTTAAGTCTATGCAATTTATGTAAAACCAAATTCTTAGCTATACGTTTAGTCAAATAACATGACAGCTGGATAATACCCAGTAAATATCTCTCAGAATCAGCTCAATTGTAATTGCATGAGGTTATTTTTTTTTATTCCTACACTGATTTATAATAACTTAGACTTTTGGAAATATATGTATTTCATTTCAGTCTACTTCATATTCACATTATTCTCTGCATAAATACCAAATTTCAAGGAGTTTCATCACTACAGATGAGATGATCCTCAACACCAGGAAATCAGGCTACTCTTTGGTATCAAACATCTGCATGGAAGAGAACTATCATTAGCCAACACGGGCCAGAAAGCTCCTTGCATCCCCTTAAAGAGCTGTTCAACGCTACATGAGCTCTAATTCTCTAGAGGACTTTTGTAACAGATGGGAATGAGGCAAATACATTAAACAATTTAGATTATTATTTCCAGAAATCCTTCTACAGTACTCAAGAAGTGTCAAAATGCTTTTCAATCAAGCAAATAGCACGTGGCAAGACTTACAAAGCTGACTACAAGAATTAGATGCTTATATTCCATGAAATTCAGCTGATTCCAGATATGTAGTTCCACTGCTCATTTTTTTAAAATTAATTCATGACTGACCATAAGAGGAGAGCAGTATCTTAATATGTATAAAGCCCAAGAGAAAATAAAAAAATACTTAATGCAGACATATCTTTATGTATTATACCACTGTGAAAACCATTCTTTCACGTTTCGCGCAGAACTGGGTTGCTACATTAAAAGGTGTGCCTTCAGTGCAATTCACAAGGGCTCCTCCCGTCCCTGGGTTCACAAAGGATTTGAACCTGATGTACATGCACATGACTGTGGTTCACGAGAACAAAATATACAAGGTCATGCCTTCACCGAAAGTGATTGTGTCATTCAAGATCATATCTGCAAGAAACAATGACTAAATCAGACAGCTTCAACAGGGCAACTACTCCGGCTCCTTGAAGATCATTTACAGATACCTCATCGTAGTCAGGCATTTCCTCCACTTTCTGTTTTCAGAGAAGGTAAGTGCTTAGAAAAAGCGAAATATAATTTCAAATAACATTTCTATTACAAATACTGCACAAACATAGCTTTCCCTGTATGATTTTACAGTTACTTTCAGCAACCTAACCACAAGGAATTGTATATTCTGCTTTAACCTCTGCAAAGTATGGTTCTTATACTTATTGACAGCTGGTGTTGATCATTTGAACTGGAAAACCTGGAGGAAGGAAGCACCTGAGTTCAGCTCTGAGTGTTCTCCAAAGTCTCCAGGAGTGTTTTATGACACTGTTCAACGTCTTTAATCAAGTAGTTCATTACTGGCTGGCAGAAACTCTTTGTTGCTGTGAACTCACTCAGCACAAAGTTATTTTGTTCATAGTACTGCCATTTCCTTTTCAAATTTGTAAGGTTACTGTGCATCAATCTCCTGCTGCTGTAAGTTTGGCAGTCTTTTCTCTAACCTTTTATTTTCCTAAGGGTGACCGTTTTAAGGGGTCTCGGGTCTTTTATTTCTCAGGATTGTTTTTTCTTCTCCATTCCTAATTATTTCAGACCAGCTAAATTATTTTCTGTAAGCCTTCCATACATTGCTGAATTTTTACCAGAAGATTTATGGCAAGATTTTTTACTTTCTTTCCAAGTGCCCCCCTGCAAGTTCTGGCTCAAGCCCACCACAGCAATGCGGGCATTTCGGGATATACCAAATATGTTCTTTCAGAGGCAGACGCCCCTTTCCATCCTTAAAGGGAACCCAGCAAATATCTACATAGTTTCTTGTTCGGTACCAAAGGTATTATTATCTGCTTCTTTGCAGTGATTACTTTTCCCAGCTAAATGCAACATTAAATCTTTGCAGCTTCCAGTTGGCTAACCAAATACTAACCATTCTTTCCTTGCTTCTATAAGCATAGCCTTTTCTATCTTAGACTCCGTGTTGCGTCCCAGCCCTCTCCAACTCCACTGGCATTCCCAGTCTCACTCACCTACAGATTAACTACCTCAGATAACTACAGGTCTTCCCTGAATTCACCTGCAAAGCAACCACATTCTTTAGTGCTAAGTACCACGTAGTGGTCAGGAAGAACAATTTCAAAATCAAAACATTAATGGTGACGCAATACAAGCAATGAGAGGAACATATTTAACAATGGCTTCAGGGAAGCAAGTTTAGAAGCCACTGGAGAGTGATGGGCGTGTATTTTAAAACTACCTGCTACCTGCTTTGCAACAGGAATAAATTTTTTAAAACGACCAATGGGAGGAGATTGATGGACCAGCCACCAAGAACTACCTGTAAGTATTTTCTGTTGAATTTTTTTGAATTGCTTTAAGTTTTAATTTGCTGTTAATTCTATGTAATTTGCCTCCCTGGCTCTCAATTACAACCCTAATTGCAAATGACCACGGCAGAAGTTGCTGGGCAAGCATGGAAAGCCTAACTTCTCTGGCTTGTCTTCATCACCAAGGACAATAGTCCCTGCTACAGGTTTTCACCTTCTCGTGCCTTCCTTGCCTTTCCTCTGAGCAACATAGTATTTTTAAGAAACACCACTCAAATGATCTATCAGAAAGGGCCATCAGGTCATCCCTTTTATTCCAACCTTAAGCTAATCCCCTTTAAAGCAAAACTGGCATTTAGTGGATATCTTCTCAATATCACTCATCCTTCTCCTTGATGTCCTCACAACTTGTGGAAGGACTGCTATTGATTTCTTTGGGATTTTGATCAGATTTTTTTCTCTCACAGTCACTAATTCTGTTCTTCCTGACACTCCTGAAATTCCTAGCATCGTGCATCTTAAACATCCTTCACTTCCTATGTTTCTCCTGCCTCTATCTGCTTCTCTTCCCAAATTTTATTCTTCTAAATTTTTTTATATCACTTTTATCATATTAATTGGTAACCTCATCTCTAAGAAGTTAATCAGCTCAAGGCACAGACCTTTCCGCTTTCTCCTAATGCCTGATCTCTGATCATATCTAGGTTTTACAATTCTCCTTTACCGAGTCTTTTATTAGCTTTTGCTTTTATTACTCCAAGAAACACAATATGTTGGACTTCTGCCTTGTGTAACAATTGACCATTCTAAACATATTACATCTCTGGCTTTTTACATTCTCTTCATTTAATACATTTCCAGCCATTATAACATTAGTAAGACGGTAAGTACTTTACGCTTATGAACTTGATGCAGCAAGAACACAGAGGTATATGTGCCTTCCCATACTCCAATTCTTTCTGCTAACACACATGACTTTGCATTTTCCGCTATGTGGGCGGGCAGGCCGGTTTCACAACAAGCCACATGCAGGGTAGAAGTTGTAGCAATACCTGGGAAAAGCGTTTAAAAGAACAACAGGTAATTATGCATACAAATTCTATTGAGCTGAAGTGGAATTCAGACCATAAAACGTTTCTTCTTTGAAAATCTTGGCTCTGCCTTTCCCCTGACAAATGGAGCGCTAATACACACAGCAACGTTAGCAGTGCTGAATTTTTCTATTCTAAAGTGGTATTTCCATGTTGCCTCCTTGCCCTTTGAATTAAGGCACAGAGAAAAGTGCCAAATGCCAGGGCTGGCAGGCTCACAGCTTGCTGCTGAAGCGTGACCCAACAACTGCGAGTGACACACGCAGTCCCTGCCAGCCACCCATGCAGCACAGGTAAAAAATCACTATTTCTAGCAGCCCAGAGGGGACCCAGCTCACAGAGCTTGCCAACGTGGGCAAACGCATCTTACATGCTTAGATAATCTAGTAAAAGAAACAATCATCCTTCTGCTATTAGACCTCAAAGCCCTCCTCAGACACAGGGAAGCTGTATGTTCTATCCCACAGACAGAGGAGAGACAAATCTGTGTGTAACCATGAATTGCCAGAGCTAACAGGAAATCTGTACCTGAGCAAGGCATTGACTCGAGCTCCCTCCTGTTCAGCAGGAAACCTACCCCAGAGATCAGGAAAAAGCAGTGCTACTCTGCAAGCAAGATGACCAAGCTCCACTGAAGGTCAAAACTGCAGCACTGGGATATGTTCCATAGCTGTGGAGGTGCAGATTTATAGTTTGCAGGGCCATCAGATTCTATTCCATTTCTGATCCAACAGAAATCTTCCTTACCTCATATCACGGAATCATGGAATTGTCAGAGTTGGAAGGGACCTCTAGAGATCATCCAGTCCAACTCCGCTGCTAAAGCAGGATTGCCCAGAGCACATCACTCAGGACTGCATCCAGGTGGGTCCTGAAAATCTCCAGAGAAGGGAACTCCACACCCTCCCTGGGCAGCCTGTTCCAGGGCTCTGGCACCTCTGACACTGTAAAGAAGTTTTTCCTCATATTTGAATGGAACTTCCCATGTTCCAGCTTGTGCCCATTGCCCCTCGTCCTGTTACTGGGAACCACTGAAGAATCTGTCTCCATCCTTCTTCAACCCACCCTTTAGATACTTGTAAGCTTTAATAAGGTTTCCCCTCAGCCTTCTCCAGGCTAAAGAGTCCCAGCTCTCTCAGCCTTTCCTCACAAGGGAGATGCTCCAATCCCTCCATCATCTTTGTTGCCCTAAATACGTTATTCTGTTTCCAATACCTGTCCCCATTCATTACCCTCGGTCCACTGGAGATGGGCTGCAAGCAAGCCCTCACTCATCCTACACAAGCAACTGGAACACAGCCTCAGTGGGACTGGACTCCAGGGACAGTGCTCGATGCACTTCCCCGGAGTGTGAGCATGGACTTCAAAGCTGCCTCTCCTCCTCCTCGCATTTCAGTTGAGGGTATTTTACTTTCACTTTGAATTAAAAAAAAAAAATCCAAATAAAATTAAAACATCAGGAATGATGCGCAAATACAGAGTTGGAATACAACAATACACTAGAATGAATACAGGAAAAAATAGACCAGCTTTAAAACACAAAGACACAAAAAGAAAAAAAAAAAAAAAACCCAAACAAAACCACCCCCAAAAAACCCAGAGAAAATATCTCAATAATGATAAGGAAGGGTGAAAAAACTTGGTCTCTGCAGCTGGCACCAAGCAGCAGTCAGGGCTCCTTCCAATAGGAAAGACAATTAGATTCCAGCAGACAAACCAGAAAGTAATGATTATGATTGCTGATGCTGCAGAGCGTGGCTGGCCCGCATTAGGTTAAGTAAGCTGGATGGAAGCCAGTATTATCGAACAAATGGCACGGCACGTTCTGGACGAATCTGAGAAGAGATTACTAATATCTTAAAGGTGACCTTTCACACATGCCATCCCGGCAAATCAGGCAATTCTCTTGGCTATAATGGACGAGATCAGCAGAGGCCAGACTCCTGAAGTTATGCACTCATCATACAAATAGGATTTTTTTAAAGATATTTGTAATAATTGACTGCACCTCACTTGAGCAAAGCATCCTAAGTGCTTTATTGGTTTATTTCACCCTTTCCCCCTGTTTTAAAGGAAACCTAATCTAACTTTCCATTATTCATTATCATCCGGGCAGGCAGCAAGCTGAAAAAGAACTCTAATTTTTAGCCATACTGTCTATTAAAGAAAAGGTAAAACATTTCCTAAAAGGGCAGATGCATTAATTAAGGCTGCCTCGGGATAAATGAAAATTACTAGGAGTTCTCTGCTTTCCTGAATGAGGTTTCCATAGATTATTTATAATTGAATGAAACCAATTACACCATTTGTAACAGAAACTGTACACAAGTTAAACATTTCCACTTTAGCAGAAGCTCAAGAGCAAATCGCATGAACAGGGAAGGGAAAAGAGAAGGCATCTTCTTTTGTGAAAAAAACTCCCCCTACGTAAAATAAACAGTAAATACATTGGGTACAATTCCCCTTCCCCAAAAAGGACCCTAGTGTAATTGAGAATCAGGCCCTGGATTCCGAGAAGCCATCTCACAGCCGGAAATCCTGAAGCTGTAGATTGAACTCCTTTCCGTTTCTTCAGAGAAGGAAATACAGCTTAATTAGGCTCAATTTTCTAAATAATGGTTATCCTCTGTAACTAATCAGTAAAGTTTTAATCAGTATCAGACTAAATACTTGCTCAAATAGCTGAACACGAACATGCTCCATCTTCAAAATATAATCTTACCTTGCTGACAACTGAAAAGCTACAAGTCTGAGGATAACACACTGGTGTATAGTTTTTATTTTCAAACAGAAAACGTCCTTTGCTCTCTGACAGAGCGCTCCCTAAAACAACACACAATCTTCTGTTCACAGAGATTTCACTAGTGAGAGAAAACAAAGACACCTTTGGGGAAAAAATGAATTGACGCAGTTTCGTACACAACAGCGCTTTCTGAATTCACTCTGAACAGAACGAAAAGTTTTAAAGTTACTGCTAGGGAAGTGAAAAAGACCTTAATGAAATTATTTGAATAGCCATTAAAGAAAACCCTCAGCCTGAAAGACACTTCAGAGAGAATTCTACTTCCACAACAGCTAAAAGCAACACACTGATTGACTTCATCTGTAATTATCTGATACTCACCTGGATTATGAATTTTACCCCATCAGAAGGCTAAGCAAGTGCATATTAATGACAAGGCTGACAAATGTAATGCAGAATTATGTTTTAGCATTTTGTCACATGCTGCACATATTGCAGGAAATATCTGTCAGACATTTTTTGCTGCTGGTAGCCAGAAAGCTTAGCTTTATTCCTAATTACTTCTGTGTAATCGGTAATGAATCCATGCAATAATTTCAGAGGTATCTATCTATAGTGAGATAAAACTAATATATCTAGTAATAGCGTACTTTGATTTTCATTTCCCTCCTAGACTCGCATAAAAATAAGATCTCAGGGAAAATCAGAGCAGATGCAAGAAGATTGTTCATTTTGGTTTCTAGGGGTAACACTGCTTTATGGGACACATGATGTCTCTAAAACTCAACATTAGCATGAGGAAGACCTGCTGTTCCACACTGCATGGAGGCTCCAATCCCTGCTGTGCACCATCCAAGAACCTGGACAAATCTTAGCTTCATTTTTCATGTTTATCATTGGGTGTCAGACAAACTACCAGACACAGGTGTCATTGATGAAAAGAAAGGAGAACCTGAGGCAATGTAAGCTGAGATAACTACAAATATAAAGTGAAAATTTTATCAGATTAGTAGAAGTGGTTGGAGTTTTTTATTATAATCTACAGATTATACTGACTGTAAGTCTCCATCTCTGTCAGGTGATCTAAATTGAAGAGAAGTGTAATATTAGGTGTCTTGGAAGGTTACAAATACACAGGCATTTTTCCCCTAGTAAAATAATTCCTTCCTTTGGAATACCCTCTGCCATAGCTTCTTTCTGTAGACTCTTTGAAGTCTTTTTTTCTCTTACATAATATGATGACCAGAGTCCAGCACAGGAATTAAATTTTTAGATCTGTGCATTTCGTTCTCATTTGTTCTCTCCAAGGATTACTTTCCTTTCAAGACAGGCAGATCTATCTGCATTTTTTAGATTAGTTTTTGCCCTGCTTAAGGCCACACCACTACATTTTTTTCCACTGACAGTCATCTTAAACTTCATAGAGATGTAGCCAGCTGCATCATTAGTCATTTCAATAATTTCTGGTCTAATCTTCAACACCTTGAGAGAACACCTGACATTCATATGCTGCTATTATTTATGACAGTTCTACAATCCCCATTCTTTCCTCCTTAACCTACCACTTACAAAAGTGGATCCCCTTAAAGTATATTTTTATCTTTTACTTATGTAAATGCTGTCAAGTAAGTTTGACTTTTTTATGGTCTTCTTTCAACTTTTGTATGACACGTGTACTCATTATAGACCCATACTACCTTTCTGATGTCTCAGTCAACACAAAACTAAAAGGACTCTAAAATTATGAAACAGTTACTGTCTTTGCCTTGATTTAGAAACCTACTCTTCTAAACCCTTATACTGATTCCTGTGAAACATCCCCACACGCTACAAATACTCACATGCCAGGGGAACACTGCTCCTAGAACTACAGAATCAGATATTTTAGAGTATGAAAATACATTGTTCATATGAAGTATAATATATCCCAATTTTTTTGTTCAGAAAGTTCTGCAGACAAGCCGGAGCTATCTGCGTTACAGGGCTGCTTCTCAAGGAACAAACTTCCATCCCTCCTTTCATTTCAAAGCAGACTCTACTGAACCCCATGATAATTATCTGTAATGTTTTCCATGGACTATTAAACAAAGTTCTAGTTGAAGCCTAAAAACTGGTGCAAAGACAACACCGACTTGTTTAAATGTTTATTCATCAAATAATGAAAGTGATAAATGGGAGCAGAGAATAATTAGAGGGCACTTACCGTAGCGGAGAGCTGCGGCCCATTCAACTGTGCATGGAGGATGGCTTCATTGATGGAGTTCCGGATTCCCGTCAGTGCCGTTTCCAGATCATGCGAGGCAGCCATTTCATTAGTCAGATATTCCAGCGTGGAGATGTACTCCCTCCATTGTGCATCCAGTTCCGACACGCTGGCCAAACAGCCCCTCATTACGTTGAGACAATATCCGACACAGGGCCTGATTAGCGTCAGGCCCTGGCAGTGGGGGCAGTACTGCATCCTCACTAGAGCTCTGCTACATTCCTTGGTGAGGGCGGCATGTTCAGTAGTATTTATCACTTCGATGCCCAGACTGAGGGCCTGGCTGAGCATCCTGCTCGCCCAAAGAGATTTCGACAGCTCTGTAACCATGTTTTTAGAATAGCGTCCAAACGGATTTATGTCTTGCCTCGTGAGCCTCAGACACTCTGTATAGTCCTCTGATAAATCTGTAATTCCTGGGTTTATTAGTCGACTGTACACCAGAGGAAAGAGACTGTCAAAGAACCGTAATACTGCACTTTCCACTGTAGTCTCTGCGCCCAGAATGTAGAGAGAGAGGTCTGTAAAGAGTTCTTTAACAGGCTCTGCTGCTTCTTTTGCCATAGGTCTGTAAGCTGTCTCAAACAGGGAACTTGTACGGTTTTCAGCAAAGCGAAGCAACGACTCAAAGGCCTCTAAAAAAGGGACAGGGGAGAGAAAGAACCAGAGGTTAATAACAAGCACCTGTCACCGTAGTCGCAGGACTAATATTGTCCTGAACAGGAGTATCAATAGTTACAGGAAATCTACGATACGAATACACTAATAGTTAATACCGCTTTCATCAGCCATATGATTAAAAAGGCACATAAACATTACACGTGCACAATAAAGGCAACACGTAATACACAAATGTTTTCATGAAAAAAAAAAAAAAGTCTGTATTCTCAGTAGCTGGACCCTGACCCAAACTCTCGAGGTCAACGAAGGACTCCCACAGACTGCAGTGAGCACAGGCAGGGTCTAAGATGGCTTTTGTAACCAACACTGCATTTGGGCAGTTCAACCAGGGACGTTTCCAATACATCCCTCTACGTACGTTCCAGTACACAGGGAGACTGCAACATTTTCAATGTTCCTACAGAACTCCAAAGAAGAAGAATTGAATAGGCAAAATTGTTTACGTGATGAAAGTCTGGAACTGTTAGACAGAGGAGGAACCGTTTAACAGGCGGGGTCTGTAACACCATCACACTATCTCTGCCGCGCTGGACTGGATAAATAACCATAAAATATCCACACTTAATAAAAGGGTGAAAATTCATATTCAGACCTTGAAAAGCTATAATACGTAGTGAAGTCAGAGAAGAACATTTCATAAGCACACAGAAATGCCGAGCCTCATTCATGAGTTGTACTTTTCAACACAACTTTGAAATGTTTTAATAATTCAATAGTTTATGGGAGCAGTATCCTGATAACGTAACAGCTTAAAGCTTTTCATTCCAGGTGATCTAGTGCTATGAAATCCTCCATCAAGAACCGGAAAAAGCATAAGGCATTCATGTCCTCCTACAATCTGTCTCGGTTGCTAAAACACATACCTGCACAGATTTGGAGATATGATGTGCAGAGTAAATACACGGTGGAAAGAAGGACCAGACAACGATGACTCACAACCAGCAGCCTCAGATATGCTGCTGGAGAGCAGCTCCATGGAAGCTTGAGAGATAACTGAATGCAAGCAGAAGTTGAAGCTTTTGTTTTACAGAGCTCTGAGTGGGTGGCTGAGAGGCACTTCTAGCAAAGTACGAGTCAAGGATGAAGGAAGGATTCTGTGTGAATACATTCTCTCCCTGTTAACATCAGCTAGGTCTGGACACCAGCCAGTGCTTGGACAGGACTTGACATCAAGTCCGCTATGAACCAAAACGAAATCAAGGTAGCAAAACAGTACCTTCTTTAACTACACCATTTTTGAGTGTCCTAAGAAAAAAAATAATATAATTTAAGGAGTGCCATGATTAACACATATCAAATTGCAGAAGGCAAATACTAAACACCCAAAACACTGATTGGGGTGCTAAGATTGGAGTAAAGAAGGGATCAATTCCCATGATTATTTTTAACAGCACAAAAGTCAGTAACCCACACCATTCCCACTGCTTTCTTTGGAAGCTCTGCAACAATAAGCCTCTGAGATAAATCATTCTTGCACTCCTTTGGATGGCGAGTAGTTCCAGTCAGGGCAGGAGACCTATCACTTTATACCTTCTGAGGACCGGCCAGAGAGTGGTTTTTGGTCTAATCCTACTCCACATTCATCTGAACATCATCACTCACTGCAATGTAACGCAAACCAAAGTCGCTCAAAGATCAGCCCAGCAAAGGAGCAGATACAATCCTGTAGATCGAGATCAGCACACACTGGCAAAGTCTTGTAGAAAAGCCTGCTCAGTTCCTTCCTCTCTTACATCTCCACAGGAAACTAACTTGCTTGTTATGATAAGGATTACAATCCCTTTACCACAGAGGGTGATTTAACCAGACAGGTAATACAACATCTCTCACTGTACATGAAATCATTGGTATTTTACACACACACACACTCTCTGTATCCTTCTGCCAGAGAATCACTTCAGTGTGCCCACTGGTATTACAACTAATACTCTGGAAGTGCTTATAAAATCCTAAAAATTAAGAATTCAGATACACTTCAGTTGAAAAAGAAGAAAGTTCATTCTCAAGTTGAGAAAAACCTTGCCAAGTTTCAGGATGAAGCAGATTTTTACAGCTGAAAAAAATTTAGAAAATTGGATTTGGGATGGAAATATCGACAGAACCTAAACTGTAGTGCAGTTAGCTGTGTGCTACTGCACTATTAAAAGGTTTTTTTGTTTGCCACATCAACTCCCTGTGTTTATTTCTAGGGAAAACCTAAACACCATTTTTATCACGCTAAAAAAGCCATGGAAATATTCAAAACATGTATGAAACAGTATTTTAAATTTCCTCCTTGAAGTACACTCTCTTTCTCCCTCACAGACGTTCAGCTCACCATGACATGATAGAGCAGGGACTGTCTCCTACAATACCGATGGGCTTATGCTTTGGCTTTACCTTCCACACCCATAAAGGCTCAACTGCAGCCATCACCCGCACCTGAAGACTAAATGAAATGCATTTTTAAATGTTCCTTATTGTCCCGAGAAATAACTGCCCCAGTGAAAGATAAGATCAAAACCGTCAATAACAACGTACATCCCTGAAAATTGATTTCAGCAGCTTCCCGGGATACTAGGTAGTAGATTACAAACCATGTAGCATTTTATTTTCAAACCTCTCAACTGTGAAAATTCTGCATTATTCTGAGACAAGTATGAAATCAAAATATTTAACAGTGCCATTTATTTCTCACCGTATAAGAGAAAAATTGTGATGGTATATAGCTTCCTTCCTTCTGCAAAAAGAGCCCTAACACAAGAAGTATGGTATAAAAAAGTATTTCTGCTGATTGTAGATGTGCTGCAAACACCCATAAGGTATCATTCACTTCCTTATCACCACTGGTCAGACACAAAAAATGACTCATGCTTGCAGGCACTCTAGCAATGACATTTAAGAAGGAAATATGTAGGTCTTTTTTCATTGTTATAAGGCATTAAGAGAAGTTTGAGACAAATTACTAGATCGGTTGGATGTTCTCAGACTTTTAATCAGAAATAATGGGGCTTCATGTAGTCAAACAATTTTGTAAAAATGGACAGCTTGCATTCTGGTTGTACAGAGCAGACAGCCTTAGCATCCTGTTTTAAAAGTAATTAATTACATGCTTTCAGTGCACCGTGTATGCTACTTTGTATGGAGTTTCTAAAACCAAAGAAGGTTTACCACTATCTGAAAAAACAGGTTCTCATCTGTGCAGTGAAAAACAGCAACCTTTAGACATTTATGAACTTGCAAAAAGCTGAATTCTAAGCTTAAGCATACACTGGGAGAAACATTTGATCATCCTTCATAGCTTTTGGCTTCAAGCCCCTCACTAGCAGCATACGATGTACTATAAATTGTAAATATATTGATTCTGAACAGAAATAAGCCATAACCAAAATAATCCAGAATTTGATAGAAACATTATGGCTTTTTTTCTTTCTTTAGTATTAAAATAAATAGGAGGGTGGAGAACAACCTTTGTTCTCGTGTTCCTCAAAAGCCCCTTTTTTGATTTAAGACTACAGGGAAAATGAAACAACAGCCAGCTTTGGGTTTTGAGCTAACGCACTGGTAACCACTTAATTAAAGCCAGGCAACATCAGCTTCCACGGGGAGAATTTTGTTCAAACTGTTTATCACGCACTCGCAAAACACTTGACACCAGCAGTGATGTGTCCTGTGACAGTCAAACACAGCTGATCACACACAGCTCACCTCACCTCTGGAAACTCCACATCTGAACCGCTGCTGTTTGAAAATTAGCTTTTGGAGCCAGGCCCAGTTATGAGAAGATGCCGCACTGGTTTTGCTGCTCCACCGGGGGCACACACAGCTAACCGGTTTGCATGCTGGGCTTCTCGCCTGGTTCCCAGCATTCACATACACTAAATATTGTATTATGCTCAGTCTAACACACCCAGATGGAAAAACATTCCTTTGCACGTATAGCATACGTGCTTACCCGTCATGAGCACGGCACAGCTTGGTGTCGAGGGATAGCTTCCTTCTGACAGAGGATGTTCTACTGCTCTTAAACCAGCCAGCAGCTACATTTCATATCCCTAACGCAATAAGAATCACAAAGGGTTCCTGACTTATCTCACACCAGCTCGTGCGTCAGTGTAACACCACTGACTTCTTCAGTGGGATTTAATCCTGATTTAAGCCCATTGTATGTCAGAAGAAGCTGCAGAATTTGAGTGTTTCTGCTAAAGAAATCTTCTAAAAGATAGTGCTACAGAGAGAAACAGATCTAGGGAGCATGTATCAGTCAGCCCAACACTGGTGTGCCACCATTTTCCAAAGACTTCCTCTATTTTTTTCCACCACCTGGAGGTCTATTAGGGGAAAGAACAAGGAGGTATTAAGTAACAGTACAGACAAAGAAAAAATATCTATTATTGTAACTACAGCTTTGACTAGTTCCTCATGTCATGTAAACACCACATTCAACAACTTACACTAAGTCACTTCAGCAGGAATACCTTCTTGTATTTTTCAATTGCTGACATCTCTATTTTAGTGCAGTCGGGCGCAACAGCTCTCCAAGGCTATGTCCAGGCCACCATCCCTTCTCCTGTGGCCTTATCCTTAGGACAAGAACCAAGGATGCAAAACTGTCACACACCAATTTGCCACTCTTTCTGCCACAAAAACCTTTCTGGGTATGCTCTGAGGGACTGTTGATTTTTTCAGGCTCCCAGGCACATGGCAACATGGCATTAAGGAAGGACCTCAACAGAATGATCCACTGAAGCGTACAGCGAGTCCGCACACGCATGGCAGTACGAGAGCTTGCATTCCGGATCGCCTTCATCTCATAAACCCTAGATTTCTTACAGTGCTTGATGGTCAGCAGATACGGTCTCAGGGAATACACACAGATGGGAGTTTTCCAAGCAAATCTGGGTTGACATATGATAGCCATACACAGAGAAAGTTCATTGGCTTCCCCCTCTTATAGCAGATCTTCAGAAGCTATTGAGATCCTTATTCTGTAAGCAGCTATAGGGTTCAGATGGGGAGCATTAGGAGAGGCTAAGCAACTTTCAACTTGCTGGGTTATGAATCAGTCCAAATCCATATTCTTTTCTTTCCACAGGTCCAACACAGGACTGTTAGCATGGGAATCATTTTCCCAAAAATTAAGTCAATCAAAGCACCAGACACCTCTGTGCACAGAGGACCATTCCTGTCGCACAGTAGCTGAGGCTCAGATAGAGAGGCCCTACTGTTTGGACCCTCATCTCTTCAAAAACCAAAGTCATAAAACAGAGTGCAAACCACGACAGGCACGTGTGAAAGGAAAGTTACTGTCACTGCCCTCGTGCCTCTGTGTGTGACTCAAAGCTGGTGCCTCTCCTGTAGAGCTGACAAGGTTAAGACCACCCTGCAAATGCAATGCCTCTCCACTGCACTGATACACTCAGCGATAATTGAACGCACACTGAACTTAACTTTAAAAAACTCACAAACTTATGAAAAAAAAAGGAAAAAAGAAAAAGGAAACCATTATGTTATAAACATTGCTGAAAAGATTTAACAATGTTCAATAAGCCAGAAGTAGAAGCAAACACTGAAACCATCTCTACGGAAATAACATCTGTGTACATTTTAGATTTGAGTGTAATCATGAAAGGAGAATGACAAATTTAAGTAGCTCCATTATTTGTTTGGTCTCTCAGGACCACACTAATATTTGGCTCCTTTCCCTTCAACATCTTGCATTTGTTACAGAGTTACGGGATAAATGAAAGCTACAGTTTGTTGAACAATAGCTTTTTTCTTTTAATGCTTTCAAGTCCATTGAATCTTCTGCATCTTTATGGTTTACCAAAATAAAGGACACCGTATTAATATTTTGCAGCCGTAGAATTTAAGTACATATTATTTGCAATTTGATGCACAGAGAACAATGCACACAGCAGAAAAACCACACACAGACACACATCTACATGAGACAGAAGTGATAAAATTCAGAGTTCTACTTTTTTAGACATGCAATGATCTCTAAACATATTTAAAAAATAAGAACAAAGTACTCAAAAAGCATCATTAAACAATATGAACAGGTGGGGTGGTGCTTTCTTTTTTTTTTTAGATCATAAGATTACTTTAAAAAAGAATGTACGTGCAAAAAAAATTGTGCCATGTTTGCAAAGACATAACCTGGAATCCATTAATTCATAAGTTGCTTTTATAAACAAATTCTTGTAACTTTCAGCTTCATTTCTATTTTCTAACATTTTGCTGGTAGCAAAGAATGTAAAATACTGGAATTTTCCTTCTGATTTATTCTGAATCATTCTGCTGAACACAGGGCCAAAGCTTTTTATTAATACCCTGCTTTCTATGTGTTTTACTGTTCTTCAAATGGCAATCTCCCTATACATAAACACAGTCACTCTTGATAAAGCTGATGAGAAATAACATGTTCAAAAACATATCAGCTCTCTCTTAGAAATACGGTGTCCACCACGTTGTAGTTGATGCTACACCAACACTTAAAGGAGACATTGCAAGCTCACTCCAAAACATTTTGGGTCAGAGAAAAACCTGAAAGCTCTCAGAATCGGGGCCAAGCGGAAGCACCTCTTGCTTTCTACTCGCCTCCTGTAGCTGCTTTTAACCAGGCAGACCACAAAACAGATTCAAAAGCAAGACAGCAAAGTCAGCTCTGGAAAGGGGTGAAAGGGGAAAAAGCGAAGTTTGACGTTGCTCACCTTGACAGCAAGTAGAGGGTATGATGTCCTTAGAGCTAACCAGTCCTTCAGAATAGAGACCAGACAGAAAAACACC
Organism: Xenus cinereus; assembly: GCA_025774025.1. Classification (NCBI taxonomy): domain Eukaryota; kingdom Metazoa; phylum Chordata; class Aves; order Charadriiformes; family Scolopacidae; genus Xenus; species Xenus cinereus. The sequence goes on along the minus strand of JAOXJK010000051.1, from coordinate 23,917,160 downwards.
ACAGCTTTCCATTACTGTGCACAGGGGCGAGGTCTTATCCTTAACAGTCTCTCCGTGAGTTTGCTTACGTTGGAAACGTCAGATAAATATCCCGTCATGTACAGCTTGATAGAAATTTCTGCCCAAATTGAAAAGTAAGCAGTCTGTGCTGCCTTCTCTGTCCGTACCTCATAGCTATCGACAACCCTGATTAATCACAGATCAATGGGTAGGATTATTTACAAGCTACTGCGATCATCCTTTAATCCTCTGCTCAGTTCCAAGTATAATTTGAGGCTGTTTAACTTAAAAGAAAAAAAAATATAAAAAGTCGCAAGGGTTAAAAAAATCCTAGCAGTAAGACTTCCAGAGCATAATAATACCTGGTCTTTCCTGAATAACATCTCCTGTGATGGGAGCTTGGGCAATGGCTTGCCACATGGAACACCAGACATGAGGAACCTGGTGCAATTTGAGTTTCAGAGCAGCAGACCCACTATTGCAGTTTGGCAACACTAAGACTATTCGGAAAACCAATTTCCAAAGAGTCTGTTAGAAGACTGGCTTCCAATAACAGCAACAGGCACCAACACCATTAAGTATCACCTGAAAGCTTCTATCTTGGCATGAAAATTGGTCATCTTTTCAATTTTAATATATACAAACCTATTCTTTCAGCCTTAGCACAGCTGTGCAATTATATAGGAAGCAACCACCCCCTCGAACTGGTGGCCCAGCCAGCAAACCCACAGCGTTTTATGAATCAATTCCACATTACACTTCTTCTTCTTCTACTTTGAAACTTAAGCTGCTTCTTTCCCATGCAATCTTGTAGCAGGAGAAGAGGAAATATAGAGCTCTAATTTTGGTGAGGTTGATAAACATTGAAACCAGTCACTTTGGGTTATTTGGGCGATTATTTGATTCTGGAAGCATCAGTAATAGAAGTGACATCACCAAGTTTAAAATAGGCTCACCGCTTCATAGGCTGATGATGCAAAGGGAAAGAAAGGCAGTCAGTAGACACACCAACCCAGGAGACATCTTAATAACAACAGAACGGCCCAGTGATAAATAGCAATCTTTTGTTCTGCTCCGGTCATTTTGCTATGAAATCAAATCATGATTCCTGTAGGCTGCATGCTGGGGAATATATCCAAATGGCTGCGAGTAGTAACCACAGAGCACTTTTTTCAGACTTAATGGGCTTGGCTTTATCATTAACAAAACAACGGCGTACGACCAAGTTGCAACCAGCTGCAAAACTATTAATCAAATACAGAGTAGGGAAAGCTCTGCAGTCTGCTCTGCCAAGCCATATCTGCCCTTCTTAAAGAAAACCCTATATGGAAGAGTTGATAGAAAATAACTAAGTTGTTATGCTTCACAGAATCGGTTAGTTTGCTAACTTGATTTTGAGTTGCTCACTATTTGTTTCACCTTCCAACTTTTTGTGAATGCAAGGAATGAGCTGGTAATTGAATGTAACTGTTTATTATTTCTGTATGCTGCATTTCAGTTGTAAATAATTTCATACACTGTTATTATAGGGTGCAATTACTTACTCCTTTTTAAAGTGAGCGGTCTCAAGTCAAACTAGAATGAGTTGACCAGCAGAAAGCTGGAGACCAGATGTGGTATTAACCTTCTGTGACACCACTGGGCTTCCGCTGACATATAAATAAAGCAAGTAGTTCTTTGGGAATATTTGTGCAGTAGAAGGCTGATGGACATCTAGCATCACCATGGTAAGATGATCTAGAAAAGCAGTAAAAGCCCTGAGGACTATGGCTGGACTTTTTATAAAGCCACGGCTATCAGTATTATTCTCCTTCTGTCAAAACAGAATTCCAAAAGATGATTCATATAATTCACATCTGCCAAGTTCAAACCTGTCAGCTATTACTTAATAATATCAATTCACAGTTTTAACAGGAGTTGGGCCAAAATAACTGAAGAAAGAACCGTGGCTGTGCTTCAACAACATTAGCTATGCCTTTAATTTGCCTTCCAAGAACAATTAATTTATAAAAGCGGTTCTCTCAACCTACAAGGGAAAAAAACTACAGTCATGAATCTGTAGGTAGCTTGGTTCTTCACATAACTCTATCTTTGAAGTTCTTAGGAGGTGTAACAGCCATCAGACTGGGAGCAGAAATGATGTTATCTGATTTATTTGATCAATTGCTAACACAGACAGCGATGACTGCTAGCCAGAGATAGAGTAAGTAGCACACAATCCCCAAGATGGATTACAGCACAAAGCACTTGCAAAATAGCTTTGAATGACAACTCTCTAGCCATCAACATTTCATTCAGGATAGATCCACAGAAACAGTCCACATTGATTAAATTAGGTCTGATCAAACTGTTGTAATGAACAAAGTTTTTGCCACATAAAAAACCATCCCCCTTATATTTTTTGCAGGCTAAAACCCTGTGCACAGTTCCAAAGATGTATGGTGAATCGAGAAGTCATAATTTTTCCTCAGAAAATAAAAAAGTTTTCCAGGAAAAATCAACAATACCTTGAACAATATTTTCTTAAAAATCAACCCTGAATCATCACTGTATGGGATGAGGTAAACCCCCAATATCTTTTCAAGTAAGGTTCTTGCTACGGGGTGTTTTGGTTGGTTGGTTTGGTTTTGTGGTGGGATTTCTTTGGTGTGTGTTTTTTTGTTGTGGGGTTTGGGGGTTTTTTGGCTTGGTTTTGGTTTTTTTTTTTTTACATATTTGAGTATTGTTATAAAAACACACTCAGCCCTAAAAGGTGTGTTGACCCAACATTCCAAGTCTTGCATGGTGTTAGACAGGATTTATACTGGGCTTTAAAAAGTGAACTGCTCTCAGTGTGTTTTCTTCAGGATAGATACTTGGTACATACGGCTGCAGTTCCTTTCAATGAATAGAAGCTCCAGTGCCAAAATCTTGCTTTTTTTACCGATTTTCAATACACAACAGTTTGGTTATTAAACTGTAACTGTGCACTTCTGGAAACTCACAGGGTTGATACCAAAATATACAGTGAATGACGGAGCTCAAGGTACATCTGAGATTAGCCAGGGAGGTAACTGCTCCTGGGCACTATATGCATTAAGCAGTGACACACAAGAATGCAACTATCACTGGGAGATGGTGCAAAATTACCTCACTCTTTCTGGGTTTCCGAAGCAATTACTTTTCCACATGTGCAAGCAGTTTTTCAATGCTGTGAATCACTGCACTATGCATGGGGCTAGTTTGTAAGTGAAGATAATAGCTTTACTGCAATCTCTAGGATTAAGTCTTTCAGGTAATCTCTTCCCGCAGGCTGCTGGACAGAATAAAAGGGTAGAACTTTTCTTTGGATTTCTCAGACTACTTTTATCAGGAGTACTTTCGGAATGAGATACTTAGTGCCTATGGTGTAGTTTCCAGAACTCAAGCAGACTTGTGGAGGAATTTCTGCATGTTCAGGACCGCAGTATGGGCTCGCTTGAGAGCCTGAGGCAGTGTGTCATTTATCATGGCATTCACAACGTGCCAAGCCTATACAGAATAAAAAGAAAAAACTCTTAGCTGGAAACTATGCCTAGGTAAGGGTGAGGACAACACTTAAATGACACCATCTGCAGGATATACACATACAAATATTCAGGAGCAAGCAAGTCACAGTAACTGTGGACTACTGCCACATGAAAACCAGAAAGTCTAAAATGGGATTAGATTGGGCCACAGCTAATGTACAAGTAAAATGTGGCAATGCAGAGATATTGCTGGTTCGTATATTGCTTGAAGAGAGCAACTATTAAAAAAATATTACAGAAAAAATAGCAAAAAATTGCTTCTGCAGCCTTCCTGCAAACGAAAACCATAGAGAAAGTAAAAGCTGTGCCAACTGTGCCTGGTGCCAGGTCCTAATACCAGAGGAACAGATGCCGTCGTTAGCGAAAGAGAGGGCATTTATGTTGGTGGTCTGTTGGAGCTCAAACACACTGCATATTTGACACAATTGGGCTTGGAGAGCAAGCAAACGGGGCTTGCCAAAACCATACAGACTTCTCTCTGTTGTCTGACTTACACAGTGGCATGGATGATGATCCATGAGGCACCGAGCACTGGGATGGTACCTATGGAGAAGTATAAAATATGAAACATATCTTTAGAAATCCATATGTGACCAGAGTACCGAGTACACTCTAAAGCTTGTCTCTGGCACATTACTGCACATTCATTTTTCCTGGCAGGGACACACTTCAAAGTTGCCAGTAAGTTTGGGACACAGAAGAAATTGAGGTGTTTTATTGTGTATCTCTGGTATATTAAATATTATTGAGAAAGGAAAGTACAAAATAGCTTCAAAGACCTGCATTAGTTATGAAGAAAGAACCAAAAATCTCTCTTCCAAGTCAATCAAGAGAAAGCAGGAAGACGTAAAAGTCTTTTCATTCTTCTGGGAATCTTTTCATTAACAGGAAAGCAACCAGATAGGAGTGTCTAGAGAGAATTTTCTTGACCCTCTGATTAAGGAGTTCAACTGGCAGTAGGAAAACTAATACGTTTGTTTCAGAAGGTCATGAACTGTTTCATGATTTCCAGCTGAATTAGTTAGGTGGTCCATTATGACCTGCTTCTAAAAATTGAAGAGAAAAAAATAGCTACAAGAGACATAATTAGCTTAACAAAG
>JAOXJK010000051.1:23888358-23907449 GCA_025774025.1 Xenus cinereus | reverse complement strand
TGGAAAAGGTTATAAACCAGGTTCTTGTGACTAGAAGAGACTGTTTCAGTTGGAAGGGACCTACAATGATCATCTAGTCCAACCGCCTGACCAATGCAGGGCTGGCCAAGCTAAAGCATGTTGCTAAGGGCATTGTCCAAATGCCTCTTAAACACCAACAAGCTTGGGGCATTAACTTTTCTAGGAAGGCTGCTCCAGTGTTTGACCACTCTCTCAATAAAGAAATGCTTCTGAATGTCCAGTCTAAACCTCCCCTGGTGCAGCTTCGAACCAATGTTCTGCCTTGACCAAAAGTTTTCTGATCTTGTGGAAATATCATGCTGAATACTTTTTTTCCTGGTTGTTTTTTTTTTGCGAACTCGCTGCACTTCACCATCTGCAACAGCATTCCCTGGCTTGCCTGGGCCACTTCACTCAATGTTCGAACATCATCAAAGGTTTTAGAACATCACGATCACTGCATTCAAGTTTGCCATGTTTCACTATTTTTAGCATACAGACAATATTTGTAACTACTTGCAAATTCCCTTATAAATTTCCCTTCGTATACCTTTTTACTGGAAGACCTGCTACACATCTCATCAACCACCACCACCCATTGCTGGTTCTGGGCAGCTTTATGGACGGAAGCAGGGTCCATAGTCTAATGCTGCCAACCAACTAAAAGCTGTATCTGGAATAGCATTGTTACTACAGGCATGCCTCACCTGGAACAAAGATTAAAGGAGGGTAAATGTTAGTTACTGAAGCAAGTAAGGAATAAGAAGAGCTCTAAGGAAATTTATTCAAGCCAGAAAAGTAAATTACTTCAAAAATCCTAATTAGGCTCCGTTCCTACCCTTCCTCTGCCCAGTGCTGCCCTGGCCAGATGACTCCTGCTGGAGCCAGAGAAGGGATCTCTGTCCTGAGTGGGAGGCATCTGTCCTAAGCACATCCCATTTTGATTTCCTTACTCTCACGCAATAGAAACACAAGTTTCAGCATCAGCCAGGTTAAAAACAGATGTCCTACTCCATGCAGTTTTTAAATGCAAGCGTTTAGAGAAACAGATATGCAACACTTGGCAACACTTCCCCATCACCAATGGAGGGACACTCTCTAAGAACCTAGAGCTTCCCCATTCAAGAGACTGTCAAAGCATCCCTGAAATGGAAATTCACTGAGGCAGAAAAGCCTGCACTGTAATTTAGTGAGGCACAGCTAGAGAGAACACAGTAATTTAGCAAAGACTAACAGAGTAAGAGACACAAGACATTAAAATAAAAGTAGGATCAGGTGAAGGGGTTTGCAAATTTAGAGAATATGACCTTGAGGACTGGTTTTCAATCTCCTCTTTCGAGATCAAGTGTAGGAGATTTGCTGCTTGGGGAATTTCAACATGATGATGGAAGCAGAGAGCACAGCATGGCAAAGGAGAACTTCCTAGGAGCCCTTAATCTGATTCTGAACCGAACGGAATAAATCAGTATTTACAAGTCTTATGAAATTTGGAGCTGTTTGATATACTTCAAGTAATGCTGGTTCTTACAGCAGGTTCACGAATATTATAAATTTCTCTACAGTATCTGAGCATTAATTTGCCACTCCTGATTACGCTATTCAGATACAGTACAATAGCTAAACGGTCTGTCACACTGGCCAAGACAAACATCCATCTCCATCATTCTAGAGACAAGAGGCCTGATATTACAATGGGACCTTGAGGTATGCAAAAGCGTATACCCATTGGTCCTCAAAATATGACATTTGATTAGGCTGAAAGCTGCTAAAATATCACAGAAATATCCAGGGAACGTTCAGAATTTATTTTTGGGCCTTGTGGTTTACTGTGATGAGATGGCATGGACTTTTGGGACAGAAAGCAGTCATGAAGGAACTGTCATACAGGAAAAACTAGAGATAGATCCAGTCCCAGGTCTGGTAACACAGAAGAGCTACCATCAGATGCTTCACACAAAGCTGTATGAAGCCCTGCAGTTGACAGCTCCAGGGTATAGAATAACATGCCCAGGGGACCTGCCCAGTCTCTCACAGTCTTTCCTGTCTTTAATATACCACAAGAATTTCTTCTTGTTTGTTTTTATGTCTTTGACTCTTTGCTCTTCAAATTCCATTTCAGGCTCTTCAGTTTCCTTCTCACACTGCCCACTCCGGACTGTGCCTCTGTCTCTAGGATTCACTAGTGTTGGATTTCCAGTTTCTGACAGATATTTCTTTTGCTCAAATAACCTCCTGAACTTTGTGCTTAAGCATATGGATTCACTTGCCTTTCTGCTCCTTTTCTCACATGGTGCTATTCCTATTTGCAGTGACAGATCGTGGTGTGCTTAAGTAGCTACTATGCCTCAACCAAGATTTTAATTTCTGTATTTAATCACAGCCATATATTTAAACAGTGTTCACATTGTTCTAGTAATCAAGAGGGGACCCCAGGCACGTTGGTCATCATGTTTCCGGTCCCTATATAATCTAGACTGAATTTCAACTGTAAAACTCTACTGTGAACATGAGACAACTTGCACATTTAAATTCAAGGCTACATAAACCAGACACAGTCTTCAGCTAACTGAAGCAATTAAGGTAATATTGGACAAGCAATATTAGGTAAGGACTGAAGCAATTAAGGTAAGAAGAAGTAATATTAGGATCTCCAAATCAAATATAGGAGTGGCTTCTAAAAAGTGTGTCTCTATCACATGGGTAAGCAGTGGGTTGTTTTAGCTACATCTATTTGTGCAAGAGTGCAATTGAGAAACGTTTGAAGAGCCTTAGGGCTTAGAAAATGGTAGCATCTTTGGAAGTACAGCTTATTAACATTTTTAGGCAAGATTTGCCATTGAGATCCTAGGAGTTTGCACGTAAGTGACAAATACAACTTCAAAAAAAACTTTCTACTTCCTGAAATGTTGGCGCACATCTCAGCCCATAGTACTTCAGCATCTGGGACTTGACTCCCATTTCAACTAACCTGACAAAGCAAAGCAAAAATCAATTATAGACTGATTTCCCTGCTACAAAAATCATCCTATTCTTTTCAGTGGGACAGCTCAGAGTAAAGTCCTTCTCCAGCTAAGAGTATTAATATTTGACCCCCAATGAGATGCTCCACTGCATGGTCTCAGGGGTCTCCCTCTATCAATAAACACATTATCCACAGATTAATGACAAAAGTAAATTGCCATATATCACCCCTCTCACATCTTCAGTATCCTCCATGGATTTGCCTCCTCCAGCCTCGATGAATTAATCTCCTCCACTCTTCCGGATCATTCATCATGCTCTTTCCCCGCTCTAACTCCCTATCTCCTTATACCACAGAATGTCTTTCATCTCTGTTGCAGTCACATTTTGGAACAGCTTCCTTAACTCTATTAATCGCTATCTCAAGACCATTCTTCTTACAGCCATATGACCTCCTCAAGTCTTTTCCTAACAGAACAAAAACATCTTACCACCGTTCCCTCCCCACTTTTCCTTAAAACATTCATCCCTACATTGTCATTTCACATTCCTATGTGTTTAGCTGCTGAATAACACAGAAATTACAAATACAATTAAAAAAAGAAGAGTTAAATGCTAAATTCATGCTGCTTACCTAACAGAATTAGACAGCTGTAAATAGACTGAAATACACTAAGTGGGAACTAAACATTTCATATAGAACTTGTAAATATAAAGGTAATTTACCATGCGAACTTTTAAATGTGCATTTGCTTTTGAAAGGAGTTTGGAATAAATCAATTGGGACATAAAATAACTAAATCATGCAAAATTTGAAATAAAGGTCTTCAAGATGGAAGGAAATAGTATAATCCCCTTTTATATCTACCTTATCTTTATAATAGTTTTTTACCATTAACAAACAACATTTGATAGATCTTCATGAATCTATTGAACAAAGACAAAAATACTAGTTGTTGCTAAAAAGTACTAAACAAAGTGGTACTGCCTACTTCAGTCCCATGAATATATTATAACATAGGAGGGAAGGGCAGCACAGTTATATCAAAGACAAAGATGCAAACTCGTGAAATCCTGTCATTTTTCCTACTCTCCATTTCTAGCTATCTCTGAAAAAAGAATAATTCTTTTTTTCTACAACGTAGTGCTGTTTACAGGAGAAACCAATATTAGTTGCCTGCTAAACACAAGCATGACAAAGTTCTACAGTGATTAATACAGATTTCCCACATTGTACTGTAAAAATGACGGATCTTCCATTGAAAGACTATCACACCTACCAACGAAGATAAAATGTCCTCTATAGCCTGGCTCCAGTGGAACAGAGCCACACAAGCCCTTGGTAGGCCAAGAGAGGAAAGAACGGAGGCAGAGGTTTCCCAGATTAACAGATACAACAGCTACTGGTCAAGGATGCGCTTCCATAAGTGTAGAGCAACACAAGCACTCGGTACAGCCACAACACATCAATGCCTACAGCCACTTTTTCCTCTAAGATGTATCTTGAATCCCTAGGATAAATTTCTCAAGAACACATCAGAAATTTTGGAATAGACATCTAAAACAAAAGTCACTGGAAACAGCATTCCCTTAGGTGGCTTAGAAAAAGCAAGTTCTACAGTTGAAGTTTTTAATTAATTGTTGCCTTATTAATACGGAATTAAAAAATTAAATAATGGAATTTGTACAATGAAAAAATCTTACACTGTAATACATGTATGGTTTTATATAGCCACCAGCCCACACATTTATTGTACTTCCAACACACAGACTGCATGGTACTTTCACAATCTTAAATATTGCCCCATTAGAATTGTTTTCGGGAAAATCAAGGACGTTTAAACCTGTGCATGTACAAGGGACAGGGAGAAGTAGGGTGTCCAAGAAAGTGCGGTAAAAGAGCTGCTCTTCTTTCTGTATGCTTTTCTAGCTTTCTAGCTTGTTGCCCTCCTGTCAGGAACCACTCTGCAGAGAGGCACTACTGGAATATCGGTCTAAACCTTTCCTGTCAGGTTGGTGGGTAACATTTTCCTTTTTCTTCTGTGTATAGACCAGCTGCTGAATTAAATTCAAAGATCATTGAAATCAGATGCCAGAGTATCATTCATCCATGTTCCTCTAGACATTTCCTCCTCCTCTTTCTTAGAAGTCCGAGTTTAAGAGTTACAGGTTTGTCCAGATTTTTGGTTTTTCCCTATCTGGTAGCTCTAGCAGGCTTTCCTTCTGCTGGTAAGAAGAACAGATGTATTGCGACTCAGAGCTCCTAGACATGAAAGGTCCCTTCCGACCTAGACAATTCCATGATTCTATGACATCTGCAGCACACTAGATAGCCACGCTGCATGCAGTAATCCAACACGGGCAGGAAAGACTGCACTCGGTGCTACTCTGCTGGAGCAGAAGGGCTAAAAATCCCAGGAAGCATTAGACATTTCTAAAGTCATTGCTCTGCAACTTGCCTGGATATTTGTATTAAATGACTTTTCCCAAAATATTCAGGGCTTCAGAAACATGACGTGTTTCCACACACAGAAAACACAGAAGTGCTAGCTTTGGGTTCAGCCCCAGAATTCAAACAACATCATCATGCTCAGGAATTGGTAAGAAATCAAACTGGCTTTGGGGATAAAAAAAAGGCAATGTCTTTAAAGATTCTAACAATATTTCTTTTTTTGAGGCGCTCCTTGGAATCTCCAGGATTTGAAATCTCAAGGAAACAGCAGGAAAATATGACCCACTGTACAGAAGATGCTTAAAGAAAAGTAAGCATCATCATGGAATAAACTATCTTCTATAATCAACTGATCTTGATCTATTTGCCTCCTCAAAGAGCCACAGTCTTACATAGGAACAAGGTCACAGCTTCTTTCATGTTATCCAGAATCAAGCAAGTACACCAAAAGAAGCAGATACCACTAGAGAGGCATTTCTAAAGATTCTCATTAGTATGGCAACATCTGCACTTGATTGACTCAAAATATGATTCTAGTACTTGAGGGTGGGCAAGTATCAAATTCTTATCTGGCCCCACGGAATATCAGCTAGTGTTTTATGAAGTGTTTATTATTTATGTTGGCAGAACGCAAAACCTCTTGCCTACAGAAGTGTTTGTACATCAAGTAGTCATACATTATTCTATTAATGATTTACCTACAAAGTTCCATCTTCTTCCTGTGTTTCCTTTGATACTTAGTTATACCTTGAGGTAAGGAGAGCTTCTATTTCTTTAAAACCTGGGTAAAACACATCGATTTCATATCTTAGCTCAGGTCTCCCTCTACTCTGTAGCAAAATCCCACATACTCAATGTTGACTGTTGGTCTTATGCACAAAGTTTAAGAACAACTGACGGCTTGACAATGTTCAATTATTGTAAACAAGTACCTATATTATATGGTCCAAAACTGTAATGTAAAAAAGCAATCTTAATTAAGCAATTAAGAAATTAAGCCATTAAGAATTACTTAAGAAATTAAGCCATCTTAATTTATTTATAGTTAGCCTTAAGGAACCCAGACTACCCATATGCACACAATTGAACATGTTTGTGAGTACTTCCCTAATTTGGATTCCTACAACACACACTTAAGATATAAAATTTGAGGTCATTTTCTCCTTAAATGCTGGCAAGACTGGTGTAATTTCACTGGAACCAGCTACTGTATAGATATTAAACAGTAATCTGAGCTTTCCTTTATTTTTTCTGCATCCTTATTCCCCTACCACCAGCTTCTTGACAGGCGAGATATTTTTCTACTGACAGGCTAGCAATTAACCTGCTGCCACAAAAGAATAACAAAGAGCAAAACAAAATGTGAAAAATGAAAGATTCATCACAGGTATCGCAGAAAAAATCTAGAAACAGCATCGTTTCAATTGGAGTTCTTTTCCCCGTGGTCATATAGTCTCTCCTGTACAAATGCAGTGTTGTTCAGTTATTACTTCAATTTCAGGATTTAATTTCCTCCTCAGCGCTTCAGATGCACGTAAGAAGGAAAACAAAGAATGAAAAATTGAAATCAAAGGAAAAACCTCACTACACAAACCTTGTACTTTACCTTAGCTGATGAACCAGGAACTACAAAAGCTTCAGCTACTTTCCCCTGCTCCCCCCAAGTGAAAGTGAGTCAGTTTTGTAATCTCAATTATTATTTTTTTTCTCAGAAAACTGAGTGGTTGGCCTTGGCTTTTGTTTATTTTAATTTCTCACTAACATGCCCTGCATCCTCAATGAAATTTAAAGCTCAAAACATTTCCTAAGCTTTCAACAGAAGTTATTCTGGCTTTGCAAACACTTCGGTTTATTAACATCTTAAACAAAACAACACTTTCACATTTTGATTCAAATGCCACTGTTCACTGAAAAAAATATTTTGACAAAAAAATCCTTGATGCAATTTATCACTCCTCCTACACTTCCTTATTTCTAGAAATTACTTTTTCTTCTACGTGAAGCCTGCCATCCAAATACCACAAATGCTTTCCAAATATCGGGGTGGTATTTGCCTGCTGTGCTGTGTTAGCAGGGAAGGGCAGCTGCCTGTACCCAGTCAGCCCTGTGGGGCTGAAGGTGACTGCGGCCGGACTGCCCATGCCAAGGAACCTACACATCGCCTGTCTGAAGCTCCAAGCCCTCCAAGCGTTTCTCAGAACGACCACAAGGCCACAGGAACAATGGTGCACTCTGGTTACGTCACGATTGCTTTTCTTCACCTAGCTCTAACCATCACACGTCACAAATTTTATGTGCAAATAAGAATAATTTTAAAAATTCTCAATAAGCATCTTACTGTACAAATTTAGAAACAAATGATGGGCTCAGAGGCACCAAGCCAGTCTTTGACAGATGCCAGAAAAATAGATATATTTATACGTACAAGTGGAAATTCCTTGGTGAAAATTGTTGGCTTCCTTTGTGCTATCCGTGATGTTTAAAGCACTGACCATTCAAAGCACAAATTAAGGAATCTTAAATGTTCTAATTCCATATTAGCTCTCCTCAATCTAAGGAATATATACCTTAGTGAAATCAGCCTGGCTTCTATTAGCCTAAAAACAACAGGTTAGTTTCCGGCAGAACAGGCGCCGACACAAGGACTACATCAATAGGGAAGTTCACCTGGAGAAAGGGTAAGGCACATCCAAGCGCTACACAACGCAGGAGGTCCCAGAGACAGCCAGCAAAGCCCTCAGGCCAATAGGTGTTGACCAGAAACAGGGCAAGATCTCTGGATCACCCTAGTGACCCACCTGTCCCATTTCACCAGCAAACACACTGTATTAAACTGTTGTCCCCATCCTGTCCCCCACCCTCTCATAGAAAATCAGAGAGGAGGCAGGTGAAGCTCTCCCACACAGGAAGCATGTTCTAAGAATATGATGTGATTTCTACCTCTTACAACAGCCCAAATAAGAGCTCCCACACACATCTGTCTGCAGCAATAGCTTGTATAGATCCACAGAAATCTGGAAGGAGGGGAAAAGAGGAGAATCGATAAACCAAGTTTCAAGTGTCCAAAAGCTTAAACAAGAAAAAGTCTACTATCCAAAGCCTTCAATTCACTATTCAAAAAACTACACCTGCACTAGAGAATTGTCAGCAGTGAGAAAAGCTTAAAAATTACCAAGTTAATGAGACACAACTGCCATTTACAAGCCTGCACTAATCCCAGTGGTTTAATCCCAGTGGTGCTCAGCCAGTTTTTTATTCACACGTAGCTAGCCATTCACTCCCAAATGAAATTAGTCAAGCTTTTGTGAATAAAGATTGAGTAAAAACAAAGTTATGACTTAAGGAATTGGCCCCAGGATGTCAATTCACTGTCATGAAAATAAAAATTGGGCCCTGTATGCACACAATGCTTATTGGTACTACCAGTAGTTACTTGCCGTTGAATAGGCATATAAATACAGACCTCATTTTTATTTTGGACTTGTTCTTAGGCTGCTACGATAAAGATCCCATTAGACAAATTACATTTGCAAAACTACAAGTAGACAATACATCAAAGTGAGCTACCAAATGTTTTTACATTTAGGGTCATAAAAATATGCAAACAAACACATTTCCAAAAAATCATTCACATAAATTTCCCAGCTTCTGACATAACAAAAAGGATATTTCGAGGAATTTTAGCCACTGAGTGAGTTTGTTACCTGGGCTGCCATGCCCAAGGTCTTGAGAAACAATGAAATCAGCAACAAAGACAAGGGCCTGCACATCACCCACGGGGCAAGAGAGTGGAAAGTCAGAGAAACTCAGGGCTGCACCAAGCCAAGAACCTGGCAGAGGAAGCCCACACGGAAACCGAGTGATTCAGGAAAGGGGGGACCAGGGTACCAAACGGCAGCCCCCAGAAAAGCAGAGGGCAGCCTGACACCAGGACTTAAAAGCTCAAGCATAGGCTGACAAGGAATAACATTTGTCATGAAATCACTTAACAGTGAGGGATAATAATAACCACAAGTAAGACCGTAACTTTGATTCTACTGGTAGTCCCACGGGCATTCCCATCAAATGCCATTCCCATGTCCACCACACTGGTCTGTGACAGAGACAAAACATTCTTTTTAATTTGCTTAATTTGTTTTAGTCAATATAGAAATATATTTTGAAGAATTACTTCAGGTTTGAGAGAAACCAAATATTTTGATTGGTTAACATATAACTCTTATTACCCAAAAGACTACAGAAAACACTATGAAATACTGAGATTACTAATATTTCAGTTTGACTAGTGTTTTTCACACTAGAGAAAATTAGGGAACTAAGGTACCTTCTAAGCACCCTTGAAAGAAAAAGAAAGAGAAGGAAAATAATATTGCAGCATCTCCCACCAAAGTACTTCAATTCTTTTGAAAGCACATAAGAATTTAACTAAGATCAAAAAATTGCACACCATCTATAATTTTGATGGTGGTCTGTTAAAGTATGGCAGATAAGCTCCCTCTTTAAAATGGTCAATAAAAGGCTACGTTCTAATTAAGGTGAATATTTGCCATCTGTTAGGTAACTAAAGGACCAATTAGAAGAAAGATGTCTAATGTGATCAACCTCAAGTGGCCAGGTTAATTCATGAAGGTTCCAAACAAATGTATAATCTTTTCTAATCACTATTGGATTAACTGGACTAATCCAATGGGATGTATATAGTGTTCTTACACCACCACATTTATTTTTAGTATTTCTCCATGGGGTTTTTTTTTTTTATTTTTCCTTTACAATCCATATTAAATTACTTTATGAAAAAGCTTTCCAAAGTTTGGGAATTTTATTATGAAACCAGAAAAGCCATCTAGTGAGTAAACAAAGTGTTTCATGCAAGATAATTCTTTGACATGGACAACTCCTTTCCCCTTTGATCCTCAAACGAAGAGTGGTAAAACTTCGCTATGGAAAACAGAAGTGATTCTGGTGTTCCAGAGATCAGGAAATGTGTGCTTGTTTAAATTGTGCATCAAAACGTAGCTGAGAAAGGTGAATCAACTACAACTAATCATCTTTCCCAGGTATGGATTTTTAAAAGTGCAGAGTAGGCATCCTCACATCACCCACTGGTATTTGCTGGGCAATTCTTCAAACCATATGGTTTCTCCAACTCCAGAAGGTCTTTAACCCCAAAACCCCCACAAAGTAGAAGAATAGGACCTCACTCCCCGATCTGTAGTTGACCTGCTTATTAGCATTGGAAGAATCCAACCTAAAACATGCCACATACGCTGCAGGTGAGACCCCAGCAACAGTCCTTCAACAAGGTCCACATCATATTTTCTCATTTTCATAGCAACACTAGATGAAGCTGTGTCACAAATTCACAAAAGGTATACATGACAAATCTGGTGAGAAGAAAATGGAATTTATCTTCTTAGAAAATTAAGTTGGAGGTGGAACTGGCAATAATTTAACAACAGTGAGGCTGACTGAACTTGGAAAGACGCCACCTGCATTGATGCGTCTACTCCTTTGGTGTCCGCTATGGTATGATAACCAGCCTAAGGAATGCAGTGAGCATCAGTGACAAATTCACTCATCTGACAAATGATAGAGTAACTGAAATGGCTTCTGCAGACTGTAAGCAGAAGTCAGCTGCCCACATGGGATGGTGGGATGGAGGAACTTTTTAATGTGTTTGATAAATTTTAATTCTAATTGCACTACTTACACTTATATCTTGCTTTCTTCCCCTCACTTACTGAAGCATATAAATTCCAGCCCTTCTCTGACTTTAGTGATTTCAGTCTAGGAATTGCTTTATTTTTTTTTTAATCTGGCATTATCAGCGTGGCAGAGAGTCATTGCACATTTCATCCTCACCTTGTCATTCCATTTTCCCCATTTTGAGGAGGCTTGTCACCATTTTTTCATTCACTAGCACATTTTTCTCTTGCTTTCAGTTGTACAAAAGCGTGCAATAGCAAAGGTGTTTATTTACCGCTGTCAAACTAGTCTTATTGATTAGAACAAACTGGAAGACCGTGTAAAGCAAGAGCCAAGCAAAAAGACTGCAAGTCCTTCGTATACATGCTATTTTGCAATTGTATTAAAAGTCTTCAAGAGAATTGAAGAAGAGAGAATTGTCTAGGCTTTTCAGTTGGGATTAAAGTTGACTAATGGAACTGGGCACTTAATTCCCTTAAGGCCCTTTTTAAAAAACTTCACATTTAATAATTAATCCCATATAGACTTTACCTTTCACAGAATCTTGTGCTCAGTAAATTAACATGGGAGCCAGATTCAGAACAGCCGCTTGGCTGTCTGTGTCTTTTTTTAGTAGTATCATTAAAGTAGGGTCAACTGTCCTAAACTCCCGGTGCCGTAATCCAGAAATACAATTGCACTTGTGTACCTGAACTCAAGGACTAGAGAGTCTCCTCAGCACATGGTTCAATCCCAAATTGCCCAGGACTGGGTGAGGAAGCCATTCATCCAGCTCACAGCAAGTATCTTGCTGCAGGAACTGCTGCCTTCCAGCTGCCTGAGCTAGCGAGAGGTCCCACGGTTCCTTTGGCCTGGACTATAGGCACGCACAGTTTAGGAGGGATGTCTTTATAAGGGCAGCTACATTTTAAGAAATAACTTCTACTACAAAGGAGAGTTCACTACTTTTGCTCCAAATTGAATCCTCAATCCCACATCAATACTAAGTACTTAAATAGTTTGACTATGTCAGAGAAGCATATTCAATAGCACTGAGATTAGGGCTACACAGATCCATCTAGCTCCAGGTAAACAACAGGAACGTAAACACCTGAGGTGGAACATGATGTATTCTTGTTCGTGTTGTAAAGCTGATACCACACAGCACACGTGTGAAGATGTGAAGTACTGCCAGATTAATGCTCCTCTGGGAACCCATTGCTCTTTGTATTTCTTCAGTTTACCAGATTTTATCTGTGCAATCTTAGTATTGTGTTAAAATAGTTTATCTATCTCTACTCTATGTAATATACTCCTTAATGGGTAGAAAAAACTCAAAGAGGCGTTCATTATGCAGAAAAAAAATCACCATTGTAGAAATGCTTCACAAAGTCATTTCTAATACATCTTAGACCCCATCATGACCCATTTCTAACAGATCCACATAAAACAATAAACTTTTAATTTCCTCCTCCAACATTTCTCAGCATTGTATCACTCTTTCCCATCACCAACATAAGTACAGCAAATCTTTAACAAATGACCTAGAGGGTTCTACAACATTTGTTATAAGTTACTTAATAAAAATGTTTCATTTACAAGTGTCTAGAGAACTGTATGTTGATAGCCTTGAAAAAGGGTTAAAAATGCAACTTGGATTTCCTAAGGGTTTCATTGAAAGATCTACATAAATAGTAATAAAAACCCCAATTTAACACACAGTTAAGGCAGGTTGTAAATAAAAATTTTACAGATAGGAAAATAGTGGTTCTTAGGTTGAAAAGGGGGAGATTATGAAAGATGAGACAGTTAAATAAAATGTATTGGAAGCATGCCCAGTTTAAAAATATTTTTCATTTGTATTGTTTCTTAACTATAATATAAACAAATCCATTCTCCTAATTAAACTGATTAAATCAATAATGCACAATTAATTCAGCTGCATCTTGGGCAAAGATGACACCTTTCTATGACTCAATTTCATCTCTTCTCTCTATAATTAAATAAGAAAAAATTGGAACGTACCTTTAGAGCTTGGGTGGAGATGTGCAGTGGCAGCAAATCTGCATGGGAGCATTGATTTCCATGGTGCAAGGCTGATTTGCACCAGCTGAGGGGCTGGCTTTTGGCCAGAAGCTCCATTAGGCTGATATTTTGTGAGGACATCCATTTCGCTAGCCCCTTTCCTACCACCTCCCTCCTTAAATTCAGGAATCTGAATCCTCAATGCTGAATGGAAAAAAAAAAATCCCAATTACTGAATTCAGCTTTGTTTCCCTCACTATGCACCGTGTCTTGGGTTTGGTTGGGATTTTGTCTGTTTGTTGTTTGGTTTTTTGCATTGCCAGAAACCACAGTTTAGGAAACACGGCAGATGGTCGGTTTGAAAGACTGTCCTTGTAGGCTGCACACCCCACGGCACGCAGGGATCCCTCATGCCTACAAGCAGCTACGTGATCTTTTCACATTGTGACACGCTGCTCATTTCAGGCTCCTCATTACAACACTGTTCACATCATTACATTTGACAACGTGATACTGGGCACGTTAGTTTGCAGTATCGTTTCATGGTATTGCTGACACCAAATATTTATTCAGACCAAACTGAAAATCTGCATAATGATATGCTGTTCATTTTTTAGCCAGGAAAGTTACCAGGACATGAAGTTTTGCTAACAGGTATCTGAAAGGAGGCTCAAAGGATGTACCAAGTTCACGGGATACGTCAAGTAGGTTGAGGGCATCAAGGACTTCATACCAAATACCATCTTCAACAGAAATAAATAATGAGACGTGCATTGATTAAAGACAAAAATTCCACAATGATCTCGGCTGTGTGATCTTTATCAATTCATTAAACTCTGTGTCTGCTTAACTCTCTAACTTTCAGATGAATATGCTTCCTATGACTATGGCTTGAGTGCCATAATCCCAATTTTCCAATTTCTACATCATTCCCAACCTTCATGGCAATAAAGGACAGTCTTGCAAATGCTGTGAAGAGCACACGACTACCATATCTACCCACAGTCTGACACAGAGGCTCGAAGACAAAAAATTTATGCTCCTTTTTGTGGTCTGCAGCAGTAACACTGAAGCCCATGACAGTGCTTGAGTATCAACACCATTAACATAACCACCTTTTTTCCTTTAACACACAGGCCTGTGGACCAATGCTGTACAGGCTGAGAGTTGGACCTGTCACAAGGACAGGAATAATAGGGAAAACAACAAAAGAGATTCACAGAGATGCGGATGTAGAAAGGGAGAGAAGAGGGTACAAACTCAGGACAAGAGTAACGATTGCCAAAACCAGAGCACATTTTCTTACTGGGGGTGATAAGGAAGACATCACTAAATTTAATCCACGCATACACAAAATACCTCCAAAAAGCAAAGGCCTAGAATAGACTCAAGTTTTGTCAGCAAGGCCATAGAGTTGGAAGAATTCAGCTATTTGTCCCAGAAAAAGATATTTAAAAGTCATGGCTTAAAAGTCTTCTACATGGAAGAAACAACCATGGTTCTGTGTAACAGTCCATGCTGATGACTACAGCTGGTATTGTGTTATGGAAGCTACAGCTCTACCGTCCCCTCCACAATCCGGCTGCAGGTTCCCATTCCCCGCTGCCCGTGGGCTCGCGCTCCCAGCTCCGCGGGCTGGATGCAAAGGAGCAGGGAACGGGCTCTGTGGGAATCAACACACCGCAGCCCAAGTGGCTGCATGCCCGAGTCTGAATAGAATACTTAACGTCCAGTGACTTAAAATGCTGAATTCAATCAATTGATACTTATATAATTTTAAATTATTTTGAAGTTTTGCAAAAACAAATTAGAAAACTGATGGTCTGGCAAATCAAGATGAACCGTTACAAAGAACTAACTTATATTTCATCCTGCTGCTGTTGATGAGGTACCTCCATAAAGCATTTAAGCTTCTACAGGGGGAAAAAAAAATTGGCCTTCAAGCATTCTTTGGTGGCTTTTCAAGGTTGCAGCTTCATCATGGCAGAAATACAATGACACCCAAGCTAACTCTGCACGAGACAGCTCACGTCTGGAAGCAATACAGCTGCATTTATTTTGTCGCCGTGCTGCCAGACTTACCCTGTCAGGTCAGTACAAGCTGAGAGATCTCTGAACCACAGGCAACGGTGTCACTGACCTTTCTCCTCTCCATTACATCCTTGGTGGATGTTCTCACAACCTAAACTACATATGTTTTAAATAATCTGTTCTATCTGGGTTATAATCTTTTCCTTTTACCACCTGGGATAATCAAAGCTGACAATATTCAGAATTGAGGCCCTGATCCTAAAAGCATTAAAAAGCAGGTATTTTGTTCACCTCCACACACAAAAGCTTGAAAGTTTCATAGGAACATGCAGTAACTGGGATAAAATTATAGGCATTAAAGTAGCATAAAACCCTGTGCCTGTAAAATAATTACCTCATTATTACCTGGAAAAAAAAAAAAAAGGCATTTTCTAAACATTAAGGAAAATGTCATTAAACATATTTTCAGACTAGACTGTCACAATTGAAACAAAAATGAATTTTTAAGATAAGCTTTGACATCTAAGAAATTTTCGAAATCATTGTATTGGTTTAGGAAATTCCTAAAGACTACAGACTGCAAATCCTACCAACCTTCTTGGCGTATCCTGCCTTTCTTGCTCATCCCGTGCACTTCAGGAAAGAACGCTGGCACCAAATTCAGCATGGGCTGTTGGATGTCAGCTTTACATGAGAATCTGCCTTGTGATCACGGAATAATGTTAGTGAGGTTGCTGGCTTGTCTTTTGTTAGAGACATGAAGGTTTTATGCATAAGAAAAACTCACGTAGGTCAATTCTGACCTACTACATGTTAGAAAACTAAATTGTTCTACCTTAGCAGTTTAAGGCTTTGTCTGTACACAGGAGTTAGCACGCAGCATGCTATAGGGTGAATTCAAGCTACACCAGCCATTGCACCTCGATGTTCTGAGGGGCCGCTCGGTGCATCGATGATTCACTTAGGTGCTTGGAGTTGAGTAAGCTCCTGGCAAGGAACTCGCAGCACACTCTACATCTACACCAAGGCTTCATGACCCTGCTTTGCTTCCTCGTGAGGAGTCCAAGGCCACCGCCGCTGCAAAACTGCGCAGCAAACCCTATCAAGGTCCTGATGTGGCTTAAAAGGAACCATTTGTTTTGCCAGTTTAGTAACAGCTTCACAATCTGTGCATGCACACACTTGTGCGGGCACAACTGGGGAGGCAACGTGGTGATAAGAACCAGCAGCCTGGGTATACAAAGAAAAGAACCGCTCCCCCACTGCCTTAACAAAAGTGAAACAACAGCCTGAAATCAAGCGCACACTGTTTTCAGGACTCCTCTTACCTGAATTCTCTCATGACCTATTAAAAGCATGTAATACCTCTCCAGAAGTCTTTCTGAAAGGCTGAATTTTAATCAAAAATCCTGGCTACTAAACACATTCTCATTTGTTGATCTGTACTGGATTAAATGGTTTAAGACAACATCTGTAAACAGACTTTGTTGTTTGCAAAGTATCACTAGTAAAGAACAACACTGTAGGTCATTTTGTTAAACATCTGCCCGTTGGAAAACAACATAGTGTTGGAAAACAGCACTGCCATGAGAAGATTTGGAAGAGGAAGTAATGTTTGTTTTTCTGGGAATCCCTTGAATGTTTGAACTTAAGTCATATTATGGTCTGAGTCTCAGAGAAAAATATTATGGAAAACAGATACTTTGGAATGAATGCTTGTTTATTCATGCCTATTTATCAAAGCCACATGTATACAACCATCTTCTATTCAGCTACTGTAAGTACTTAAGTCTCACAAATAAACTGCGTGCACAACTCACAATGTACCATTTACAGGAAAAAGAGACCAAGTTTGCAGAGTGACAGACTGCACCAGGACAGACTGATTTCTCTTCATTTTAGCTTTAACTTTGGTCAAATCTTCTATGCGTGCACTTATTTTTAAGAATGCAAATGATCGCTTGGAAAGCAGTGGAAATACACTTCAAATTAAATACACGCTGGATTATGTTGGTGTTTCAGGACCCTGGGAATATTCTGTTACTGCTTTTAGCCCATGCCATGGGCTACACACACGACCAATGTTTGCTGCACACAATGCAAGGAAAAATTTATGCTACATTGGATCGTTTAGATAACTTACCTGAGTGTGCAACTCTACATGAAACACAATTCTTCAATGAATCACTAGAGATTAAATTCAAGGCTTTCTATAGACACACTTCCTCTAAAGATACTTCTGTATTACAAAAGTTGAATTTCAATAGTATCTGCTTTAACCATATTTATAATTCATAGTTGTTGACAAGCCTTCTAGTATTTAGCAAAGATGATCTTGACTAAGACACTTTTCATTCTCTTACAGGTTTTTCTTAAAAATGTATCTGCCATTACTTCCTGCTGGAAGCAATTCTTTGGTCTCATTGAGAATGTCTTCATAGTCTCCTGGTTCCTCAATGACTGTCCATGAAAGTATTTCTTTAACATTTTAAGCTTGTTAATTTAAGGGTGGGGGAAGCCTGCCGCATACACTACAGATGAGAGGAGACCGTGTGACAACGACCAGCAGGGATGACGGACAAAGGACAAACTCTGTTGCTAAATCACTGTACTCTACAGCAACAGCCAGCCTCCAGTTTAAGCTCCCCATGGACCAGGTCCCGTCTCTCTACACTGATGCAGAGTACAGCTGTCCCCATTATCTTTTTGTTGTTGTTGTTCTGGTATGGTTGTTTGGGTTTTGGCGTTTTTTGGTTGTTTTTTTTCCTCTCTCCTTTCCCAATCACAGTATCGTGGTTTCATATCTGCATTAATGCCCCACTTCCATAAAGGAAATGCATCCTAGGCTCATAATCCTATTTACAATATTCTATGATCTCTAATTCGGAAATCTTGCAACATTTCCTACCACGATGGCATCCTTTGAGAGGCGCATCGCAAGTGAAACGTTATTATTAGAGCCCCAAAAGCCTCAGTTATTTCCAGTTAGGTTCCTCAAAGCCAGGTTTTAGTATTCATTTTAGGATTTAAGTCACAGTCATATTTTTTGAAGTAAGCTTATCTCATTTATTATACACCTGCTGTGTGCAGGCCTGTGATACCTGTTGCAGGACTCCTTCACATGCTATTTCTGAACAGAGTAATAAGGAGTAGTGTATTTTAGTCCATAAAGAAGAAAAAGGACAGAGAATACGTGGTTCAAACTACGCAGGTATTCAGTCACATTAATGCAATGACTTCTTTTCCTGCATGTCCTCGCCTCCTTAGCACTAGGTACTAACATGTCTTGTTGCCGTTGGCCAATTCCCACTTTTGCAGCCCTGACTTTGGATATCATTCAGAAATTACAGCAGGAACACCAACACAGACAACGCCAGCATTCAGTGTGATTACACCTCGATTCTGTCCCCTCTCCTACAGACCAAACCCTGCTTGCCTGTCACGAACACCATAAATTCTGCTGCACGTGCTAACTGCAGCTAGAGAGGAAGGGAATGGCACTTTGCTATTGCTTTACCTGCCATTTAGCTCTTCACACACATTGACACTGCCAAATATACTCCCTTCTGCCCTTTGCAGTGGACGAGACTGCAAGACCCTGGCTTAACATCTCACGTTCAGTCATAATCATCATCACCATCTTGGCAGGTAGAGAGCACTGAGCAGAGGGTAAAACAGCAGGCTCTACTCACTTAAAGCAGTTTGTTGCTTGTCTTTTTGTTGTTTTGTTTGGGGTTGTTTTGTTTGTTTTTTTTAAAGAGTTGTAACAGAGTTACAATTCCTGAGCTGTGGACATTCTCTCAAAGGAAGTGTATCAAACCATCACCATTTCACAAAGCCTGTCACAGAATCACAGAGTGATATGGGGTTGGAAGGGACCTCTGGAGATCATCTAGTCCAACCCCCTGCCAAAGCAGGTCCACCCAGAGCAGGTCCC
>JAOXJK010000051.1:23830951-23887125 GCA_025774025.1 Xenus cinereus | reverse complement strand
ACTCCACCACCTCTCTGGGCAGCCTGTTCCAGGGCTCTGCCACCCTCAAAGTGAAGAAGTTCCTCCTCATGTTTAGACAGAACTTCCTATGTTCAAGTTTGTGCCCGTTACCTCTTTTCCTGTCACTGGGCATCACTGAAAAAAGACTGGCCCCATCCTCTTGACACCCTCCCTTTAAGTATTTATAGGCATTGATCAGATCCCCACTCAGTCTTCTCTTCTCCAGACTAAGAAAGCCCATCTCCTTCCAGGAGCTAATCCACTTCATGAAGGTTTGCCTTTAATGCAACTACAGGAGTATTATGACAACTTCTGCAGAAAGAACTCATAGTTACAGGCACACAGGTCAGAACACACAACATGAGCAGACTGTTGGTCATGAGACATATCCCTAGCACCTGAAGCAGTCAAATAATCTCTTCCATAAATTAAAATTAAGTTTGTTTTCCTTTCATTAGGCAGTAGAATATGGTTTTGGAATAAACACACATGTGAAAAACAATAAGTATTAAAAAAGTCAATCTACCTTGTGCAAGAAGTTAAAAGAAAAAACTACATATTGATATTACTTGTAACTCCCTTATACTATGATGAAAATAAAGCAGGAATCAGTATTTGATACTCAATATAGTCATACCGATACACGCTTGACTGAAGTTGTAGAACACTGCCAGTCCTCTTGACTAGGACATGTCTGGTGCTGGTCATATTACTTGAAACTCAACCCTATGGACAAGTGGAAACATGAACTTTCATCTTTTTAAAGCTTAGTTGCAAGCCCCGATGCCTGCAGTATAACATGAATGCTCTCCCAAATTCCAGCTCTGCGGAACAATAAAGAGTTCCAACTGCATAATTACTAAGCCAATCTCCTGTCTTATGTTTTATCCCTTGGGTTTGAAATTTCTGATTAATATGAAAGCACACTTTCAAAGGCAGGAAGAGCAGGCTCCGTATGACTGAACTAGCCAGAAAACACAACAGAGTTCATTTTTCAGAATAAGGCTGCTGAGAGTGTTCTCTCCTTGTCCTTAAGCAAGTCAGGCACATTTTCCTAGGTGTGAAGAAGGGCAATACATTGCTTTAGCATCTGCACACGTCCCTGAAGTATTTTTTTCTTTTAATGCCCTGTTCTTAAGATTGTCCTGATCATAAAGCATTCAACTTGCTATCACAAGAAAACAAGCAGCACAGTATTGAGATCTTAATTTTAGTAAAAATCATCTGAGTGGCTCATTGCTTTTCAGTTTTGTTGCTTTGAGCGAATCACTGCATAAAATAAATGATGTGTAAAGTGAAGAACAGTTCCATTTCTATAGACTATTAAAACACAAATATGAGAGGTTGGGAGTAGGAAAAACAGTCGTGCTCTGGTTGAGTGCTGGTCCATTTAGAACCACTGCGTGTATCCGAGTTTCTTTACACAAAAAAGAAAAATTACATTGAAAAATGAGCTCTCTTTAAAAACGTATTGTCCACTATAAATCATGCTCTGTAAAATATGCAGAATACGTGTAATCCTAGTCTGAATCATAATAAGCATTTAGCCTTACTAATAGTTTGCGGCATTTATTGCCACAAGGTACATTCTGTGTTATACAAAAGACTTTTTAAAATCACTCCTTTCCAATATGAATTGCCCGTTGTTTTAGAGTCATGAGATCAGATAAATAAGAGCACTGGATTTCCCTTTTCTGTTTAGCAAGCATTGAGCCCTCTTAAAAGGAAAGCTAAAAAGCAAGATCCATGATGTATGTCAATGATGTTCCTAAAAGGTGGATGGCAGCCAACGTGCTATGGTCTGTCACTGTAGGGTCAAAACCCAGGCAAGGAAAAGGAAAGATGAAAAGCCTGGTGTCATCTTCTCTACAGTATATGGCCAAATCACAATTATAAAATGGCAACTTTTTCCACAGAAGGGAAGTTGTCCCAGAAATGCTGCTCCTCAGTGCTTGTTATTTGAACACTTCTGAATATTCACATAGGAATATTCACAGTCAACCAAAGAAGTTTGCTTATTCTTACCTCTCAAGTACAGTCACTGAAAACAAGTAAGTTGATTTTTGGAATAAAGCATTAATAAATAACAAAAAAATTGGGAAGTGGAGGATATCAGGTTCAAAAACAGGAAGAAAAGCATAAATAAAGCTACCAAAGACTTTGACTACATCACTTGTTCTATAACATTAACGAACCATTACAACAAGCTTTTATACTCTCAGAAAATATCTGAGTGTTGACTCTCTACCAAACCCACAGATTATCAAGTCAGGAAAACAGATTATTTATTCCATTTTTAGAACGTTTTCCTAAAAAGGCAGTTGCTGTAGTCTAGCAATGATTCGGTTTGAGAAGATAAATTCAGACAAATATTGCAAACCTCATACAAATCTCAAACACCTTGTGCTCTCTAAACATTTGCTGCAGTATAAGCAAACCCCAACTATTCAATTTCCCTGGACTGTAAAAATGTTTGGATTGTGACTGCACAAAACACCCCAGCACTGCAGTCAAGACTTTATGTTATTTTCAGTAGGTGAATTAAAGCCAAACAGGAATTTTCTACTGACAAAGATTCATTAGAAAACCCTGGTTCAGGGAATCAGGGCTGACTGTTCAGAACACCTTGGGCTTGATGGATTAGCTTGTCTGTTACCTCTGGACTGCGCTGCATTGTCAGTCCCAAACAAGCTTCTGACAATATCCTCTCTTCCATACACACAGAACTTATCTTCAATTATCTCCCTTGAAATCAAGCTGGAGTATTCATCAGGCTATGAGAGTACTACTTAAGCTGCTCCTATCAAAAGAGAAGAGCCTAAACCCTTTAGATTCCCAACAAAACCCCAGGCTTCTGAAGTCAGTGCCTTCCTTCCAAAATCTCAGCCTCCTTTCCAGAAAGCTCTGACTCTTGAAAAAGAAATTTCTGAATGAGGAGAGTGGGATTACCGCTGTCTTCCTCTTCAGGGACATCATTAACGCACATATTGAATCTTTCCAGCTTTTCCTCTTTTCTTCCACAATCCTCTACATCTGCAATAGGAAACTCCTTCACGTCTTCCACAAACTATAATGCCCTCAGTTCTCATGGAGTCCAAAAGCCCCTCTTTGTCCAACAACTTTTTCCTGCTTTTAAAAGATCTCATCTACTGCTCACCGTCTGGCTTCAGAAACATAATTTCACCTATTTGATCCAAGACTTCACTAGGGAGACTTTGGACTTCCTCCTTTTATCCTGCAGGCTCAAGGTGTCAGGCAATTCTTCCTCAGTCCCAAAAGCCGCCAACCCACTATGTTGCGATGAAGGGCCACTTGCAAATACAATAAATCTGGGGTCCTCTGTGTGATTCCAGTGCACCCCCAGCACTCTCTCTAGCCTTTGCATACACAATTGAAAACAGACAGCCAAAAACTTCTCTGCTGTTGTAAAGCTGGATTTTCAACTACCAAGGAATTTGACCTGGTAGACCTAAACCAAAGATGCACGCTATTGACGTGGCACGTGGCCAACCTGGAAGAGGGAAAGCTCTTAAAAAAAAAAAAAATTTCACTGATCACTTTGAGTAGATTTCTTTCTGAGCATTCCTTATGTGACCTTAAGTCACCTTTATTTCAAAATGTCCTACAAAAAAAGAGGTGTGAAATCTGATGCTCTTCACTGCCAACCAGTAACTTCATCCAGATTGGAGAACATGTTTTAACCGAAAACTGGGAATTGAGAAGTCACCAATAGGAACAGGCAGGTTGCTAAAATCATGTTCCTGAGGTCTTACCTGTGTGTTCTTAACTTTGCCTTCAATAGCACTGTGTGTTTCCACAATTGGAGTCTACAGGTCCAATGCAAGATCTCCTGACAGATTTAAATCAATGCCTTAACACACACATTTCACACCAGTATTTAAAGCTCTGTAACTTAATCGTACTGTAATAATTATCTTCTTGTTTGACTTACATTCTCTGTTTCACTGGTACCTAAAAAGTTAAAATTGTTTTGTTTATTTAAAAATACATTCCAATATTTCTGAAAACAAAAGAGATATTACTTTCTTTTATTAGAAGCTGCACTGAATGAGCAGAATTTGTCAGAATGTACTAAAAATCGCAAAGAAATCATCAACAGGCAACTTGAGTTACCCTACTGCCAAAAACACTAAAACCAACCTAGTGCAGCAGCCTCACAGAGATTTATTGGTCTGGAAAGAGTAAAGGGCCTCTCGAGCCAAAAGATGTTACTACTTTAAGAATTGTATTGGATCAAAACACTAGATATAATTTCACTAAGGGGACTCAACAAAAAGCACTGAATTTACACAGGTTGTCTTTCCCCAGAATATATGAAGTCAGCATCTGGCTTCTTTATTAAAAGTAATTTTTTTCCTCCCTTTTTTTTTGGCGCCCCTCCCCCCCCCCCCTTTTTTTTTTTTTAAGAATAGCTCATTGTTGTGCTGCATGGCTGAAATCAATTTATTCTGTAGGCAGACATATTCAATATGGATTTAATAAATAATATGACTGAGAAAGTATTTAACAAATACGATTTTTCGTCAGGAAATTCTGCTGCCTAAAATGAGAAACTCTCCAAGGTTTATGACATTTGACCCATGCATGTAGACTCCCACTTTGGATGTATGTGGATGCTTTGGGATGGGATGGGTATGTTTTTCTTAGTAACAAGCCACTGAGCACTTGTCTTTTGATACCGAACTGCAACAGCAGCATTTTGATTTGAAAGTGTAAGGAACCACAAGTGCTGCCAGTGCTGACCTCTTGGGAATTCTACCACCAGTAAGAATCTTTCAACGAGAGCTGTAACTGCAAATCATGCTGTTTCTGCACTGGGATAAAGCAGGTTCCGTTATTCCGAGGTGTTTGAGAACACTCACAGGGTTAAGCTTCAGTCTAGCTCTGATGTGAATCAAGTCCATGAATTGTAAATAGAAACACTCTAATCCCACCTAGGGACAGCAGGGAACTCCCAGGGCCCCTGTGATTTGCTGAACGGGTTCTTTTGGGAAGGACTGCCACACTTCAAGGATGTTGATTGAAAAGTATTTCACTTCCATTAAAACAAAAAAAGGGGGGGCTTTTTCTTTTTTGCCTTTTTTTTTTTTTTTTTGCTTTTGGAGGGGGTGGGGAGGTTAGTGTGTTTGGGTTTTGTTTTGGTTTTGGTAGTTTTGTGTTTTTTTAATTCTCCCTAGCACCAACCAAAGATACATACATACACTTTTGATGAATTCTCTTCCTCAGCTTATAAGCAGTAGTGTCTGTATTGCCCTATCACCATGAGTTTTTCCAGCTATACAACCAATAGTACCAGGTCATCATTCAGATTTTAGAGTAAAGATGTTGCATACAGAAATCTCCTCGTGTAAATGAAATGAAATCACAACGCCCACTCTTTTTGGCCTACAGGTTATATGGGTTCAGATTTGCTGGTGCACATCATAATATTTACTTACATTTTGAAAAGAGATCTTAAGCAGAACATAAGTGATTCTTCTGTTTGGGTTTTTTTTTTTTTTTAATTCTTTCAGGAATGTTTTGGTGATGACCCATCCATGCATTTCAATTGGATCTATAATTTTGTGTTGCACAAAATCTATAATTTTGTGCTTTGTTGTTTGTGTGCACACTATCCCAATTTAGAACATTTTTGGAATAAATTCTGGGACTTGTTCTGCGTTACAAGGTTAAAAACACTCAACACTAAGACAGGCCAACCCGATTTGAGTCTGGTTAAAAAACATGCAGCTGAAGCTATCACATGGTTTTCCATTGTAAAGGGTATTCATGATACTTCTCTTGAATTGCCACCTCTAAAACATCGGGTACAGATTCACGCTTTAATTAAAATGGTTTAACCAAACAATGTCAAATGGTCTTCGATATCACTGGTGACAGACCTGATGTAAGTACAAAAAGGATGACATTTCAAGTAGCAGATTTAGTTTTGCTCTGTAAAAACTAAATGGAATGAAAACCATTCAGGACTTTTTACTTTATAGGCAATATGCATATTTAATAGATTCATTATTTTAAAAAATTGAATAGTAAACTGCTTTAATTCCTAAAACCTCAAGACCTTTCTCTCCCTTGGAGGGAGCACAACAGGGGATACATCCAAAGATGGAATCTAAATGGAGTCCAAAATTGAATTTAAAAGATGAACAGCTCTTTGGACTTTGTTATGCTGACAACAAAACAGAAATAGCATCCAAACACTAACAAGAAAAGAGCCTCTTCACACTTACAGCTCAACACAAATATTAAAATAGTTTCAGATAAAATTTCATTATGCACCTCATGGATCAGTAACTGCATAGGTTTTAAATAGCAAGCCAAGATGAGAACATGTCCAAATTACTCTAAAGGTCATCATAAAGGTTTAATTCCATTTTAATATCCAAATCTTTATTCAAACAAATTATCACGCATGTGAATCTGAGAAATTCAAAAGGTTAGCATGTAAATAGACTTGAGTTACTTTGCTCAAGAGCCCTCAGGCTGTTGAAACTGATTTCCTGGCAGATCACTAGAACTTGTACAAAATCAAAATGGTTCATCTAAGAATATTGAGTTATTAGGTCCCAAACCCACAAAGAACCTAAGCATGTGTCTATCTTTAAAGCACACAAAACTGGACAACCAACTGGAAATGCTCTCAGGAGACAAAGCAAAACATGGCTGTGAGTCCACAGCATGTTGCAAAGAGGAGAAATGCCACCCTCCCCAGAGAGGGAACAGTCAACCAAGCACCCCTTCCACTCAGCATATTAGCATCTGACTGGACAGCGCTAAATGAAGCACAAAAATATAACATGATAATTTACTGTGTACGGATCAATGCTGGTTTTAAGATGGCTGTTCTGCTGCATAAAATAAAAGTACTGGGATATTCACTAAAGAAGAAAAGTAGGCTTTACAATTAGGTATCAACAGACAGTAGTTGCAGCTGTGTAGCTGCTTCCTAGGAAGGAATGTTCTTTTAACACTCTGGAAAAGCTTCAAGTCTTCTGAGACACGATTCAGGGTATCGTCAGTGCAGACAGCACCTCCACCAAGACAAGGAGTATTACCTTCAGGAAGTCATCTTGTTTTGGTGTTACGTAGTGGTCTTCGGTCTAGGTAAGAAGGAAGCTACCTAGTCATGTTGGTGAAGCCATCTGCAGAATTTCAGACAACTCGATCCTTCTAACCAGGCAAAACTTGCAATGCTCCTGAAAGCAGCAAAAAGCAAGCATGTCCCTGCAGTCTTCTCGTAAAGGGGATTCCTGCATGGTCCCTTGCACTCTACCAAAGGCAGAGTAAAACCGCAGGAGAGTCATAGGGCAGGCAGAACAGGGAAACAGGCAACAATATCGTACCTATATTTCTTGAGAGTCAGTGGTTTCCAAACTTTTCCAGCTCTAAGCCCCATTTTTGTTGAGTTTGAAACAAACACAGCTGTGCAACTACATTTTTGTCTCGAGTTCTGTAGCTTATTAACCAGGAGCAATACAGAAACACCGCATCCATTCCTTTCTTTCATGAAAGGACATTAAAAGACAATCCATTCTGCTTGCAGTCTCTTCCCTGGCCTGAATGCAGATGTGTGGTGGCTCCCCAACATTTCAAACAGAGAAAGTGCTTTGATGCAACAGAGAGAGGGGACTGCCTCCCTCAGCCTTTGCTTATCTAGCAGCCTTATCCACTGCAAGTCTATCCCAGGCCTTAAAAATTTTGGGATACTGGATGACATGCCTTTTTTTTTTTTCCCAAAGGAATGCAAATGGCTATATTCATGTTTGACTGTGTTTCCCATCTGCCAGGCCTATAATCTCACTACACAGATTTTAAGTAACATGCTAAGGCCAGAACAGCTCCATTTTAACCCCTGCTTAAATAGGACCTAGCGCTGTACCACCAAATGCAGCACATGTTCTGGTGGCACTTGATATGACAGCAGTCCCAAAAGGTGTGTTGCTGAGTGTGTGGTGGGTAGAGTGGGTTGGCTGGAAGTTGGGGGGGTTGTAAGCCTGCTTTTTGCTTTTAGTATTTCAGTTTTATTGATCTTGAAATAACAAGTCAGTAAAAATTGCTACAAAACCCATCAGTCATAAAACAAGATCAAAAGCAGGCCTACACAAAAGATGCCTGCTTGGGGAAAAGACCTTGATGGTGGCTTCGGAAATACAAGAAAGCACATCCTAAAATAATGTTTATAGCCTCAAAACTGCTCAGTTCAGACAGATTATAAAATTAGATAAAACTATTGCCTTGAGTGATGACAGGAAAATGAACATTTCATCCTCTACAGAACCAGGAATCTTCAGATAAGATTTGTCTCTGTCATCACAAGATAAATCACCGCGGGTCTCATGCTGCTGTAATTTACACCAGCTATACCTAGTGTAACTCAAAAACCTTCACTCAAGTTACTCCATCTTCAAGTAGCTAAGAGGAGCATAATTTTTCAGACAGGAAGAGATAACTAAGAAGTTTTAGAAGCCTTCATTAGTTCTTTGCATTTTCCTTGAAGCAGTGACATCCCTGGGCTTATTCTATCTTTGCTATTCATCAGACCATTATTTCTAAGCATACAGTGGATAGATGTGTAGGTAAGTATTTCTTTTCATGTAGTTTTTTCCTACATGTCTTGTTTGTCCTTGAATTCGTAGGTATTTCTTTTTGCAATAGCAAAATCATTGTTGAGGCTAACATTCTCTCAAACCTACTGATTATACTTAGAAAAAAGGGGAGAAGGAAGCTCTGTGAATACTAAAAAACATTATGACAAACTTCATATCCCATTAGGAAGTGTCTAGATTACGAAGCAAAGAATTAAAACAAATTCTGATTTAAACCACTGCAATTGCATTTCCTATTCTCCAACTGAAAATGTACCAGACTCATTGAAACAGTCCACCTTGAAGTTAGCAGTACACTCAGAAGAAATGGTAGGTAAGTGCTGTCAAATGCACAATGGCATCAGTTAAGGTCTGCAAGAAAGAGAACAACTGAACCTCAGCACCCACACGAACAGCTCCCTGTCAGCAGCCCAGACTCCAAACAGGCTCGTTTAGTGCCCACAGCGCTCAGACCTCTTTGTGTGAAGTATGAGAACCCAGGGAGCGCACACACGCCTCGGCCTGGATGCTCTGCTGGATTAGTCTGACAGCAGGTGTGTTACCGTACGACAGCCACAAATGTCTCAGAATAAATTTGGTATTGAACAGTAATGGCTTTGCTGTAAGGATGGCACCTGAGGCTATTGGAAAAGGAAAGGTTAATAGGGAAGCATGGCATCTGTTACTAGATGAATAAACATAGCTGGAAAAAAAAAATTAAGATCTTTTGGACATTAAAGTCCTTCTTCAGGCAGAACTCTGACCAAAAACATTGCCTACTTTCCTTCCCAGCTATACTGGCAAATCCAGTATCTCACCTCCTCTTCTACCGTTTGCAGAATTTACTCTGTGCATTTGAATATCAAAGCATTGCTTCTCTTCCTGCAGCTTTTCCAAATTTTGCTACCATATACAGAAGCAGTAAAAGCAAGGCAGGTGTGTCTGACAGCCAGTCAGAAATCGGAGGGGAAGCTGAAAGCATATTTGGGCTGCTATATTTAGCATACAAGTTACAACACTGAAATGTCATAAGAATATTTTATTTTCAACAAAAATTGACTACAGTGGATTTTGCTTCTTTATGCATTTAGTTCCTCTGCTGGATTCAGTCTCCATAAATTGTATTGTTAAATCCAAATGCAAAAGAGCGTGTGCTTGCCTCTCTTTCTATATGCGTATGTAAGAAATTTCAAGTACTGGTATCTTGTATGTTCTTTTGGCACTTTCTCACTTCCTACCGCCCCCCCAGCAGGAATGGATGAATGATCCTTCCTGCAGGATCCATTTTTGTGAGCTGCATTTCAGGTTGCCAGGAGAAGGTTTTTAGTAATGAGTTTGAGCTGGCTCATACTAATTGCGGTTCACTCATTTGCTACTTAACAATATATTCCACAGCACATCCCAATAAAGTCATCTTCACTCGGGAAACAGAAGCCTCCCCTTTTCTTTGGCATTGTATTTTAAAAACTTTAGTTTCATTCTGTCCTTGGAGCCAGGGTCCAAGCTGGAAAGATTACCAAGGATTTTAACTGCTTTTGGACCAAAGCCAAGGTGAATGCTTTATTCAGTCTTGTAAAGGCTATAAAAATAGTCTATATAAATAAATTTAAATCAGAGAAGACCATTTCTCATTCCTATGATTTCAGGTGAAGAAAAATATTCATCTTGGTAAGAGCTACTTTGTCCCGCAATGGCAGTATACCCACCTGCTAACACCCGCCATCACCATTCAGTAGCTCGATACTCCGAGACAGAGCCTACCTGGGTGAAAACTATCATCTTAAAGGTAAATAAATCCTCACAGTAATTCCAGGATGGCAATGGCTTCAGTAGAAACTTCTCAAGCAAGCACTTCAGAATCACTAGAATTAATTTCACTTCCAATGCACAGATCAACTCCAATTATTCCAAACAGTACTGACATAAGTCAGTACATGAAAACTGAGTTATCACTTTATACTGTTTTCTCCTCTGATGGCTTTCTGCCTTGGGTCTGCCCCTTTCCTCCAAGACGTATGAGCGACTTCACAGCAAAACAAAAAAAGGATCAAGCAAAGGAGTTGCCCGTGAGGTTGCCCGCAATGGGTCAACCGTAAGACTTATTTCACTAACAGGAAGAACATGCTTATTTGAGGCCTTCAATCAGCTTTTGTACATTGACAGAATCCAGTAATGAACCAAATCTCTCAATGGCAACTTCTTGCATTCAAGCACCTTGATAGTTCACAGAATTATCATTTTTAGAAAGAAGAAAGCAACTCTACAACAACTGTCACTGCTGCAGAAAGAGTAGGAACCAGGTAGTGGTGGTAGAGTCTGAGATATCACTGAAGGAGTCCTAGATGCATTTTGGGGCAGGGAGCACAGCTAGAGACCACTCTGTACACAAAGGTACACTACAGGGATTCCATATCCATGTAAACTCATTACCACAAGAGCAGGGTTGAGCCAGCATTGAAAAAAAGCATCCTGCACATCCCCAGCACTGCCCAAATCTCACACTTGAAAGCAAAGCTCTGTTTAGAGGGCCAAAAAAACATGGGATGTAATTTCGTTTTTATATATACACCCTAAGTACACCAGGCACAGAAGCAGCTCCTGATCTGTGACTTTTTATTTAGTCCATGGAGGTAAAAAAAGCAGCTCTTTGCCACATGCCAGAACATTATATGTCTATATGGGTAGAAATGGAAGAAAAGTTTTCCAGAGATATTAGACCATATTTTCTGTTATGACTTTCACACAACAACCTGGTCCAAAACTACTAAGGGAAAAAAGCAGGATATAATACATGAGGAACTGATTAAATGCATGTAGAAAGGAAGTTCTAGCTTAGATAACTGGTTTTGGTCTGCTGGTCAGCTGTATTTCTGAGTGCTATTCATCCACCCACATTTACTACCTGTCCAGCTGTATGAAAGATGCCTGATGGATCCAGGGCCAAACAGAACTCTACAGCTGGGCTGGGACAAGCTAAGCCTGGGCACAGAGAGAAGGAATGAGAAGTGGCTTCTGGAGCAGCGACTTCTACATGAAGTGCCAGTGGGGCACAGGGCCTCAAGCATTCCAAGAATCACTGGTTATGTAAGGAAAATGCCAATTCTAGAAAGACGACAAGGAGAGGCATGCTCAGAACACAACTAAAAGGAGAGGAAAGGGAGATCTAAAAGCTCCATGTTTCTACATCCTGGTAGAGGATAAATGCTATTTATTTTTATGGAAAGCCACTATTCCTGTTCATAGCCTTCTGTTTACAGGCAGTATTATGAAACATAACCAAAGTAACAATAGGAAGAGTAAATAAATTATTACTTCTATATGCATACCTCTTTCCCACAGCAATCTAAAAGAAATTAAAGGAAGCTCTCCCAAGAAATTGACAGCACAAATCAGAGAAAGTGACACAATTGCAAAATAGTCATGACAAAAAGTTTAAGAAGATCTACCTGTTAAAGAAATTATTTCTAGTAAGAATCCACTAAGATTTGCATCACTATTTCCATTCCAAATGTAAACATCTGCAGGGATCCTAATTTTAGCGTGGTACATCAAAGACAAAAGTCTAAATACAGGAAAAAGAAGAGAGCCAATGTCTCAAACCTTTCCCTTTCCGATTAAAGATTCAGAGCAGATGTAGTTATCCCCAGCAGGACAAGGCTGTTGGGTCCTCTCAAATCTGACACAAACTGCCCTTTAGTAGCTGTGAGTCGGCCTACAAGACTGAAGGAATAATTTGGGGGGGGATGTGGGGAAGACATAACACACAAATTCCTAAATTCCAAAACCTATTCTCACATTGTTGCTTAAGTGTGCAGATATCCCAAATTTTGGGGGACTGCCAAGGCAACTGTTAATTCACTTCTGTCAAAACATAAAAAATGTCCCAAGTCACCTGAATCAGCAGTTTTTGGAAGCAATGTCAATTATGTGATGCAGTGGTGTAACACACAAGTGACTGGAATAGTACCTCATTCAAAACTACCACTTGCCGGTAACTCAAAATAAGGCATTCTCATCCTAGAACACAAACACACACATAAGGATTTAAGTGGTTTGAAATCACACCCTACTCTAACCAAAGTGCAGGTCGGTCTTATTCAGCCAAACTCCAATTCCCCTTAAACTCTGCTCTTCCGTAACGCAAGTATAGAACTTCATTTCAACACGGTCTCGTAGATCTTGTTAATTACAGAAGAGGGAGTAACAAGCAAATGTTAAAGAGGTCACGTGTTTATGCACATGTTTTCAACATGTCTACTGCAACACCTACATTTGGTTCCAAGATGAACATGAAACGCTAGCAAGCTGCTAACATGGCTACAGTAGCAACTCAGTCCTCCATTTAGACGGTAAATTTGACTGGAAAAGCAGGCAGAAAATTCCCTCCTTTCAAAATGGCACTGGTGGTATAGAG
The DNA here is from genome assembly GCA_025774025.1 of Xenus cinereus. Taxonomy (NCBI): domain Eukaryota; kingdom Metazoa; phylum Chordata; class Aves; order Charadriiformes; family Scolopacidae; genus Xenus; species Xenus cinereus. Next base: position 23,874,105 of record JAOXJK010000051.1, on the reverse strand, counting down.
GCTATCTTGCAGAAAATCAGTAATGCCTCATAGATCATCAGTACCATTCAGATCCACGCCACGAGCAAGAGCTCCACGGAACGTGTGAAGAAGCGTTGGAGTCAATGGGAAGCTGCTAGGCAGCAGCACTAGCTCATCGTTTCCCCAGTAAAATGGGTAAGAAGCATGCAGAAGATTATATTTATAACCACAAAAGTCTTCCTAATTCCTAAATCTAAACCATCTGAGTTTAGAGAAAATGCCTTAAGCTTTCTGCAAGGACGGCGATAATTACAGATCTAGTACTTCGTTAAGTAAACCCCAACTTCCAACAAAATAGCAAAAAAAAAAAGACATAATCCAACAGCTACATTTCCAAAATACTTACACTGCAGCTGCATGGCCAGAAACATACAAATGCAATCCAAACAGATGTCCATGAAGAAAGCACAGGACAAGGAATCCATGCTAACTTCAAATCTGATGTATTGCACATATCACTTCATGGATATTTTTGTAGACAGATGATGAACAGCCATTTCAACTTAAGGTCAGATGGAAGAGTAAGTTTTAGCGAGAATCATGTTCCCATACCACGGATTTCACTAGACATCCCTACGCAGCTACAGCCCAGCAGTCTGCTTTCACATTACTTTATCTCTGCATCTCTCATAAATTTCAGTCTCTCACCACACTGGGCTGGTCCAAATACTCCTTTCAAAGCAGCTTTGATAGCCATGCCACGGGGAGGAGGGGAGAGGGCAGAAAGAGGTGGCTCAGCTGTTCTGCCACACAATCATCCAATTTCAAACCAGTGATCCTAAACTAGTGGTAGAGCAACGGGGAAGTACAGGGCCAACATTCAACAAAGCATTCCCTGCTCTACACATACATTCTTCCTCCTCAAGAGAGACACCTAACGGAAAAGCATAAGGGAGAAAGGGGGGAAATTGAAGTAACAAAAAGGTGAAAAATGATTGATCTGTGTATTCATGCTGTGAGCGGCTGAAACGTGCAAGCATACAATTACGGAACAATCCCACAAGCAGTTGTCCTTTCCACATTTCCAAAGTTTGCTACAATTCCAAAAAAGTTTTGAAAAAATATTTTGTCTGGAAGTAAACAGTCATGTGAATAAACTCACTAAAATCAAGTACGCCTCTTTTTAAACTAAAGTATCCTCAAAGCCTGTCCGCTTCAGCCACAATGCCCTCAACTGGCGGGCAACCTGAGAAGCCTTAAAATTTTGACAAGCAAATTTTGAACGAAGATGAAGCACAGAAACTCTGAAATCTGACCTAAAAATCTCAACATTACAAATGTGCTTGTAAACACTAAGACTACTATCTCTTATACTGAAAAACATGATCCTATTGCTATGATCCCTCCATCTGTCTGTATTCCTGTCTCTCGTGTTACAGTAACACTGTAATCTTCCTGGGACTGGCACGGTTTCTTAGGTTTTTATATACAGCACAGTGAGGTCCTAGCCCATAAATAAAATGCCACACATGACAGCAACAGCAATAAGTCACTTGCAGTTAATAACTGGAAGAAAAACATATTTTATCCTCTCTTTTACCGCTATACACACCTAACAGTTTAGATCAATAATGAATTATGTTACATAGCATTACTAAAGGGATATATACAAATTGCTCTAAAAGTAAAAAACAAAATACCGCTGCATAAGAGATGATGAATTAATTTTTCTGAAAAAAAATTCAGAAGAATTTGAGGCATTCCACATTTTCCTCCTAAAATAAGGTAAGAAAATAATGAAAGTGTATTTCCTATACCAGTTAACATGAAAAAACCCCCTATTTTCCAAGTAAAAATCTTTTTCATCCATTGAGAGTCTACAGTTGGCAGAAGAGAGCACACCACACACTGAAATGCTACACTATAATTTCTTGGGCACAGAGCTGAGGTTTGAACCTATTGTTTTCTTCTGAACATGCTTGCTTTGAGATACCTGCTCTCTTACCCTTGTCAGTCTCACTCAATCGTTTTCTTTTTGAAGTCTCAAAATGCAACAGTGAGAATGAAGTAAGGATTTCCTGAAATCAGTCCTTTTGCATTTAGTTCATTATTTCCAATGGTTTTTCTCATATTTTTATTGAATTGTCCACCAGTTTCAATGTGTCAGTACCTATAATTCTTGCTCAAAGAACATCTAAAATTTTGCATCTACAAGTGGCCTAAAGGAATGCCTTTCCCGTTTTCAATCTCACAATAAAAGGACTAATAAAACAACAAAATTAATTTAAACAATCAATCACCTTCAGGAGAAAGGGATGTATAGTTAAAAGCTGAATTATCATTAAAATAAAATCCCCCATAAACTGAAGAACAGTCAATGGTCTTTTTTTTTTTTCATTCCAAGCAAGTTTTGGGCAGGAACTATCCTCATATACTTACATCCCCATTCAAAAAAAATCTCTTTGTTAGAACATTGCTCCTCAGGTCTTCACCCACTTTTTTTACAAAGTGTCAGACTAACAAGGCAAGCGGGAACTTGGACTTGATCACACTGAGAGCAACGTCGTTTCATAAGATTTACTGAAGTACTCACACAGACAGTAGCAGAGTCAGTGGGATGGGGGGCTTCATGTAATTAGAGGCTGAGCAGTAATGCTGCGTGCATGGAACATGTCGGAACAAAAAAGAAATAGAGGGAGAAAACGACCCATCTTCTAGTTCCCAGTAAGGAGAACACTGAAATTTCACAAGGAAGCGTGTAACTCCAGAAGAAAGATGACACTAAATGAGATTCCAGAAGCACTGTCACAAAAGTATTGCCCTCACAATAGCCACCCTGTTAAAGCCTCCCCAGGTAGTCAAGCTCTCAGATTCAATTGCCTTTTTTTTTTAGGAATAAACATTTCCTCTCCAGCTATCTTTGTATTTTCTTTCTGTCTGGACAGATTTATCATTGATTTCTCAGGCTACGCTTCCACCATGCTTTTATACTCTGGAGATCCAGTCAACAGCCTTAAAAGGTACTGGAAAGAACAGAGGGGAAGAAAAATATAATTATGACAACAGACAGGTGAAATATGGACACAGAGATACAAGATAACAAACACATGATGTGTGTGTGTTCATTAGATTTCTTGTTCTAGCGCCAATATGCCCTACCCACATTGCACGAACAACAGTTATAAATAGGTAATGAAGAGACTGTCCCTGCCCCAAATTGCTTACATTCTAAGTATCAAATGACAGCCAAAGCCAGACAAGCTCAGGAAGCAAGTTTACATGATGAATATAAAGGCTAAATGGATGGTGTCTTACCTAGATGATTTGCTGTTTCCTTTTAAATGTATTTAATGGGTATTTCTCTTCACCACTTCACATGGAATTATACCAATGCTTTCAAAGCCTTGAGCCAAACAAGTATGTAAATTCTGTATTTACTCACTTCTAAAAATAACAGAGATACCTAAATAATATAACACTTTTGCTTAACAGTCAAAGCATTATAACTCTGGTAACCAGTCAAAAGCTTTGATAATCATAAGTATAGAATGATTACCAATATAAACTTATGGCAAGATTAATATTATCCAGTTATCCACAAGCCCAGTTCTACATATTGCATTCTTGAAAAACAACTGCACGCTATTTTATAAATCAAACCTGCGCACAACATGCAGGGGCTCTTGTAAGAGTAAATTACCCTCAATGCTGGTGACTCCACAGTATCCCTGTCGATTGCCAACTGATATAAGGTCATTTCAATGTAGTAAGACTTGATTGAAGATTTTCCTATGTTTAAGGAGAAACCTGCTATTACCAAGATAGTCACTAGCTTTAGTTATCCTATAAAGACATCTGTGGACATGATCTTTGTTACTAGATATGGTGTGCAAGATAGTGATTTACTTTTCATGGCTATAATTAACTGTTCTTCCTAGGTTTTCATTAGATTTTCCACTTTATGCTTTCCAAATAGCAAATTCAAGTCACTGGAATTTTCTGACGAAAGAGTGGTTTCCTCCATTATTCCCCCCCTTTGATTTTTCCCATGTTCTTTTAAAGACTAATAATCTCTTCTTCCTAACAAGCTGGCCAAATTACAAGGCACGGCGAGGCTTGGGGGGGAGAGGGCAGAGGGAGAACATTAATGCAATCAGAAACGCACAAAAATTACCAAGGTCAACGGTTATTTACATTAGTGTAGCAGGTAGGGATGGTAATAAAACACCAGGATCACAGGTACTGTAGAGATCCAGGATAAAGCATGGTGCCTGTCTCAGAGCTGCCAATAAAAGGAAAAGCAAACGACAGCCGATAGATACACACACACACAGGGGAGGAAGGACAAAAAGGGGGCAAGAACGTGACAAACCTGGTGAACATAACGGGCAGTGGATTCAGCGTATTTTGGGTTGATGTTTCACAAGGATCTTGTTAATCGTGACCTTAAGAAAAAAGCTTTAAGAACAGCATTCAAAGAAGACAAAGGCGCAGGAGATTTTTACAGTCCTCACTCTCTAACATGAAAGACAGCACAGGGAAAAATCAAAAAGGTACCCAGCTAAATTTTTATATTAAGTGAAAGAAAAGGCCAAAAATACTGGCCTCTAACAGTAATCGCTGAATCACAGGTGACTAGCAGCATGTGCTACACTGGAAAATACCAGATGAAAGGCACATTTTAGATGCAGTAGGGTAGCACTACCAAGGAAATAGAGAATACGATCAGGAGTTTGACTACAAAAGTTATATTTTAGCAGGATTCAGATAACTTTGGAAAAAAAAAAGTGAAAAACAGTGAAAACAGTAAAAAGCATTGGATACTTGATTTTCGTAACATTATGGGAGGTTAAACAGTATGGGAAAAATTAAGAGGCACAGAGACTCTTAGAAGACATGAGAGGCTGGGATGAACTTCTGCACATATTCATTTTATGTTTAATATGCACTACACAAAAATTTTAAAAGTAAAGGTTTATTGGTTTTTTCCCCACATTTTACTTTCAACTTTTGTGTATGTAGAAATAAAGCCTATTCCTTAAATTTATGGATAGCAGATCATCACATCATCAATAGGAATTGATTCCAATTTCTATGAAAAATGGAACAACACAAGACACCAGGTAAGAATACTTTCATTCTTAGAATCTACGGCATGAAAACATCGATCTAAACCTAGAATCTTGGCAAAAGTATACACAGAACTTCTAAGAAGGTATTATTCCAAAGGATCACAGGTAGTCTTCCAGCCAAAAAGAACACCTCACGCCACGTTTAGTAACTGAACACACACAAGCTGCACAGCGAGTTCAATAAGCACCATTCCCAATGTAACGTTAATATTTACACACAGTCTCCCTGGCACATTTCCAAGATTTGCTTTTAATTTTGCACATTCAGAAGATAAAAGGTGAAGAGTATTAGGGAATATCACACTACAGAATTATTTTTATATGTTCCCGTAGGAAAGAATTTAACACCCCTTCCCTCACCCCACATTCAGACAAAGACTGAAGCCTTAGCAAAGCCTTGGTCTCTAAAACCATAAATGGCATATAGAAGATGAATAATTATACAGGCAATAACTATACTTTTAAACAATAAAACTTAAGAATCAAGTGACACAACGGAATTAGTAGGCAGCATGTTTAAAGCAAGCAACCTGAAATTGCGGTCAGCACGTAGTCAACGCTGCCAATTTTTTTTGATGGTCAAAAGGCAACCTGGTGAAAAGGAATTGATGAACAGTGAGCCCAACAGCAGATTATTACACCAAGAGATAATGGGTGCGTCTCAGCCTAGACTCAAGAAGTTCTTGAATTATTGTTCTCCAGGGAACAGTAGGGTAAAAAAAAAAGGAAGTGTGTTCATATTTCTGATATATTTCCCTGTTTATTTACTGGACACTGGACAAGACTGTGTTTGGTGGCCCTGCAGCCTCAGGGGGTTCATCAACCCAATATGACCACCTGTGTACAGCATGGAGAAACTCATGGCAGTTGCTGACATTTCATCAACTGAGAAAGCACTAATAAGGAGGATAAAACCAGGGTGGCAGAATCAGACCACCTCCCATGAGGGTAATGCTTCACCACTATGGCCCATTAAGATTCTTGGTTACACAGGCTACCTATTGGACTAATGGACTAAAGGGACTCTGGCTGTCCTACTCTACAGTTCTTCATCTCCTTATTGCTCTCTACAACTACCTGAAAAGACGTTGTAGAGAGGCAGGGGTCGCTCTCTTCTCCCAAGTCACAGACGATAGGACAAGAGGAAATCTCAGAATCATAGAATGGTTAGAGTTGGAAGGGACCTTAAAGATCATTAAGTTCCAACTGCCCTGCCATGGGCAGGGACACCTTCCACTAGAGCAGGTTGGAGGAAATGGCCTCAAGTTGCACCAGGGGAGGTTCAGATTGGGTATTAGGAAAAATTTTTACACTGAAAGGGTTATTAAACATTGGAATGGCTGCCCAGGGAAGTGGTTGAGGCACCATCCCTGGAGATTTCAAAAGTTGGGTTGACATAGTGCTTAGCGATATGCTTAATGATGGTTTTTATCAGCGTTAGGTTGATGGTTGGACTAAATGATCTTTAAGGTCCCTTCCAGCCTAGACAATTCTATCTTTCGCTGCCTCCATCCACCATAAACCTTCCTCTGAACTGAGGGCATGCTAAGCACACTGGATCAATGAACTTTCAGACAGTACCAAAATACAAAGGAGGAATCTTACCAGCAAAGAATTGATGCAGAATATCCCTTCCTCATACCTTGCTGCTCTGAAACACTGACCTGCTCCACAGTTAGGCAAAGTAGCCCAATTGTGCCAAGATCGAGTACAAAATGAGCATCTCGGTCTTCCAGCAAACGCTTCAGGAGACTACAATCAGCCAAAGTTCCCTTCCTCTCATGCTCTCACAGGCTTCCTACAAGATCACAGCTTCCTTCAGGCATCCACCTTCTCCAGCGTGGAGTTCTTCACAGGCTGCAGGTGGATATCTGCTCCACCGTGGACCTCCATGGGCTGTCAGGGGGACAGCCTGCCTCACCATGGTCTTCAGTACAGGCTGCAAGGGAACCTCTGCTCTGGCATGTGGAGCACTTACTACTCCCCTCTTTCACCGACCTTGGTGCCTGCAGGGTCATTTTCTCTCATATTCTCACTCCTCTCTTCCGGCTACAGTCACACAGGGGTTCTCCCCCTCCCCTGCCTTACATGTTACCTTATTGTCACTGAAGGGCTCAGCCTCGGCCAGTGGTGGAATCTTCTTAGAGATGGCTGGCATTGGCTCTGCTGGACATTGGGGAAAACTTCTAGCAGCTTCTCACAGAAGCCACCCCTCTAGACTCCCACTATCAAAACCTTGCTGTGCAAACCCAATACACCTATAAAGAGCCATGTTTACATTTCAGAGAACAACAGCAGCCAAAAAAAACCAGGCTAGTCTTGTCATAGAGATGAAGAGAGTCTTCTCCCACTTAGAGCCCCACAGAAGACAGAGAGCAGTAGTCCATGTGCATGCAGTTCAAACACGCGAGGCTACAGCTAAAAAGGAATATTCCAGCCTCCCTTGGGCTGCGTATATAAAACAGCCTTTCACTCCAGCTAGAAAACACAGATTGTTTGGTGCACTGGAATAGGAATGAATAGTATACAGGAGGTGGACAGAAATACTCTAATGGAGCCTCTCTCTCTCTCCTTTCTCTCTGTAGGGAGCCATTTTTGCATTGAGCCAAAACCAAATTATACATCTCAGCCAGCTTTCAGCTCAAAGGTCAGCAGAGTACAAAACTCCTCTTAGCAGGGTTATACAAGTGGAAAGGGGTGGGTAACAATTTGTCTGAATAAAAGACAAAGTACTACGGGATTACAAAAAAAAAAAAGCTATTTAAAAAGCAACACTTCTGCACTTCTACAATCCAGCAGTAAATAAAGGAAACCAGAGGCATTGCTGGTGATGGCTGGCAGGTTTCTGTTGGTGATGGTTGGCTATTTTTTTTTTAAATAGCTCATTGATTTTGGCCTGCATCCATCTCCAGCATTGTGACTACACTTCATACAGTAATTAACTACAAACCAGAGTGCACTTCTCCAGCCAAGTCTTCTCTGCTTTGTAAATTTCATTGCACTTCAACACCATTAACCAGCCACCCCTATTTCAAGCTGATATTCCTAAATTCAGAAAAAATAAGTGTCAGCAACACTGCAACTCAAATAAAAACAGAGAATATTTTTTACTCCACATGGCTCTGAGTGCCACTGTACTTATATTACTTGTTTCTGGGAATGTTCAGGTCAGTCGCTGACTGGGGCCACTAATGGTATCCAGCCTAAGATCCACAGAAACCAGCCAACCCTTCCCATTCACCAGAGAGGATGCAGATCAAAAATGTGCTTGAGGATTTTTTGGATTCAACTAGGCATTAAGTTTCAGGCATTTTACTGACAACCAGGAGTCCTGGGCTCCATCACTGCTGTAACTGTGTTCCCCCCTCCACCTTGTACCATTCATGTTAATCCCAGTTTCTTGCTTGTATCAGATGGTACCGGGCCAAACGATGCGTGTGTACAGCCACAGCACTGCAACTCCTGCTATCAGAAATAGCCTCAAGGAGCTTTCCCAACCAGCATCTCCCCATTCCATATAAAGCAGAACTTAAGCACAGCTTTACCAAAGCCCTCGAGTTCGGAGCGAGAGGAACAGAGCACTACATAGCTGATCTACCCTCCTATAGCTGGAAGAATATGGGAACACCCGGTCCTGCCATTTGACCCCCCCAAGGTCAAATGAATGCCACTTCAGAGAACCAACACAAAATTCCAACATGCTTTCATTCACGAAAGAGCTTTCTCTTCAGAGGCTGTGAGTGAATAATTCCTATTGCCTGCTGTAAAAACAAGAAGAGCAGCAAAAAATAGTCTTTTTTTTTTTTTTGAACTGCTGAGCTCAAACAAAGCTTTTCACCTGCTAATTTGGTGACTGAAATGCGATGTAGGTTTCAAAGCGTCTTGCTCTGCCTCTCTGCAGAGACCATCAACAGAACAAATAAATTACCAGTGTTTGGATTCTCATTACCTCAAATTAGCCCCAGCACAAGATGACAGGAGCAAAGCCAAGCTTTCTGTGGGTCCTTACATGGCACCTGTTAGCGTTCCCTAAAGGACACAGAAAAGGGAGGCCAGGTTTCTCTCTGATGTCTGTCCACAACAAAGCTTTCCCCTCAGACTATTGATACCTCTCCTAACAGCAACTCTCAGCCTGCGTGCCCGTGCCACCGTTAATCCGCTAGCAATGAATCACTGCCTTGCTTGGAAGTGTCCCCAAGGAGTGCACGGACTACATGAGGGAATTGGGGAGGAATAGAAGGATGACTGTGCCAACTGACACCACAAAGACATAAATCTAAGCTAAAATTCTACATTTGTTTACATACAAGCCTAAAAAAGGGCAGAACAAACAAAACACTAAGTTCAAAGAAGAACCTTCTGGTTATCAAAGGAGAAAGCAAGTCACAAAATAAACACCTTCTGTTTGATCATTTGTTTCAATAGTTCTGCTGGACATTTCAGGCTGCAGTCACAGGAGCAAAGACAGAAAGATAAGCACATCTTTGGATGGGACAAACTGACCTGCTCCAAAATGCATCCAAAACAAAGCCAGCCGTGAAGAGCCAGAGGGTGACATACTCGGATCATCACAACAGGTCCATTCTCCTCTGTTATGCGGCTCCTGCTCAAGTTTGGCACACTGACATATCTCACCCACTTACTCCACCTTGCCTTTGACTCCACTTGGAGCAGAGAGTCATTAATAACACACCTGTGGAGTGACTAATACCATGGTTATGACTTTTAGGCTACACCATGGACCAAAAGAGAATGGGAATCCAGCAAACCGTGGAACCCTTTCCATTAAACCCTCCCCCAGGGGCCTGGTTACATTCAACATGCCCAACACCCGAAAAATTTTGTGACAATGTATGATTTTGCAGGAGCCGAGTCTGATGATGCTTGCCAAGCAGCCAGCTGGCCCTGAAATGAAATTCCTGCCTCTCTCCTTTCCTCCTGTCCTGATACTGATGGGGAGGGCATTTTACAGCCTGCAATTGATGCCAATGAGTCTCTTCCTACTCAAATCAGGTGTAACAGCATTAGCGACAGGAGTTCAAGCAAAAAACGATCCAGGCAGAAGCCTGATTTATTAAGTGTTTGAGCAAGGTCTGGGTTGCTAAAATTGAGAAATCTAAAGGGGGGAAAAATAGCAGGATTGAACCATTTAGTGCTAAGGCTGACCATATGTACGGACTGGGCTTTAGCCCAAATATAACAAGCCTGCCCACAGCTGTGGTATGTTTAATCAAGTCTTACAGAATAATTATTTTGCACAACTAAAGCCAGCACCTGTGAAAATTGTCTTATTTCAGCTGTGGGCAAAGCTACTTAAATAACATTTTCAATTTCAAAAAGAAAAACCAAAATCCCTTCAAGTCCAAAATGTCCACAGCCAACTGCAGTACCCTAACAGTGTAGAGGGAATATTTAACCAACCTCACATCAAAGCTCCTACTCACATGAGAAAGCTCTTTCCTATTAATACTCGTGGTATCTAATTGCAGGTCCTCAGAACTAAGTCTCTTCTGACTTCCATGAAAGAAAATAAGGAGATGAGAACTCAAAAAATCCACATTCTGTCACCCACCTCCAAAAAGTTGCTCTCTTTTCCCACTGAAATTTAATTCCTATCACTATGTTCTCAAAGCTGGACTCCTGAAAATCCATTTCTTATCCCATATTAGTCTTGAAAATTATTTTATCAGTATGGGTATAATATTAACAGTATTGTCTGCTAAAAGTGCATAAAAAGCAGTTTTCTTTTTCTCAGCAGTAGGCAGCAAGGCTGACTACTGCTTTGCTTTCACTACACTAATAGTACTAAAAAGGTGTATATATAAAAGAAAGTAAATTGTGCATGAAAATCGTACAAGTAAACACTACCACATACAAATGAATGAATTGCTATTTTTTAGCAAGTCTGAGCCAGTTCCCACTGCTGCAAGAAACATGACATCTGAAAGGCACCTGAAAGTTTCTAAAATAAGGATATTTCTTTTCTCAGACTTTAAATGTGCTTTTGACACACTCACACTTTATCATTCAAAATAGCAACAAATCAAAAGAGACCAAATGGACAGAGCTAATGCAATGCAAAGATCTTCCCTCTCAGTAAATGTCTCACAGGGCACTACTCTTAGCAACAGAATGTTTATACAGCACAAGATAAAGAGAGGCTTTTCACTGACACCTGGGACAAAACCAAAGAACAAAAGCAGCTCCCAATGCAAGAGAAAAAAGTTGCATTTTTCAAGTGTTCCCACCTAATGTGGACAGAAGGCCAGCCATAACAAGTTACAACAAACAACCTATTTACCCACTTCCAGAAAATGCTTGTAAATTTAAACTGTGTGAAATGTCTAACTGCTTCTTTCATTCCATCAAAAGGCTTCATCCGCAACAGACAATAAAGCCACTGGCTTGACCTAAAGGGGCTGGTAGGTTAATCTATTCTGGCCTTATCTTTATTCAATCATGATACTGAAAGATTGCTTGAATAACTTACCAGCATTTAACAATGCCAACAGTCACCCTTTTACCTACAGTTCTCCTCCAAAGCGCCCTGCAACCAAATTTTTAAATTATGGGGGATATTAAAAGTTTTCAAAATTAATTGTAAAATAAACCAAAATGCCATTTCTTGCTCATTGGTACACAACAGAGGAAAAAGGTAAATGACCAAAATCAGAAGAACATTTTTATCTTGCCCTTGCACATGCCTTTTAGACTTCCACCATAGCTTATTGTCAATTTTAGATAATATGTTATCTCTTGTTAACTGTCAATCACATCTTTTATTTATAGTAGTTTCACTCAAACAGAAGAAACTAGACAAAAAAGCTACTATTTGATAAAAACTGCCTTGTAAGAATAGGCTTAATTATACACACCTAAACACTTTGTATTTTAATAACTAGTGGCTTGTTTTCAAAACCCATTCCATGAGGGTGCTCAGCACTAAACATAGCAAAGCACTGAGTTAAAATTAAGCACATAATTAGGCCCACAGAAGTCAGTAAACTGGATTCATCACTTAATGATTGATTTAATCACTCAACTCTCGTATATTTAAAGTTCACGGCCTATGCTTAAATGCCTTTCGGGAGAAAAGTGTCCAGCGCTCAACACTGTATAGTGCACAATCCTACACAAGCATTTTCCTCCCTTTAATAGTACAATAATTGTCTGTATGAAGAAATCACATAGACTTACACCAACCTGTTAGAGAAAAGGTTTGTTCTCTAGCTTTGAGAACAGCAAGAGTTATGAGAACAGACTTTCGGCACAGGGTCCTTCATGCGTTCACATTTACCTGTGTGGCTGTAATTCTTGAAAACAGATCACTCTTCATGTGACCTGCCAGGTAGTGAAACATTTTCACGTGAAGAGCTACGTTCTCACTTGTTAAATCAGTTAGAGCACTTACTCTTCAGATTCAACAAACAAATGCATTTTCATGTAACGTTCTACACCTGTAAATAGGCTGGCAACACAAAATCATAGCAAAAGCATAAACAACCACCAGGCACCTACATGATATTTGAAGATGCCTTAAAAAAAATAACCCATGCCAATCTTTTTTTTAAAATGATCCTGGGAAAAAGGTCTAAGCTTAAATCTATTTCTAATTCAATTTAGGCAGATGCTTAAAATACCAGTCAAGATTAAGTGCCATCACCTTTTCCCTAAAGCAGGATCATCAAAGAACAGGGAACTAAACAATAAACCAGTGACTACAGCATGCAATGCAGAAGAAATTAAAAACAAAGTAAAGAGCTTTTCCTTTTGATTGCAGGGGATAATTTTATAAAATACCCATAGGACTGCAGAAACTCAACAGTTCCTACCTTGAAAAGCTGTGATATGACCAACGATCATGTACTTTAGTTCAAAATTCAGTGCCTGGATACTTTGAGTCCTCTCCCTTCGAACAGCTGCCTGGTAGCTTTCTTCCATTTTTTTGGTGCAACACGTTGGTGCTCGGTGTTGACAGATCTGTAAATCTGACTCTTAAAGCAAACAAGAAAAACACAGTAATTAGAAAACTTTCCATCTTACATCATTAGCATAAATAATGCTTCTTAATGTCAAAACAATCACCACATTTAAAATGTTGAACAAAACACAACCCACAAGGAATGAAATTGTGAAACTGTTATTGTCTCAAGGACGTTAATTTATGACTTTCATATGACCTACATTTGGATAACATCACATTATCAGCTGCTAACTTCTTTTACATTGTTGTTAAAAACTGTGGGCACATCATCATCTAAACACAGTCAAGGGCACAGCAGAATCATTGAAGCTGCATGTTCAAAGGGGAAGCATTTCCCCTCTACACCTTTTGCTTCAAGCATCATAACTTGAACATCTGTGTGAAAAATATCCACCTGTTTAGTGTCTTGAGGAACCACCCATTCACCTCTTACTTTAGGGGAAACCTCTCAAAAATCATTTTAACTCCTTAAGCAGCTCACACACACCCTCCCAAAAAAAAAAAAAAAAAAAGGGCATTTGAGTCTCCTAAAAGCTACATAGCTGGAGTGGCCTTTTCCCCCCTTTTCTCTCTATTTTTACCACGTTTAGTTTCTTTCTGAATCAGATTTCGAAACCAGAAGCAATAGTTGCAACAAAACAGAACTGATCTCTGCAGCAGCCCGAATTTGGCTTTCTAGGGCCAGAGGTAAGAAACTGACTCCACACAGAGAGAGACCCCAGAGTACGCACCACCGCTGGGAAATCGGAGACAGCTGTTGCAGTTTCAAAGCTTAACACATGGTGAGAATCAAAAAGTCTTCACATGAACCAAAATTAACCATTTTTAAACTTAGCCGTATACAGACAGATCTCCACCTACTTAACAGTAACCTTAACATTTTTGAAACCAAGGTCTTGCCTGCCTACATGTAATGTAAAGGCACTGAAATCAGTCCCATCTCACAACTACAGAGAAAGTTGATTAAAAGTTTAATTTTTGTGGAATATTTTTGGGGGTGTTTTGGGGTTGTTTTTTTGGGGGGAGGCGGGTATTGGGGTTTTTAGTCATTTCATCTTTGCATGTGTTTCAGTAAGTTTAGTGCCCTTGATTAGAAAACCTACATCATACAGAGTTGTGATGGACACTCAGGGTCTCTTTGCTCTACATCACGGGATGTGCAGATGCCAGAATGTTCCAGAAAGGAGCTCTTACAGACTACAGATGAATACATTCTGGGGCTTTTACAAATATATGTTTTAAGAAAGGGAGGAAAAAATGCAAGGGACTATTAAGTAGAGCAAATCGAAAACCAGAGGCATGCATAAAAAAATACCAGACCCAAAATAATTACACAATATTAAAAAGCAGATATTTCCGAAGCAATTTCTCAGTAAAACAAGTGAGAACACCCCAGCAGGAGGCTTCACGCCAGCGTGTTTCAGGCATTACCTTCCCTCCACCTCCAGGTGGAAACGGGGGCCCTGAGGGAGAAGGGCCACAGGTGCCCACCTCCATCCCAATCTCTCAGGCCTCAGGACCTCTCCAGGGAAGGAGACACCCTTTCCCAGGAAGGCTGGTGCCACACTGGGTGCCAAGCTCCCCACTCCCGCCCTGCCAAGGGTTTTAATGGCCGTTTCAACTCCTGAGAGCACCCGGTGGCAGGTTGGGCCTGAGGCAGCAGCCGGGTACTGGCACCTTGCCTGCCGCCAGGCCCAGAGCTGGTCAGCTCGGGGTAGAAATATTAATGAGCAATTACACGGCATTAATCCTCACAAGCTGGCCTTGTAGGTTAAAGCAGCAACACTCCACGAGCAGTTGACGATGATGAAAAACAAGAGGGTACACAAAGATACACGCTGAAAAAGCGGCAGAGAAAGATCCAAGCAGGCAGGCTGAGCTGAGGGCCAGCCGCAGGCCAACAGGACCAAAGCTGCAGGGAGGCGCTTCAATAAATCTCCCTCGCCAGGAAAAAAATAAAAACACCCAACTAGTTGAAACGTCTCATCTGACTTGAAAATGTTGCTTCCAGTTTACAACCACTCTCATTTGAAAGCGCAGCTAGTTCACAAGCACCAAAGTTGTCACAGACTAGATACCATTCTGGAGGTATTTGTCTCACGCTTCGATATACGCTCAGAAATAGGAAAAAACAGTTCTGCCCACTGAAATCTTAAGCCCTAACCCCCACTGAAAGCCCTTGAGACCAGACCAGGGCACGCCGGCATAAGCCACCAGGCGGCTAAAAGCAGCAGCGGGAGGGCTGCGCGCTCGTCACCGGCTGGGCACGCGCCCCTGCTCCCGTCTGCCAGAGAAGCTGTCCCAGGTTGAAATTAGCTTCTTGGCCAGGCTAATTTTAACTCGGGTTGGTTCCCTCATCCAGTTTGCCCCATGAACACGTTTGTTGTGTCACAAGGAAGTGAGGGTCGGGGAAGGAGCACTTCCCTGAGCTGGCACCACGACGCTTGTGTGAAATTATAGCACAGACTGCGCAGCACCTGAGTCAGTTCTGCAAATCAGTGTCTGAGCAGAGGGGCTGGAAATGCTACCCAGCACCCACAACGCCCGCCTGCTCTTACTCAGAGCGTTTCTCCTTAACAGCAGCCCTCTGAATTTTTGTTTGAAAGGCTTCTGCAAAGCTCAGACCAGTATCAAAAGGGTCTGAAATACAGAGTGCTTCACGCTGACTGCACACAGGTCCTGGCAAGGAAGCTACGCACGGCTATCAGTGCTGCACTTCGCATTCTCCTTTGAACCAGAGGAACCTGCATCTCCTCCAGAAAGCTTTAAGAAGAATACAGATATCTCAGCTGGAACTACACACTCCTGGGATTCCCCACCCAGCTCTCTCCTCTGATGAATACTCCAGGAGCCTGAAGATTAGTTTTGCTGGTCCAGAGCCAAAATGATGCAGAGGCCACTCTTAAATAGAAACAGCACTAAGCCCCTGACAGTTAAGGAGCCTGATGTAAAACACAGAGCATTAAAAAAGCAAACCCCACTCCCCTCGCAGTACTCACAGGTCAGTACCGTCACGCACAGAGCCTGGCAATTTCACTGGCTTCAATACTAGCCTGAGGGTATCACTTTTAACACAATTATAGAAACCTAATAAAAGTTTTCAGTACTACACATGCCTGGGTGCTGAGATTAAATTAGAACTGATTAGTGATATCTTGAAGTCTTTAATAACTCTGATACTAAAATTAGTTTATCTCATCTTTTTCATCTTAATGCAAAATACCATCTCCAACAGGAAAAAAAAAAAAAAAAAAGAGGGGAGGAACACAGTGACCCAGTAGTGACGGAGCAGCACACCACATGAATTCTGCTGAGGCAGGCTAAGAGCCATGGCTCTCACCCCACAGACAGACAGAACCCCACGGTGCCGCTGCCATCGCTTCTGGTTCATACCTCCACTGCCGATCAGCAACAGGGAGACAGCCTTACGGGCAAACTCCTCCTTGAGGAGCCATTCTATACACCAGAGAAAAAGCACCCATTTATAAATGAGGGAAGAAAACTTACCAACAGCATTATTTCAGCAATTTTCTGCTAATTTCTCTCTAGGGCTTCCTTACCTGCTTTTCCCAAGCTGCCCCTTGTTTCTAGTAATTTAAGTTTGGAAGAATCCTCTAGTTCAACCTTCCCCTTAAAGCAAATCAAACTACATGAGGGCTTCCATCCAGCCAAGTTTTGAGCATCTCCAAGAATGGATGATCCCACAACTTCTCAGGGCCCCTGTTCCAATATTTGACCACCCTTGTGGTAAAAAATAAGTAAATTTTAAAAACGTATGTAATGAGAATTTCCCATGTTCCAACTTGGGTCCACTACTTCTCAGCGTATGACCAGGTGCCTGCAAGAATCTGGCTCCACTTTCTCCATTTCCTCCCAATAGATGGTTGAAGACAACAGTACGAGCTCCCTTAATCTTCCCTTCCTACAACTGATCAAACCCAGGTCTTTATTCCCATGGGTCCTCCAGCCTCATGACCACAATGGGACCCTCTACTAGATTTTAACTCTATAGAGTCTAGGAATGAAGTACCTGCATCCGAAGATGCCTATCTGTCTATTTCATTTTCTTGTGCATGAACTTATTGACAGAGCAGAAAACCTTCCACTGTTCATGCCTGGGCTTCAGTTCTAAAATGTTTATAGCTTTCCTAAAACAAATCGATCTTCTGCTTCAGATCAGATGGAAGGATTACTCTAATGATTATGTATGTTATTTTTCCATTCAAATCTGTTTTTTCCCTTGAGTACTGGTTAAAACTGTAGCTAAGTTGTTGGGTTTTTCCCTAAAGTGGGAAAACTATAGACTTTACAACCTTACTATTATTATTTAAAAAAAAACAGGATCAAGTATCTTGCCCCACTTTGAAAAAAAAGTCACATTCAGAAGAGCAAGAAAAATTATACTACTCTGGAGTCTAAAGCATGAGTATTTTGGAAAGCAGTAATGATCCCTACTCAGAACTCCTCTGCAACCCTAAAACACTTCATAAGTGCCAAAGGCATCACCTTCAAACACCTCTCTGTCACAGTTATAAATTACTTAAGGTGCCAAATGCACAGAAAACTACACATCCTTACCTTATGTCCATCTGGCCAGCTCTACTGAAATCAGCCGTGGAGTATTTTGTTGTGTGTTTTGGGGGGATTTTGTTTGTTTGTTTGTTCTGAAACAGCAGAGGTTCCGGGCTCTATTCTGACTTTGGTACAAATAAAGTCAAAGGGACTTTGGCCATTAAAGCGAGGTGGGTTAGTGTAAGTTCCTAAAAGCAGAGAGGCCTACTAAGCAAATAAAATGAACTTCTTCCAAAAGCTAAATATACATATTCATTTTGTTAGCTGACCATGTAATTTAACAGTTCTTGTAACACACAGGGGAGATGTGAACTTCCCTGCACTGTCTTTAAACAGTTGTACACACTGTAAAAGCTGTACTCTGAAATCAGAAAGCCACAGACTTAACACATGCTAATTGATCTACCTTCACCAACTTTGTTTCAAAGACAGGCTGATTTTATTTTCTTTTTTAAATATGCTGAGCCTATAGCTTCCACTGAACAGAACACTCCTAAGCAAGCACGATCGGAGTGCGAGCTCAGAGCAATGTGTCATATGATAATTTTTATTCCTTTGTATTTTGACCAACTTTTCAACAGTATTTTCAAACAAAGCTTTAGTCTAAAGCCCAAGATTTTAGTGTTGTACATATGTCTTCAAAGACTCCAAGATTGATTATGCCTCAGCAACAGAGGAAGGTGCCAGAAGTACCTTGCATTGTGTCCAGCCCAACTGAACAGCAGCCAATACTTTGTCCTTCTTGAGACTCATCTGTCTGCTGCAGCTACTGCCTCAGCTAGAGGAAAATTCAGCAATTAATACCCAACTGATTTAGGAGAGGAAGCCAAATCAAATGAAAAAGGAAGCAATTTCCAGTGAGGGCTCCCCCTGCAACTGCTTGGTGCATGAGAAAAGCCCCCACTAGCACAGCCACACGAAGGTGAGGGAACTGCCAGAAGTTTGTGAGGTCCTTTCTTTGTGTAGCTCTTGTGCCCCAGTGGAGCTAAAGCCATTGTTACCTTCAGCTGCAAGGCTGCTGTCAAGACAGACTCTTCCACAGAAACACAAACCATCCCCACCTGGCAGGGAGCACCGCTCACAGTACTCAGCCTCACATCACAGCTCAGTCCCATTGCTACTAATAAAATGTTTTACACTAGAAATAACACACAAAATACATTAAACTCATTGAGCACAATGTGTGCATAGCCCAACAGCTACTTTTTGATTTGCCAATGCTTAAAATATGGTAGTTACTACGCTTGAAGTAGTGTGTGCCAGGATTCATCAGAAAAAAAAAAATTAACAAGTGGAACAGACTGGTGCACAGTGTTATGCACTAGTGCAAATGACTGTGATATGTTAAATAGCAACTAACACTATAAGCCTTCTGCTCCCGTGAGCAAGGGGCAACATGCAGGTAGGCTCCAGAGAGCAGAGACAAAGGGAGATGTCTGTTCTCCCTGCCCCCGGTAAACTGTGGCCAGGCCCTCCCCTACACATTTTCTGACTAGTGAGAAAGAACATTTCAATCTGTTTCTAACTCTTCCCTCTATTTCATTAATGTAATCCCACTATCAGCTTCAATATAAAGATTACATAGAGAAACAGCATGTTAAAGTTACTTTTAAGGCCAAAGAGCTGATGAAATTCCAAAGCAGAGCCTGAATTTGTCCCTTCTCTCTATATATGCAGCTTGACAGCGTGAATATATCCATGACAAATTAAAAATGCAATTTGGAAAATGCAAGCCATGAAAATTCCCTTTCCTCCAATCTGTTTTTCATATTGTACGTTAACAGAGGTATTGTTTAACTTGATCAGTGGACATTACATTCTCACTGTTATTCTAAAATACACTGAAGCATCCCTAAGGCTATGACCAGATGGTGCTATTTCAGTTGAAATAATCAAAGCTAAAAGAGTAACACCTCCAGTTTTATCAAGCACTACTTAGATCACCTACTAATGTAACTACTAGCATGTGTAGCCACTTCCAAGGCTAGTCAAGTCAAATAGCTTGCATTAGGGTGAAGGGTTCTTGAGTGGACTTAAAAAAAAATTATAAAGAACCACAAAACGAGAGGACTGTTTGGATTGCGCTGAAATTATGCCAGCAAATTCAAGGGGGGTGGAAATTTTGAAATGGGAAAGGAAGGGGAACAGCAAGAAGCACTAGATGTCATGACTCCAGAGAGTTGGCAGCATAAGCAAGTGCCACAGCTTGGAGGACAGCTGGAGACCATCAGGCACTGGCCCTGATTGGCTTCCGGAGCAGGAACTCTCCAAAACAGGTCTTAAGGGCAGCATCTGCACAATGGAGCGTTGTTAGGCCTGTTGCTAAGTACTTCGTGTCCGAGTTTTTCTCGCTTCCCTCTGTTGCTTGCCCAGTTCTCATTGCTCTTGTGCTCTGATTTTTGGCCTAGTTTCCAAACCACCTTCTGCCCTACAGCATAGGTTACTGCATGCCTATACTCATTAGCTTTTTCATCTCAGCTTGTACCCCATAGAACCTGCCTCATGCCTGGACCTGAGAAGCAGAATGTGTCTGACTGTCCTAAATGAAATGTCCTTCCACTCACCAAAACCTACACAACCATTAACTAAGCACTTCATCCCTTTACTCCCCTGACTCCCTCTTCTGACCCTCCTCAAACAAGGTCCTCTTCTACCATTTTTCCCCATGAGCATTAAGTTTGCCTTCTTCCCATCTTCCTCCAACTGTTTGCATACCTGTGGGATGTCCTGGAGAAGCGGAGTAGTTGGTGACATTTCCAGGTCATGGGCCTCAGATTCCCTGCAAGGTGCAGCAGCCGTTGCAGGGAGAGGCCTACTCATGCCGCATTTGCCAGATTTTCTCAGTTGTTCCTTAGATACTCTGGCTGTACCTGGGAGGCTGAAGGCAAATAGCCAAGGTGGCAGCTGCAAGCACTATTGCTTGCCTCATGCCTGTTACCAGACCTCTGATGTGGTTCCCATGAGCTCTCCCTAACTTGCCCCAAGCACCTTCAACCAGGTTGTTTTTAACAGATGATCTGCCTGACCTGGCCTAATTAAGTGTGGGGCAAGGCAGGGAGCTCCCACAATGTACTGACACGGCAGTGGGTGATGCCAAGCAGCTGGGGGCCGTAAAATCCTCCCTCACTGATGCAGTTGGCTTACAGGGGAAGATCCGGTCTCCCGTTTGGTACACTGGAGTAATAAGAGGACATGGAACATGTACACAGGAATGGACAATCCAGTAACGAGTCTACAAAGCACCTACAATTAGAGACTTTTCAGTGGTTCCCAAAATAGCCTGGATTTCAGTAGGATGATGGAAGATGCATCTTTGGTGTTAATGCCAAATAGCCACAGTACTGCTTCTAAATACTCTCCTTAAGGAAGAAAGAAAGGGTGATTAACCTCCCACAGTTCACTGCTCCCTCCCTCTGGTCTTCTCCTTGCCAGCCCTCATCTCAGAAACAGCATAATTTCAGTAGCAGAAGGCATGAAACCCACCTTACGGAATCTCAGTCCAAATTGTTAACGTTTATAAGCAGTTGAGAAGAGACTCAGGTTGGTGAATGCCAGGTGTCGAGCAGGGCCAGGCATCAGCTGCAGTGCCCAAAGGAGAGCACGCTGGTCACTACCTCCAGACCATGCACTCCAATAGCCAGGTGATAACTTGTTTAATGCTGATTAAATGAAACAACTTCACATCAGCCCAGTGCTAAGTGAGGCAAATTCTTTGACTGGAGGCCTATCTGGAAGACTTGCTGATGGTAAGGTTGTGAATGCCACAGTACATGCAAATTCTAAAGATTTACACTCTTGAGGATCCATCCTTTTCTTTCCTCCTGGAGTTGATATAAAAGCACGAAAACTAGACTGATGCACATAAAGTGCCTGTATAAGACAACTGAGGCTGATCAAGGTCAGTGGGTCTACACCACGGGGCTTTCTACATTATTAACTGTAGTGCCAGCTCCTTCCTCAACTTCCCTGGGATAACGTGTATAATAGCAACACAGAGGTGAGAGAAAAATTACAAGAACTTTCATTAATTTATTTAGAGTCTACTATGACTCATCTTTCATTATGTCTCACCACATCCACAGCAGAAAATCCCATACATTTTTTCCACTAACAAAAGTCATAAATACATACAAAGTATTTGCTGGAGGAGCGTAGTAAATTTTCCCGTTCCATATTATCCAAGGACAACAATAAACTAACAACTGCATTTCTGCTCTCCAGTGGGGAAAACATTTCACTGCCACAGAGCTCTGCCTTACACTACCTGAAGAAAGTGCCACAGAAACCACATATGGAGGAAAGCCTAAACTGAAACACAACTATGTAGTGCTCTATGGACTACAGTGTTTACAGCAAAACTGAAATTGTTTTTAAGTGAAAGATGTAGGTTTCTAGCCCCATACAGTTATAAAGAAAACTTCTGAATGCAAATCAATATGAGGCTGTCTATCTAGTTCTACAGGGAGATGAAATAAAATAGCTTTATGAGAGGTGTGAATTGCCTCATTCATCTCAACTTTGAAGCTTAACGATAATTCAGATGTTAACGCCAACTGTTTTACCAATGACAGATGACTTATTTATAGGAACTGCTTCCTAATGTGCTTTACCCACTGTGGCAAGATCTGCATAAGGTAGTATTAGCACAGAAAATTTCAAAGATACTGATACATTCACATTCAATTGTATTTCTTATTATTTTTCATTTTATCTGTCAACATAAAAATCTGTAAGAAGGTTAGACTGGAAGAAGAAACAAAAGCAAAATAAAATCTAAAGGAACCAAGGGACTATTGGGTCTTTGGGCTGTAGTCTCCGAAGGGAAAATTGTAAGAACAGTACTGGGGAAGTGAGGAACAACAATTCCCTGACCCTCCATTCCCCTCCAAGACTTGAATAATCCCATTTTTGCCATCTCACTTGAAAGCCATACAGAAAGCCAAGCGCTCAGGCAGGTTCTTTTTCCTTTAAACATATGTATCAGTCTTCCTTAAAGCATTAATTTTACAGACAAAAACCCAAATGCTTTTGACCAGTTTTGCCATTTCTCATTCTGAAGTCATGCACCAAAGCTAGAAACTGTCCAGTAAGCCTGTGTATATCAGAGTTTTCACCAGTATTTGAACTAATTTCTTCAGGATTCCACTACCCCTTATATTTTATTTCTTTATTTTTAGGGAGAAGAAGGGGGAAAACTCTAAAAAACCAGGGTGAAATATCCAAAAATTTGAAAAGCACAAGGAGCTCCTGATACTATTTACACAAAAGGAATAGCAATCATTTCCAGAGCTGAACAAAACCCAAGCAACTGATTACTAGGCAAGACACCCCTCAGTACGGCCAATTCTTCAACTTCATCACCCATGACACGGTGATTAATTAAAACAGGCAACAACAAGGCTACAGTATCACAAGGTCCCTGCATCTTGTTCCCTTTCTTCAGTTCCTTATGCAGATAATTCTGCTGCTGTCAGGAGCGGTGACACTGATGTAAAACTAGAGCTTGTTGTCACAAATTGGACCCACAGACATTGGAAGGCAACTCAGAGCAGGCAAAAGGGGAGAGAGCCCAACAGTCTCACTAGCCATGAATACTCACGCAGCAGGGGCACGCACAAGAAATACAACTTCCAAGTGCTGTCCCAGCAGTTTGGCCCCACGCTGCCCCACCAGTCTGTTCCTCTGCACACCCACACACCCTGCAGGTAGGGCTGGAAGAGCAGAATGCTTGTTCCCAGTTGTGCCATGTGGAAAAGTGCAGGACAGTTACACAGTAACTACTGGTAATGAAAACAACAGCCCGCAACAGCCACCACGCACCACACCCCAAAAGTACCAGTTGACAGCCCCATAAGTCACATACAAAAGACCAATAGCCTGTTTCTGATGGTCTGGGCTGAACCTAGATTCACACTCGGATCACTTGTTCCATGCTAGGCCACAGGAGCAATACGGGGCACAAAGAGAGGGAAAAGAGGCAAGGTAATAATATCAGAGGGTTTGGTTCAGCACCTCCTGATGTCAATTGAGACACCCAGTGGCATCAACAGTCATGTAAAACACAACTCGATACAGTTAAAGACACAACACTGTGCTTCATGATTCTGAGGGGATTTAATAATTTGAGATTAAAACAGCTCTGAACTCAGCAGGCTTTGGGTCAAACTCTTAAGTGAATCCTGTTTCAAAAGCATAGCCAGGAAACCTCAGACAACTTCCTAGTGTAAAAAAAAGTCAAAGTTAACAGAAAAATGAATCTACAAAGAATTATAATTTAGAAACACTTTAATTACCTTAGAGTGACATGCACTTGATTTCAGACAAGTACTTGTGATTTTTAGCAGCATGCATTCAATTAAAATCAATAGAAGGTCAAACAGTTAAAACCCCAAACACATCAAGGGGCTAGTGACAGTATTAAGTGGTCCAAAAAGCAGCAAGGGCCCATTAGCAAGCTAATCTAGCCCCCATGAAATTAAGGGCCATGACAGTATTTCCACTTACACACATGGTTCTTCTGAAGTCAGGAGTGGAAACGGCCTTCTGCCCTTCCTCATTTGTTTTTGCTTTGCTTTGTTCTGTCTGCTTAGACCACGGAAAAGTGTTCTGGTTGTACCAGGAGCAGATTGTACCTGGTGCTATCCCCAGGCCAGCAGCAATGAGGAATTGGATTTAAAAAGGTCCACAATAAAATCCCACCTGAAGGGGCCATTCCCCAATTTCTGAGTAGCAGCCCTACCCCCAAGCTGGAAGGCAGCTGGGCTCACCGCACGTGATGCATCCCACCTATCCCTCCTGGACCCCAGCAGTATGTTCAGCAGGCAGCCCTGTATCTTCCTGGGACATCTTGAGCCAAGACAATGGATTCTGAAACAGACGCAGCTTCCCAAAAATCCAGAGGAGGGGATCCTTTGGGAGATGCTCCAAAAGGCTTTCAGCTGGGACCACAGGCCAACAACTTTTGAAAACCAGTGTGGAAACATTTGATGGTTTGGCAATACTAAATTGTATGTTTAACCTTAGGCAAGCTCCTTATCTCCACACTTTGTTTCCCACGTGTAAAAGAGGAGGATACTCACCTTTCCTTTGTTTGCTTGGATTGCAATGAATTCCTCGTGGAGACTGCCTTTTGCTATGTGCGTGTTCAGTGTTCTCTGAGTGCCTGGTTTTGATTTTGATCCTATGCACCTGTTATATAAATTAAGAAATCATGTTTCTTCCCTTACATCGCTAAAACAAGGCACCACTCACAGGGCACTGAACTGATTATGTTTCCCTTCTTGCTTGTGTTATTCTGTTCAAGACTAACAGCATTACTGATACTTCAGAGCTAATCATTCAAGATGGACAGAGCAGTCCGCCGTGCCGCAGAGCTGTCTGAAGCCAGCCATCCGCGCTGGCAGGCAGCGCTGGCTGCACTCAATCCACGTTTGGAAAGGCCAGAGGCAGGCAGTTAGAAAGGAAGCCGGGCTGAGGATGGCAGCCATCAGAGACACAGCAGCAGCCAAACTGACACAAGCTGGCCCTATTCAGCCCTTGCTACCCAGCTAATGTTTTGGCACCTGTGACAGCGACTCTAGAATAAACTTTCCAAATCTAAGCCAACGGCCCTGCCAACAAACGACATCGACACTTTTCATCACGGTTGGGGTCCAATTCTATCAGAGAAGGCCACAGAGTACAGCAGGTCTGTGACCAGCAAAGGGGAAGCTCCCAGTAAGCTTTAGATCACCACCACGCACGGCCAAACCACAGCCGCTTTTTGGAAAGGCAAATGTTTGCCTCTCCTGACGTATCTGGGGCGAATCAGGTTAGGAAGAGTAAATTTGATTACTGCAGCTTGAAACTGAAAATGCAATACTTCAGCCAAATACAACTTTGGGCTGCTGCGAATGGTAACAGATATGTTTTTTCCCAGACTTCAAAATTAACATTAGGAGACTAAAGTCAAGTCTTCTCTGAGCAGAATTTTTATATCCTTTCTCTGAGAGAAGTGTTTTCAATCTCTCTTTTTAAAAGCCCTACTCTGTTTTGGCAAATGAGTAGTTTTTCTACGTATGCTTTTTCTCTTCCTTCAGACTCATTACACCTCTCCTTTTAACTGTCCATGTAAAACAGAAGATAACTAAAAAGTATGCACTATTCTATTTTTCAGTGGTGCCCAGTGACAGGAAAAGAGGTAACAGGCACAAACTTGAACATAAGAAGTTCCATCTAAATACAAGGAGGAACTTCTGGACTTTGAGGGTGGCAGAGCCTTGGAACAGGCTGCCCAGAGAGGTGGTGGAGTCTTCGTCTCTGGAGACGTTCAAAACCCACCCAGACAAGTTCCTGTGGAACCTGCTCTGGTTGGACCTGCTTTGGCAGGGGGTTGGACTAGATGATCTCCAGAGGTCCTTTCCAACCCCATATCATTTTGTGATTCTGCACGTCTGAAAAACTGATTCCTCTTGTGTGCTGCAACGAAGGAATATTTTGACTGCCAACACAGGGCAGCCATACAAGATCCTGGGTGCTGGTCCCTAAATATTACTTAGCAAGCTCCTGACCCTTCTGAAAACATAGAATCATAGAATGGGTTGGGTTGGAAGGGACCTTAAAGATCATCCAGTTCCAACTCCCCTGCCATGGATGGACTCAAGCCTTCCAGTTTCCACCTTTTGTATTTCCTTACGGGGCAGGAACACGGATTTGAGATTTCATCCTCTGACAGACTCCCAGGACAAATCATGGGGAGTACAGCCATACAGCACTTTATAGGCAGATATCTATGCTTTGGAGCGGCAAAACACAAGCTCCGATGTGGAAGTGGTAGTGGTTGATCTAAATTCAGGCACAGCATCATGCCAGGTATGGCTACACCCCTTGCAGCACAGCACGGGATTGTAGCTATTCAAGGATGCTGGAGCAAGATCAAATCCACCTGCAGACATAAGTATAAACAACCCTGATCTCTGAGCCTTTTTGGCCACAAAGCGAGAATAATTTCTCAACATCTCTAACAATTAAACATTGCTCAATAATGCACACCCCAAACCAGTTACACATTGAATAACAGAGGGTTAAGGGCCAGAGCTACTCTTTACCTGGAAAACTGGAGATTCACGGATTTGACAGAGTTGGAAGGGACCTCTAGAGATCATCTAGTCCAACTCCCCTGCTAAGCAGGGTTGCCCAGAGCACATCACTCAGGACTGCATCAAGGTGGGTCTTGAAAATCTCCAGAGAAGGGGACTCCACACCCTCCTGGGCCTGTCCCAGGGCTCTGGCACCCTCACCGTAAAGAAGTTTTTCCTCTTATTTGAATGGAACTTCCCATGTTCAAGCTTGTGTCCATTGCTCCTCGTCCTATCACTGGAAACCACTGAAAAGAGTCCAGCTCCATCATCTTTTATCCATTTTTATCTCAGCTCACATTTTTCTATACCTGTCCTTATTACTGGGCTCTTTTTGGTTGATTCAAATCCTTTTTGAAGTGCCCAGCCTGGCCAAAGGGCATCGCTTGCAGCCGTATGGGCAAAGTAAAGCCACATGCAGTGGTCCAGCTGCACCTTCCAGCAACCCAGCGGAGACGGACCATTCATTCGTTTATGGCGGGCAGCGGAGTGATGTTATACAGGATAATATTTACGCTTTAACTCTGGCTTCAATCTGTGAGGGTTTGAAATTGCAGCCCAGTTTCGACACCTGGTTCCCCTCTGCAGGAGCCGCTGTGCTGGCTCCCAGCACTCATGATCCCCCTGTATCTCTGGCACCCTGTCCACCGATCGTTAGCACCATCCAACCAGACTTAGCTCTTTTTTTGTTCACATTAAGTGGTACCGTCTCGATGCAATGCAGATATGTAGTAATAAGTTGATTAATGCATAATGCAATTTACTATTATTTTTTTCAGTAAATTATTAACCCGTTTTCAGGACGAGACATTGCACACTGTGTAATTTCTTAAGAACAGGGAGGACTTTGTGCCTCATTTCTGATTGTTCACATTATCTCAGCAGTAAAATGTTATCAAAGAATCTTTACTGCTCAGTTCTACGTAGCTTCCATATTAAATTACATACTGTATACTGAGATATATAGCTTTATATAAATATACTACCCATATTACTGCAAATAACAGTTTTTTCTGGTGGGATAGTTTTCTTTCTTGATAGTCTATCTGCTCTTAGATGTTTCTGCAGGCTATCTGTGCTGACTGAACTGGTCTCTTTTAGCTCCGACTCACTTTTTCTTCAGCTGTTTCCCTCAAGATTTAGGGCATCAGACACAAGCTCCCACCCCAGAAAATCTTTATACACAAGGGGCTTTCCCCTGCAGCTGCAGCTATTCCACGCAGTTGTTGGCCATTAGATTAACTAAAGACTGAAGAAGGCAAGATGTACTGCCTCATCTTTGTCACAGAAGTGCTGGACTTGCTTAAACAGAAATCAAGTGGTAGAAGGTTTATTGCTAAAATGGAAAGGATTATTTATTTTATTTATCTTCATCTAGATGTCATGATATCCAGACATTACTGTAGGGAAATCTTTACGTAACTTCTATATAACCACCAAATAACGATAACAAACTATTAACCAATTATTTTATGTAGAAATTTATTTAGAATCAAACATTAATTATTATGTTCAAATACAATATTTGCCTGTGCAAACCCCTTTGGTCAAAATTACATCCACATGTCATATTTTGTTAACTATGCTGCTACTACTAAAACCTGAAACTTGCACTCATTACAGGCAAACAATTCCAGCAACCTACCAAACATTTACACCTCACAAAATGATCAACCTTTTGAACGAGAATTAAGTCTTTTGGAAGAGGTTACCTTCTGGATATTGAAATGCCTATATTAAAATTTGTTTTATGGCAATTAATTTTATTAAATTTGTTTTCTTTGCCTGCATTTCTCCCAGGCAATGAGAATTCAGAAAGGTTAATGCATTCTTTCTAAGATGAATTGATGTCCAAATCAAGCATATATGGGTTCTTCTCTGGAAGTGGCCATTGCGCAGAAAGGCAACAAGACATACAGTCTGGGGTGGGCTTTGCAGGAGTCAGGCGGCCTGGCATTTGCAAAAATGTGTCATTATGAATATTTTTTTTTCCTTTTCATGTTGTTAGAGCCATTCTGTGGTAGAGCTTGAATGGGAACTTGACGAAGGTGCCCTGTTGTTGCATCATTGAAAGTGAAGTAGATCAGCATGGTACAGGGTGGCAACACCTTGGAGGTGCCCTGGGACTCAAAGTCCTATTCTAATGGTCAGGCAGGGCTGAGTGCTGGTAAGAAACATGGTTTTCTGGGAGGATTTTGCCTCTGAGCTTTGCCTGGCACCTCGTTATTGTGACATGCTGCCTGTATGTTTCTATAAAATGGTGTTTGCAATTCTCATAGCTGCTGCCCTGCAGGGAATTGGGTTGGGATCTGCTTTAGGGTTTTTTTTGTTTCTGAATCTGACTTTTGCCAGCCCTCAGCCACAGCAGGGAAATTGTGCTTCCAGGAAGGTCTGCTTCAGCAAAGAAATATAATAAATTTAAAGCAAAGGCCACAGAAAATTATTCCCAGACATTGTGCAATCACTTTGAAGAACAAAGCAATGGGAAACAGCACAGAAACCTAAGGCAGGGGAAAATGCCTTAGTCTTATTCCAAACCTCCTTTAGAAGGGCAGTGCAGGGGTAAGGAGAGCTGGGGCTCTCTCTACCAACAGCACTGGTGCCAGGCTGGAGCCATGGCCAGGGACTGGTCCTTCAGAGCAGGGACCTATATTTGGGTCCTGTTGGTCATTCATGGCTTTGGTAAGTGCTTGGGCTCCTCCGAGTGGAAAACTCCCAGGGTGCAGCCTTAAATGTCCGAATTTCTGGCATTTGGTGTTGGAAATCAACCTCCAAATGTTGCTCTGAGTACTCAAGAGGCTGGAGGACACTTGGCAAGTGCTGTGCGGTATTTTGGAAAACACATTCTAATAATGAAGAAGGACAAAACTGCAGAATTAAGTCAAGTCTTTGTGCTGGTCAAATAGTTGTTCCCCTTATGAAGCATATTTTTGTGGTTTCCTTTTTTTCTTTTAAATGTCTTTATGGGCACAGTCTCTCTACTTTTTAACAGGAATGCCCTTGGCTTTGACTTTTTGTCTGGTTGTGGACTTATTTATTTTGTCATGATTGCAGAAGTATTTCATGTAATTACAAGTCATATTGGGGGAAAAAAAAGGCATAACTGCTACGTTTAGATCTAGCAGTGACCAGCTCAGCCCAGCTGAATCCAGGAAACTGTTGCCCTAAATTCAAAACTAGGTGGGATGGATTGTTTAGGAAGTTGGCCAAACTGTATAGGCCAAAAAATAGTATGCATTAATAATACAAAGCATTGTTGGTTTCTCTCCCATTGCAGAAATGATGTCAGAACATTGTCAATATTTGTGTAAAATCAGTGTAAATTTTATTTAATGACAAAACAAAACGTTTTGTTATTTTTGGCGTGAAACAATTCATGACAGGTTGTGAATGTTAGCACTAACTTTGGTTTTGGAGTTCCTGGTTGCAAGAAAATGTAAATTTTTGAGCTGTGATATCTGTCAAATGCTTCTGGTTATCCTTACGTTTACGGTAACATTTTTATTTTTGCGTGAAATTTCATGGGACTGTGGTTTAATGGCTCATCCTGCTAATTATTTTCCTTTCCATGTTCAGCAAACAGTAAGATGTTTCAGACCCATCCTCCCTCTGCAAGGCGCTGCTCGCCTTTTTCAACTTCTGCTGTTTTGTCAGGTATTAGATCAAGTTTGTGGCGGAAACTTAAGGCAAGACTCAAGGGCAATCTTGGATGGATGGAAGCTGAACTGCCCTTCACCATCACTTGCTGGCATCAGTTACCACCAACCTTGGAGGCACTTAAATTTGATTATTGGGACTCAGATATTTAGTACCTGCCTAAAAGGTCTGAAATGGTGGGTGATCTCAGCGAGTGCCCTGTGTGCTATGACTGGATGAGGCTACTTGCTATTTCTTTCTGACCATAGGTGGTTCCCATGTTAAAATTGCTCAAGAGTTAGTCTGTTCAGCAAGGTGAATGCCCAAGGTGAGAAGGGGTTGAATCCACCTATCTCATCCCAGAAAACCAACCTAAACCCCTGACTGTCAGTTGGACAGGGCAGGAGAGGTCTCTGTTCTTCTACCTGCATGGTGCCAGACACAAAGAGTTTCAGGGTAAAGAGCAGCTTTTTAGCAGTGGTTAAAGGCTGCTTAAAAGCATGCAAGTCTCAGCCCTAGTCGCTGCTGTAGGTCTTGTTATTGCCTCTGTTCCAGTAACTGTTTATGTAGAGCTTAGGTATTCAGACTTCATAGTGACAAGGAAATTCTCTGAGATCATATTTTTCATTTACGTTTCTTTTGCCATTGAGCCTCTATCTGTCCCTATCAGCTGCAGGTCTGAGTGTATTGATTTAAGCAGGGAAAAGTGTATATTCGTATTAGGAGTATGTCGTTCCCTAACACATTGCATAATATATTGGGGTGTTCATAACCAGAAAGTAAATAGGAATTAAACAGTTCCTGCTCTGCAAGATGTCCCCTCATTGAAAGGTAAAAGTGATTGATTTCTGTTATCTCCTACAGATATTTGGGCAGTGGATCTCATTGTGTTCAGATGTGGGAACAAGCTTAGCTTGCATACCTCACTTGGGTATGAAGAACAAATTGGTGTTCATTAGCCAGGGTGGGTTGGAGTCAGTGGAGAAAGGCAGAGGAGCTGGAAGCAGAAGGGCAACCAACAGGAACACCAAATGGAGAGTAGGCACAATTTTTGTGCCTTTCATGACCACCTGCCTGGTAACTTTCCCAGATAATCCCAAGTCCCCTCTCTTCCTCAACAGTTCAACATCTCTTCCAGGCATGGGCAAGCAGTTCAGTAATAGCAGAGCTGGTGAACAACACAGTTTTCAGTTGCAATTTTACAGTGCCTCAAAGGAACGGAGTTGTTTTGCTCTCAGGTTCTTTAAGCTTTAAGAAATAGATTGGGTCAATTTCCAGCAACTTTATTTGAGATATTTTGTTATGACAGGCACAGAACAAAAATATTTTACGCTTATGCATTTTGCTCAAATGAAATTGTTTGCTGAATTCGACCTGAATTTGTGATGAGCCTTTTTTCTCTCCATTTTTCACAAGTGTTCACTCCAGCCCAGGGGTATGGTTACTGTTCAGGAGCGTGCCGTAGATCCTGACTATCATAAGATCAATGCAATTATTTCCTTCTGCAGCTCTTGGCTTTTACAAAGAGCTGTCCTCACCTCCTTACCTGGATGCTCACACGAGGTACAGGTCTTTGCCAAACACTCACTGTTCTCCTGCTTGGTGCCCTCCTATGGGCTACTCCTGTGGATCTCAGTCTCATTGCTCTTGGGAAAGAAGGAGCCAGGAATGGAGCAGAGAGGAATGGGCTGGGAAAGTAACAGCAAGCCAAGAGAAAGAATGTGCATAAGAGGAATGAAGAGAGGAGACCCCCACGAAGCCATGTGGTGGGGACTGCAGTGTCTAAGAAGTTGTCCACATCGCTGTTGCTGGCACATTGCAAACAAGTAATATCCTTAATCATTTCTGTTCTAGCTGTGGGTGGGCTCTCAGCCATCCATAGCGAATGCAGGCAGAGCTGTGTAACGTGAAAAAACAAGGGGTGAACTGAAGAACAAACGTGCAGGGGTGGTGCTGGGGGAATCAGGGTGAGATCGAGGGCTGTATGGCTGAACAAAGCGGTGGGAGAAAATGGGGACCGAGGAGTGCAAGCTAGTCTTCTGCAAGGAAAGTCAATTTGACACCATATTCTACTGTTCACAAACTGTCAGGCGCACTGCTTAACCTGTACAGTTCCTTAATGGCTGCTGAGAAATGACTTACGGGAAGCAAGGGCAGCAGAGGTCTGGCGGGAGACCTCTGTATGAGGAGAGAAGGAATTCCCATGGCCAAGCTGCATGCCCATCTCCAGTTGCTGGCTGAATTAATTAATCTTCACTCTTGCAAGCAAACTGCATTGGGTTTGGAGTTGTCTTACATGCCCTCCTTTTCTATTCAAATATTAACACCTGTTTTTTTCTATGGTTTTAATCTGGTTTTGCTTTTCTTTCATATCTCTGGCTCTGCTGTCCCAACCTGTTTGCCAAGTCAACTCCCTTACTTCATTCAGCCCCTCTGAATGACTGTTTCTCCCATTTGGCTTGCAAAACCATGATAAGAGAAAACTACCCATGTTTACATAGTCAATGGACTGTTTGTGTGTCTAACAAAGTAACTCTTTGTGCTTCCTTTCTTCTTTTGATCTTCTGACTCCCCTCTGCTGTATCAGATTGAGTTTGGAGTCCTGGCTGTTCTGGGCCAGGACAGTTGCATTGCGTGTTTCATGAAGCACAAGAAACACATTTCTGAGTTCCCGAGAAGTAATACCTTTACCAATCAATGATAAATCCAAACCCATCTAAAACTAGCAGCAGGAACAACCAGCATGTCAAATCTTTATCTACTAAAAGGTTTCGCATATTTTGTCTAGAAATATACAGAATTCTGAATTACCGGAATAACTAAACCCCTGAGCCACTTGGTTGAACTTGAAGATAAAGCTTCTTTGACTTTGGGGTTGGACCAGATGGTCTCCAGAGGACCCTTCCAGGCTAAATCCTTCACTCCAGGGTTTTATACTCTGTTCAAATGTTGCCAAATTCAGCAGTGCTGAGCAAATGCAGGTTCTTTGATGGACACTTGGATCCACTGAAACCAGACCATGACTTGAAATACAGTTCCTCTTCGTAAAAATCCATTGTAGAATTCCACTGGATCCCATTATTTGTCCGTTATCTTAAGTACATTCCAATTCCCAGTAGGAGGACCATGTCAAGGAATCTGTAAACTTCCTAAGAGATTGAAAAATGGAGAATTTGGGAGGAATTTTCCCTTATCTTCTATACTTGCCCCTATCTGCGGACTTAAACATCTCATTCTCTGTGAAGATTTGTGCAGTTTAACAATGATCAGTGTATGACCACTTCATTTTGACTTGAGTTTGTGACAAAATTCAGAAGATGGTTTTGGTGGTTTCAGTTTTGCAGTAGATGACTTGTAGGACTTAAACTGTCAGTCTTGCTACTCTGGTGAAAATAAAGCACACATGAAAAGCAACTGTGGCTTAGATACATCTTAAACCTGAGAAAGGACATGTTACATTTGTGACAGCAACAGAACTTCACAGCTGAAAGAGGGGTGGGATAGAAAAAGAGCAGTGTGTGCAACCACTTTTCATCTCTACCTTCCCTGAGGAAGACGCCAGGTTTTTGTAGAACCAGGAAGCTATAAATGTTGGGTAACAAATCAAACAAAGTCATGGAAACTAGGGAAATAAGAGCAGTGAGGAAATGTGATTGGTACCGACTTACTGAAGGGACAGACTGGGCTGCTGAGCTACACCCTTTAGCTCCTCTGCCTATAAATTCCAGTGCCCTCCAACATCAGGAGCTCCAAGGAGATGGCTGCCACCATGATCTTGTCTTGGATGGTAATGTTAAGTCTTCAAATTCAGGGGGATGCAGGTAAAGAGTCTTACTTCTGACCACCTTCATGGCTTTATTTCACACCGGGCGAATGTTGAGCTTTAAGGGTAAAAGAGGATTTAGCAGCACAGTTTGGCTCTTTTGAAACCATAAGCAGGTTAAACCTATGATCTGGGCAAATCAATCGTTATATTCGTTAATTCAAAAAATTTTATTGAAACTTCCTAATTAAAATTGTTGTCCTCACCATATTTTGTAAAGAGGCTAGTAAAGGAAAATCAAATGAATATACTGTAAAGCCAATGGTATAATTTTCTGAATCTTTGTATCGGTGTAACACATTTACAGATTAATATGCATTTTCTGGATGAAATGCATGTTTATTTTAAAGAGCGTGAGGTGCTCTTTGAACAATGTGCTTTGTATTTGATTAAGTGTATTCTTATGACTAACACATTGATGTTTAATAACGGAGTGCCTTACATAAAACAAGTCCCTGTTCCTATTATTATTGTAATTATTAGAATACAATAGGAATTACTGTAACTTTGTGTTATTCTAATTTCCCATAGTCTAACTCCTGCTATAAGAGTAATTTGATTTGGTTGCAGAGGCAGTGATCTGCCCAGCCCCTCTCATCCCTTTGGGGACCCACAGACATACAGTGGGTCTGATGGGAGGGAGGATGCTTCGCACAGGGTGAAATGGTCTTCCTGTGTTCAGAAAACACTTTCCCCTTTTTCAGGTGAGGCTTCCCTGGCTGAGCAGAGTGCCAGCACGGTGCTGGGAGAAACAAGGCATTTCTTTTTAAGCAGCTGCTATTACATTTCTTGTGCTGGAGGGGGAAACAATGGGAAAAGACCAAAAGTGTTTGTCCTCTACGGTCTTTCCAGCACTTCCCCTTTCGGATGTAAAACTCTGGCATTAACTTGACTTCAACTAATGAATCAAAGCAAAAACCCACTTTCCCTTTCTGTGCCCCACCACCACCACCCTTGTAAGCTATAGAAAGAAATAACCATTCAAGGCTCTTTCCAGGCTCAGATTTTAATGCTCTTATTATTTGCTCCCTCCATAAACATCTGAGATGCACTTAGTGATATTGAAAACTAAGCCCAGATGTTGACATTGAGTGGAAAAATGCTGAATTACTGTTTAATCTTTTCATTACCATTTAATTAATTTAGATTTAAAGCCTTGCATACATGACCAGTGTGGTGGGACATGTCGGAAAATTCCCTACTCACTGAATAAATGGCACCTCACCCTTTTAGGATCTTCCTCTGCATTCAGAAATAACTTTAAATACATAAAACTGTGTGTTCAAGGGCCGATGTTGCAGGTCTTGTCATACACTATATTAGTCAGTGAAGGTGTATTCTCCCCTCTCAGAGTGTCCATGGAGCAGGACTTTTATGGCCAACAGTAGCTGGACCTACGCCCCTTTCAGTCAGCAGCCATCCCTTTGTCAGTGTCCCCAGGGGATCCTGCACATGCAAATTTTCCATCCACATTGCTTAATCCATGCAAAGATCTCTCAACTTGTTTTTTTTTGTTTTTTGGTTGCTTGTGACGACACTGCATTCAACATGGACAGCAGCAACATTTACAACAAAAGGTAAATTAAAAGTTATATTAAAATGTACATTGTTTACAGAATTGGCGTTGCTAAATATTCTCTCCGTGAGGTTGCTTGCGTTTGAAAACATTTAGTCTGGTCATAGCCAATGTAGCCAACCTATTGGTACAGTCATGTGTCCTTCAGACTGAGCTCCCAGATGCTGAAATGTGCCCGTGCAGACTCGACATGGCAGCTTATGCATGCGCTTAAAATGCAGCATACAATTGTACATATATGTCACTCCTCTCCAAGAAAGAATGCAAGTCACTGCTGCAATGAAGAGTTTAAACAAATCAGTGCTCGGGCTAAAATCTTAGGATAACACTTGTGTGAGTATCTGAAAGCATAGCAGAGAGTCAACCGTGGATTAAACAGACAAATTTTAATTGATTACAGGTTTGTAGACTGTTTTCCAGTGATGTATACGGAGACAGAGCAGAACCCGTGACACATCCATGTTCATTTTGATTATAGGATTGATGCTGTCACCTGATCCTGTGGCCTAATTTTGCCATGCTCTACCGTGCTTGCTCTCGTGTTACCAGACCCCTCAGCTCATCTTTTTCAAAACTGCAATTTTTACAAATTAATGCAGTGACGCTGTCATTAAGGCAATATGGAAATCCATTTTGTTTCCATAATTGCAATTATTATTATTAATCCCACAATTATTAATTCTTCAAACACTGAAACAACTCCATTTATATTTTGAAAGCAGCTCTTAAACAGCCAAGCTTATCTCTTTTAAATACTTTTAAGAATTTATCTATTAATTATGTTTTTTTCTAAAGGTGAAATTTTGATCTAGTATGAAAGTTATACACAAAAATAGAAAAATCTTCCTTTCATGGGTATGTGCTGAATTTATGGGCATTGGCTTGATGAGTTTACTCACAGCTATGTTTTTGGAGATGTTTGTCGACTTTTACTGGTATGTGTGACCAGTGATATGAATAATAATAGCCTCCAGCCATGTAGATTTCAATCTTTAATCACCCATTAATTAGTATTTTGTTGATAACTGCTTGACATTTCCAAACTTAAAATTTCTGTGTTAGGATTAGCAACATGTGCGTAGACATTATTAGTGCTCAGAGAACTGCATTTTGTGAAGGACAGTTTCCCAGTTAGAGCCGAGTTGTTTCTTAACTTTCTGGCAAGAGACGTCTGCATCCTTCTGAAATAAACTGTTAAATATTCCAGTCTACAAAATGCATATTCACTTTAGAAGGACATAGAGTTGTACACAAAAGAGTAATGGTGGTCTGGATGCTGTCCTTCTCCCCCGGGGTTTGAATAACCCCATAAAGCCCAATCTCAGAAAATCTAACTCTTTAAGTTAGATGAAAAGAAACACTAGGAAGGAGATCGCTTTTCTCAGCCTGCCAGAGCCCTGTCTTATGGGACACCTTTGATCTCTTGGTGCCACCTGGAGGACTTTCCATCAGCTATCCTGTACAGGAGCCTTAGCAGGAAAAGATATTCCCTGACCCAGAGTTTATGCCACCATTGTTGTCAGCAGCAGGGATGAAATCAGTGGTGTTGGAAGAGGAAGAGAACTACAATAACTTAAAATGTGATAGGAATGTGAGTAAAGCCTGTCACAGGTAGCTTTTGGAGATGCCCTTTTTGCCTGCAGGTGAGCAAAATGAAGGAAGATACTGGGATGCGCACATTAGAGTGCCGACAGTGGGTTTTGGGTTACAATGTTCACTTTTGAGAGGGGTGAATTCCAACAGGATGTTCCATTTAGGAAAAATATTGATCACTCATCTCCTGCTCTCTCCCAGCAGCACGAGATATCTACAGCACAATTCCCACCACACCTTCAGTCACAGGTATGTCCGGAGAGGTGGAGGGGTCTGACTAGCTCCTGCCCCCACTTATGGAACACAGAATCACCTGATCATTGAGGCTGAAAGAGACCTCTACTAGACATCTCATCCTATCCCCTGATTCAATAGAGCCATCCAGAGCTGATTTCAAGACTTCAAGAGCTCTCTGCCTGTCCCCGGGCTCTGCTCTTTCCACAGGCCCTGTCTCCTGTGGTGGCTTTCTCCTGGGTTGGTCTGGCTCATTCCAGAGTCCGGGCTACCCCAATTACTACCCCAACAACGCTCGCTGCATCTGGAACATACGGCTGCCAGAGACGAATCTCCGAGTCGAGCTGCAGTTTGGGGATGTCGCGTGAGTCCGGTGGGGTGGCGTCTGTGGTGTGGGCAGGGTGCCCGGTGCTGGCTGTGGGCTCAAGGGTGGCTTCGTCCCCAAGATGGATGGAGCTTTAGACGCATCTGTCCCTACGGCGGGGCCATGCCAGGAATGGGGCTGCGTTGCTTGAGCCCTGCGGCTCCTGCCGGCACTCGTGCTGGGAGGTGGCATGGCCAACAGGGCAGACAGACCCTCCTCTCCCTCCGCAGGCTGGAAGGCAATAGCTGCTCTTACGACGCCATTGAGGTGTATGACGGAGGGTACCTTGGGGCGCCGCACCTCGGCACTGTTTGCAGGAACGACCATCGTGTCTTCAGGTCATCTGGGTACCAGATGACCGTCCTGTTCCGCAGTGACAGCAGCATCACACAGAGAGGTTTCCAGGCCTACTACTCCTCATTTCCCGCCTCTAGCAGCACCACAGGTATGACCAGAGATATCCTTTCCTCTTGGCCAGGGCAGAAGCACACATGACACCGATGGCACCCAGACCCGCCCGGCCCAAGAGACGACAGGTGGTTTAGCTGGGGGGCAACTTTTTGGACAGGAGTGGCACCAGGCTGCTGCCAGAACAGTGTTTCTTGGCCTGATGGGAAGGGCCAGGGCTTTTTTCACCTCTTTGTCTGAGGCAAAATACTCCTCACTCACCTGCTGTTCTCTCCCTGCAGCACCAGGCAGCTCCACCTTGACTCCCCCTCTGTCATCACCCACCGGTAGGTGTTAGAGGGGTTGGGGGGTCTGGTTCTCTCTTGCCCTTGCTGATGATCACACAATCTCGGGACGGCTGAGCTTGGAAGGGATCTCTGGAAGGCCCCTTGTCCAGTCACCCCCTGCTAAAGCATTGCTGGCTGTTGTTCAACTTGGTGTCCAGCGGGACCCCTGGGACCTTTTCTGGAGAGCTGCTTCCCAGCCATGCGGCCCACAGTGCCTACCGGTGCTTGGGGTTGTTCTTACCCAGGAGAAAGACTTGGCACTTCTCCGTGTTGAACCGCATGAGGTTCCTCTCGGCCCGTTTCTCCAGCCTCTGCAGGTCCCTCAGGATGGCAGCAGGACCCTCTGGGAGATGGGCCGCTCCTCCCAGCCTGGTGTCCTCAGCAAATGTACAGAGGCTCTATTCTATCCCATCATCGCAGTGATTAACAATGGCGTTTCTCCACTGGCGTGCAAGGCCCTGCCGATGGGAGCTCTTGCACGTGCCGAACACGACCTGTGTTCTGGGCTGGGGGGTGGAGTGGTGAGGTTTTGAGATGCAGCCACACAAGGACCTGCCATGCATACAGGTGCTGACTGTGGGTCTCTGGTTTGAGTGTTTTGGAGCCCTTTGGGGGAGCCATGATTCCCAGAGGGATGTTTCTCTTCAGCAAATTGCTGCTTGTTTACTCACTTACCTGTTGCTCTCCCTCTGCAGAGCCCGATACGTCTAGCTCAATGCCCACCGTGTCAACCACCTCAGGTACGTCCAGGGAATCTAGGGGTCTGACTAGCTCCTTCCCCAAGTTAGGGATCAGAGAATCACAGCATTGCGGGGGTTGGACCGACCTCTGGATGACATCTTGTCCTAGCCCCCTGCTCAGCGGCGTCTCCTAGAGCTGACTGCCCAAGGCCAAGTCGAGGTGGCGCTTGGGTATCTCCAAGGGTGGAGAGTCCACCAGCCCTGTGGGCAACCTGTGCCTGTGCTCAGTCACCCTCACTGGGAAAAGTGTTTCCAGAGGTTGAGGTGGAACACTTATGGAGCATCTGCGATGGGAACCCTAGATGGCGGCTCACGTATTGGGGTTGTGAGTGTGCAGGTGCAGGCAGAGAAATATTTTGATCATGGTTGTGGCTACAGAATCAGAGAATCACAGAATAATATTTGGTTTTAAAGGACCTCTGGAGCTCATCTAGTCCAACCCCCTGCCAAAAGCAATGCAAGGAATATTAATGCTCACAATTTCACTTATTTTCTTCTTCATTTAATACCAAAAGAATAATCCCTCCAAGTATCCCAAAATAACCTTGCAGTTGATTTCACACCCAGTGTTGTCACTTCCTTGTTCTTGAGCAGGAATTTTACATGTATCTAGGAATCATTGTGTTTCGATCACTTCTTAAGTATCATTATTTATCTGATTCCTATTATTTCAGCTGCTTGTTTAAGCACATCATTTGAGGATAGTGCATATTTTAAATATTCATTTCCTTTCATAGTAAATTTTAGGTGTGTTAGTGAGAGAATGTGGTTTTTTCGTATTTGTTAGAAACTGAAAAAAAAAATGAAAATTTCTTAGTCCTCAGAAGATCTATCTATGCAGGCATCTTTCTCTTTCTTTACGTTAAAATAAGTAAATGTGTGTTTTTTCTAACTTGGAATAAAATTCAAAGATGGCTTCCTTTTGCATGTTTCTCTTTTTTCAGAGTAGTTTGAACTTGTACTGAAACTATCCCAGAAATGCATGACTCTTACTTCTTGGACTTGATTCCCATGTTATTTTATTACTGCAACTGATCTATATATAATCTTTTTGATTGTGACATAAGGTCTTCATGTTTATGAATTGGATATTTGTCAGCATTTTTACTCAGAAACACAATCATTTTGATCCTTTTTTTCCTTCCCTTTGGTCGCTAGCAATTCTAAGAGGTGAACCAGGCTCAGCTGAGGCTTTTTCCTCTTTCAAGGACCAGCTTATCTCCAGAGGTCCAGCCTCAATGATTGTGCAGTTCTATGACAGTATTTCTATCCTGCTAGTGCAGACACTGAAGATCAGCATTATAAAAGCTGTTCTGCGTGCTTAGGATCTCCTAATCTGCATTCAGATGATATATGAACCTAATAGAAAGACCACTGAAGCTGGAGGAATTCACTTCCTCTAAATTTTAGACTTATAAATTCAACACAAACCTATTCTAAAAGCAAGCTTAAATGGTGTGTATGCATATTTTTCTTCTTGTATTTTCTCTGCAGAAGATTATTCTTGTGGAGGCTTGCTTTCCTCTCCATCTGGGACATTACAGAGTCCATTTTATCCCAGAAATTATCCAAACAATGCCAACTGTGTTTGGGAAATAGAAGTACAGAACAACTTTCGTATCATACTCACATTTAGAGATGTTCAGTAAGTAAAAATTCATTACATGGGAAGATGATGTATGAGACTGACACCTTGGATTTACTAAGCTGATAGCTGCTTGATTTCAAGAGTGTTTTTCACAGTGCATCTGGGATGAAAAATTTATTCATTTTTGTTTATTTAGTCAACAATGTGGCTGACATCTGACAGGCTTAATTACAGGAGGCTGTAATTTCTGTTCCAAAGATTTGATAATCATATCATTAAAATGTACTCTTTTGCTATGAACAGTTAATTGGGGTTAAAAAAAAAATTAAATGGAAAGAAAAGAAAAAGAAAAAAAGAAGCATTTAACTAAATATTCATGTTTACTCCCCAGGATGGAAGGTGGCAGATGCCTGTCTGACTATGTGGAAGTCTATGATGGGCCACTCTATACATCTCCTCTGCTTGGGAAATTTTGTTCTGGTTCTTATCGCACGTATGAATCTTCCTCAAACCTGCTGACTGTCCGGTTTTACAGTAACTCTCGATACACATACAGAGGGTTTCAGGCTGACTATTATTCCACTGCAGCAGATCAGAACACAAGTAAGTTCACATTTAAAGCAGAAACTGCTTCTCCATTATTTCCGAATTCACTGTTTGTTAATCTTGTTGTACCACTTCAATGAATTGCTCATTTCATGTTATTTTAAATTAGATCTGTAGCATTTTCTCTTGGTTTGAGGTAGAAAGATAGAGATACTTGCATAGAGATGCAAGTATGTGGTTTGGATTCTGAACTCCATCTGCAAAAGATACTGTTTATTTAAATATAACCTTTTTCAGTCACTTCAATGAGCTTGTAACGTATTTTGTTTGCCATCTGCTAGAGCTGTTGTGTTTGCCGGACTACATGCGTGCAGTTGTGAGCAGATACTTCCTTCAGTCACAAGGCTACTCTCCTTGGACACTCTCCTTGAATGACCTCTCTTGCAAACCCAACATCACATCAGACTCTGTCATATTTGACATACCATACACCCGCTGCGGCACAGAGAGAGAGGTAGGACTTTAAAGGTTTCCACTGAATGTGCAAATGTTGTGAGTGTGTAAAAAAATTCAAACCCAAGAATTAATTTTGAAAACCAGCACAAGTTGAAAGCTATGCTGGGGTCTGCAGAAACTGGAAGTGTCTTGGTGATTATGGGCTGCCTCTCCTAGGGGATAAGACTTCTTAACAGCCAGATTTCCTGCATCTGCTGCCAGAGTATTCACTTATAGCCTGTTATTGATCTTCCAAAGAATAAAGTGTAGCAGGAAGCAAATACTTGACATTTTCAAAGTCCCAAGCTGAGTGTGGTCATTAAAAAGTTCTCAAAGCCTTTACTAAATATGACCAATTGTGGTTTAGATCAGATTTAAGCTTAAATACTGTGTTGGACCAGATTCTTCAGGTATTTGATGTTCAAAGAATTGTACGGGTTGTATTTAATTAGTTACGTCTGCAAGTAGTGTGAGTAGTTTTCTCAGGTCCACGTTGTGGTCGCCGAATATTACATGCAAATTACAGGTTCTTATCTTGAGAACAGAAATTACTAGGTTTGGACTTCTCAACAGTAGACTTTCTGGGAAATAATGCATTTACTGTGCCCATTGCTGTAAGGATATAGGAAAGTTTAGAATGCATAATAGAAAACCTGACTATATTAATTAATTTTGCATTTTATTTTATATGCCAAACAGGGAAACAACAATACAATAACCTATTCCAACCTTATTAGAGGATCCTCTTCTGGTACTGTAATCACAAGAACTAGAAATCTTCACTTGCATATCCACTGCAAAATGCTCCAGAACACATGGGCACAGATAATGTATGTTGCGGAGGACAATTTTGAAGTCAATGAGACTCAGTATAGCAGATATGATGTAAACCTTACATTTTATCATTCCTCATCCTTCTCATGGCCAGTGTATGACTCACCATACTATGTTGATATCAACCAAAATTTGTTTCTTGAAGCTTACCTGCACAGCTCTGATTCAAACCTGATGTTATTTCTGGACACATGTGTGGCAACTCCCACTCCCCACAATTTTACAA
>JAOXJK010000051.1:23819690-23830851 GCA_025774025.1 Xenus cinereus | reverse complement strand
CTCCCTGGGCAGCCTGTTCCAGGGCTCTGGCACCCTCACCAGAAAGAAGTTCTTCCTCATATTTGAGTGGAACTTCCTGTGTTCCAGCTTGTGCCCATTGCCCAGATCCTCAGACTTGCTCTGGAAACCCTGTTTCTGTTTGCAAGAGACCTAAAACTTTGGCCATCTTCTTCTGTTTTCAGTAGCCTGATTTACACCTTCTGGCCTATACACTTGCAGTATAGTGAACTACTGCCAGCAAAATCTAGTGTGTATATCTATTTTTTTCAAGTAGGACCAAATGTGCCGCTGCAACTCTGAGACATCCTACTTCATATAAGCCTCAAGTCTCCAGGTATCTCCATGCTGCTGTGCTACAACACTGCAGTTTTCCACTAGCAACCTTGCAACTCAACTGCTGTTGAGTTTGCCATTACTTCAATTGGTTATTTTGCTTTAATGAGCATGCAATTTGATATCCATACACTATACGTCTACTACACAATTCCTTCTTCACAATACTCTAAAACTTGCAAAGGAGAAAGAAACATATTCTTGGGGCTCAAACACCAAATCGAGTTATGATGCTTAATGAGTCAGCACATCTTGAATTTACTTCATTCATTCCAGGTTAAACTGGTGCACTTTATGTCAAATTTGTTTCAGACTCTGAGCACATGCAGTTAGTTACAAAGCTCACTGGACTGCCTGTGTCCCAAAATTAGGCTGGATTGACTTACATAAAAAAGCTTAATGCTATATCTGTCAGTAGTGCAAATGGATAGAGCACTTTTTCAGAGCAGAACAAACCAGAGCTAGTTGTCACGTACATGAATGTTACTGCAAAGGGGAAGGCGTTAAGAATAGGATCACAAGCAAAAGGCCTGTATTTTAGTGAGGGAGTTAGGTTTTGCATTAGGGAAAAACCCCAGAGCATAAGGTAATTAAGCACTGGAATAAACAGCCTAAGAAGGCTGTGATCTTCTATCACTGATTTATACACAGCTTACCCTGGCTGCAAGTAGCAGGAATGGACCAGATGACCACTTCAGGTCCATTTCAGCACTATATTCTATTATTCTATTCTTTCAGCAGCTCTCAGCAGTGTATTTTTCTAATTATACCCAGTTTTCACCAGATTACTCTCCCTTTATTCACATTTCCTAGCACAAACACCCAGGGCAAGCTGTTCTGGACACTAGCTCCTTTGGCACTATGTTGCTCTACCTTTTGTGAGGATTTGGCCCTTAAGATCTCTCAAGAGTAGAGCTTTAATTTCACAGCACGGATCTTGCTCATTTTACTCCATATTTACTGAGAACAAAGGGAAGACTATGCAAATGCCCTGCTACTTAGACCTGAACAAAGTGGAAGCAAACATGTAGATGTGAATGGGAGACATAATGGTATGAAAAAAGCAGCCCTTTTCAAAAGTAAAATGACTTTGTCAGGGTCCCTTTGCACTATGTGCATGGATGATTTGTGACAAAACAAAAAAGTGCTAGCCTAGCACGTCACCCATGTCAGAGATTAGAGCACTTCAAAACCCTCAGTAGTTGAAGCACTTTCTGGAACTTGAAAGGCTTTCTTAGGCAATGCTTAGCTTCTTTATGGCTTTTACACGACTTTGATGTGCACCTAAGAGTGAGGAATCTTAATCTGAAGGTTTTCTATGGAAAATACCCATATTGTATATAAATCACAAAATCTTGTCACCCTGATTAACGCAAGTCAAAAGTTTACACAACTTTGTGCCTAAAGTTAAAAGATTCTGAGTCATTATTTTGATACC
The DNA here is from genome assembly GCA_025774025.1 of Xenus cinereus. Lineage (NCBI taxonomy): Eukaryota > Metazoa > Chordata > Aves > Charadriiformes > Scolopacidae > Xenus > Xenus cinereus. Next base: position 23,829,080 of record JAOXJK010000051.1, on the reverse strand, counting down.
CAAATAAGAATCTTTAATTTTTGAGCACTTCATTACTTTCAAGAGGCTTCTCTAATAATATTTCCCATCATTGACAAAGTAGGGTGTGCGAGGCGGTAGTCAGTTATGCAAGTGTCACTTTCCCCCCATTCTCATTCTGTCTTCAAAGCAGAGATTTAAAGTTCCTTGAAGTTAAGGGATCTGTTGAAACACAATCAATTTCTCATGTGTTACAAAAGCTCTTCTCTGAGTGCAAACATGGATGTGTAAACATAAGCTTCATTCTCCCCCCTCACTATACACACTTAACCCTCAGTAGCATTAATGGGAATTATGCATGCATAACGAGCAGAGAATAGTTCCCTTATGAATAGGGCCCTTGTTGGAACAATGAATACATTTAACCATTAACATCTAGGGATGTGCCGAACTATCCAATTTAACCAGCTACCAAACAAAGCTACCATGACCTATCTGATATTGTCAGGTTCGGGGAAGCGGCTCTCTGAAATTTGTCTCTCATTTGTTTTTAAAGGACTTCACAGTGGTCTGCGTAGCAGAGCGGGGGCTCTTTGTCAGAACGAACTCCTCGGAGAAGGATGGCCCTCCAGAATGGCTGTCACATCCACCATGTGATGGAAACACTCTGGAGAGGGAAACCTTCCATAACCCCAGGAAGCAGAGTCATTAAAAGACCAAAAATCCATATATACATATTTCAAATGCATATATACATTGACCATCAGTATTAATGGAAACCCAGAAAAACAGAACATAGCCTATAGAATCATGTAAAATAGGCTAAAAACTACATATCAAATGAAAAGAGTGGAAAGGCTGGTAAAAGACAACTTCTAGGGGAATAATCTTCTGTCTTCTACAGCTCTGAAGTTCCTATGCAATTGCCAGGCTATACTTGCTCTTTATTCCTGTATTTTAGCTATCAAAATGCAGGAGAGAACCTGAGGATATGTATTAGTGATACTCTCTGAGACTGTTGAGTCCACAACGTTGCAAAAATATTGAATAGTATTATCTGTGATATTTAAAATTCCTCCATTGTCTTAAGTCCTTATGTATTCTCTGAACTAGCGCCTTGAAATTTCACAAGTAAAAACTTTACACATTAATCACGCATGTGTGAATACACTAAGAAGGCAATTAATAACCATCCTTTAAAACTGACGTACTGAAAAGAGTAAAAGAGATGGATTTATTCTCATGAAAGTATATTCATAGTGCTTATCCATAATAAGAGGCAAGGCTGCGGTTGCTCCATCATAAATCATTCGTTAAATGCTGTTAAGGTGCTTGGTGCTGTACAACAGCACTTAGAGCCCCAAGGAGGTCCAGGACAGTCAAGCATTCTACAAAATCCGCCTGTAAGACTGCTAGGGCAAGCCTTTGGCATGCCTGTGCAGCACCTTGTACAGAAGGGACCACCCTCAATCCAGAGTGAGTCTTTGGGTGTCACCCTACTATAGAAGTGCAGAAACCTCTCACCTCAAGAGTAAACCCACCAGAGGCAGCTGAAACATCTGCTGAAGAAAACCCTAGAGCAGTGGAATTGGACACATTGCATTTTTAAGCTGTGTATGTTTACTTGCCATCAGATGCCACTAGACTACAGGACTCAATACGGAATCAGCAAAGTCGTCTCAGCCCCTTGAGTTTCATCTGACACCCTAGAATGGACAGGCAAATACTGTCCTTACCTTCTTCTACAGGTGGTGGTAAGGACCAGTGTTGCTAAAGCAGTTCAGCCACAAAGGGCTAATTCCAAGTATCAGCACTGCTACAGAAAGTATTTGGCTCTTGAAAAGGACAAAATGCAGCCAATTAAAAAAAAAGTATTCTGGACACCTATTATCTTTGTAACAAACAGAGCAGTTTGTCCCACTACTCTCACTCCACACACAACACAAGGCAGTTCCCTGTCCAGACTGCAACTAGTCCAGGTCATACGTAGTCTCCTAACACACCTGAACCTACAGGAGGCCACTTTGGGTCTTGAAGGACACAAAAGGAGAGAAAAATCATTGTCCTCCTAAGTCTGTACTATGTAATCCTGTGGCCCAGCTCTGAGCTTGGGGCTCAGGTCACTTTTGTAGATCCAAACAGAACAAGATATTGTGCAGAAATGTTTTGCATTTTTCTATTAAATAAAATATTGCCTTACAAAAAATTAAATCTTAAGTGCTTGGTAGAGGCTGGAAACAGACTTGCTTTATCTTTTTTTTTTTTATCCTTACAAAAATAAATCATTAAATACTAGCTAGGTACCTCATTTCATCCACTGTTGCTGCTCAGAAGTTACCTTAATGTGACTGAAACAAGTATCTGTAAATATCTCTTTATAGATATCAGGATGATTTTATCACATTAAATAGCAATACCTAATCAAATTGACAGAGATCGAGAGACTAAGTATAAATTCTGTGTCATGGGCTCGGCTGCTGTTTGGAAATTGATTCTGATCCATCAAAATTCACATTTTCCCCTAGAAGCAGATGCTGTGCTCTAAACTGGTAAGTGATGAGTATGTATTTGAAGTATTATTAAACATATGCCTCTTTATCATGTCATTTTATGCTTTCATGGGAGAAAGATTCAATTACAAAGACCTTGCAATACGGAAATATAGCTCTAGTTTTATACCATCTAAAAGCAAACCCATTTTTAAAAAGAAATCCGTTTTACTGCCCAAGGCGCAGTTTACACATACCCTTGCTTTTTACAGATCCTCAGGTTGATGCCAATTTTCATGATTAATCTTTATAAAAGCTTTTACTCATTTTGATGTATTTATTTTATTGATTTATATAGCAATTATTATCATGCCAACTTTGTTGCCACTTATCACATTAATGTTTTTTCATTGCTACTGCCCTTTGGTTAAGAACTGACTGCTCAGCCCTGCAATACTGGGGTGGGGGTGTGGGAGGGATATTTTTCTATTATTTTCTGATTACAATATGATGGTAAAACTTCAGTGGCACATAGGGTGCTACAGAGGCAGCTCTTGGGAGCCACCAGTATTTTAAAGATAGGTCGTTTCTTACTAAGCTTGTTTTCCACCCTGAGATCCAGTTTAACACCAGAATCACCAGATCTTGAGCTGACCATTTAAAAAAAAAAAAAAAAAATCACTACACTTTTCAGCAACATTTTTTGAGAGAATAAATAGACAATGTGAATTATAGGAATACTTGGCTCTTTCCCTTGACTCAATTGGATAACAGGACTCTGTGTTGGAGGGAGAGCAGGTTCTCTGCTGACTCTTGGATTCCTTCCCGAGACATTTACAGGAAAGGTTGATCTGAATAACTAAGCCAGTCTTCTAGTCACCTGGACCAAATGCTCACGCAAGTCACTGAGGACACTGCTTTTTCTGAGGCTCACGGATATGAGAACTATAGATTTCCATCTGGCAGTGGAACAGCGATTCCATCTTTATGAGGCACTAAGTAAGTTTAAACAGATTTTTTTTTTGAGTATAGATTACTCCCAGGAGAGCATTACAGAGTGGGCAGCTGGTCCCGCGTCAAACAGAAATTTAAGGCATGGGAAAAGAGGGGAGAAAAAGATATTACCACTGACGCGAGTCTTGCCTACATCCACAATCATCACCGGCTTTAGGTTAACACTTCTGGTGATAGTCAGAGCCTGAAGAGCGCTATAAAATCCTGGGAAGATTAATGAAGGAAACATCCTTACTCCAGAGGGGCTGCAGAAGCACAGCTTTTCTTCTGCTCGGAGCAGCTATTGCAGCAAGTGCACACACCAGCCCACGACTGCCCAGAGACTCGGGAAAGCCTCCTTCCTTCTTGGGGCTGCCTCTGGATACGGGGAGTGAAGGAAGGACAGTTTTCAGGTTTAGCTTCCAGTTCATCAAAAACCAAGGTAACTTCTAGCCTTTTTTCTCACATAAAAAAAGAATTAAGTAAAAGTCAGCCTGAAGAAATGATACTTTTTCTGGCTGTCATCTACCTCCCTTTCAAGGCAGCTTTTCAGCAGTACCCCTTAAAATAATGTACCATGAAACAGCCTGCAGAAGAGGAAACTGAGGCATAGTTGGCGTTGTTTTAGGCTATTCAGAGAGTGACAAAGATGGGAACAGAATCCATCTCATCTCACATTGGACCAGTCCACTCCAACAGGTCAACAGCCTGTGGTTTAAACCACCAAGAAGTCTGTGTGTCCATAAATAGGCAAATACTATGTGTAATAGGAAGAAACCTGCCATTTGAACAAACTGCAAATAACGCCAAGGATGTTTCACAAACTTGCTCTAGCTATCAAGATTTTCTAAAAGAAAAAGAAACCTTGTGGAAACAAGATTATGTTTTGTGCCTTTCCTTAAAATCTTAACCACCCTACAACTGTTTCTAAGCATTAACACAACCGCGCTCATCCAGGAACCCTTTCTCCTAGAGGTACCCTTCATCTACAGTACAGAAGGCAGTCCCACACAACCACGTATGCAGGCTACCAGTAAACCCAAGTATAAATTGCAGTTCACACCAGAGGGTTTTAGTCACCCGTTCTGATGAGGCAAAAAACTTTCCAGAGCCAATAAAGCAAGTACATTTCACATCTGGCACACACCAGACTTAGGAGTGACTTTGACAGAACGCTGCTGTGAGCAAAATGTGTTTCAGCACTGTACCTTCACCGGGGGAATTACAGTGTTCTCATTAAGATGATAGAAATAAAGAGCTGAGTGGTAATAAAAAAGAAAAACAGGAAAATAAAGTGTGGCATGACCCATTTCACAATAAAATGGCTAGTTTAATAGATATTCTTGGATATATTAAAAAAGGGATCTAGCTCATGCTTTCTCTACACTATGTGAGCTTTGCCACAGGCTGAGATGGGATGAGATCCAGTCTAACACACGCGCCACGTGCAGCAAGGAGCTTCTGGTGGGAATCTAGGACTTCCCTGTTGTTATTCAGAAGATGAAATAACGTATAAATTGTTAATGCATGTCCAGCTCTGCTACAGGATATTCAGTATATACACATGGTAATGAATGCTTCTCCTGATTTAAGGTGCAGGGTGACAGTAAAGAATAAAGAAGCTCTGAATAGGACAAAATCTGCCCTTCAGAAGCAAGTCCCTCAGCACAATCTGGACAGCTTCTGTGGTAAAGCAGTAGAGCAGCAAGATAGGCAAACTGTCCTTTTGGTAGTCCTCAACAAGTCGATTACTTAGAAGGTAAAGAGTTCCTTAAACTCTTTCACAAATGACATTTTCCTTGCTTACCAGAAATCAGCCCAATTCTTCTATCTCTACGCTTATGTTTCCAGACTTTTTTTTTTGGATGATCATACACCAGTCAATAAGCAAAAGAGACAGAACTGAGCCTATATAAAGGGGTAGGATGTTCTCATGGTTACATGATTACCAAAGGAATCAAGGCGGCTACTTTTATTCTGGTTCTGCTACAATTCACCGCCTGAATGTGGACAAGCCACAGATTCCAGTTGGGTTTATTCAATTTTCCTACTGAGAATTTGGAAAGCGGTGACAGCAAGCTACCGCTGTGCTCCGTGCCACAGAAAAGCCTGTGAATAAATGGATCTTTAAAACACAGTCCGTGCCAGTGTGCAGTTATGCTGTAACATAACCCAGGGCTCACAGGGCATGGCTAACAGCAGCCCCATGTCTGGGAAGAATAACATACGTAGCAGCGCGCATCAGATTTGAGATATCTAGACTCCCTGGAACCACAGGCTTAGTCCCCTGGCAGGATTAACACAGCCCTTGCTCTTGGAGACAGCATACAATTCTCCCTCATCAAAATGTTAACCAAGGAGCTCCTACAAAAACATCACAGCTCAGCCTGTGATAATCAAAGTGCAAGACCGGGAACGCATTACCTCACTTTCCAGTCTGGGGGAAGACACAAAAAACCCTTCCTCTGAATCACAGCCAAGGCAGCAGTACCTTTACCTGACCAATCTGTTTGCTATTTGCAGCAAATTACCCTTGAAACATTGAGTTTGTTCCAGAAAAACTGACGACCAAATAGCAACACAGACTCCAATAGTGGAGGAGAAAGTCTTACAGACAGACCAAGATTTGGTGCTCAGAAATACCTGTTGTTTGGACCTCTTACCCATCCCACGTCAAAACACTCTTCTTTTTTAGTGCTACACAGAAAAATATCTGATATCTTTTGAGGAAATTACAGAGGCGAAATTTCAGAGGAGGCTCCTCAGCACCTTTAAAAGCTGTCGTGCCAAGGTGATTTTTCAGAAAGGTTGCTGCCAGATTCACATCATACCTTAAAAACAAAAGCGCATTTTCCCCGGGAGTCTTTCTCCAATTAATTTTACACGAGGCTGGCAGGTCCTGCCCAAAGCTGCTCGCTCTCCATCTCACTGTAGGTCACGCTGACATCCCTCTCTAAACTCACCTACCCTCTTAGGAATCACAGTGACCTGTCTGCAGACCGCGTGTAACACGGGGAAGCAGCCACCAGGCCCCATGAAGCTTTGTATCCGAGATCCATCCGTGTGCGACTTCAACACCACAACTAATACAGCAGGAGGGTGGAGGCTACAGACTCTCCCAAGTATTTAGAGTTAGTTTTATTATGGGTGAAATGGGCACTACCCATAAGAGGAGACAGAAAATACCCACCTGATAGTCTGCCTGCTCTTCCCTCTGCCGGCACTGGGTTGGGCCTCTGTCCTCAACTGAGCTGCTGATTTTCCTGAAGGTTATAAGAACTTAATAATCCTTAAAACTTTAACCTCTGTCAGGTTTGTTGTATTAGCCTATAAATACTGGCTGGAGCTTAGCCAAGGGCTTTCAACAACTTTGTGATTGAAAACATCTAGTAAACAGACAACAGGACTGCAAAAGTTCTATTTTCTAGAGAAAACAAGCCAAAAACAACATGCAGACAACTGGGGGCTGAGGAGTGCCCCAGTGCATTTGCAGGTCTGGCCCACATGAGCAGAAGTCAGCAGGAAGCTCTCCACAGGCTGGATTCAGCAGAGCACGCTGCTTTCCACTGTCACCCCCAGCTGCCCAAGGCTCTTCCCCCTCTTCTACTTTAACTGACAACTGTCTGAAGTCTTCAGAGGAGATGCTTCAACATTTGGGTGTTGTTAAAATGTGTAATAAAATGAGCCTTAATGTCCCAGAGAGAGAGTGTGTGTAGTGGGGGGTTGTATTAAGATATATTCATTGATAACAGCTGCCAGATGAAAACCCTGGAAAACACTTCAGTACTTAATTAAGAGGGCACAAGACAGGAGGCATTGCTGCCTGGCAAGATATCATTAAAACATGCAAGCTTTGGTGGAGCTGAGTATACTTAACAAACAGGGAAGATCAATATGTGCCACTTTTCCTCAGCTCTCCTCTGCTCCAGTCATCCTCTTCAAAAGAAAACTTGATGAGCTAAAATTTAAAAGGGTATTACCCTCCCTCACCTTCTCTCATGCTATTTATTTTCTGAGAGCGTGTTATTCAATAGGGAAGTTCAATATGACACAAGAATACAATTAAACCTCTCTGAAGCATCACAGCATCGACACCTTCCTTCTGGAAGTACACAATTTTCATCTACAGTTTCATCTACAGTACAGAGTTTTATAGGAGATATAAACCCAATCAATTTAATTAAAATTTGAAGAACTTCTTCCAGAAAGAGCTCAGGAAAGGTTAAGCATGTATCAGAATGGATGAAAAGCCTTGTTCCACCTCTTTCTTTTTTACTAGCTTTCATATTTAGCTCTCAAAGACAAGTGTGATCTGAAGCCTCTATCAGCACAAGAGAACAATACCATAATTCAAGCTTCCAAATGCCATTCCTGCACATCTCTTCTTGCCACAAAATGAGGAACGATTCCCTGCTCACAGACAACATTATAGCCACGTGTCATCTCAACTACTTTATGCAAAGCGAAGGTAAAGATCAGCTGCACCGTGCAATCGTTTACAGCCATAAGAGTTGCCATAAAAGATCAACCCAATGGCCTATCAAATCTAGTCCCCAAGACAGAAAGCCATGCCAGAAAACATATCCAAAACTCATTTAAGATAAGAAGCCTTTCCATCAAACTCAGCAGGCTTTGACTTGAACTGCTTAAACAAAAAAAAAGGTGAAAAAATAATAAAGTAACAACCCAAATTGACATTTATACCAGCACACACCTATAGGCAATTGTGCTAGCATGAGGCAGCTAGAGATTGGTTTATGAGATTGATAGCCTTTGCTTTATTTATTCTGGTTCTTGTAAACATTTTCTTAAAACATGTAAGAGTCGTGGATGAGACTTTGTTATCTAGATAGACGCATAAGAGTTGAGTCATTTTTTTAACGTTATAATGTACTTTATCACCTTACAATGAAATCTACAAGGTAATTGTAGAAAAAAAATATAAACTTTTCCTATTATATGTGTGTTACTTTTCCATTTCATTGCTGTCACGTGTTGTTCAGGAATTGTATGAAGCAGCAAAAGGGAACCCCACTCTACAGATGAACTTTCAGAAGTATGAAGTACTGCAGACTTACTGCTTAACTAAGCAACCGCTAAGTTCTCTTGACTGTGTCCCTCCGAGATGCTACCGCTGCCCGTCCTTACGACAGCCCTCCTGAACTCATCTGCAAGGTAACTCTCCCTAATTCAGGAGTTCCCATGTATCCGCCAGCCTGCCCGAGGATCCCTACACCTGGGCAGCAAAACGAGCGTTCCTCAACCGCTCGGTTACTAATTTGCCTTCTAAAAAAGGGATCCTTCACGGAAGAAAGCCTCTGCTTTAAGTCCTTAGCAAAAGGATCGCACCGGTCTTAAACGCAGGAAGGAAAAAAAAGCTCTGGTGGCGATCAATAAGCAAATACCTGCACAATGTAAAAACCGAGGAGTCGTCCCGGTCTCTTTTCCTAGCGAGTCTTTTAAAGCGGATTCACCAAGAGGCGTGCCAAATCCGCTCGGTCCCCGCTACCTGTGCCCGGCAGGAGAAGCCGGCGCCGGAGGAAGGGAGCCGGGACGCACCGGCTTTTCGCAGGCAGACGCGCAGCCCCCGACGGCGGCACCGGGGCCGGACCCCGGGACATCGCCGCCGCCCGGGGCGGGGAGCCCCGCTGCTCCGAGGGCGCAGGGCAGAATCGAGCCCGGCCGGCACCGACACCCCCGGCACGCACACTCACGCACGCACACGGTGGCTGGCTGGGTGGATACTGACCGGTGGTGGGCACGTCGGGGACCAGCTTGAGTGGCCCGATCTGCCGCAGCTGGAACGCCGTCCGCACTTCGTGGCAGCTGGGGGACTTGCCCGCCGCCACCCCGCCGCACAGCCCCGCCGCCGCCAGCAGCCACAGCCCCAGGACCCGGCGGCTCCCCCCCTCAGCGGCCATCTCGCACCCCCGGCGGGCCGAGCCGAGCC
>JAOXJK010000051.1:23789826-23819471 GCA_025774025.1 Xenus cinereus | reverse complement strand
GGCGGCGCCGGTGGAGGCGGCCGCCCCCAGCCCCACCGCGGTAGCCCAGCTGCGGGCGCCGCTGCTGCGCTGCCCCGAGAGAAGTCGAGCGCAAAAGTTTTGGGAGAGCCACACGCCCAGAGCGTCTGTAGGGTCTCCGCAGGCCGCGGAACCCCAGGGAGCAGGGACGGGGCGGCTCAAGTCCCTGAGGAGAAGGGGCATCTCTAGCACCGGAGACGCGCTGTCTCTCGGAGCGGAGACACACGTGGTTCTAGGACGGAAAACAGGTACGGAGTGCAACCAGAGAAGCAGATATAAAAAGCTCTTAAGCACAGCAGGTTGGGAATCACGCATGGTTTTGCTTAGATTCTGAAATTACTAGTAGATGACACGGAGTCTGTGGAATAGTCTTCACGAGTGTTAATTCCAGCCAAATCACTGCAGAGACTAAAAAACTTTGCATCAGGAAACACATTCTTACGTAACCGACTGCATATGTAAAGTGCTGATTCGTACAGAAGCCAGCAGCAGTTACATCCTATATGGTTTTGGGGGACACGAATACCTCCTGGGGCTGAGACCACCCTGAGAGCAACCAGTGTCACCATCAGAGGGATCTGTCATCTTTCCACTGCCCTCAGCATGTTTCAGTATCAACTGCTTTACCACACATTTCAGCACAGAACTATGCTCAGCATCCATGAATATTTCCCATTTCACAAAAAACACTTCATTTCCAGAGAAGCCAAACCCAAGAAGTCTCCCCCACACAGTCCCATTTGCACAGTACCTTTCGGGCACATGGAGCACGTTACGAGCTACAAGAATTACTATTGTTTGAGGCCATTATGTCTGATTTCTTTAAGGTTACTTGCAACCCTCAAGACGCTTCTAATGTGCTCCTGGAGCAACGGGGGAGCCCACCTGCAGCTCATTTAACCATTCTACCTTCCCATAGGTAGTAATGAGAGGCTGAGCTCACTGCTGTAGATAGTTGCCTGAGTTGTACTTTAATAGCTAGAAGTGCAAATCCTTTAAGCAATTTGCTTGTATTAACTTTGTTCCTATCGAGGCAGCAAGAGATTAATTCTCTTTTTTGGAGAAAAAAAAAAAAAGAATAAAATCCAATTCGAATCAGAACATTTAACTTGTAAGCTAAAAAACAAACCAGAAGAACAAACCAGCCATATAATCAGGCTTCTACTTTCAAAAGCAGAGAAAAAGTCCCCTTCAAAACCTCCTGCTCAGCCAGGTCAGAGCTGCACTTCTTTTGTTCATCCTGCAGCTCTCAAAGGTCACCACAAGAGCCCAGGACTGCGCAGCCCAAAGGGCTGACCCCCAGGAAGTCCACGGTGCCCATGGGCACTGATGCAGGTTAACTTCATTTTCAGCTTGATACGGGTTATGCTGCCAGGAAGGTTTATGTTACATACACACCCTAAGAGGATCAGACCCCGAATTGAGGCGGCAGCAGGTAGATTAAAGAGACACAAGGGAATAATCAGCATCAGCGAAAGAACAATTAGCATCGTAAGGCACAGCACCCCGGCTGCCTGCCCGGTGTCCAGCATGTGTTTTATGAACCCAAGGAAGAGGGACAAGTTGCCCCAGTTGTATTTTGCGTAAACTCGGGCTCAATCCTAAAAGACTTTATTCAGACAATGCTCCCATTGACTTCGGTGGGAGTTCTGCCAGAAAAGAAATGGCAGGATGATGGATCTGACGAATAATTTACTTGACGAATAAAAGCATTATTTGGCATATACATTATTCTATGAATAGCATCTAATCAGTCCTGTGCGAGGGCCTGAGGCATTTAATTCAGTGGGATTTTTGCCATTGTTTTCAGTGGGTGGCAAGTTCAAATCCCAAATGGCTAATCCTTTTCTAACATGACTGTTATTTTAGTGCCTCATCTTTATATATGATGGGTGTTCTATTTCTCACCTGTCTTTTTCACGCTATGTTAAGTCAACATTGCTTATCTGTATCTTTTAATTGGTCCTCATACTGTTAGTAGGGGACACTCCATTATCTCCAGTTCCCTTCCTCTCCTCAAAATCCTTCTGAGGAACCCGAGTTACACATGTACACAAATACAACAAAATACTCAGTATCAGTGAATTGGAATGTCCATATATGTAATACTGGTTAATTCAATACATAAGGAAACATTTATGTTTCTAATGGCTTTGTAATAACTATATTGAGAAGTATGAATTAAAGATGGCCTGTTATGTTTTTCAGGCTGGAGTCTGAATTTTTTTTTTCTCTCCCTTGCAAAACATATGCAGACCTCCCCCACGCTGTTCTGGTGCAGGGGTTTGTATTGATTACATTTCTTTTTCTTTTCTTTTCTTTTCTTTTTTTTTTTAATTTAGTACTGATAGGAGAAAGGGGAAAGGAAAAGTTTGAGGCTAATTTAGGAAATGGGCATTTCTTGATCACTGACATGTCTGAATACATTTAAATATGCCTTTTTTAGTTAAAAGAAGCGTTCTAGAACATGCTGCTCAGAATCACCTATAACAATAAGATGGTCATTATCACCTCCAGTAGTCACACACACTCACACAGCCCACAGCTAAATGCTGGCATCCCTGACAGTCCCACATCTCTGAGCTGACACTTAACCGTCACACCTTTCTTGACACTACTTTGGTGACAAATTATAATTTTATGGCACCAATCAGCATGCGAGATTGCTACTTAAACCCACTGACAGAGTGTAAAGTGACAGGTACCGTGTTTCCCCTACAAAATGCTGATCAGACCCAGTGTCGTGTTTGGGCACAACTGACTTCCCGGACAACTGAACAGAGTGGACCCCAAGTAATTTAGACCCTATTTCTCCAAAACATGTGCTACACATACAGCAGGGCAGTCAGCTCGACTTTAGTGGAGGTAGTGAGGTACTTAATGGCAAACACATGCCTAAGTGCTTTGCTGGAAGAGGGCTACAGATAACAGGAGAGACATTTAACCAATTATTGTACATGACGTTCTACCACACTTCAGCAATTTGCTCGGAACAACCACAGTTTACCTTGTCAACAGGTGTCTTGTTGTTTTAACAAATGAATATTTATTACCCGTACATCACTGAGAACTGTATCAGTGCTTCTTACAATGAAGAGCAATATAAATCTGCCCAAACAATCCGCTCAGTCTTAATCCCGCTAAAGTGACCACAATACTCAGCATGAGCTTTGGATATGTAAGAAAAGCCGGGATCAGGCCTAGAAACAGGGTTTTGTATGCCTGTTGCCTCAGCCCTTCTCTTGTTGAATATAGCTGGAGCTTTGCCAGCAATTTAAATGGAAGCTGGACTAATTCCCTTATGTTTAAGATAAGCTCATCTCCAACACTGGACTTTCCACCAATAGGACTTAACGGGCACGGGGTCTGCTCTTGCCAATTCAGCTGCCAGAGTGAAGCCTAACTGTGCGTGTCTCAGCCATTCCAGGAAAGCTAGCAATCTAGTCTTTAAAGCCTTATTTTATATTTAAAGGTCCAACTTCCCAAGGCACACGTTTCACCAAAGCACCTGAGGAACTCAGCTGACTACTCAAAAGTAAAATTAAGGGACCTGTTTAAGCCACTGGAATGAGCCCAAATCACAATCTGATTTTCATTTTAAAAACAACTTAATCAGCCACAAAAAAAAAGTAAACTCCTCTGTCCTGAAGAATCTGTAATTAAGACAAGTTTCTTTTTCTCAGGTTTTTATAATTTTCAGGTTTTTTCTTCTTTTAAGAAAGCTAAATCTATTTTCTGAAGACTACTATATTTCAAGTCAGAGCGACTTTGAAGCTGAGTATGAAGTTTTAAATATAAATTTTAGTAGTAAAGAAAAAGTCATGCATGAAATATTCACAGCTATGCCAAGACTAAAAAGCACTGCTATAAAATTATTTCTGGTAATTTTACTCAAAATTTTCTCATCCTGTTAAAGTGATGAACACTATGAAACTAATAGAAAAACTATCAGCATAAGCCTATTATTGTTGTGTTGTTTTTTTTGTTTGTGTAGAGATCCCACTTCCTTCTCTTCTCATTCACTCAAAGTACTGAGCACAAGGAGAATAAGTATGCTCTTGCCATACCATGAATTGTTTCCTGTGCTGTTTGTACTCCACCTGGAAAAAATATGTGCAGAACTTTCTGATGGTCAGAATGCAGTATTTCTGTGCTGCCTCATTATTTCATGGGGTATTTTTCACTTTACCAGACAGACCTATTCAAATGCACAGTTCAAAAGTGCCTGTTGTACCTTTTTTTTCCTGAGACAAAGAAAAAAATCATGCCTGAAAAGCACAGCTGTTAACTATACCGTAGCACTCATTTTAAAAAAAAAATAAATTATTAGACCACCAACCAACAAAAGCTCAACGAAAGAAATACAATTGGTGCAACAACCCAGCAAGTCAGGACAGCCACTAGTTAAGGGAAAACATCCTATAGACAATGCTAAGATACTTCCACTTTTTCACCATTTTCTATTGTTTCCTTTTAACAGTGTGAGAGCAGTTATTTTGGTTCAGACCAAAAATCGTTTAGCCCATTGAGTTGTTCCTCTGGCAGAGATCAGACCTAGTATGCTTATTTAGAGATTACACCATGTGCAACATATCAGAGTTCTCCCTCTCTAGATCACAATTTCAAGTCACACCCTGGCCACCAGGGACTGCTATGTATTTTTTCTGACATCAGCAGAGAACATCAGTTTAATCCCCAGAAGAGCAGCTTTTCTTTTTTTTTTTTTTTTGTCATAAAAAAGATTGCTCTGAGAAATAAACATCTTAAAATCTCACTGGAGATGTAAGGGAGGAGAAGGCATACAGACTTTTCTTACTCAGAACTATAGCATCTCCCAGGGCTGATAACAGACACGATGCATGAGGAACATGACGCAAAGGTGGCTGCATGGTAACAGGTTTTCCATCTCAGTAATACCAACTCGTTCTGTTTGAATTCTTCTTCCTAAAGCATCCTGGGCACTGAGCAGCTGAGAAAATGAATATAACTCTTTGCCCTTATCTGCATGGCTCAGCATACAAATTAATTTAACCGGGACAAGCAAGAAGGTCCTGAACTTACTCATGTGAGCTGCCACGTAGCCCAAGGGAAATCAAGTAGATTACTCAAGGAGTAAGGGTTGCATAATGTAAGCAGAAGTATCTAGCTTTAGTTTCACATACTCCAAAAGGCTAATAACGGAATGCCCTTTTCAGAAGTTCTTCCTCTCAACAACATGAGAGTAATATCACAGTGATCACCAGAAATTCACAGCTGGTTTCACAAGCACCAGCATCAAACTCTCAGCGCTAAGGATTATAGCATAAGGACATCCTATCCGCCTCTAAGAGAACCGTTCAGGTCTGAAAATAACACAGCACACAGCAACGAGCCTGCAGTGTGTCCAGGAGAGTGACTGCCCTAAGCTGTCTGCTGCTCCTAGGCTGGGTCAGCAGGAGCTTGAGATTCTCTGCTTTGCCTTTCCCACAGGGTGCAGGCAGGCCCAGAAGGGCAACCAGGCAGATGCCTCGTTAGCAGGAACCTACTGACATGACAAGGATGACCATCACTGCCATTCAGTTCTCGGTAAAGCACTTCTGAGTACCACGTTCTCTCAAAACATTGAGCTTCATAAAAATACATTGCTAAGATAGCATCTACAGATAGTTGGTTTTGGCTCTGCAGAATGGTCCAAAGGCTGGACACACAGGGCAGAGGGATACGTGGACTCTACCGCAGGCTGCAACATACATGCTCCATCCAGCAGCTGTAATGCCAAGCAGCCACCCCCTTATCTCCCACAAAATTGTGCTTAGGGCTTCCACGGTGACAGATGTACTGCATTACATTTAAAGTGCCAGATTTAACCTTAAAATATGCATCAAAAGCTGCCTGTAACTTCTGATAGCCTTACAAGAAGTCCTGGCTATTTCCTCCCTGACAGGTAAAAATCACAACATGTTGGACTTTGTTAACTGAAATCGTTACTGAATTCAAAACAGCTTCTAAAAATTCAATCTGTTCTTCTTGGAAAATAGTGCCCTTATTCAAGGGCTTATGATACAGAACAAGTTCATCTTCCAAAAGTACTATTTCATAAAAAATTAAAAATATGACATAATACTTATAATAGAAGTATGAATAGCATCATTATAACACTTGTAATAGCTTTTTCTAGCAGGACAAAATGGCCCAACTTTCATTTGTGTAGCTGGGCACTCAGAAAAGATGATTTTTAACTATGTGTCAGAATTTGAAGTTAATTAAAACTAATTGCCCACTGTACTGTAAGTGATGCTACAGCATTTTCAAATAGCTCTGTTTCCATGGGATGATTTACTTAACACTGGTGTCTCTCATTGACTGAATTCTGGGTTTGCCTTAATTGTATTGTTCAAGTTGTTTATCTTTCCTTTCTGCCTTGCAACTTTACATGAAAGGTCATAAATAGCAAAGTTCATAGCCAAGATTGACACTTTATAAACATAAGAAAAAGCATCCTAGAATATAAACTAGTTTATCAAAATAAATGAACTCCTCTGACATCTCACGTTACTGTTCCCGCTGGCCACCACCTCCTGTCCACAGAATACTTGTTTATGTGTTCAGCTTCGTGGCAAAACTTTATAGCTCAGAACTGCTGTACTTCTTAGCTGGTACAGCATCATTCATTATCTTTACCATATGGGTGTGAAGTAAATCTCTTTAACGAGAACAAACATACAACCGGAAAACATATTGCTGCTACTCCCGCACATCACTAGCACATTTGCAGACCTTTTCAACTTTTTGTGTGTCCAGGATCACATAAAATGGCAGTGCCTCCTCCGTTCGAGGGGGAGGGCATGGAGGATGCAAAGCCAGGGTTAAGTAAGGGCGAAGACACCCATGCACAAGCTCCTGCAGCTGTCATCCAGCAAGGGGATGCTGGGGATTATGTCTGGAAAGAGTACAGGAAAGGGAGGAGAAGAGACTCTGCATTTCCAGCACAACACAGGTTGAGTCCAGTGAAAAAGCATGACCCTTCTTGCAAGTATGACAAAAGCAGGCTGGTTGCCACCACACATGGCAGGTTCACACTACCTGCTCAGATTAGTTTATGGATTACCACATGTGCCTTCAACTCACCTAATGCCCCCCCCATTCGACACCTGCAAAGGGTGCTAGGACCAAATTTCTAGGACCACTGCCAGCCTCATGGCATCCCACCTGCAAACCCTGATGCTGGTGGTAATACAGGCTCCCAAGGGAAGCCCTTACCACAGCATGAGAATCACTCCTTTCACTACAATTTGGTTGTAGGGGTTACATCAGGGCACCCAGCAACACACCTGCGTGAAGTTCACCAAGCAGGCAGCACCCGCCCTTGAGGACAGCCTGCTCCAGTCAGCACACACAGCATCACAAGCACCAACCACCAGTAGGGAGTCCAAGTAGGTCCTGAAGATAACTTTTGTTGCTATAGAATAAGTATCATAGGGGACCAGCTGCTCTATAGTTATAATTTCTAGCCTAAGAATATGCTTTCAAATTTAACATATACAAACTTGCCTCATTCTCTGAAGTCAAATCCTGCCCAAACCCATCCCAAGTGCTGAGGATCCTATTCAGGCTCAGCGCCACAGAGCAGGTGGTGGTCAAATGAGACCGGCAACTCAACAGCTCTGTGGACAGCCATCAGCTTGCCTGACACCTTTTGGGTAAAAGCCACTGCAAAGCTTCTCAGCACAAGTCATCTAAACCTTGCACAAAGAGACCCGCTGGGTACACAAGCTGCTGTGGGGGAGGACTGTGTTAAAAAATGCTGGCATGGAGATGGACCATCATTTACCACTAAAATCCGCAGTGGAGAAAGGAACAAACTGACAGATGTGAAAAAAGCACCACATTTCACCAAGTCCAACTTCCAGATGTTACATCCATACTATACTCCTCATCCACTTCATAATAAAGGGCAGCAGCAGCTCGATAGCCCGGAGGCTGGAACAGCGATAGCAGAACAGGCACAAGTCACTGCTGAAATATGCCTGGGAAGTTTGCCTATATAGTTTGAAACACATTTGTTTAAAACATGCTATTCATAAAAAAAAAAAACATGTTGAAAAGAGCTTTTTCTAATTGGCATTCAATGTTGTCAGTTTTAGACAAACACCCTTGCTAAAGATCTCAGTGCTGAAGAGCCTGTGATAAACATTTCCAATTGAAGAATTCCAGAGAAGAAATCTGCTCTTCAAGAAAACTGTGAAAAGCTTCCTGGGTCCTGCAATGCTGGGGCAAGTCCACTGTCCTCACTTTCCCTCTGCTTCAGCAACCGCCCAGTGCATTCACTCCAACTGGACTCATAGAAACGTGCCTCAGACAGGAGCTGGAAATGGTGGAATTGGGCACGTCTCCGGCATAACTTGCCAGCGGGATCTTTGCTAGGGGTGAATGCTCAACACCTTCGCAAACTGAGCAAGTGGGATACAGGCTTAGAAAAATAAAAAGGAAGCACACTGGGCTATGTTTTAACGTATATCACGTTAGACGTACCACTGCATTTTTCTAACAATTGTATTTAAAAATTGATTTCTTTCGGTTAAACGTTGAAAGCCATCTTTTGCTGTTTTGTCTTGCGCCATAAAGTGACTTGTAGATCTAATGCAAGAAGAAACCCTGAAGCTGAAAAGTGGTTTTCAAAGTGAGAGAACTTGAATGCGATGACTCAGTTAAATCTGTCAGTGCAAACTTTTCCTCCTTGCTTTTGTTCATGAGTACCACAGCAATCGCTATAACTCTTCACTTAAGTGACACGGGAATTTGATTCCTTAGCTCCAGTCCTGCTGTAGGACCAACTCTTATCAAAGTCCACTGACTTCAGTATTTTTTTTCCTCCCTGTTTCAACAGGGTGGTTCTTACCAGCAGATCAGCTCTTTGAACTGCAATTTCTTTGGGGAGGTTTCTCTGCAGCTTCTTAGTGACGTGAGTTTCATGGCGCTTCCATTAACAGAGAGCGTAAAAAAGCAATGACAAAACACCTCTGCTTAGAGGTCAATCTGCTGCCAGCCCTCCCTCACTACACCTCCCCACAGCACACACTGCTCTCCAGGACACCGAGCAGCTCCTGGCTTTGTCTGCTAGACACTGAATTTTTCATCCACATGACTGCAATCTCTCTTCTCCAAGAGACTGCAGGAAAAAGCAGATGAGTCCTGAGCAAGTATGAATTAATGCTGACATTTGCTGGAATAATGTACTCTTCAGCCTCTGCATCTATGACGCCAGTACAGGCTGCTGGCAACGTGAGTTTATATGCATCTTTCTGCTAAATCAGAGCATCATCTGCACAAATCAAGCACTTGGGAGACACCATGAGATTTGTGATGGTCCCTGGAGGACCCCAGTCTGTAGATAGCTGGATTCTTAGCCATCTATTCTCACCGTCTGCTGGGATTTCTTACAGGGAATTTTTAGTGACAAAACTGAGGATAAATCCCACCCGTATTTCACATGGTAACAGGCAAGCTTTGTTTGCCCTTGAAGTACAGATTATTCAGTGGTGACAGCACTACCTGTTCTACACAGCTCATTTTCTTTCTTCAAAACCAAGTCCAGGTCTGGTTATAAGGTTTTTTTCTGCCCTGCGCAGTAAATTTGAACAAAGGTGGGCCCCAAGACGTGATGCCTGTGCTCCTCAAGTTCTTTACAGAGTTGAAGAGTTGTATGAATCAGGATTGGCTACCTAGTGGCAACTGTGTGCCTCATCCAAGACTCCTCAAAACCAGCGCAAAGCTCCTGGGACCCCAGTGAGCTTTGGAACAGGTCTGCTGTGGCCTGGTGCTCCTCTACGTGTCTCATCTCTGATCGTACATGCTGTAACTCAAAGACAACACACACTTTCTGCTGTTTTCAGACTGACCCTTGGGGTAAAAAACTACAGGCAACTTTGGCCTCCAGGGCAGCAGTTCCAGCTCACCATGAGGACCGCTGTCTGAAGCTGGGGGCACTGGTGGTTTTTTGATAGAATTTATATACTTCCACCAAGCAATGTATTAACCACAGCTCTCCTCACTAACTGGAGTGGCACTGTTTGTGAAGTCAGCATGCAAGAATTTAGCCCTTTGAATTATGAGCATAAGAAATAGAGCATCAAAAACAGAGCATCTATCCAAAATAAAGCCTTAAAAGTCATCAGTAAACTAGACATGAGGACCTGGTACGTACTCACAACCAGGATTTGCACTTAAAGATCTTGATACATGGTGAGCTTCTTCATGAAGGAAAAGGTAGAGAGTAAGATTTATTTTTTTTTTTAGCTCTGATATGCCACTTAAGCTGTGGCATGCTTCAGTTGCTAAAATGGAATATAATATGTCTTTGTATTGAATTATACTTAGGTTGGTTATTAAATGAAAACTATTATTCCATTATAGCCGTAAGAAATGGAAATGCTGCATATGGCTGTGTGCAATCCATTAACTGGCTTATGGAGCCGAAGACCCTTCAGAGACCATTACAAATCCATCTGATCTCCCTCTCTGGCAGATTTTACACAGTGCTATCTGCACTAGATGCAAGCAGCATAAGACAGTATAGGATCACTATTAATCAGGCTTTACACAGTTTGTGCCAATGAAGGCAAAGAATATTCTGAGCTTAAACTGATTCCCCGTGTATTGTTTTTAGGTAAGTACATGATGCATGGAGAAAAACCTAACTATTCTAGTCAAAATACACGATGTTAAAAAGTATTCATGGACACTTGATTTGCAGCAATGTCCACCTTCACTTGCCTCTTGCAAGGCAATAATTAACCTAACACATCTCTGCTTTGAGAGGAATAAAACCTGTACCATTGGGATATTTTCAAAGGCACAAAGTGGGAATAAGCAGGAGACTTGCTTTAGTTGACTAAAGGCCCTTTGAAAATCTTCCCCAGTGCTCCTTCTGGTAAATGATCTTTATGAAGCACGCCATTTTTTGTGTGCAGAACCTTTAATATTGGAATTATTTACAATGATTCAGCACCATCACTTGTTTTTGCAATATTCTTTGAAACAATGTGATCATCCAGCTATGAGTCTGCATGGATTGTAAGAAAGGTCATGTTTACAGTGTGAAATTGATCTTTTGTAATTTCCTTGGTATCATCTACTGTGGGAGAGCAGCTTGGATTTAAAATGACACGAAGATAATGACTCAAAAAAGATACTAGTTAAAATAAAAGGTTTGATCCAAGTTTCAACTAGGAATGTTTTGCTACCCAAAATGAATCTTTCTTGGTTTTATTTTGCTAAGAGAATTTTCTAAGCTGTTTGATACAATCAGTTCTCCCCTTTCTCAATTATCCATTACCTTCTCACCAATTCCCATAAGTACTCAGAAAATTTTACCTGGAAATGTTTATCACAGAATGAGATCTTAGCTACCTGTGACCCTGCAGGGACAGACTGAGAGGACTCGTGAACATGAGATACAGAAAGTGGTTTGTCACCAAAAGAGGGAAAAACGCTCCAATGCATTACAAGTAGCCAGACATTGTGTACGTAGCAGCGTTCAGGTCAGGAGAAGCACAGAAGGAACATCCTTTCAAAGGTGGGTGAGGCGGGGAAACCAAATCTCATTTTGACACTATTCAAGATAGTGCTCAGCATCTAGTTCCTGATATTCAGAGGCCCTTCCTTACTGCCGTGGTTTGGGCTGGGCTGGCCGCTAACATCTAAAAGAGAGAAATGCAGAAAACAGATATGAGGAAGAACCAAGTAAAAATTGTGAGGTGCTTGGAGAGAACAATAGCATCTACAGTCCGGTATGTTCGCTCTTTCATTGCCAGAGCTTTCAAATATGTCTTTACTTAAGACAGACAAAATCTTATGTAGTTAATACATTATCTGGCAAAAGAGTGAAAGCTGATGTACTAAAAATGCATGACTCATGCAGGCTGTTACATTTCATTTCCTCCTGAGTAAAGACAACTGCTGTCGTCTTTGTCTTAGGGCCAACATTTTGGATAATCTACCTTTGACACTTACAGCCCTAAGCAAGCTGAGATTTCTCTCTGGGCCAGCTCCCAACCCCTGTTCTGAACTAAACACAAATGCACAAAGCTGATGCCATTCCTCAAAAGCATGAGGTGGCTACACGACGGGTGTAGGTTTAGCAAGACAGTAATTCATTATCTAATTAGCTCATCTGAATCACTACCAATGCACACACAGGGATCCACAGGTGGGCTGTGACAACAAAACATCTTTTTGGCAAGCCTGTTATGATCTCTCATAGTTCATCACAGAATTCATAAGACTGCCCCATCTCCAAAACATCCAATCTACCTTACTGAAATGAGCTCCAAACTACAGGAGACAGGAACACAATTTTTTTTCCCCCCTATTTCTGTTGATCGGTTATTACCAGGGGCAGTGTTATTTCATGTTACACTGCACTTCACCACCAGAAATTTTCCTGTGGACTTCTTTCTTCATTCCGTAAATTCATACAGAAGGGCTGAGAGCAGATGCTTACACAGAGGTGATAGAAGAGGAAAACCTGCCCAACTTGGCAATGTCTAAGAGCATCTGGTAGCAATAAAACGTCAGGGATTGCTATTTAACTTAAAGAGACTCTCTTCCTAATGCAACAATCATTTACAGAAAACCTTTCCCACAACTGGCTATGAGAACTTGACGAATTCCTTCTCTTTCTACTTTTCCCACTTTCTTCAATACCTTGTCAAGCTCATGGCCAAAAGGGATCCTCCTTTTTGTTCCTCATGAGTGAAATACATCAGTAGTGCACTTTTTTTTCTCCTTAGCACCAGTGGTTTTGAAGAAAGGAGAACAGTGTTAGGGAATAGAAGAGATGAAGAACCAGAGCCCAGAAAACTATCCGGAAAGTGTGCTTGAGGGAAACTTCTTGCTGGAAATAGGAATGGGAGATAATCCACATTGCTAACTCATGTTCGTAGCAGACATGCTCCTTCTAGGCACATTTAAGGTCCTCCTGATATCTGCTCAGCTCAGGCTCCCAAGCCCCTTCCTTAGGAACTCTTGAAAAATCTGAATGTATTTTTTAATGCCCAGGCTAAAAATCCAGTGAGCTGCAATCATAACCACTCCAAATTCTTTTAACAGAAGAATTTCTTTTAATAGTAGAATTCAACTCTATTGATACCTCAAGTTCACCATGAGAAAACAGGTAGAAATTTGCAATCAGGACTTCCACAGCTGTTCACTACAGCAGGGATATCATACAAATGACTCTCTCCTGTGTCTCTTACTATACCATCATAAATCTGCATTCCCGTCTCCCCCGGCACAAGGACAGTGGAGTTTACCGAACCTGCCAGAGTCAAGAGAATGAGCTCTCATCCTTATTACTGTCTGACTGCAAGAACAGAAAACTGCTTTGGTAGAGCACAGAGGGTTTGGAGGTCTCTGCATAGGGCCAGGCAACTGTGGAATTGCAATTAGCTGTCAGAAATGGGCACCCAAGGGCTGCTTCTTGTTTTCAGGTAATTGCTCTCTTCAGAGGGAGCCTTTCTCTATTAGGAAGTATCCTGCAGAAAAAGGCACTGTCACTATTTTAGAATTCCAGCTGGAAAAGGTTAGGAATTCCACGTGAAATGTAAGATTTCAGCAAGTTGGGGCAAAGCTCCAGGGGGAGGTAAGAGTTCAAATGGAAACATAGAACTTGCTATTAAAAGGCAAAGCCAGTTCAGAGCATTTCACATGCAGAAAAATTCAAGCCGCAAAAAACTTGGATCTTCTAAGGACCACAATCCTCTCTCAATTATGGCAGCAACTGGAGAAGGATGCATTTACCCCTTAACATTTCTTGACTCACCTAATTATTTGAATCAGATTTTTTAATTGGTTGGTTTTGGTTTTTTTTTTTTAGGAGGGTGCTTTCTCCATGCAGTAACCAGTCTGGCTTCAGCTATTGATCCACTTCACTGCCAGCTGGATAACAGAGTCTATATCAACAGAAGCAGAACTGGACTAGAGTCAAGGCTCTTGGTACTATAAACTTCACATCTTAAACATGGTATTATACTGTTGTTTATTTTACTGTTGGTAATACTGCTGGTATTTTACTATTGTTTAACAGGAAAATAGATTTAAACAGATTTTCCCCCTATTTTAAAAAAACTAAATATCAGTATCTCTACTTGAATGCCATGCATGAATTCTTGAGCATCTCCCACTTAGATAATACCACTGATTTTTATTTGTTTCTTTTTACCTTTTCTGTAGTTAGAACAAAATAAACCTTTCCTTTCAAAAGCCAGACCTTCTCTCCAGATGACAAAAAACTGTAGCTAATGAACTGAAAATGATATATCAGAAAAGCCATCTCCATTCAGAAGAGTTATTCCAATTGGTTGATGAAAGGCATTCTGATATAGTCAAGTTTTGCATTAGAAATAGGACAGAGTGTCTGCTAATAAAAATACGGTTCTCAATTAATGACCACTAATTTCAGCAAGATATTTGCTTAATAATGCTTTAGGCAAGCAGTATAGCTATGTAATTTCTCCATTAGATCTATCAAGTCCTTTTGGGGGCACCAAGATGTCATAAAACACACAATATACAAATAAATCAGCAAAAATCAGAACAACCAAATACTTATTTTCATAATTTCTCCAGGGACATTGAAATTTCTCATTAAAAGAGGGCCCGGTTGTAAAGAACAAATCCATATAACAAATTAATATATTGTTGATTAAACATGTGGAATATATACAGCAAGATTATAAATATGGATTTTATGCATCACTATACAGAATATGCAATGAAATCTCTGCTTCCCACAAATGTAACAAAAGAATAAACATGTTGCAGGAATGGATTTATTGCACCAAGTTCCACATTTAAGAGGTCTCCAGAGCAGTATTATATGCCAGGTACCCTCTGATTGATAGCAGCTTCCAATATAGGCCCCTTTATCCACTGACATATTTAGCTATCAAAACTACAATCCATTTTTTTTTCCTGTTTGCCTTTTTCTTCCATCACTGACAGTTAAAACATTTCAAAACAGTCACAGGAAGTTTTTGAAAACCCTTTTTCATATTAAAATGTTACACTTTCATAGATTTCAAAGACATCCTTGCTCATGAAGCGTACTCTGACTCCATCCACCAGTAAAGGAATCCCACACAATAGGAGAAACCTGAACGCTATCTTTTGAAAATTGGATTGTGTGCAAGGAATCACAGAACAGCCTCTGATCCAACGCCCATTGAAAGTCATGGGAATTTCCTTGCCAAGTCTCACAACCTTCAGATCATCCCAGTTTCTTCAAAGGAAAGGCATTGGGGGTTGCCACTTAAGAGAAAGTTGCAGAGCATTCATCTTCTCCTAAGGAAGAAGGGTATGTTCCCCTGTGACTCCATCTAAACCGTACCTGAGTTTCTGAAAGAACCCTGTTCCCACAGAACCATAAGGAAAAATGGCAAGAAACAGCTGATGAGCGCCGTGCTGCTGTTTTTAAAGCAAACCTGCCTTTTGAAACTGATAACAAACAGTAAGTCATTGTTATCTGAACGGGCTTTTAGCATGGTTTTCGTACTCTTATTTTTTTCATGTGACTGTCATATATTTAAAGCTTTGCTAAAAATCAATCTGTAATGCACCTTTAATGATAACATGAGCTCATTTCTTAACATAAAAGTTAAAATCTGTCAGACACCCTCATACATGCTCAATGAGGACCCTGTTACGGGCTATGAAACCACCATCCCTACTTGCAAGGCTGAGCATAAACCCTCTCAGCTGCAGAACTGGAGCCTACAGAGTGGACAAATATACTGCATAGTGGCTCTCAGACATTGTACCAATTTATTCACAAGTCCAAAGCAAAATCTGTTCTAATTGCATTGAATCAGCCTCGCTTCCTTTGAAGGCACCAGTTTTATGTCAAACCCTGCTAACTGAACATCATTTGTTTGTTGTTTGTATTGAAATGAAGTGCTAACTAGTACATCTCCTGTTAAAGAAAGAGTGGCATTGAGTAATTC
This sequence comes from Xenus cinereus, assembly GCA_025774025.1. Classification (NCBI taxonomy): domain Eukaryota; kingdom Metazoa; phylum Chordata; class Aves; order Charadriiformes; family Scolopacidae; genus Xenus; species Xenus cinereus. The sequence goes on along the minus strand of JAOXJK010000051.1, from coordinate 23,803,473 downwards.
TAATCAGTTCCTTTATGAGAAAGTCTGTTTCCCTTCTGCCCATGTTTGCTGTCTGCATGCTAATTTGCCCTTACTTAAACATGCAATGCTGTCACCACTTATCTAAATAAATCTGCATTATTATTTTTTTAAACCACATTAAGACAGGTGTAGTAAAGGATTTATTCATCCGGATTACACTGTTCCTGAGATAGAGACATACATAAATATAAATACCATAAGGAGTCAGTGTAAAATATGTACTTGCTTTTTTAACTACACTGTACTAATTTCCTGGAGTTGGAGTAATTTTTATATATTCTGTCTCCTCTATCTTGCGCAATACACTGCCTTTCACTAAATTCACTAGAGAAAACCTATGGCCTACTGCCCTACATTAAAGTCCTGCTAATTAATTACAGATATTCTTCCAGGACTGTGTTCTGGATCAATGGATGAAAAAAAATGTGTCCCATACTTTCCCTTTGTTTTTACATTTCCACACCACAGCTAATGGCTCTTGTATTGAAACCCTATGCTGAATGTAATGAGATGCAAGACTCTTCCGCATCCATGGTTACTATTTACTAACAAAACTGATGATGTCAGGAATTTAATTAGGTTGTTTCTAGCACAGAGATTTTAAACCATGAAATCATTATAGTGTCTAATCTTTTCTTTGTTTGGATTTTATAAAAAAGTAAACCCCAAACTAAACACCCTTCCTCTGTCACAGAAAGCTGATCTTCTCAGGATTTGCCAGGCATAACACACTAACAGGTTTAAGAGTAATTAACACAAGCCATTCCACACACTATTATTTTTTCAAACCACACCACAGCAGCAACTGCCACTACTGCTGTTGTGCTTCAAGACCGTACCAGTGTTTTTATTACAAATCCTTACTTTCAAGATTTATAACTTAGCTGTAAAAATGAGCTTCAGGCTCAAATTTGGCATACGTGCTTAAGCAATTTGGGTTTAACACCAGAGTTGTTACAAACCAGCATACAGTTGGGATGTGTTGGGGCAGCCTTTATCCCCACTACTACAGAGCAGTGTGGGTGCAGGGGCTGTGGAAGTATCCTGCATGTCTCCTTCTCAGCACAACCTGGCCTTCATCCATCTAATCATTGTCATTCCTGTCCTGTTGAAGCTGCCCTGAGCACCTCCCACACATGGGAGACCCCACCTGCCTCCCCTACTGCCAGGGGCTAAACAGCCCTTGGTGGGAACAAAACTCTTTCTTGGCCTCAGAGAGGATCGAGCCCAGAGGTCAGTGTATGGATCTCCCATACGCTCCTGCCCCGAGTAAGCCCTTCCCAAGGTCTAGCAGTTCTTTAAGGAGCCAACAATGAATCCACCAAATACAAGGTAGCCCATTTCAGGAATCCCCTTCACCTGTGATTTGAGCAAGGCTTGCTTTCAGGGCACAATGATAGAGAAACTGCAGTCACCCACATGCTTATATATAGATACGTATTTGTCCAGTCCTTACAGCCCTCAAAGACCCTGAGGCCAGACTAAGTTGGTCTTCTGTAGGAGGACCACCCTGTCATGGTGCTGCTACCTGCCACATCTCCATGTTAAAGAAATAAGGATGGGAATAGACAAAGCACTTCCTACACCTGGTCAATTCCTGCCAGCTCAGCTCACAAACCTGGGACCACACATTAGTCCAAGTTGGGATCATCAGAGGACTCCGTGCAGAAGAGCTCTGTGCAGCCTTTGTTCAACCAGTGAACACCTACAGAATTCTCTCCAGAGACAGAAACTATATGATTACCAACAAGCAAGAAAGTACAGGTAATTAGTTAGATTAGTACAGAGAATATGACAGATAATAAAGGAAAGCAGAGAACTCAGCGCAGCACTGAACATGGTCCTTTTACCTGCTTTTATAGACTACCACCTGTAATCCAACATAATAAGAAAACTCCCTTGAGCAAGATTTAGATCAGAAAATGTCTTTCAAGACCACTTTTTTATGATATTGAGATAGTTTCTAATGGCTACACCGAAGGTGAGCTAGAAATGCTGCTCTTTACCATCAACATCATACTCATATCAAACCCTAGGCCACCTGTTATGTCTCCTACTTATGCCGATCACCAGCTGAATAGCTATCTATTCATCACCTCTGCATGAAAATCACTCTGCATAATGGAGGCATGGTCCCCCCAAGGAGGCTACTATAGTACAGACAAGTGACAAATGTGAGGATTACTGTAATGCCCTTGGGAGAATTAGAGCATGCCAGGAAAACCTAGTCCCGTTCATCTCTACAAAAAGGATAAAACCGTTCTTTATCACTATTGCCACCAAAGCTTCTTAATGTACAAAGCCAGAGGTATTCTGTCAAAGCGCAGTAGGATATCAGACAAACTAAAGAAGTTCATTAAACCCAAATTTCCCAGAGTCATATCTCTGGAGTTTTGACAGCTTCCTCTTTGTCATCAAGAGTAGAAATTTCATGAAAGTGTGTGAAATTCTAAGTGACAGGAATGTGATCACACTTAAGAGTAAAAAAAAAAAAAAAAAAAAAAAAAAAGAGAGAGAGAAATAAAAATCAAAGGTATCACTTCAAAGAAAAAAAGAAAAATAAGCTAGAAGTCAAACTCAAGTAAATCAACACATGGAATTGCTAGAGGCCCCAAAGAATAATTTTCCTGAGCATATCCTTCTGAATAGAAAGCTGTTGAAAGGTGGATTGGTAGATGATCGTTGCATTGGAGTTTTAAGATAGTGGTTTGGTTTTGGCATGTAAGATAAAAGCAACTCAGATTTACTGCTACTTTGTGTAGCAAGATTCTCATGAAGTTCAAGATAAACACTGAAGAGGATTACAGTGGAGTAAGAGGTTTTCTCCTTTTGAATATTTAAACTTTTGCTGAAAAATGCTAACATGGTTTGGCCAAAGTCTTTTGCTAATCTTAGGAAGTTGAATTGCTTGCATTAGAAACCAGAAGCTGAAGTTTCTCCAGATCAAATGCACTTGTTTTCTGTATTATTTCCTAAGTACTTCAATCTTCAGTTAAAAGCTTATCAGAAATTCTTTTCGATTTTTTTTTTTTTAAACTTTGAACCTTGAAAATGAGAGTGCACTTGAAGTTCATCATACTTCATTTTTGAATCAGAAAAAAACATTGGTAGAAATAAGCTGAACCAAAGATGCGATCATCCCACATCCCAGAAAGACTGTGGAACAGATGCCACTGAATAACCTGAACCTGCTTGTTAGGAATGCTTTGCAGCTAAGTTTGGCCCAGACAATCTCCTCTGGTCCCTTTGTCTAAATTATTACGTGAGCCCAGCTCTCAGTTATCCAGAGAGGGCTAAGGATAGTCCCCATCTCTGTGCAGTTCAATCTTTAGCTTATGGTAGAGGCCAGTCCCTGACAAACTCAAAATCATTCTATTGAATTTCTTAACAGGCTCATGTCAGTTCTCCAAGGAGGAGGAGGAAACAATCTGTTCTTTCCTGTGCAAGTCAGAAGTAATAATTAAAGGCATTTTGGATAGAAGGATGGATAATTTTACATCATCCCCAGACAAGTTTAGTTCCACACAATGCAGTGGTAGATGAAGGCTGCCTGCATCTCTACATACGTGTGCTAGAGGATTAAAATGCAAGTGCAGCCCCCATTTCTAGCAGTATTCCTCACAATCTCATACAGTCCCTGCCTCAGGACTGGCCTTTGCCCATCTTAGGCCCCAGTTGGAGAGAAAAGCCCACCTCTCATGAGGGGGCAGTGGTTTTCCAGAGGAGTGCCAGCAGTAATACTACTGCACTTAGCCCTCTGCACTGTGCCTGCAACAGTATTTTGTCATTTTGATTTTGCTTCTCCATTTTTCTAAGGTAAGACTCCCAGAACGAATGAGAAGGACTCCTGCATGTCCCCACTTGTGAATGGGGACGACACCAGGGCTTCTAGGCTGACAGCTTTCTACATTCCAGGGGTGAACCTACCAAGGTGTTCTAGGTGCAGCTGGAAGTACCTGCAGGCAAAGGTCTTCCTGACAATCACCTTTCCAGAAATGTTTTAATAAAGAGATGCCTCATGGCTCATAAGTCACCTTAAAGCAGCAGGCAGAGGACACTGACGATGAATTTGTGAGAGGAACTCTATTACTTGAATGACAAAGGTTATTCTAACTGAGCATTTAATTACTTTGACCTTATATTAAAAAGCATCCCCTTTATTTTTGTTCCAGGTTTACATAATCAGTTTCTTTGCCCCCTTTGATCACTTAACAACATGCATTTCTCCTGCATAGACCTGTGCTATTGTTCCCATCAGATTCCAGAACACAACTGTGCACTGTTATTGCACAAAAAGCAGAACAGCAAGTTCTGGCATTTTGCCATTGCCATTTCACTTATTTTCATCTTAAGTGCAAACTGTTCCTTGCTTGGCAAAGAATAAGATGTGTCTCAGTGGGGAGGGCAAAAATATGAGCTGAAAGTCAAACAGGGTACATTCTGCTCACCATGCTGTGTTTTTATGGGCTGAAAGTCACCCATGATCAGCTGATCTAAAACTCACCATGATTAAAAAAATAAAAATCACATAGGAATCAAAGTAAGAACCCTTGGAGAAGTCTCCCCTCCCAAATACGTGCAGATAATGAAGAATTCACAAGATATCCTGGTCTTGATTTACCATTGGAGACTGATATTTTAAGCACTTGTTTTGTCAAAGGACATAGGAAAAGGCAGAGCAAAAGACAGTTACCAGAAGGACAGGTATAGCTCTCAGCAAACTTGTGTTACTTACTGCCTTTCACCATAAAAATTAGGATGAACATAAGACAAGCTATAGGATGAAGGAATAGGGCTAGCAGAGAGAGATGGCTCAAATCTGTAGTGACTGGAAAGTCCTTCAAATGGCTGCTTAGTTAATGTGCTCAAAAACCACAGTACAGGGTAAAGGCCTGAAGTCAAAAGGAAGGAATACAGTTTGGCACATCAAGTAAGATTTTAAGACTCCAAGCTTTTCCTCATGTTGGGCTGTAGTAAAAAGTGATAAGTATAAAAATGCTGCAGATGCATAATAAATCAATCAAATCTCATCAATTTAAATATTTCCTCCACTAGAATGACAACACAAGGGAAGGCAGATAATAGTTTCAGAAAGGAGACGGATCAGCTGCAATTCATTTCAGCCGCAAAGAATCAGTAGCTCAAGACCAAAATAAATACATACATTTGCCTGAGTGAGGAGTCTCTGGAGAGGCAGTATCAACATAGTCCAACTGTGGCTCAGAAGAGATAAAACTGATTCAGACAGTTATCCTAAGAAGATCCTAAATGAATGAGATAACTTTTGCGATATGGTCTAAACAAGAGCCTGACAACAATCTGGGAAAAATGCACTTTTTTTTCCCCAATTGTTATTTGGTAGAAAGTCCTCTAATTCATCAGTAAAAGTTAATCACCATTAGCAGTCACTGCCAATTATTTCAACTGAAGAATATTACAATCTCATCTGCCCAGACACTAAACTGAAATATGAAAGCCAATGCCCAGGTCTGGAATACATGGGAACTGTATTCTGGTTGTGGCAAAGCAACGGACTTGTGTGCCTATTTCATAGAGGTAAAAAAACAGATAAGGAGCAAAGAGTATCTTCAGTTATGACATAAATTAAAATTAATCTTTTAGGTTTAAATCTTTTAAATTGAATCTATGGGAATTTTGGTTGCTATAGAAAACCAGCTCTTTTTCTGTCTGTACCATCATACATGTTTGTATCATCACTACCTTCAGTCTTTTGGGAGTTCTTGTTTGTTTGTGAAATGAGATTGACAGGTAACAGTTCTCATCACCCTGCTCTTTTCTCACCAGGCTTTGCAGCATCATCTCTATTCCTAGTCCTAGGAATACGATGCCCAACACAAAGCGGCTCTGAACTCATCTGAGATCATCAGTAACATCCGCAAGCCAAGCAGCAGTAACATACCTCACACAAGTAGCCTCTAAAAAGTCTGCAGCTGTACAAGAAAGGCTAAAAACAACCCTTCTCCCAAAATGCAGAGAATTGTTTAGTCACTCAAATGGAACTATTGGTCATAATGATTCATTCAAACAAAAATATTGTTTTATTATTTAAAATTTGGTCTCATAAAGGGGTGTGTTTGACACTGTGCCCTAGGGAACTGTGTCCTCCTTTCATATTGTAAACAAAAAATACTGTATCAGCACCCAGCCTGACTACAAACTTTCTTCTGGGGCTGAACTGCTCCCACTTTATCAGTATTGACCTGTACCTGGAGAAATGCACTAGACAGAGCTCACAGTGTGTTTCACAATAACAGCATCTGCAAGGACAGTCACTCAGATCTACATGTCTCCTATGTATACCTAACATTAAGAGTGAAGTAGTTGAAACCTTAAGTGATAGGGACGGGTTGAAGTTCATCCTGTTTTTGGGTCCTGCTACAGACCATCAGGCTGACCTGAAGATCTCTCCGGGCCTCTATGGTCATTTATAAAATGGGAATAAAAATACCTCCTTTTCAAGTCCCCCTTCACCTATTTTGTTAAGGACATACAGTAAGTCAAACCCTTAACACAGAATGTATAGTATCTAGTATGAGAAAGATGCTTAGCCCCTGTACTCCAATGCAAATGAAAAGAGGAATTACCACATTTCTTGAGACATTGAGCCCCTTTCAAAGGTTATCTAAAGAGTTCCCAGAAACATTAATTTTCAAATTAATGCTTTATATTAGAATACAGTAAAACAGATGAAGAAAGAAGGATAAAGTCCCTTTATCTAGAAAGGGGGCATTGGATTTCTATGAGCTTGTCTGAAAGAACTGAGGCAAACTTGAATTGCTTCTCCATGTGGCCTCCATATAATATAGTACTTATTTCTTGCCCCCTTCATCAAGAAAGTGGTCTTTCCATAGGTCTTAATTCCACTTACAGATGTTTCCAAAGAGCCCCTTGTAATGCCCAGAGCAGCCATACTGGTGGTTTTCACCTCCCCTGTGGGTGTGCAGCTCTTGGGAACAGACACAAATACACCATCAGAGATCACAGGGAGCTTGTCATCCTTACATCCCGTGACAGTGGAAAGATCAAGATTCATAGTCTTTTTTGGACTATCTTCAATGTGGGAAAGACTTACGAAGTTGGGTTTAAACAGGTGGAGCAATTTGTGCAAAAGTTTTTCAAAATCATTATGCCCATACCACTCAGGAGCACTGATTTTAGTATTATAAGAAAATTTGCTGAGCTTCAGAATAATGTAGCAGAACTGAGGGTTACCTCCATGTAACACTGGCTGCTCCCAGCAAACATCACACCCACATTTGACATCACCTGTGGTTACCTGCATTTAACATGAAACATGTTTCCATCAGCATGTTGCCAGACAACTGTGCTCTGATCTGCAGATTTCGGATGGTCACTTTGCTATACGCTCTTAGGGACTAAATGATTTGCATGCCAGTGTGGCAGAAGTCAACATGGACACACACAACAGGCATGTTAAAACACTGGCAATACGCTTCTTTGCAGAACATCTTCCCTCCATAAATAACTAAGGAATGCAATGTGTCCCGAGGCTTGGTCTTATTTTGCAGGCCTTAACTATTCCTTTGCAGAGATGCAGCGTAAGATTTAGACAATTATTTTCACCTCCCTCCCCACCCCAATATTTTGCCAGGCTGCTATTGCTGAATTTTGATTTGTCAATATTCCAGTCCTCACCAGTGTCACTCAACACCCCCTCAGCAAGATACACTGCAGCTGCCTAAAATCTCCCTGCTTTTGGTTAAGAGTCTGCCAAACTGGTAAAGTAGAAGTAACATTGAAAAGGGAAATATTTAAGGCTCGGATAAGAGATAGATGCTAGTCAACTTCATTTTTATGTCATCAAAGCCTATACTTAAAATAGAATTACCTTAGATTTAGATGCAAAAGCGACAGGATTGTTTAAATGGGCTCAACTGTCTCCCTGCCCCAAAACCTAGGTATGTTTCCTCTCTCAAGAGCAGTTCCAGATCATACATTGCACAGGCTGTTTTCAGATAAAAACAGTGTGGAGTAAGTAGTTAAAGGAATTTTTTAATATTTCAAATGAAACAAGGAACTTTTTAGTGTAAAGTTTGTTTGTCTTTTTTGTTTTGTTTACGTTCTTGACAGGGAACTTGTGTCCAAGAATAACATCTCCTTAATATCTGGTCCATTAATCTGCAAGTTCAGCAGGTGGTGAGTCACCAAAGGGATTCTGACCTTCATCTTAACTAGAGATGATTGTGGAAAACCAGGGAAGGTGACCACATAACTGCCCAGTATGCAGTTGAGTTCAACTACAAGGTGTTTTGCAAGACTCATTGGTCCCAGAAGAAATTTCATTTCATGGGCAATAAGCACTAATAGAAACACAGAAGTTGAGTTCAACATACAAAACTGTCTTGAGCAAAGGTGCTTCAAGGTCTTTTGCATTTTATATGCCACGTTCCCTTCTACTTCAGAATCCCAAAATGCAGGTGACCTACCATGACCTGTAACCTCAGCAACTCTTGTCCTCAGGCGTACAATTGAACTCTGAGCAAATAAATTCAGCATCTGCATTGTTCTGCTTCTAATAACTAAAGTGGTACAATTCCCATTGATTCTTATTATTTATTTTTTAAACAAGAGCAGACTTAAGCCAAAATCACATTTCAAGGATCTACAAGATCTACCCCCATCTACATCGGGGTCCTGGGCTTGATTATTCCCTGCCAGAACAGAGGCAGTTTCTAACTGAAAGCAGCAAGAACTTCACATGCATCAGCAGTACAGATTAGCCTGTCCCCAAAGACCTGCTGTAAAGAGCAGTTTAAACAAATCGAAAGACACTATCACACAAACACATCTTTCTTCATCAACTCTATGAGAAAAGGTGCAAAATCTTCAGTATTTTTAATTTTTTCCAGTTTAGTTTTAAGTTTTTAAGGCATTTTGGTGTAATGCCACACGCAGCAGGGAGAAGTTGCGCTGAAAGCTGTAGCTCTTCAATGTCTCGGCACTTAGCATCACCAGATTTTCATTTTAGTGCTTCCTTCACATGACTCCTCCTCGTTATGGTAGAGAAAGGACAAAGAAAGCATGTGATTATACCACATATGTCTACAGATGCGCACAAACCAGATGATCTGAGCTACCAGTTCACATTGTGATACCTTGCTGCACTCATTCTGAGAACCTCTGAGTGTTATGATGTCTGATACATGTCTAAGGGCTCACTTGGTTGTAGCACACCACTGAGAACACAGGCAAGTGTGATGGCTCTAGGATTCAGTGTCTGACTACGTCCCTTATGCCTCCTGATGAGCAAGAACTCACAAAACTACAAAGGCAGGTTGAGCTTTCTGTAACTCTACTAGACTGGATGTGGCTGGCAGTAGAAATACAGCAGAAGCACTTGACCCAAACACTTGGGTGCAGCTCATCCAAGAATCTGATAAAAGACTGCATGGTTATCCTCCCTCTGAGCTCTCAGCATCATGGCTTGTCTGAACAAGCTGGTTTTACAACTACTTTGGGAGAACATACTTGTGATGTAGCCATTATATTCAGTGGCACCGAGGACTTCCCATCTCAAAAAGCAGCAAGAGCATGGCTCAGTAACTAGGAGCTTCAGACTCCTGGTTTATGCAAGCACACCAGGGTGAAATACTGATTCAGAGCCCCTTTTGTGCTGAAATGGGTAGACATAGTGCTTAGAGATGTGGCTTAGTGATGTTTTTTTATCAGAGTTAGGTTGATGGTTGGACTAGATGATCTTAAAGGTCCTTTCCAACCTAGACAATTCTATGATTCGATGATTTTACTAACCTCCGATGAAACACCCTCTGACTTCAATGGAAGCAGCTGGACTAATTCGGGGGTACATCTACAAACTTCACCCACCCCAGGTACCACCTGCAGCCATATGAATGGCCAAGGACTGATACTGATCACTCAAGACACTTATTTTGCTACCTGTTGTTAAACACATTGCAATGGAACCTCTTCTTGGCAGCCCTAATACTATGTATTTCTTTACCAAATAGCTAGAAAGCCGCTTTGTAAAGCTATCTGTAAAGTTTCCCAGTACTTCAGCTACAGGATTACATGGCCTGCAACCCAGATGGGTTGCTGCTAGTCCCAGTGAAAGATACCAATAATTAGCTGCTGACAGCACAAACTGGCTTCAAATTGTATAATTTTGGAGGGCGGAGGAAACAACAAATGAATATGATCTTCAGCGGACAAGATACAAAGGTAACAGATGCTGGTATGCTGTGACCTCAGTCTCATCACTGTTCCTGTAGGAGTAATGTAAATAAAATTTAACAACCAAAGAAAAAAAGTGAGAGGGATTAATCTGTAACAGCTACCAGCTATGCTCTAGCAGTTCGACAGATGGTAAAAGTAAGGGTTAGCTCCTCAGCCAGAGCACAGTGGAGCTGCACTGAGTGCCAGATGAAGATCTTCAAGCACCAGAGTCCTCTCTATAACACGGACATGACCCAGCTGAAAACCAGCGCAGCTCTGGGAGGATCACTTGTGAGGAGAAAGCATCTCATTCCACCTCTTCTGCAGGTGATGGACACCACCCACTCAGAAGGGATGAGAAGACAGAGTGCCTTAAGGACATTAAACAGGCCCTTAACACCTAGAGAGCATCCAGTTCTGTGACACAGACACTGCCTGAAGCGCTTCATCATTGACAAGAAAAGCTGACTGGGAAGGATCCTGTGCCTCCCTGTAAGAAGTCAGTCTGGATAGTCAGGTACAAATACCACCTAGTCCTTACATTTCTGAAGTTCACAAAACAAAAACTAGAATTGAAAACAAACAAGCAACACAGCTGACTGCTCAGACTGTAACTGCAGCAATGAACAGCTAATAGAGAAACCAGACACTGAGGAAAGTATCTGCATGTGCTCTGTGCACACAGGAACCATGACACATATCCATGGGATGACTAACAGAGAAAAACTTCTTGGGACTGACACAACCCCAAGAATAGCTGAGAGAAGTGCCCGAAGAACAAGAGAAGAGGCTAAGAACCATCAACAGAGGTCTCAAATCAGGGGAAAAAGATACAGGAGGCAGTAAAATGCCATTCAATTAGCAAGAAGATTTTTGTCCTGTTTGCCTTCCAATCCTGGCTAATTTATGACCTCCAAGAAGCAAGGCTCACCTCTGAACGCAAAGCACACTACTGAGCTGAAGACTTCAAGTAGGTCTTTTAGAAGTAGCCATGATCAGATCTGTAAGACTGAGTATGAACAGAAAAACAATGCACTCCAATTTGCTCTGTGTTGTGTACTCACAAATTCCCTTTCTTGTGACTAATCAGGCAGAATAAACATACTATTGGAGCTAGACGTCACAACTGATGAGTCTTAGGCAGACTATCAGGTACAAGTTGTGCCAGCTGATATCAGGATGAGCTGATGGCATCTGAACAAGCTTTTCTTTATTCACATTTGGCTTTTGTGACACATGCCTTTTACTGGGAAAGAAAGGAGCTGAAGGGTTCACAGAAATCCTCAGCAAAAGATAAAAAATAAGTCTTTTCTGATGCTGAATCTATTCTACTCTTCGGCTTTCCTGCTGACATGCAAACATTAAAAGTTACATGCAGGATGAGATCATGTCAGTGATCTCAATCTGAATGTTACCATATGGGTTAATAGTTTTGCTGGCTCCCACAGTGGAAGTGGTTTAAATTTTCCAGAAGTTCAGCGGTCCAATTTAAGAAAACAAAACACTCCCAAAACTTTAGACACTAATCTTGGGTGCAATTCCAGTACAATCAATGGAGCCACAAGATGGAAAAAATTGGCAATTTCTTTGTATCTCAGACAAGACTAAGGTTACGTGGGCCACAGATAGAAAAACTTTCTTCCAAGTCAAAAATGAAACTACAGTTTTGACAAGGAACAAAACCATATAATCCAGTTCAAACTAGGTTGAAATACTACAATTTAACTTATATTTGCCAACACCTATATTTCACATACATCAAGGACACAATGTTTATGTGCTATCAATAAGACTTTCAGAATCTCCTTCTTGTCCCATCATGGTCAAACTCAGTTTACCACAGACGTAATCTGAAGACTTTCTGTACATGCATATATATATACACACATTCAGGTTTGTTTTTATATACAAAAAACAAGATGTGGAATCTGCATGTATGGACACATGAAGGTAAATAGCTTACAGCAATGGACTCAGCATATGGGTAGTAATAACTGAGGTCTGGAATCCACATATGTACATGTATATATATAGATTGTATGCAAAGACTGAACACAATGCCTCTTGATCTGGAAGTCAAACTTACATTTCTAGGAACTAGAGGGATCAAGGCTGTATGTGCAAGGGTGTTTCAGGGACCTGAATGTACAGGTAAACGCTGAATGGATTTTACAAAAGCCACCTGAATGATTTCAGATTTGCTTCACTTAAAAACAGCCTCCTTTGTTAAATTGTGTATATCCCTGGTAGGAATTCACCCACACTTAGCTGCTCCAATAACTTTATGAATTTGTTTCCTTATCTTCCCCCATTACATGTGCTGGCTCAAAATCAGCAGCTGACTAATGGGACACGGGTTAGATACGGGATGGGGACAATGCCTCATTGTGGTAGAGGCTGTTGCATAGTGAGTTCACAGCAATCCACAGTTTAAAGTGTCTCCCACAAACAACGCAAATCAGAGTAAAACACCACTCAAAGTATAAAAAGGGAGAACAACTTGTTGATAGATAAGGAAAGTGATTATTTGAAGAGAAACCAAACCATTAGTGCAGCCTGAATAAGCACCTAATGAACAAGTGGTTAGAAATCCTCAGCACCAGGGCAGCGGAGTAGATAACCGTTTCATCACAGAAAAAGGCAAGAAATAAAATTGGCAAAGCTAACATTTTAACATGTGGCTTCTTCGCATGTTAATACCATGGACTGCTAAAGCAGCTATACACATCCTGCCTGCTCAATCCTCTTTGTACAACTGATACCAAGTTTTATTTAGCACTGATTCTCATCCATTTGCTATGATAACATTTTCCCCCCAAAACTTGTTTAATGAAATTCCCCTATAATATCCTGACATGGCAGAGATGACTCAGGCTTCCGGGCTGCTCATTTTATTTAAAAACAGCTTCAATTTTTCATCATCCACTCAGATTTTAAGTTGAGGTATCAGGAAGATGACAGACTTGACCCGGGTATCACATTGGATTACCATCTACAGGCACCTAGTTCCTCTGTTAAGAATCAAGATTCAACTTAAGGCAAACAGGTGAGAAATCAGAACCCAGCTTTACCTTAAAAATTGAATTTTCAGATCTCAGCACCAATGACCAAATGAGATAGAGGCCTGCAAGGACAGGTTACAAACAACTAGAAAACTAAACAATTACACTTAAGGCTTCTGAGCATTTATGTTGTATTTTTTGGTTTCTATACTTTGCATATGCTTCATTACTAAAAAAAATGAAAAATATCTTAAAAAATGGAAAAACCAAAAAAATTACCTTTGCAGATGAAGCAACAATTATAATCTATACAGAAATTCACTGCAATAAATCAACAGAAACCAAGCTTCAGGCTCATTACAGGCATTCCATGAGATGCTTAGATAGGAACCAAAATATGCAACTCCGT
>JAOXJK010000051.1:23742743-23789726 GCA_025774025.1 Xenus cinereus | reverse complement strand
AGATTCAACTTAAGGCAAACAGGTGAGAAATCAGAACCCAGCTTTACCTTAAAAATTGAATTTTCAGATCTCAACACCAATGACCAAATGAGATAGAGGCCTGCAAGGACAGGTTACAAACAACTAGAAAACTAAACAATCACACTTAAGGCTTCTGAGCACTTATGTTGTATTTTTTTGGTTTCTATACTTTGCATATGCTTCATTACTAAAAAAATGAAAAATATCTTAAAAAAAGGAAAAACCAAAAAAAATTACCTTTGCAGATGAAGCAGCAGTTATAAGCTATACAGAAATTCACTGCAATAAACCAACAGAAAATGAGCTTCGTGCTCATTACAGGCATTCCATGAGATGCTTAGATAGGAACCAAAATATGCAACTCCGTAGGTGGGTAACCAGGTACTCAACTGTCTTGACTTTTACTTAAGTACAGGCACTGCCCCTCTGTTCACTGCCAACAACAGATTGAAAGAAAGTTATATTAGTTACTATTAGTGGAATTTAGTTACTATTAACTGGGAAAAGGGGCACTGACAGTTGTTCTCCCTGATTTGGGTCTCATTGTAACAGTCATTAAGTGGGATGCACTGGAAAGTTCACAGAACACCCAATAGAGCTCTAATTTTCTTTCCAAATTAAGTTTGAACTTATCTTGTGATGACTCCGGCACCTTTGGGAAATAAGGCGGCGATCTCAGCCCAGCTCTTAATGAGAAGGTGTCTATGCCACCAACACCTTTACAACCAATGTTTGCAGTCCAATAATCAGGTCAGGAATTGACACCAGAGCTGCCCCTTCAGCTCCGAAACGAAGCAAGACCAGCTCAACCTGTGTGAAGCTCCACACTGATACATAGATGTCTAACACCAAGCCATTAGCTATGAAGTTACTGGAAAGAAATCCCTAATTGAGCAGTTTAACCTTTAGTACTCATCAAACAAGACTGAACAACAATATAGGAAATCCAACACAAGACAGCTTTAGTACTCATCAAACAAGACTGAACAATATAGGAAATCCAACACAAGACAGGTAACTGGGGATGCCTTTCAGAGTACGAGGCCTCATACCATCATGGAGTTTGGAGCAGCACAGGAAGGATCAGGTAAAGCCCAACAAAAAAGCAGTGCAGGGGCCTTGGGTTTTACAGAGCAAGTTCTAAGGTCTGGCCAATATATTATGTAATCAAAACCATCTGAACAGCCATTGATAATTTGATTTAGGTGATTAATGAAAAATAAAAGAGGTCAAAAAGTGACAGGGAGAAGATTAACAGCGAGTTAATCTGCAACACACCTACTGCCTGCAACAATCTGGCTACTTGTTATTAAAAAGAAATACTGCAAGGAGCTCTCATCTGTGACTGAACTAAGTGACAGGAAGCAACCTCCACTGAGGAGGAAGAAGGATGGTGAACATGCTGGGGAGTGATACGCATCACTCTCATCTGTGCTATTTCTACTCATCTAGAGGAAGGAAACACTACAAAATAAGAAGTCTCCTCAGAGTTTAACCAGGATTTTATTGTCTGGTAACTTTCATTTTTAAAGGAAAGGCATCTGTTAAACTTGGAAATTAAACAGAAGGAAAAAATTATGGGGAACTCAATTTTTCTTATAAGTTTTGCTCAATGAACAGACTGCTCAACTGGTTGCTTTAAATGGGCTGGTAAAAGGTTTATTTGCCAGCTTTTCCTATGATGTTATATAGGGAACAATCTTGTTTTGTCAGCAGAATTTGTTGCTTTTTGGAGCACACAGAGAAAGCCTAGCAATAACCAGAACACAGAACACACACATTAAACAGCACTTCAACTTGCAGAAGAGTATTTTCTCAGACTCTCATACTGATAAAAATTATTCACTTTACAGAAATTGTGACAAGAAAAGAGATTGATATTTACATTGAAAGGCTTGCTCCAAACACTCAAACTAATTCTGAAGAAAAATCCAGAGCTACATAGGTCTATACCTATTCTTTCAGGTCTATGAATCATCCGATTAAATTAGAATTTTCTCATCTCTTTGAAACCAAAGTACATTTCTAGTCACAACTCCCCTTCCAAGTTTCACCAGAGCATTTTCCTAAGCGTGTGGAAGAGCAACATGGGGATTGCCTGGTGCAAGCCTAGTGTAACACCAGGGCTTATCATTCCAAAGGACTTGACCAAAGTCACAACTCCCAGATCACCATGAAGACAAAGGAGAGATTTGGCAGCAGGGCACTGGACATGCCACAAAGAACTACACCACCACTGCTGAGATAAGAACTTGGGCCTCCAACTAACCCACTGCTAGACCTGGTAGTCCTCTAAGGGTTTGATTTTGTTATGGTCCTTTCCTGGCATGTGTACAAGCCATCTTGTTTCTACTCCCACTTCAAGAAGGGGTCAGGCCCCATTGTTAATGTACCTACAAGTCCAGTTTCCTCGTATCATCAAGGTTGGTTTAAAGCAAAGGTATCAAACTGAAAGCAAGTGGTGTTATCCATGGAACCCCAAAACCCTTCAGGTTTCCTTCAAAAAACACCTCACAGTAATTTTCAATTCATTCTGAAGTGTAATTGAACTTAGACAAAGCTTATGAAGAAGAGGGTTCCACTCCCCTACCCTCACCCTCAATTTGTGATAATTTACCTAAAAATGAATGCCTAAGCCTGGTCTAAGGTCTAAGACAGTTCCCACACATTCAGGTAGATACTGTCATCATCAGATAAATGCTTAACACACTATTGATATATAACATTGTTTTGAAAGGTGTATCAAGAGAAAATTGCCTATTATTGAAGACACACTTTTTCCTCTCCAGAACAAAAGGGAAACCCCTCCAGTATTTTCATCTCAGAAGAATGGCCAGTAAAAGCCACACTATTAAAAAAACAAACCTCAAAAGAGCATGTTTGAGCTGCATTTTGTAAAATTCTCTCAACCATTAAGAGCTTGTTGGCGTACCAATGAAATCAGAACTGAAACAGAGCTGGCTTACAGAGGCCACTTGACAAGCCAGTGGGATCCTGATCTAGGATGCTGCTGTACTGTGAGAGAGCTAAGCCTGCAAGTCAGAACTTTAAGCTAAGAAACTACAAAACACCCATTTATCAATTCAGAACAGAAGAGATTTTCCTCTGCCATCTGAATCTAAAGATTCTTGGATTCTTCTGAAGGTATATCAGACCTCTAATATATGAATATCAACTGCATCCTCAGTGCTAGAGGAGTAGATGGTAACGTGTGGGCTGGATAACTGCCAGTAGGTGTGTGGCACAAAGGGCAAATCAGGGAAGCACCTCCATCAGAATAAAGACACAAAAACAATAGTAAAGGGTTAAGAACAACAAGTTAAATGTGGGAAGCAGTTGCAGTATATCTTCAGCCTTTCTTGTTAAATCTGTTTTTATTTGTAAAGCACTGGGCTTCTGAAGCAGCTAGGTGTTTATCTGCTGTACTAACAACTTCGTAGTATAATCTGAAAACAGAGCTTCACATCTATTCCAGATTGCCGCTGTGTATTAAAGACTCCAGTGTAATGCAGAAACCAACCTTGAATTCATCAAGCCACTCAAAGGACATCCCATAAAATGGCTTAAAAAGAATCATAGAATAGGCTCGAGGTGGGTCCGTGCAAGCCTCAGGAAGATCAACAAGGCCAAGCGCAAGGTCCTGCACAGGGGTCAGGGCAATTCCAAGCACAAATACAGGCTGGGTGGAGAATGGATTGAGAGCAGCCCTGAGGAAAAGGACTTAGGATTGTTGGTGGGTGAGAAGCTCAACATGAGCCAGCAATGCATGCTTGCAGCCCGGAAAGCCAACTACATCCCGGGCTGCATCCAAAGCAGTGTGGCCAGCAGGTCGAGGGAGGTGATACTCCCCCTATACTCTGCTCTGGTAAGACCCCACCTGGAGTACTGCGTCCAGCTATGGGGCCCCCAACATCCGAAGGACATGGACCTGTTGGAGCACAGGAAAGGTGGGGATGGACTCTTTATCAGGGAGTGGAGTGATAGGATGAGGAGTGATGATTTTAAACTGAAAGAGGGGATATTTAGATATCAGGAAGAAATTCTTTACTGTGAGGGTAGTGAGACAGGTTACCCAGAGAAGCTGTGGATGCCCCATCCCTGGAGGTCTCCAAGACCAGGTTGGATGGGGCTTTGAGCAACCTGGTCTAGCGGAAGGTGGCCCTACCTACGGAAAGGGAGTTGGAACTCAAACTTGAAGGTCCCTTCTGACTCTAACCATTCAGTGATTCTATGTATTCAGCTTTCACTCCATTCCAGATCCTCTGGAATGTGTAAGCTATTCTATGTCTGGTAATTTATAAGTTACTCCCCCCCACTTTACCACTCATTTTCAGAAACAGGTTTTATATTTCCTGGTTTTATGCTTGCAGAGTCCCTTCTACTTTGATTTGCCTTAAGGCAAATGTAACCATGTGTTTGCTTACTGGAGCCACAGTAAAACTTTTTTAAAATATTGAAAATATCCTTGGCAATGTTGTCTTGCCTTCCTAAGAAAAACAATATCCTGACGGGTTTCTAAAGCAAGTGCAGCTGGACTAAGTCTGGGTGGGAATTTTCCTTAGGGGAGTCTGGCTTCACTTTTTAAAATTTGTGCTGGATGCCTCAGAAAATGCTTCCAATTTCTAGGAGTAAGAATTAAAAAAAAAAAAAGCAAAACCAGGCAAGAATGCAAGCCTACAGAGAGGACAGAGAAGACGATAGTTTCCTAAGACCATTTTGCCCTACTTACTGCATAAGTAATTGGCAATAAAAACTTCAGAAAAATTAGTCTCACACAGCACTAATTAGAAGATACTCCAATAAGATCTGAGTGCAAAAAATTTTTACTTTAGCCGTCTTATTTCTGGAAACCTTGTGTAGCTAATGTCTGATATCTTCCCCTTTTCATCCCATTGGCTGACAGCGAGTATACAATAAAATAGAAGACTGGAACATTTACAGGTAATAGATACCAGATTGGAACTTCCTTATTTGTTTAGATTATCTTTCCATAGTTAGCTCTTGTTACTAACTCTTTACATGTGGCTTTACAAACGGGAGTTGGGAGTATCCTCAGCGTTCACTTAGTGCTGTATTGCATATTACACACATGGAAGCTAAGACAGTCAAAGCTGTGAAGATGTAGGCACTTTAGTCTCACTGCCCATCATAAAGGAATGCTCTGGCACTAGAAAAAGATGAAACAGAGATACTAAGAACAGAGGTATGTGCATGTATGTGCAAACCTCCTCTGCCTATTTCAAAGTCTCCTAAAAAGGTGGAAGAACACGTACCTCAAAGCAGAACAACTACACAGCTTTTTTCCCCCCTCAAAACCATGTTCAGCAGAAAGCTTCATAATGGGACCTTAGCCTCCACCCAGTATAAACTGGACAAATTGTCAGGGATTTTGAAAGAATTAATTCTTGGCCTGTAACCTGCCCTGGTCACACTGTGGCAAAGTAGCTTTTTTTTTTTTTGTCATCAGGATTGTTTTACTGCCCTTGAAGGTATATTTTGGAAGCTACAGATGAGATTTATTGCAATTGATAAAGAAGTGGTGGTCCAGCATGTGAATCACTCCTTACAGTATATCAGGGAAGAGCTTACAGGAACAGAAGCTAAGATGCTACTGGAGTTAAGGAAAAAAAAAAAGTCACTCCTTATAATTCATTAACTTTATTCTTATTTCTAGCTAAAGCCCCAGAGAGAACTTTCCTCAAGAGGCTCATCTTAAGATGTCCCTAGGAGATGAGCACTCAAAATCTGGCTCCAGTATTGCTACTTCACTAAGAAAGGAACATCTAACAACTCAGACTCTTGGTATT
Source organism: Xenus cinereus (assembly GCA_025774025.1). Lineage (NCBI taxonomy): Eukaryota > Metazoa > Chordata > Aves > Charadriiformes > Scolopacidae > Xenus > Xenus cinereus. The sequence goes on along the minus strand of JAOXJK010000051.1, from coordinate 23,783,898 downwards.
ATGCTTCGATGTCCTTGCTCAATTTCAGAGAGCTTATTTGCCAAACAAGGTTATTCTGCTTCCTTCATCCCACCTTTTGTATAAGCTACCTAAATTAAAGTCTTTATTGAGCAGACCTTCTGTTACAGTCCTAATTACAGCACAGCAGACCTGTCTCAGGGGCAGCCTTGATATATAAACTGCCACGCAGAGAACTGCCACAAGGAAACCTGAATCTTTTCATCTCTTGACCCAAGTGCTCAAAAACTGTCACATTCGCAAGATCTTTTTTGCATTTAATTCACTGCATAACTATAGCTTTCTGTACAACCAGAATCTTAGAGGACTGAAATAACTTCTCAGCCTACAGTCTATATATAACACTATAAGGTAATGTGATTTTAAACTTTTATTTCTGTACATGAGCAGGTATCAGAATTTTTTTCCATGATGTGATGCAGTATTTTCTGCCAGGTTAAGCTAGGTGTTCATGAATAATTCCCCATGGTTACTATATGAAAAAGCACCAACTGGTAAGATAGCCCATGTTTTAGTAAAAATCATTTGCCAACCATTTTATGAGCACTATAAACATGAAGTGTCTTCACCTTTGTTTTAAAGGATAACACATCACAGTATTTACCTTTCTCGGATTTACATGATTCAGAGATCAGAGCAGATCTAGGTATTTCAGTGGCCTCAAATTAACCTTCTGGGATGCTATTGCTCTTTATTCCATACTAAAGGACAGGCTGGGTTAAGCTTTGGAATTAGTTGTCCTCTGATTTTACCAGTGCCAGTTCATCATGACTGTGCCCTACTACGAAGGGGTAATCTATAAAGCAAAGCACCTCATCTTTATGTTTTTTACATGCATTGTATCAAAACCTCTATCCAAGCAACTTCCAAAGGATGAGCGCCTGTCAAAGACATGGGGTTTGTGCTGTTCAGCATCTGACCCATTCAGACTGGACACTTAAGTGACTACAGCCCAAACCATAAATGGTACACTATTACAGAGGGGAAATGGATCAAATCTGAAAATGAATCAGCAGGCAGCTACTTGGCATGCGTGGTCAGTGACTTCTCCTTAGTCACCAACAATGCCTTTATTCCTACCTTGCCCTTCCCTCAGCTCAGAGGTGAAATTTCCCCCTGCAATGTAGGACATTAACCCTGTTATTACAAGGTTGATTCTAAAAGTTGGACTATGCACTACTTCACTAAGATGCCACCTTTAAAAAATAACCAGATAATACACACCTGGCCCTTAGCATGCACCCAACAAGAACAGCCCAGATTTCTGGCACAAATGTGTCCATTTTCCTCTCACTTAGAAGTTACCATAGGAGCTGTGGATAAATGTTTGTACTTGTGAAGGAGGATTAAAACGGGCTTCTTCAGAAAGGCTGTATGATAAGCCATTTTACACCTGACAGTACAATTAGAGTTAGAGGGAATCTTCAGAAAACACCTAGAGCTTAACATTCCATTTATTAATATTTTAAATGGAAAATTAGACTACTACAAAGAATAATATTATACTTCTGAGTTATCAGGGTAACCCAAACAGCTATTCCAAACATGCCAAGTAATGCATTTCAAGAAGCTACTAGGTGCTACAACACAAAAGTACACTGGATACTGGTATACAACTGGCATATATGTGTCCATACCATCCATATTTTGCCACATACTGTGCCCTGAGATGCACTATAAAGAACCACAGGTTGAATTCTTCCTTCATTTGCACTGGCATGACTGTACTGGCTTCAGTGGGACTGGACTGGCACATCAGAAAGAATCTGTTCCTTCTGTGGTCTTTTCCTCAGAAACACAGCAATCAAGCTTCCTGTCAGAGCCACTAACTGCAAAAAACCCACAGACTTTGGGTTTATCTGGAGCCATCAATACATATTTGTGGAGAAACACTGAAGAATGTTCAGGTTTCTCAGCCCAACAGGCTTCAAGCAATTTAACAATTGGAAAGAATGCATTTCTAAGCAAGCATTGTATAAACGTTATTTTCTGCAGCCATCTATCTTTTTTTCTGCTGTAACCACACATATATAAGTATGACTCATGCCCATGACAGAAGCCTGGAATTCCCATGTCCCATGCTATAAGCCAAGACAGCACATTATCCAGTTTCTACAGTCTCCTCCTGTTTTCAATCTATAATTTCCCCTCACCCAAACCACCTTTCTTTACAGTATTTTATATTCCAAGAGTTTTAGAGATAGCCTCGTTCTCCTCTTCTGCTTTTTATACACAGAGGAGAAATTGTGGCTGCACAACTCATATGGATTAATGACCGTACTTCAAGACAAACCAAAGCTACAAGGTCACCCCAGCTTGTTTGTGAAGCACCATAGTTTCAAGGAATTATTTACATACATATATAGAAAAAAAATTCCAGCAGCTCTGCTAATATCTTGATGTCTACTATTCCTGGTCATCAAGCCTGCAGTAAGCTCTGTGCTTGCTCATACCTTGTGCAAGGAATTCTGCAAGGCAAAGAACACAATGCGTCAAGTATTAACATTTTAACAGTATCCTCTAAAAAAAATCTCCGCACATGCCTCAGATATTGCACATTTCTTTTGTTTCAATGAGCTGATATTGAAACAGTTACAAACAGCACTGGCCAATTCTGTACTTCAACTGGGAACACAACATAATTGACTGTTAATCTACATATAACAGGGACCTGGGACACATTCTCATCAGACATGCAACTTCTGACCTCAGAGGACCTGTGCTAGCTTACACTAGTGCTAAATCCAACCTGTAGTGCCTGGTGCTTTTGTTACAGTACTCTCTGCTCTTCTTCCCTTGGAGTGAAAAAGAAAGCTGGGGATGAATTACAGATGCAGACAAAATCTTCCAAGCCACATTCAATTTAGTTTCTTTATCATCACTTAGTCCAGATATCATGAAATGTTCAACTGTACAAAAGCACAGACTCAGATGTCATATATTAGTGCTATCTATTCTTCTGTGCCTTTGGGAAGGGGGAGGGCAGCTTTCCTCTCCCAAGCTGTGCATTTTTAACATCTGCTATTTTAATGCAATTTTAAAAGATTATTTCTGAGCTCTGGAGCAAAGAGCTCATTGGATGGCAGAGTCCCACAGAGCCTAAATTAGGTGTTTTCGGTCACAGAAATCTCTTATTTCAGCCTTCTTTTAGAGGCACACAATACCTGGGGAGAAAGTTCTGCTTGTTTGCATTTAGCAGCACACAGTGTAGAAGAATGAGGATTTATTTAAAGCTACATTTTATACATTTTAAAGAGAAGTCATGACTGTTTAAAGATGTTGAACACCAAACTCATAGTGTGCTTTTAACCCCTTTTCCTGGCAGCGTGGAGAGGAATCTCTGCCAAATCACACATTTGGGAGGGGCTTGGAAGGGACCTTCAGAGATCACTTAGTCCAACCCCATTGCCAAAGCAGGTCCACCTAGAGCAGGCTGGTCAGGAAAGCATCCAGGCAGGTTTTGAATATCTCCAGAGAAAGAGACTGCACAATGCCTCTGGGCAGTCTGTTCCAGTGCTCTGGCACCCTCAAAGTAAAAAAGTTTATCCTTACGTTAAAATTGAATTTCCTGTGTTCCGCTTTGTGCCTGTTGCTCCCTGTCCTGTCACTGGGCACCACTGAAAAGAGTCTGGTCCCATTGTCCCAAATACAGTGGAAGACTTCTCTGGGAACCCACATCTGTGTCCTAATGCACGCTGCGATTGGGCAGTGAGAGGGATGGAAAACCCCCGTCTCGAGCTTACACACTCTGTTTTGGGCTTTTGCGTCGGGGAAAGCCTCTGTCAGAGCTGTATCCGCACAAACCGACTGAGGACTGCCTGTGCATACGCTGGTGTACACACCCCGCGGGTGCTGAGCTCACCTTGGAGCCAAGCGCATCTCTACATGCACAGGGATTCCCCATCTAACTGCCCCTACAGCCAGGGACACAGAATTGGGGAGATTTAGCTAACATAGCCCCATCTCGTGACTCCTGTTAGTATTACACAGGACTATTCAGTGCTTCATTTCTATTTTAGTTCTTTGGAACTAAACGTTGTCTTACAAGACTCCAAGAGGATTCCCTTACACTTTTCATAGATGTTTAGCATACGGCTAGCAGACCAAGAGGAGATCTGTTAACAGGAGACCACCGCAGAAGCGATTCCCACGAATTCGCAGGGTCCCTGCAGAGCTCAGGCCCGTTGCTCACAGCCAGAGCTGCCCTCCACGTGCCTTTCCCTATCTGCGTTTGGAGAATGTGCTCCCCAGCCATTGCGGGTAAATATCTTCCAGGGAAAGTATTGGCCCCCTGCAGACAAGATCAGGTCTCGATAAATTCCTAGTACACAGCTCCCTACCAAACAGGCTGGGGAAACTGTCAAACAACTCAAATGTGGAGAAGCAGTGGCTTAATGTGAGGGGCTAACCAAGGTGGTACCCACCACAACACAACCCTTTCCAAATCGGTATGGCCCACTCCATTCAGAACCAGTCAGAGACCTCGCACTGCAGCAATGCCCCTTCAGAACAGAGGGCTGTCCAAGACGCTCGACTGCATTTGCCTTTTGTCCTAGAAACATGGACTTAATCATGAAAATATGACACGACTAAGTCAGCAGTTTTGATCTCATGGATTGTTTGTACACTTAATAGAGAAAGGCTGTATCTGATTTTGTTGGTTCCCACTAACAATCAGTGCAAAATGATGAGGTATTGATGCTATCTGAATTCTTTCCTTATTACATCAAACTTAAGAAAACATGCTGTGGCAATTTGCACTTGTGACATAATGAGTGTCAATTGCTACAAAGGAAGCACAGACAATCTGAGAACTAAGGGATGTGAGGATTAAAGTGATTCTCTCAGACACCCACTTTTATCTTAACTAGGAGGAGTCTTGCTATTATACTCCACAAGCAAGCGCAACTCTGAAAAACTCAGTTGGTAGCAGTGCCTGATCTCCCACGTGTTTTCCAGTGCAAGGAAGCATTAAGAGGATCTGGTTCCCCTTAGGAAAGCCACAGGACTGTTTGTCCCTTTTCAAATACTGACAGTGACCCCCCACATCCAGCATCAAGGAAAGCTCGAGTCACAGCTTCCCCAGTGCACTAGTCTCCATCCTCAAGTCATCTCAGTGCTCTTCCTGAATTCCCCCCACGCTTTCTGTGTGCCTCAAATTTCCTCTCCAATTGTCTTTTCATAAGAAACACCCCCCCGACTATCTCAGAAGCACCTCTTTAGCCCCCCTAAACTCCTTCCACCCGCAGGCTGCCGCAGCAATAACCCAACCCATCTGTGGATGGGCCAGATGCTTTATCTCTGCTGTACAGAGCATCGCTCCTTTGGGCTGGGCTCAGCTCACAGTGCAAGAGGATAAAAGAGCTTGTTTTGTCTGTGCTGCATCTCACACAGCATTACAAGGCTCAGGATGGGCAGAAACCCCACACATCTCCCCAGAAGCTGAGAGCCATCTGCAGCCCACACCGTGTCCTCACCTGCTTGCTAATGGCCTCCAAAGGAGCTCATTTAAAGCTTGCTTGGTCGAGTATAAATTGTTTAGTCTTTGCAGTGTAGACGTGCCTAATCCACAGCAGCATGAGATTAGATCAAACACTTGTTATTGTTTTGCTACGGGAAGCAGACTGTTTTTAAAGTGTGTGTGTGGGGAAGGTTGTAAACCTGTGTCATTTCCAAATAGATTGCAGTAACTGACCTCAACTAAATAAAAAGTTTCTGTAATTTTTTTCCCCATCACCTAATTTCTGTTTTGTTGCCTATTTTATTCTCTTGTTACAACTCATCTTAAGGCTAAAAGCTCTTTATGCAGACATCATCACTTTCAATACATTTATACAGAACCAAGCACAAGAGAGCACTAAACAGATGGGTCCTTAGCACTATCAAAATATAAATGCATAATCATATGCTGCATCTCTGACCCACAGGGATCAAATCTGGTATAGCACACGAGAGTCCTGGGGCAGAACTACTCTTTCATCCTGCTGTATGCCAAGGCAGTGCACCACACCATGGCCTAAAGTTAAGCTTTTAGGCTTTGGAATTACATACTTAAAAACTGTACATCTTCTGACTTTTGGATGCATGGTCCAGGTTGGCTCTGAGTTACTGCAATGCTGTAGCCACAGAATGCTGAACGGTAACTAGAGCATATACTGGTCAAGACCAGATACAGGCAGTAAAGTGATTATTCACACACTTTTTTGGCCCCTGGAGTCTATTTCAGCTGGCTGCACTTCATTGTAATCACCTTGACACACAGACATAAGAGAAACTTCAAAGAACTCCTCTTGTGATAAAACAGCAGGACTTGTCTCAGCTCAAGCAGGAGTCCTCAGCTGCAAAGGTTAAGCAGATACAGTTGATGCCCCAGTTGAGTAGAGCTAAAAAAGGAGATTATGTGAGTGCATTTGCTCTTGCCTTCTTTCCTCCAGTCCCCCAAATTGGCTAAAGCTTTGCCTTGTCAAACTGTTTGAGAAACAAAGCACTCCATCTGTTAATCTTGTCTTGCTGCTTTTCCTGGAGAAGTTAGTACAGTGGTTTTCCAAGCTAAAAATCAAGGCCTCCAGACCCCTGATGCTGTACATATAGAGGAAGCATTATTATCCTGAAAAGGTGGAGAACACACAGATTAAATAGTTTGCCTCTAGACTATTCAAGAAGCCCTTAGCTGAGTCCAGGGATGAACTCAAGTTCTGCCTCCCAGCCAGTCCTTCAGTCTGACCTTTCTTTCTTCTCTCCAATAGAATCTGTGACTTTTTCCAAAAAAACTATAGAAACTATCTGTTACCATTTCTGCACACAAATTTCCACGTATGAGGTTGACAGAAGGAGGAAGAAAAATAAGACAGTGGGGAGTAAAGTCAGAGGAGATAGCATACGATAGCTGTCAAAACTGTTCAGAGCTGAGATTCCCAGATTTACACATCCAAGGAATTGAGTCAGCTTCCTTGCAATAAATATTTATTGGGACCACTGACCACTTCCAAGGTCAACATGTGCCAGATACTGACCTTAATTACAACAGCACAAACAGCTTTTAGCAATCATGAAATTCATCATTCTCCAGGTGCTGATAAGCCTGTTCCCAGCCCTCTTCCAACTTTGTTATTTTTAACAATTTATTCTGGAAAGGTTTGGAATGTGAATTCCCTTTTCCATTCACTCCTTTCTGTTATTACAGTCAGGGATTCCAGCAGTTGGTTTCAAGTGATATTGCTACTAAAAGCCTGTCAGACATGCTGACTGGTAAATATTCATCACACTGAAAAAGAAAACCCCTCTTTCTGTTGATGCAATGGATTTCTGCACTCCAGGCAGTCAGCTTCACACCACCCAGGCAATTTCATACCAAGGAAAAATTCAGTTTTGAATTCCAAAACTTCAAATATTAGTAGCAGCAAAGAAAACAAGCACCAGAAAAATGGTGGTTTCAGTGACCTATGTAACTTCCCTCAAACAGGCAGCAATATTCTTAGCCAGTAAATGTTAGAGTCTGTAATCCCCAGCTCTAGGCTGTTATATCACATATTACTGCTAGACTTTAAAAAAAATCCCCCCCTCTGTCTTCCAGTATTGCTGGGGCAATACCACACTGAGACCCCAAGAGGACACATTGAAGTTTCAGAAACTTGTCACTTCTGCACCCTTCCAGCCCCTACCTACCACAAAAGCTCACAGGTGGCCGAGGTAGCCCTGATGGCCACACAGCCTCTCTTACCCACTTCATATGGTCAGCAGGTCTGACAACACCCCTACTTCCTCTGTAACCCCAGGATTTCCAAGGGGAACTGCAGACTATGAGTGCCTATGCAGAGACCCAGCTGAAAGAAATCTTTGAACCCACCATGAGGCTCCAGGAAGTCCTTTTCAGCTTTTTCACCCTGGAAAAAGGAACCAGTGGGCTAAGGGTTTCCCCAATTCTTCTCTCATTCCCTCAAGTTTTACAGCTGGTTGACAGGAAAGAGCCTTGTGAGATTTTTGGGACATGCCTGGGGCACACCACACTCGGGTTTTCAAACGGAGGTCTGAAAGACTTTCATATGTGCCAAAACTGACATCAAAATCTAGTTGGTGGCAGTAACAGATGCAGAACAGAGTCTAGGTTACAAAACAAGCTCACAAAGTTTTCAGTAGTTCAGATGCAGCTCATCTGCAGCACATACTGTGCAGAACTATTACAAAAACATTCCTCCAAAGGCTCTTCCCAACATCTGCACTTTTTAAAGTCACAAGGGCTGCTGAATGTTCTGTTCCTGCTGTTTTTCCTAAAAATCATGTCTTGGCAGATAAACCAATGTTACATCTTTTCTGCTGCAATGTCCTTCCTATGCCAGCTACAATGCCAAGCACTATTTTTAGCCACATAAAACCAAAATGTACTTATACAAGATTGCCTTAGTAAACCCAAGGAAGAATTGCAAACAGATCAGCTTCTTTGTGTTGTAAAACAATTACCACAAATCTAGGACCTGGAGAACTGCAAGCCTGCATAGCAACAGAAAAGTTCAACAGTTGAGTCCTGTTGTCCTCACTCAGGTAAGGCCAGAGTATCTCCATCTAGACCTACAGTCCTCCAAGAGATCTGGAAAACCCCAGGATTTGGGGGGTTTGCCCAAGAGGGGGCAAAAATACAGTTCGTGGAAGAGGATAATAGTTTCTGAACTACCTCAGCTCCTTTGCAGACCTTTCTAGTGGCGACAGACACACTTTGCTATTTTGTTAAATTTATTCTCACTGGTCCTTGTCAGTTTTTGGATAACACATCAAAACCTTTTTCTCCAGTCCCCACTCTTGATACAGGTAATGTCCTAATCTTCCAGCTTCCATTAGACATCCTTCCTCTTTTAGCAGATGGGACTGGGCGTGCAAGAGGCTGGAGCCTCCCACTGCCCTCCACCTGACAGGAGGAAGGAGAAGAGTTGGGCTGGCAGCACAACCACCCAGGACCTCTCTTGGAGGTGGTAAAGAACCATAAGAGTTTACAAGCACCACCATGCCTTTTTACTTGCCATAGTTTTTTGCATTCCAGCTTCCAGAAAATTAACACTGACCTACACCATTGCAACCTCGGTTATAATCAGACAATTATTTCAAGGTAACAGCAGCAGCACCTTGGAGAACAGAGCAAATCAGAAACACAACCCTGAGGGATGGTGTCATTGAGCACTAAAGAGTAGGTGATATGACTCACCCCATTACTCTCCATTGCAGGATGATAATTATCGCTCAAGAACACCTAAAAATGGTGGACACACTATGATAATAAGACCCACATTAAACTGCAACATGAGATACAATTTCCAAGGGAGCAAGTGAAAACATTGAAAATAATGGGTTTCTCACAATTATGATGTTATCAGCCTCTGATGTTATTTCTTTGAAAAACTAAAAGCTTTTTTTTTCCCCTGTAATGATCAGAAGGAGGGCATGTGCACACATATGCAGGCACCAAAGACATTTTTAAAAACCTACTTTCAATATACTTTCAAAATTTAAAAAAAAAAAAATCAAGGTGGAAACTACACACAGCAATAATCTTCCTTCAAGCATGCTCTAGGGTTTTCACAATCCCAAACCGTAGTGACTACTCAAGCAAGGGCATATTGAAGCAACCATTTCCTTCCCTTAGAGCTGTGGCTGGAGGGATACAGTCCTCAATTAATTGACTGTCCCTTCTCCCCCAGGGAGGGACCCATTGCTATGTATTGTATATTAGACATTCCTGTGACCCTGTTTTCTCAACTCAGAGCACCTTCTACTCCATTCTCAGGAAGTTCCTACAGCATCCACAATTGGTACAGGAGCAGAATGTTCAACTGCAAAACATCCATAAGCCCTCTTCTAATCAGCACAGCTCGTGCTGGGATACCCCACTCTGCACAGCTTTTTTCACATATCTCACCACAACATGTTACGTGAAAGAAGTTTCCAGCAAACTTTTGGATAAGTGGGCTTACATCAGGTTCTTAATTGCAGTGTAGGTTACTCCGGTTGCCCTATAATGCCAAAGCTTCATGGTATTTGCAAATGAGAGACAAAGTATTTAGACCAGGATTTCTCAGAAGCACTAAAGGATTGACAGTCCCTATGAAAAAAAGTCCTTAAAATCCTTCTGGAAATTGCTTCTTCACTCTATTTTCATCTTTCAATAGGAATAACATATTTAACTGGTGCAGGGATGCTGAACAAGTAATGAGAAGGTCAAACCTAGCAACTAGAGCTATTTCAGTAAGAGGTATTATACTATGCCCATCTATATTAAAAGAACTTTAGCAAGGTTGTGAAGCCAGGTGTTAAGTAGTTCAGAGATATCTGTTGAGCCTTTGTGTTGCTTCCTGAAAAGCCTGTATTATGATACGCTCTAATTACATGATCACATCCTATTTTTCCTCCAGAAGTTCCCCATCTCATTCAGGACACAGAATAAATCACAGTATTACGTTTCATCTTCTGTGACCAGTACTTACCCCTATGGTCCTATTTACTGCACATTGCTCAAAGCAGGCACTAACGAAAAATCTTTATGGCCTCTTCCAGTGCTCAGCACTCTTTCAGCCAAGCACTTCAAACATCAGTGATTATCTTTTCACAGATAAGATAGGGAGATGAGGTGCTTTTACTATGTATCCACAAGACAGACTCTGCACCTAAAACAAGGCACTCCAGACCTTAATCTCAGCCAGCTAAGACCAATTTTCAAAACTCTTGATACTATATTTGCTTCTTGACAGACCAAAAATTGACTTAAGAAGCTGTTTGGGACTGAGCAAGACAGATTCCAAGATAATGAAAATACAAATAGCAGATGCTGGTGAAAGACTCACTTCCACAGGAACCCACGGTGGGCACAGATAAATACATTTGAAAGGCAAGGCTCAAACTCCCCTTCCGTAAAGCTTGCCTGTTATCCCTGGGTTACTCATCTGCTCCTGGGACTCCCCTTACAGCTTGCCCACACAGAGGTTCAGGTGTGAAGCAATTCTTGCAGCAGACAGACCAGCCACTCCCTGAGCATAACCAGGTGTAGGGAAGGTGTGAAGATTCCGTTGGAAATGATACCCACTGATCTTGTACTCAAAGGGTCAAAGGCTCCCTAGACAGCCTTTGTCCCATCATGCCACACATCACCTTCTCTTTTGAGACCTCACCATTTCACCTGTTTATGTGCAGTTCCCCAGGCTTGCCTGTTTTCAAAGTACTCTTCCATCTCCAAGCCTTCAGACTCTTCACTTCCATTTTTCCTATCTCCCCATTTAGCTTTTAACCTTTCTACAGGCCAGACACATTCATCCCCCAGCTCCTGGCTGCCACACGGCCACCAGAAAAGGATGTGGAAAGCACACAGGAGAGTCTCTGCTCCCACTATGTACCTACTCACCCAGCAAATTTTTGGCAAAATGCTGATGTACCCCAGAAGGCACACCCAGGATGAACTGGGAAGCAACTACTAAACCAAATTGTTTCAGAGCCTGCAAGACTGGGGAGCATGTAAAGACCTCTCACTTGGTCAGGTTTGGATGACTCTTCCCCCCAGGAGCGGAAGCCATCCCATTGAACCAAAACACTGCATATTGGAAAGTTTAGTCCATAGCCCAGTAGTCTTAAGACCTTCACGAAGGAAAACTTATAAAAATAAACATAACAGTACCTTTATAAATACACATGCCATTCTTGCTGAAGCTTCTCAAATACATCCAGACCAATGCAGATCTGCAAACTGGAAAGTTTTAGCCCACGGTACTTGAAGTCTGATAAAGTTTGGAAGAAAGGGGCAGCTTGTTGCTCCAGCTGCACCTGTAACTATGCAGATAATTGGTTTTAAGAAGCTTCTTTAAACCACTGAAGTATGAACAAGTGAAAGCAGGGCTTCCCAGGAAGGCCTGCTGCTGGCTGAGGGGTCAGCCCCAGGGTCCCCCACTACCAAGAGCTCCTCCCGACTGTTGGCTGGGTGCTCTTGGGCTGCACATACAGACCCATCCTGGTTGCTATGGAAACAACAGTGATGTCAGCACTGTGATGGAAGAGGGGCTGGAAGGGAGAGACCAGTGAGCTCAAACTAACATCTGCACAAGGATTGTAATCAAATGAAGACTTTCAAATGAAGCACTGATGTCTCACAGGTTGCATTTGTCCGTTCTGCATCTAAAAAGGCCCTTGCAAACTTTTAAGTTTGAATTAAATGCTTTTGATGTTTCCAAAAGCCCTTTAGTATCCTGTGCTGAACTGTGGATATGGTTGTCCTGTAACGAAACAGGCAAAAAGTGACAAATGCACAAGAGTGCTTGTGCTTCCACGGCCACCTCCCTTCCCACATGCCCCTCAGAGCCAGCATAGCAAACTCCACAACTTTCCCATGGACTAAAAGTAGCAACATTGGAGCAAAAGTATTGAATGTCAGTGGTGACGATGAGAAAGTTTTGTCAGGAGAGAGCAGATACCATCTGACACATGGAACAGCAGCAGTAATGGGGAAATTAGAGACCCAGGCATATGCTTTCTAAAATTATCCATGAAACTAAAACCAAGGGCGACATACTTAAAATACTGTTAGAGCGAGCCTGCAGACAGCCTGCGTGCACGCTGCAGGACTGCTGTCTGAACGGGACTCGCAGAGCGGCCTCCCCCATGCTGGACCTCGAGCCTGCCTTTGGGTGAGCACAGACTCCAGTGTTAGCCCATCCTTCCCCACCTCGAATGCCGGTGCTTCCAGCACCACGTGTTGTGATAACATCGCTAGAAAGACACATGAGGACATACCTTTGGTAGCTCTTGTTTCATGCCAGATTGGTCAAAGTATTCCACATTTGTTTTATTGCTGCCTAATTGACTTTCCTCCCCCCAGGATAGCACTAAGCACAGCCAGAGCATTTATTTGTTTGATGCAATGTGATTTTCAACCAACTATGGAAAAAGTTAGCTTCCCTGTCAGCCTCTGAAGGACAAAAGTGATGCTGCAGACAATATTTCTCTGCAAATAGCCCCAGTTCCCCCTCACCACGACCTTGCCTTCAGACAGCTATCCCTGGATTTGCTGCTGCCCAGTAACTCAGCATGTACTAGCAGAGGGGAGCACAGCCCCTCCTGGCACACAGCAGTGAGGGGCCCATGGCAATCACATGAAGACAAGGCAAAACATGGGCCCTGGTTAACCAGGACAGTGCTCAGATTCTACTTTAACTCTTCTCAGTCACAGCTTCCCTTGGGGAGCTTGTGGCCTGTCATGGAGGATACCTCATTCCCCAAAAAGCAGCAGACAGGATCTCTAGACCTTTTTGAAGCAGCAAAGATAAAATTCTCAAGTGTCAGTGAAGCAGCATAAGATTCATCCACCACCAGCATTTTCAGTTCCTCTTTTTACCAGCCATTGCCCACCTTCCCCTCACTTTATCAAAACCTCCTGTTTCAAATTATCCCCTGGTGTCAAAGCAAGGGACTGATACCAAACCATGAAACAGAGAAACACTGAGAGGAGCTACAGGATGAAGCTCATAGCAAGAATGCAGCACTAGAAACCTCCCTGCTGTGGACAGTCATGAGCAGGGGAGTCAGTTCTCCTGTTTCTAAATGACACGTGTGCCATCCCACCTGCACATGTGCATGCATGGGGAAGAGGGATTCAGCACAACCAGCAAAACCCAAGTGTTTGAGAAAAGATTTTGGTGGTGAAGGGAACAACATAATAGGGCAGCTCACATGAAAAAAGTGTGATAATAGCAACAGTGACACTTGTGGAAGAAAAAAAAAAAAGATTAATAGGGGCATTAAGGATGGTATCATTAGCCTAGCAGAAGGAGCAGTAATAAGCAACCAGGCTGGGTAAACACATGTGGGAGTTACATAGGTAGTCTGGATAATCAGACAACATATGGCCACTTTGAGGATGAAGCTTTCATGAGGTCAATGAGGAATGAATTCTGCCACATACCCTGAAAGCACAGAAAGTTTATTTAAAGAGATAGACAAACTCCAATAAGTTATGCATATTCTTCAAAAACTAGCATGCAGAAGGTACAACATAATTTCGTGGTAGGGCTGCAGTCAGCTGCACTGGGACCAGACCAATACCCTTCTCAGTTCAGGTTGCAGCTATTTTGATTTGGTGTTTGTGAGCACAAGTACTGCATTTGCCCTGTGTGCTCAGGCTGTTAACTTACAAGAAACTGCCATGTTCTTTACTGATAACTCCATATTACACCAGTGCAGGAAGGTTAAGGAGTGGGATAATGAACTTCTCCTGACCTTATACCCTCTAAAACAGCAATAGAGTCAAGTATGAAGTGGACTTAGACAATCTGGAAACACAAAGAGGGAAGGCACTTTCTGCCTCCAGAGTAGGGCTGCAGACTACCTCCCTCCCAACTACTCAGCATAACCTCATTACCAACCTGAAGTAGCAGTTTTCATAAAGTGATACACTTTGAATATTTCAGGTTAAAAATCAAGGCAAAACTTACTCCACACAGCAGACCCAGCAAAAGCTTCAGCAGCACGTAGGTTGGGCAACAAACTCAACCCAGAGCCCTTACACTTACAAGTGAGGCTGCTTGATTTTGGACATTCATCTCAGTTGTCACTGAATAAGGGTGTCATCCCAGGGATGTCTGTCTCCTTTCCCGTAGGATGACCAGTTGTCATCCTTACCCTCACTGGACAGATAGGGCTCTTCTACAGTAAAGAAAACAGCCAGGTGAAAGATTCCCAATTTTGGCACTCTGAGCAGGCAGTGCAAAGCCTTTGCTGAACACAGTACGCCTTTTCCCTCTTGTAACCAGTAACATAAGAAGTAGCCAGGAGACACCACAGTTCTTTCCTGACTCTACTCATTTTACACTGCAGTCAAGCCCCCCAGAGCCTGCAGTACTGCACATTTGCACCTCCCGCAGTGCTTTAGCCCTGCAATAGTTAAAGACGGGTCCAGAATCAGGACAGCATTTGATACCTTTAGGATCTTGTGAGTAATAAAGGTCAGGAAAGTGTTATGGAAGAAATCAGGAGCTGCTTCAGAAAACTGAGACACAGGTGACAGGGAACTAAAATCATTCTCAAGCTCTTCAGCAAAAGCTGAGGTTTGGGTTTGTCAAGATCTCAGGCCTCATGCAAACATTCAAGGCTCAGACCAAAGTCAGGCACAATATAAAAGAAAACAAGTAAATATTAATGCCTGGCTTTACTTCTCTTCATAAAAATTCAGTCCAGCTTCAGTCCTAATCTTCTTCTCATTTCTTAGCATTTCTGTCACCCTGTGTGAACTACATGCTATTGATGTATGTGCCTACTGTAAAGATTAATTGAAGGACCACAATTCAGGAGGCATTAACTTAATTCCCTTCTGCAGGTGCTCTGCAGTATTTCATGCAACTTGTGGCCGGGAATATTTTAGTAGTTCCATGCAAGAGGACTCATGGCAAGTGCTGTAGCTCAGCCTTGGTTAGCTGAAGCTGCTGCACAAATTCCAAATCACAGAAGAGGCAGGGGATGAGACAGGGGATGAGGCAGGACAAGGCAGGGGGCTCCTCCCCATTTAAGGGCAGAAAGCAGAGGCAGCTCTGGTATGAGGATGATGGGCAAGCACATGGTCCTTTTTATTTTAGACAGAGAGGGATGCTCACAGCAAGGGTTGGGGCAAGTTGCTTTTAACCTTTAGGAGAGAAAAAGCAGGGTTTTGGGGTGGAATTTCCTTCCACTTGCCTCAGTGCTTTCAAGAATAAGAGCTCAGCCTCATATTTACTCCTGGCTTGGGGAATAATTATCCAGCAGCATGAAACTCCTTCACCTAATTTGGAGGAAAGGAAAATAAAGACTACCAGATTCATCCTGCTGGTATAAAAACCATTAGAGAAACGCATTAGTAGAATTTGTGCCACTACTTGAGGCAGACAGAGATATCACAAGAGATAGTGTTACTCTGAGGACAGGGGAGAAGAGCTCTGCAGCCACAGAAAGCTGCTGCCTGGCCAGGGGCTAGTCTCAGACCAGCTTCAGGTGCTGGCAGGAAGGTTTCCCCAAGCATCTATACTCAAATTTACACACCTGCTCAAGAAGAGAGAGAGTAAAAGTATGTTTTCCAAGCCACCCTGCTGGGCTGCTCCCTAGACTTGGTTTAATACAGTAGATGTTTTGTTCAGGGAGCTGATGACTTTTTTTTTTTATGTGGTTGGACTTGATGATCTCAGAGGTCCCTTCCAACCATGGAGATTCTGTGATTCTGTGACTTTTTCCATCCCTGAGGGGATGACTCATCACTTTCCAGAAGTTTAAGTACTCCGACCACTTTGAGATACCTGGCTGGAAGGTGTTATCCAGGAAGCAAAACAAGCAGCTAAACCACAGGTTGCCCCCAAGGTCATGAAAAGGGCAATAGATTGGTTAAAATAAAAATTTGAACAAAATATTCAGAAATAGAAAAACATGTCCAGCTTGCAATCAGCTTTAGAGTTTGACATCTCTGAATATTAGGGTCTACATAAATACATTTTTACACTTTTTTACATCAGCTCTTAAAGTCAGACCTCAGTCCTGCATTTGATTCAGAGCTCTGCATAAACATTCACAGGTCTCCCCAAGATTGCCTTTTTTTGTAATTTAATATAAATGCCAATTTCAGCATGCAAATTAACTGAGGCCAACTCTTTGAAGAGCTGGCTACCTTCAATTCCCACTGAAGTCAAGGGGAGTCAAAGCACACAAAAAGGCACAGGATCAGAGTATATTAGAAAATGGATGATTACCATGTTACGAAATCCTGATACATTCAGCTAGTTAATGCTTCTGAGGAGTAGAAGGGTAGCCAACATTAGGACCTAATAGTTCATTCCAAAGAATTAGAGAAAACTAGATGCAGTCAAATTCTGTATTCAGCCTAAATATTCTTAATGTGTTTCTAGATAGATGGGGAAAAAAAAAAATCAGACAGTTTAAAGTATTCTCTAGATAGAATAATTAAGCCTCCCTTGTGACATGTCTCTGTAGGCATTTATTTTCCATTAATAGAAGATCAGAATTACAGTTTAATTATTCATAGATTTCTAAAGAAATACTCTATTTTATTCAAAAAGTCATTGACTGGATTACAGGAAAAGTCCACCAAGCTCCCATATAGCTTAATAAGGCAAAGCAAGAGACATGAAGGAGAGGCTCAGGACAGAAAGGAAAGCAGGACACCCTGCCCCTGGCAGGGATGGCTCTCCAGGCCAGGCTCTGCAAGTCTGCATCCTGGAGTCACCTTTACCTCTCCTCGGTGATTCCTCCGCTTTCTGACCATGTGTTCACTCTATACATGAGTGAGGTTCACATGAACATCACTGATAAGACACTGCATCTCAGCCTGGGATTCCCACAGGGGCTTATGGGACACAGCTCCCCTCTGCAGGCAGAGTACTGCTCCTGATTTCATTTACATTTCTTATAAAGTCTCAGATTCAAGTTCTCCAGCACTTGTATGATCCCTTCATACACGAATACTGATTTCTGAAATCTACATAAATCAGATTATCCAGTCTCCAGGGACTGTAACTTAAACATAATGCATAAACACAAACATTTTCTGATTACATTTACAGTCACTCTGCACAGAAAGCTGCAGTAATAGGGAAGTTTATTCTTTACCTGCAGAGGTACCTGAGAGGGGTTGCTGCCTCCGCAGTGACAGAGGACAGCGCTGAGCACGGCTGTTGTCACTGCTGTCTGGTGCCCTCTCCTGGCATTAACAGTGACACGACCTGGTAAATCCTGGCTAGATAATGACAATCAAGGTATTATAGCCTACAGTATACCTTCAGAACTGAATGGAACTGGTCAAACCATGCACAGTTTTATATCAGATGAGCACTGGTACTGGAAGTACTGATAGAATAACTGCTTTCTCCTCTTTTCTTGGTGGAGGTTTCGTTAAATTAGCATTTTGGGGAAAACAAAAGTTTCCTGCTCCCCAGAAGAACAGACAGTTTAATTTTAGTTACAAACTTCTCAGCCTCATAAAAAGGAAACTGAAATACTTCTGTGAAACACTTTTGATTAGAAAAAAACCTTTCAGTGTTAGAACTTCTCCTCAACTAAAGAGGCACATGAATAAAGTCCCCAAACCCTAGAAATTTTTGTCTGAACCTACTTTACAGAGAAGTTTTTCTGGGGGAAAATTACCCAGCTGAGTGGGAGTTAAACCCCTGAACCAGCTAAATATTTTTAGGACAGGTAGCTGCAAGTCATAAGATTTAAAAACATAGAAAATATACATGTTACCTCACACAGAATCATTCTCCAGTTGAAAGCCTGTATAGGAGATTATTATACAGAGTATTGTGATATCACTCAATATTTGTGCATGACCAGCTGATCAATACTGGAAAAATCTGGGTCTGGAAGACACAGAAGGAGCTCAGAGATACACTTTGATGTAAACACAAATATCCTATAAAAGAAAGCCAATTTAAAACAGAGACATGTATTCTCCAATTCTTTTTCTCAAGCCAACAGAATTTAGAATTAGCCTATTTATTAGTCCCTTCAGTACTAATTATATGGACATTAATTACACATTAGCTCCCCAGTTGAATATTAACTATCTTATAACCACAACTACACAAGCAATCGGAAGCAAGACTTCGCTCCAAGTCAGAATTCTAAGAGATCTCTTGCATAGCTGTTAAAAAAAAAAAAGGGGACACTTAATCTTGATCACTAGCACAAGACTTTCTTCAAATCTGTTCACGAACAAGATGTCATGAGGTGAAATGTAGCAAACTCAAAATTAGCAAAATTGAATTTCAAGGAATCCATGATTAATTGGCTGAGCTGGCTGTCATGACTGAGAGCTTTGCTGAGTTGAGGCACTGATATGATTAATAACCACATAGGCCACCACAGGCTAAGTTACATGTGTCTATTTGAAAGTTACAAAGCAAGTTTTGAAGGAAATGCTGGTTCCACACCTAAATCAGCTTCCAGCCATCAAGCTTATAAAGAAAAATACTCTTATGCATACTTTATGCCCAGCATTGATCCATACCTCTTCCTCCAAAGCACTGTCCGAGCACACAGGACACTGGTCTGGATTCTCCATGCCACTGCTCGCATTTCCCTCAGGCTTCACTGTGACTCCAGGTCTTGCCATCATCTCTAGGGGTTTAGCCTGTGTCCAGGATCCCTCCAAACAAGTGCTATACAAACAGAAGATAGCAGACAGTGAAAACAGGAGCTTAAAACATATTACAAAAATTACCTCATTATATCCTCACTACATTGCTTTAGCAGTACCTGTCTTTCCAAACCCACCCTCTTCTCAGGCCCAGCCATTACAGCTCAGCCCCCAAAAGACCACCTTGCTCTGCCAATATACTTCAGAGAAAATAGCCCCTGCTCCCAAGGAGTCTGTGCCAGGGACAAGCGACAGACTGATGCAATAGGAAACTGCACACAGGACAAGCTTTTTTTGGAGGGGGGCCCTCTCCATTTGTAACTTGTTATTTTTATAATCCAGACTCAATCCTAGGTGCTTTTCGCACTAACTTTTCACTTCCTTCCTGAGACAAATACACCGTATCAGTTCTTCAGACAATCAGGCTGTAGTGAAATGGGGGTTAACACAGCTAGTCACCAGCCCTTGCTTTCTCAGTCACATCCACTACTCCTATACCTTCCCTTTGGCCAGAATAGCCAGCTTTCCTCCTATCTCCCGCTCCTCTGAAAGAAATGCCAGTTTGGGGACACAGTAGGCTACAGAGCAGCAGCAGCATGACAGGGCTCCTCATTTTTTACATGGCCGATCTCCCCTGGGTGTGTGGCACAGAGGCCTAACCGCCATGTTCGGGCCTGCAGATCCCCGAGCACAGAACTGAAATAAACAGTTCAATGAAGCATCTTCTGCTAAAATCCCATCCCTCTAAGTCAGAATATATGTACTAATACCAAAAAAGGGATAAAGCCTCAGTACATGCAAACACAGAGCTCAGGCTGCAATCCGCTCTCCAAGGCCTGAAGGAGTCAGGGGCCTGTCCCGCTGACAGGAACATGGCAGCCCCTGCTCTCCACCTGCCTGGCCCAGGGGCAACACAGCAGGGCCAGGCGGGTGGAGAGCAGATCCTCTGGTTTGTACAAGCCAGATCTCAAGAAAGCTTAAACGTTCAAATCACCAAGTGGTACATGACTGAAGTCTGCCAGCCTTTAGCCAGGCCCTCCCTCCCTTCAGCTCACCATACCAGTCACCAAGGGAAATTAAGGGAAAAATAGAAAAAGAAAGCCTCATAATGAGATGGCAAATAAATCAGCAAGGAACATCACTGCTGGAGGGAATGCAAGTGTCAGCCACTACTGGCTTCAGCTAACCAGGCAGCTGTGCTGGGGCACTGCCCTGGCAGGAGGGTCTGCCATTTCAGAGACCCCAATGAAGGATAACATTTGCTCGTCTCATCTTAGAAATGGGCCATCGCTGCATGCTTTAGGACCACCCTCCTTGATGAGTACAGGCAGATATATTTATTAAAGAATATTTAATAAATGTGGGGGAGTTGCAGGAGGCCACAGCTTAGTGAAGGGTTAAAATATTGGAATAAGAGTGACTGCCAAGATCTAGGAACAAAAAATGCCAGACCTCCCATGTTTTTACTGCAGACTTCTGCAATAAGAGTCACTCCATTAGTCTCCACCAAAAATATTTCTGTCTGTATACTCTGTTGTTAAGTCCCTCAACTTAACAATATCTGAGGGAGTCCTCTCACACCCTGGAAATCAAGTCAGGCTGGAAGGCTGGAATGCAAGTAGGTGGTACATGAGGTTTGTATTAACTCTCATATGTCTAAACAAAAAGGTGTCAAGCATTGAAAGTCAGCAACCGAAAAAAAAATCTTATAAATACAATTTAATTGCAAACACATCCCTTGTCTTTCATTAGAGATCCTTAAGCAGTAGTGCATTTTCACAGACCCAGATGCAGTCCTTTTGAAAGGACCCAGAGTTACTGACCCTACCAAAGAGCAATCCTGACTGTGTTCACATGGTGCTGCAGATGCCTGACTTCATAAGCAAGTTGTCCATTGAGGCAAAAGGAATCAGTTCTGTGAGGAACAGTAAACATACCTGTACTTGCTACCCTTAAGCCTCTAAAATACACAGAAATCATTTTAGAACACAGTTCACAATGAACATAGTTTCTCCTCAAGTGTTTGTCTCCAAAAAGGTCCGTTCCTAGTTAAAGTTTCTGCACCCTCATCTCACCTTCTCATCCACAAGTTTTCCTTCATGCCTTTGTTTGAAGGCAAATGATCTTAGAAAACTTACTTTGTCCACTTCTTAGAGAAAGTAAGTTTCCACACACAAAGAAAGCTTAATTTAATTAACTTACACACAGAATCCAAATTTGAAAGTGTCAGTCAGTTAACTTTAAGTAACAGTCTGTTATGGCCACCTGCCCAAAACACGCTGCTTCCCCAGTATTACAGGCTTACATACACACCTATACTAAGTGTCCACTTAGTTTTTCCTTCTGACCTCCCCAGCTCCAGCTCCTCTTCGGCTGCTTTCTCCAGCAGGAACTGAAGCCAGCTGCCCTGAAAGCATTGACAATAACTACCTCTTCAGGATAACCACACTGAACAGTGCTCTTCAAGCTCATAGGAACAGTCTCATGGCTTTCTGGGCATAACTGACTTTCAAAGCAGAGGCAGAAGTTACCACAAGTAGCAGCAATATTCATCTAGCATCCTTTTTAAAAAAAAAAAGCCAAAAACCAAACATTAAGCATTCAACAGAAAAGTCTGAAAAATATCACATCCAGAAGCTTTCCTTCTTTAAAACACTTCCAAATAACAGACAAATCCCCCCTTTCCTTCTGCTCACCCCAGTAATATCAACATGCTTGTGCCCCATAGAGCCAGGGATCAAAGCCAGGAGATGGGAACAATTAAAGCTTTAAGCCTTTCAGGGCTGAAAAATTCTCTCTTTCAGCAAAAAGCCTCTTCAGTAGTCACACAACATAGAAAAGAGCCCCAGGAGTAGAAACAGACACCTTTTTTTGCCTTACTTTTAAGGGCTTGTGTTCCCAGCAGCCCTGGGGAGGCAATCAGTGTTAATAAGGGGGGAAATGGAGACACCTGGAGTAGCTGCACCTGAAGCAACACCTGTCCCTTAGCCAGTGTCCTAGTGAGGACTTAGTAAGTGAAAAAACAAAGATATTAACAGTTCCAAAACAAGGACCAGGGAAGAGGGTCCACTGCTTTGAGCTGTCCCGTGTCTCAGCACAGTCTAGGGGTCTAACACCCATGGTCACCACACACCTCAGTTCTCATCCTGCTACAGGGGAAGCAGGCAAGACTGTATCACCAAAATAACCTCAATGCTGTCAGCTCTACCATGCTGTGGAGGGGCGACGGGGGCATCAGTAAGGTCCCTTCCAACATAGAAGAAGAAGATTCTGTGTCCTGGCACCCCGCTGGCACTGGAGCCACCCAGGGGCAGCCCTGGGGCACAGACCACTGCAGCTCACGCAGCTCTGTGCTTCCCACCCTCCCTGAGGGTGCTCAACCATGTGCCCTCCAGGTCTCACCTCCAGTGCTGGAGGCAGGAGGGATTTGCCACGGGGTTCGCTCTGCTTAGGGCAGCAAAGGGCTGCCCCAAGGGCTTCCCAAATTACAGCTGGGAATTGCTGGGGAGCCAGGGGGCCAACAAGCAGGAGACTCCCCAGCGAGCAGCTCTGGGGGTCGTGAGAAGAGGAGAACTGATACATGTCCAGGGTCCTCCCAGACTGATTTCTTTCTTTTGCTCAAAATCAGCATCCCTTAATGGGGCTGTTCTCGTAACAGAAGGCTATTTATTTTCATACTCACCACCTCATGGTTTCCCGTCCCCCTTGCCCTTTAGCCTGAGCCACAATTATCTCTGCCCTATACAGACAATGCAGCTTGTGAAAACCATGGCTGTGATATTTCCAGGTCAGCCGAATTCAAATTGTTGTACGTCAGCTTTATCCCGTGGGAGATTTGCTGTATTATTCGGATACAGCAGTCGGTCATGATTAACAGAGCCGAGGACAGAAACGCTGAGCCACTGTCTCACAGAAACGCGTGTTCCTGAGATACCTGTACATAAAAATGTGTCACTTCAAGATTATGCAAAATTAACAGGTTTCAGATGATCTGTAGGGCATCTTGATGTACCTGCTATGTCAGCAGAGCCAAAATCCTAGTTTAATTCTTCAACTGCACTCATCCAGCCTCTGAATTCTTTTGGGAAGAATTATTACAACCAAGGCCTGGAGCCTGTTGTGTCAATTGCAGCCAGAAAGACTGTAAGACACAGCTCCTTCTTCAAAGGCTATTTGCTGTCCATACTGATGAACAGAGCACTTCTTATCCCCACCTCCCAGACAGGGAACTGGGTCGCAGTGAGCCTTTTGCCTGAAAGTGGAAGGGGAAAGTCTTCACCCCTGGCTTGAGTTCAACGGGAGCAAATGTTGGGCATGGTGAGCCCAGTAAGGATGTTCTGGACACATTCTGGAAAGGTGGGTGAGCAGAAAGGCAAAGCTGTGACCCTTTAAAAGCATTCTCCGAGCACAACATACCTGGCAGCAGCAGGGGTACAAGTGTCTCTGCAGGAACACGAGGGGAAATCTGCAGAAGGTGGAAATGCTGGTCCTTCCTGGGGCCCACGGTCGCAGGCAGTGGCTCATGAGGGGCTTTGCTGTGCACAACTCCTTCTTTGCCATCAGCAGAGCAGCAAGTTTAACCCCTGTCTGTCCCCATGTTTACCTCCCTCAAGGGGAATGGAAATCCCAGGTGTCTGCTCTGTCACCCTGCTGTATGCCCGTGGCCACATGTGCCTTGGCCACATTGCACTGCTTCGGAAAACAGGCCTTTTCTGAGGCTCAGGGGAAAAGCTGGTTGCCTGACATGCATCTAGGAGAAAGGGGACTATGCGCATCTGGCGAATATAATCATTCTCCCATCTCATTCCTGCTGGCCTAAACCAGTGTGAATTTGCACTGAAAACGATGAAGCAATGCTAGCAGGGAGCCAACGTATGTGAGAGGAAACTCAAGCCTCGTGCCTCCAGCTTGTATTTAAAACACGTTGCCTACACAGATTGCTGGGTATGACATAATTAAGATAACACATCGTATAGCGCTGGAGCAACATGAAACAGCGCCTGCCCCACCTGACCTTTACTGCGTTATTGGAAGATCATTCGTACCCGAAGCACATACAGACTGAAACAACAAAAGCATGTGCACTGCTATTCCACTGCTATTCTCCCGTATGGGCCTAATTTACTCCTGAATATTGTCATCTACAAAATATTCCTGAGCAGGAGAACAGCTTAGGTGATAGACGGTACCTGACTAACACGGTTTGATCGTTACAGGCTCTGGTCACAGCTGTTCAGCATTATGCTGCTTTAGAGCTTCCACTTTTCTCCCCGCCTTATCCCGAATGTGTTCAGTAGATCTGGAAGCTGGAGAGGACTACAGCTTCGTATTTACATGCTATCTGTCGTCTTCTTCAATGAACAGCCTGCAGCCATCTGGGAGAGTCTTTAAATTACTGCTCCATATCACACCAAAATTCTCAGCAGATCAGAAGAAATGCTCAGAAGGGCATCTCCCCAAATGGTCTCAATTCTGCAAAGACTTATTCATTGTGAATATTTCTATGCCTTAATTTTTGAAGTGTGTGAAACTCTATTCTTTCTTTCCTTCTTTCCTTCTTTCTTTCTCAAGATCAGATCACAACAGATGATGAGAAATGCTTTCCTATAGCTATTACCTTCAGGTCTACTGTCCCACACAGGCAGGGCACAGCCAGGATTGTCACCAGAAAGCAAGGAAATGCACCATGTTTTAGCAGCTTTCAAAATGTGTCTCAGAACTGGGATCTATGACTGTGGCAAACGCTACTTGCTATGATGACAGGCCAGGTTAAAAAAGTGGCTTTCCCAAGAAGGGAAGTGTACAGAGCATGACACTGCTACAGCCCAGGCAACTCTCCTTTCCAGGAGGGTCCTACCACATGGACACATGCTCCAAATTGGGTGAGGTCTGAGGCAAATTTCCAGTTGCTGATAAAACCTACAACTTTCTGTTGCTCTCATTTTATTTTTTTTTTGTTTAAGCAGAATTAAGGCTGCAAAAGATTTGGTTTGTGTTCAGGGATATATATTTTTTACACCCCCAAGCAGTTGAGTAAGAACAAAAAGCATAAAGATAAAAAGAAAGAGAAACATAATGCAACAATTTGCGTGAAACCAGAGAAATCAGTCTAAGGTCGCCATAAATACATTGGCAGGAATGAGCCCCATCCTAGAGCTGAGGAGATGACTAAAGATAGAAATGCCTATTCTATCTTTCAATATTTAAATCAAAGCAGAATTTTGGTTTGCAATTTCCCATGGTTACAGAGACGTGTTTTTTTATTCTAATTTGTGCTTTGGAGAAGAGGCTTGTGTCTATTCTATTTAGTAACCGGAAAACAATGTATATTAAAAAAATATTTTTGAAGTCAAGTTATCAAAGTTTCAAATTTCTCACCATGTAACTAGATCTCGCAAGATGCCAGATCTTGGAAATAAGGGTCAGAGACTTTTGAGGTTTTCCCACCCTTAATATTCACATGCACAGTGTAAGATACTGAAAAGCAGTCAGAGTGGTTTTCCCATATTTGTTTTTCTACGTTGCCATTGTGGCCTGCTGGCTCATGAAATAATAATGAAGCTGCTCCACTGTAATACACAAGGAACTGCCCTTTTCACATAGTTCCAAGTCAGATGGGGCTAGCTGTCATTTTTGCAGCTGAGCTGAATCAAGTTGCTGCAACTTTCAATCTGTATTACCTTCCCCTTGCTGAATTGCATTATGGAGTTAATTTAAATTACTCCAGGAAACAGTGATGGTGCTGGTGGTGCTTCTGTTGATAAAAGTGTTCCTTGGAGCATTAGCCATATTATGGCCATATTCCACATTCGGAACTAAGCTCTGGAACTATACAGAAAATGAAATCCCAGCCTCAGCAGAGTTGATGGCAAATCTCCTTTTGACTGCAGTGTGATCAGGCTTTCTGTCTCCTTCCAGAGAATGAGATAGACGTAGTAGCAAAAATAATAAGGTGCTAAATCCTGAGTGCACAGTCCTCAGATGTAATTGGTTACACGGTGGCAGCCAACTCGAGACCTTCACACAGCCACTTGTTTGGCATCAAAAGTTTACCCTTTTCCTACAGGTCTTGTGCAGAGTTAAGGTGTGAAAAGGGGTTTTGATAAGAATAGCATAGTAACATGCTGAATCTTGACAATAAATCATATCAACTATTTCTGAAAGTACTCAGTCTGTTACCAATATCTCACATATGTGATAACAAAATTTTTTTTTTTGGCCTACAGGCAGCACCCACGAAATCACAGACCTTAGAAAATGCCCTGTGATTTATGACACTAATGCAGACAATGCAGGCAGCAAGCTCTGAACGCTCCCTGCCCCGCACATGTGGGTTACTCAGGTGGCACGGCAAAAGGGCTGCATAATTCCCCCAGGGGACAAGGAGAGGGGGGATGACAGCACAGACTGGGGTCTCTGCCCTGCACCCCTTCTTTGGCTTCAGTGCCTGTTTGTACCTCTTTGAACTTCCAGCGTGCAACATTTTAGGATGAAAAGCTAGAGGTGGCAAAGCTGTCCAGAAGCTCTGACTGTTCCTCTCTGACACTAGATGCACATTTTCACTGGTTTTCCACTTTTCCCGAATTTGGTCACATCAGACTCGAGAGGACACAAGCAATCGCAGGGGTGTTCAATCTTCTCCAATGGCTGAACCAGATAATGAAAAGCATATGTATTCCAAGTGTGAAGGTTTTCCCAGCCTTCCCTAAGTAATTGATGTCAGCATCAATGCACCACTTTTTGCTGCTATGGCTCAGCAGCATTTATGGTAGGTTTCCTTTTTAACTGTGCTTTCATTTTTCCAATTTCCTGCTCTTAGAATCTTGTCCAGTAAATTCCTTGTTTGGGTTTTATGGACTTTTTGATCATATTTCTTAGAAGATAATTCTTTTGGGATGTCACAAGCGTGGAGGAGCTCGAAAGAATTATCATTGTTGACAAGATGTTTGACCATGGACAAGTGTTCCTCATTAAGAACAGGTTCTATTTTCTGCTTATAAAAACAAACTTCCTGCACACTCCAGTTACAAGGAAATGGCCTTATTTTTATAAGGACACATTTATGTTTGAAGCCAGCAAGGGGCTTAGTCCTTCTCTGGCCTTTTATCACGTTCGTGCTTGCTTTCCCTTGCCCTGCTGAACTTTAGAGAAACTCCTCTCTGTACATCATCAACCCCTGACCTAAAGCAATACAAAAATACCTTAAAAATAACCTTGTCTGGTTACTGCAGACCAGACCAGACTGCTCAGGCTGCCATACCTCCTTGTCAGAACGAGGGCTGGAGTCATCCCACCCATCCTTGGTTCCGGCCGGCTCTGTTCTTGCCTTAATTAATAATAATTCCTGGCTCTTCTGCCATGCTCATCATCCTGCAGCACTTACAGCGATGCAGATCTAAAGCTTAGAGCAATAGCATGAATTGCCTGTGGTTACCCAAGAATGCCGTCACAGAGCTCCAAGGACAGCCTGGCTCTCCTGGGTCTCATTTGAATTTATTTTTTTTCTTCTTAGTGCCATCTTTACCAGCCTCCCGAGCTGAAACTTGGCGCGGCTGAATGCAAGCAGCTGGCACGCAGCAGAGCAATCCAGCTGAAGTGAATGGAGTTAGTTGTTGGAAGGCTTAAAACCAATTGTCCGGATAAGCCACCTGATGTCACGCTGGGTGAAGACAGTGGAAATCTAAAGACTTCAGTTGTTTCTGGCTTAAATCCTGGCAGAAGTCATGATTCAGTAGACATTAAAGCATGTACTTAATTAAAACATCCAACTTATCCCGTCCCTGGTCATTAAGGCACGTGACTGCGTGTTTAACTTACTTTCTTTGCAGTGTTGTCAGAAATAGCTGTTGGTTGCCCTGTCACATAAAACTCTGCAGACTTTCTGCCTGGCTTTGGACCACTGCCGTGGTGTTTCCAGCAGAAATGAAGATGGGGAGTCCCGGCCGTGCTGGTTGCATCCTCCCCCAGTTCTGGCAGTCGTGTCCCCCTTGCCCCCAGGTCTGTAAGCCTGGGCATTGCCCCCTCCCTGCCTTACACACTCTTGAGCTTTCAGAAAGGTCTCACCAGCTCTTAGCAAGGCCGGGGTCCAGGAATATAAAATCTTTGAACATAAACACCACAAACTCCAGGCTTTTTTTCTCCTTATTTTCTATAAATTATGCTCTAAGTTCCCTGTGATGCAAAGACAGAGCCTGAAAGGGTTGATGTGTTGACAAAATCTTAGTTTACTCTTACAGCTTCAGAAGGGTTAGGGATGGCCAAGGGTTATACGTTAGACTGGTTTATTCCAATTGTAACAACCACCATTATTCTTTTCAATTTTCCGTTAAAGACAAAGAGAAGGCGGCAGGTAACAGAAAGGAGGAAGAGCGCATTTAAATAATTTCTATTTTAAAGCTTTAATCAGGGCTTTTATTTTACTTAGAGCCCACATTCTCTTTGCCCTTAGCAACAAAAATCTCAAATAACAGTATCTCCCACGGAATGGCATTTCCACGTTTTGAGCAGCTCTCACAGCGATACGTACCTCAAAGGGGCATTGTGAGCCTGAATTAATTACGGCTCCATCCTCACACGCACGGGGCTCGCTGGCCCCAGTCCAGCGGAGCACTTAAAGTGCGTGTTTCTCGCCAGGCGTGCGAGGCGGCCCCACAGTTTCCCCGAGTGCCTCTGCCTATCTTTAAAGTTAAGCGTGTGCGTAAGCGCTGCGCTGGCGCAGGGTCAAAGCAGGCAGCACCTCGTAGGCTGAGCCCTTTGTATCTCTAGAGCATCCTGAGGTCTTCAGAAAAAAGGCGGTGGTGTATCAGAGATGTAACTGTGTGAGACTCCATGGATTTGCTTGCTTTAAAAAAAAATAAAAATTAAAATGCGCAGTGAAAAATACTTTATGTTGAAGAATGTATAGTCTGTATTTCTGGGTCCTCCTCTCTCATGCAAATGAAAACGGCCATTTTACCATCAGCCTGATGATAAAAGCTTTAAGAAGCCTGTGAAGACAAGAAAAAGGGAGAGAGAGGTGGGCTTAACTGAAAGGAAAAGGGAAAAGCACCGATGCGAGGGTGGGCTCACCTGATGGCAAAGGAGTGGGAGTCTGCGGAGCAGCATTGCTGGCTCTGAGTGGAGGGCTGGGGAAGGGAGGTGTGCGGGGGGGGGACAGTCAGTCCTGTTTCCAGTGTTTTGGTGAGACCAGGAGTGGATGATGTGTGTCAGGCTCCGGCTCCCCCGGCAGCTTCAGAAGGATTAGGAATCGTGCTGGCTCGGGCAATGAGGAGGTGACGGGACTCTGTTAATCTCCTGGATGTGTCTTTTCCATAATGAAAGGAAGAAGAACACTGGGGACTGGAGAGGAAAATGCAAGATCTTTGCCCTTTGGCTAAGCAAAGGGAAAGCTGCGTAGGGAGCAGGGAGAGTTGATATGAAAGTGAGGGATATTCTAGCAGCTTGTTCAGTGGGAGTCAGAAAGTAGCGTAGCAGGCTGGCTATGCTGAAAAAGTGAGGTTTGTGTTTAAGGGTAATCCTGGCAATACCTGCTGCTGGTCAGTCTTCCCCCAGGCTGGAAGTGCTAAAAGCAGTGGAGATGAGATACTGGTGGTGTTGTACAAACACCGGGAAGCACACAGTTTACAGGGAAACCCGTGCCTTGGGCTAGAAATCAGGAAACAAGCCTAACCACCAGAGATCTTGACAGATGCCTCCATTTATTAAGAAATGCGGTGAGGAATGGGTTCCCCTTGTCCTTTTTTGCCCAAAAGACTTTCCCTCTGCTGGATCTTGGGCATGGCCAGCCTGCAAAAATGGGCACCACTTCTTACCAGTCCCCATTTTGGGGTGCTACTGGGGGGAGCACAGGAGTGTCAGTGCATGCCCGCTCCTCTGTGTTGGGGCCAGGGCTGGGCTCAGGTTGTGAGGCCCAGAGCACAGGACAGGCCACCGAGGAGCTGCTGGGAGGGCACAGTGACATATGGAGGCAGGTGACAACACGATGCAGGTGAAGTCCTGCTCAGAGGGAAGTTGTATCTGGACCATGTGTGCCTTTACGCATGTCTGAAGTGATAAATTCTTTAAGCTGTAAATACTCAAAGCGCTGTGCTTTGCATGTGATTGTACTGGAGTCACCTTTATCAGGGCTCATCCTTTACTGAAGGAAAAGGAGAGCAGAGCACTTGGGCACCGGCTGCCTTTGCACAAGTGGGAGAAGATGACGTCCTTGGGAAGGGAGGTCCGAGATGCGCTGCCGTGCCATGTGTCTCCCGGAGCAGGGAAATCAAAGTGCTGGCAAGAATTCAGCAAGAGGGAAAACCCCTGCTCTTTTCTTCTGACAACACCTGACAGTGCCTGCCTGGCTTCGGGCGGCTGTCCCTAAATGCTGCAGAGCTCTGGCTCTGGGTGAGACAACCTGCCAGGTGCCTGCAGCCTTGGGACCTAGTCCAGTGCCACCGATGGCCCCGCAAAGGGCGATGCTGAATGCCAAGGGCAAAGGCCAGGTGAACAGCACCGCCTGCCAGTATTTGGTATCATTTGCCTTCCAGTGCAGTTCACGGGCACTTGCCTCGGAAAGTTTACAGCAGGGACCACAGGCACAGAAAGCTTGGATCACAAAGGAAAATTCCCTTGATTCAGCCTCCAGGCTTTGCTCCTGTCCCAAGATCCCACAAACACTAGAAAAGCCAAAAATTAAGGGGGAGCTAAAGTTCATTACATTTTAAAAGGGTTAAAGATAGATATAAGCATGATTTTATACTGAACATATCAAGAGATGTGTGAGCACCTTCATGATTTTCCAAGATGACACAAGAAGACATTGGCAATGCCAGCCAAAGCCTCCTTTGGAAAAACGTCAGTAGTTTGTTTCTTTAACCTTAGACAGACAGACAGACAGACAGGTTGTCAGGGCCCTGAGGGCACTAATAGACCTGAAAGACCCTGAGCAGCTTTGCCTGGAGGCTCCACCCACACCCCTGCCCATGGTCCCAGCAGCCCATTTAAGCTCAGCCCAGGGCTGTAAGTCCTACCCTGAGCTCTGTTGGGCTGCTGCTCCCTCAGCTGTGGCTGGTCTGTGGTTCCTGCCTGTTGTTTGGGGCCCTGACCCCCAGCGGGCTCAGGTGAGTCCCTGCTCAGCGCTGCCCTCCTAGAGTGGCTGATGGAGCACAACTGGGGGGAACGGGGGCTCTGAGAAAGCGGTAGTGGGTTTTCTGCCCTCTGTTGCCATAAAGGTGAATAGTGTCTGCACAGAAGGTATAAGGTGCTCCTGGTTTCTTTTTGGGTAGAAAGAAATTGCAATGTTGCCTTCAATCTCAGAAGCTGTCTGCTGAAATGTCTGGTAAAGTATGTCTCGGGAAATGGCTCGGTTAGGCAGAGCAGAGAGCTCATGGCTGAGTTTGGCAGCAAAAAGACGGCGTGCAGGAGGAGGCTGCAGGGGAAAACAGAGCGTTATAGACTAAGAATATCCTGCCTGGGTGTGTAGGGATGGTGTTGGACAAGGCAAAGCTCATCTTGTCTGCAAACTGGCAAGGGTTTTCAAGAGTGATAAGAAGCTCTTCCACAACTGCATGAACAGCAGAAGACTCCCCAAGGAAGATGTGTGGCCAGCACTGAAATGAGGGGGGTGTTTTAGTGATGGTGGATATAGTAAGATGGGGCTATTTGGACCTTCTCTGTCTTGGTACTGCCTGATGAGGTCTCCTGGGCCTTTACCCTGCACACAGGGCCTGGGGCAGAGAAGTCCTAGTGGCAATGGAAGGAGGATGCTGACAGAGATCCCCAACCAGGCAGGAGGGAGAGTGAAAGTGGAGCTGAAATAGTTTTGGT
The DNA here is from genome assembly GCA_025774025.1 of Xenus cinereus. NCBI lineage: Eukaryota > Metazoa > Chordata > Aves > Charadriiformes > Scolopacidae > Xenus > Xenus cinereus. The sequence continues at coordinate 23,751,938 of JAOXJK010000051.1, read as the reverse complement.
GGGGTACCTGCTCCAAACCTGCTGGGACTTGAGCTCCATTGATTACTTTTGGCTTGATTTTTATCCTGTTCCTGGCACTTTAACCTCAGTTTTCCACATATACCCAGCAACACCTCTGTCTAAGTAGGCACCTCCATACTGAGGTGTGCTGTGGACAATATTGGTGACTGTGTGATTTCCCTGCTTGCCAGGCTGTGTGCGTGCAGTGTGGTGATGGTTGCTCTCCCCAAGAACCCATAGCCCTGCTCCCGTGCAGCGCTGTGCTGCTGGTGCCTGGGAAAGGGGGAGCTGGGGTGCAGCTCCCCCCTGGGCACATGGCATCCCACAGCTGCTTCCCTGGCGTGTGCCCTGGACCGTGATGTGCTATGGGCTCGGTGCTTCTGCCTGCAAATGGTGTCAAAGCTGTGATGCTCTTCTGGTGGCATTTCTGCTCCTGGGCCAAAAAGCAGGGAGCTAAATGTTCCTTTCAGTTAGTACTGGGCTGGAAAGTTCTGCCAGCCTTATTCATGTTGACTGGTCCTGCACTTGTTGCTTGTCTGTCTGAAGTATCCCACCCAAGGTATGAGTCCTGTAGCATTTTTACCCTTGTTTGATGGAAATAGGAGTTTTTGACTGCTGAAGAAATAGAAATTGATTTTTAGGGATTCAAACCTGTAGAAGGGAACAGCCTAAATCCACCTTCTGAATCTGTGGTGTGTCCCATCCATGACAGTATCACTGAGCATCTTACTGGTGATGGTGACACTGAGCTGTACTGGACAGACTAGAAATAGGGACGGGCTTTTATTGCTTAATTAGTACTTCAAATACAGCATTGACCCAATACTCCCACACCCCTCGAAAAAATATTGAGGACTCCCCTTCTGCTGAGCAAGCAATGTCAATGCTAAAAAACAAAGCCTCTTGAGGTAACATCTTTCCTCCTGAGATGGGGTTATCGCCTTGTGATTTTGGTCCCGCTTTTTGTTAATCTTCTGAAGTAGCTTAAGCTTTGCCCTGACTCTACCCAAATTAAGTGCACGACCAACTGTGGCAGATGCACCTGCACTGACAAAGACCTGAGCAAGGCAAAGACTGGCGCAAGCAAACTTCTTGCCACAGCTCTTGTCATGCCCACGTGGGCCAGTGGTCAGCAGGCTGGCATTTTGGTCAAAAGGTGGAGGAGGAAAGTGGGGTCCTCAGCCAATGGTGGGGGCTACATGACCAGGTTTGACCACAGATCAGATTTGGCTAGAGTATAAATGGAGCTCTGCTGGAGAGCCATTTTGAACTGGTCCTCCTCAGAGCAGCGGATCTGCAGCTTGGAACTCTCCCCTGGGGTCAGATGCTTCCCATGGAAACTCCTCGAGGTTAAGAGCCTTCTCTTGTGAGGTGAGTGATTGTGCATTTTGCGTCACTGGCCATAAACTTTAATATATACAATCAAATTAAGAATTCTTAACTCTTGATGGCTTTCTGTGGATTGCTGGTGTTTGTCAGAGGCTCAAAGCAGTTTTGGTTAGAGTTAAACTTAGTTTGATTTTGTTACCATCTTGTAATGGTAACAGTTTTAGTTTGTTAGTTGGTTTGGCTTGGTTTTGTGAAGTCCTGCAAAACCAACAAAATGTTGAATCCAAGTCCGAATACCTGGAAGTGTGAGCAAATCCTGTGCTTCCAAGCTGGTGGTGCTGCGGAGTGGGGATCCAGGGGCTGCGGACGGCAGAGGGAGCCTGAGCCCCACGGCAGCAGCCCTGGGCTGGGATCTATCCCAGAGTATCCCGTGGAACCTGACAAGTCCCGACAGAAAACACATCGCCAGCAATCGCAATGCTTCCTCCTCCGTGCGGGTTGTGTTGCTCCGCATGAATGAAATGAACTTCTACACCAGAGCCCTGGTAAAGCTGCCTTGCAGATGCATATGGCTAAACTTCAGTCAGCACTGACAAAAAGCAGCCTTAAACTGAATATTGAGTCATGTAATAGTCTGGGTTGTCGCTCACGTTCAGATGCAAAGTGACTGCAGAGCAATGTGTCACGCATGGGCCACGGCACGATTATCAAGTGATGAACTATGTAGCAATAAATGCGGCAGGCAAGAACTGCTTTCCCTGTGTTTAACTGTAAGTATCAAGGAATTTATCTGTCAAGGCCAACAAAGCTGTTTTAAAAATTAATTTATTATATTTGGTCACCTCTTGTACTAGGTTCAGTCTTCTTCAACCTCACTAGTTTGACACATCAGTCTAAACTAGAACCTTAAACCTCTAAACTCCTCTCTGCAAAGTAGCTTGTACAACTTGGTAAGGCTATTAACTTAGAAGGCTAAATGCCTGATCAGAATAAATAATGCCTTAAAATAGGCCAGCTGTAAGGCTAAGCTCTGCCTCCAATGTATGAGGCAGTAGCCACCTGGGTCACTACAATTTATAAACTCCTAAAGTGATGCAGGGTTTGTTCTTCCCCTCCAGCCACAGCATTAGCACCGATCCCTGTTACCCAGAAAAACCGGGGCAGAAGATAACTGCTGTTTCATCTTGGGATGGTGACTGATACTCCTCACCCTTTCAGTCTTTAAAGCAGCAAACCTGTGTAAGATGGAGAAACAAAATGATTCTTTTCTGACAGGTATCTGACCCTACTTAGCTGGTTTGCTAACCTCGAGGGAACACAGGTCATGGGAGAAGAGTGTTCCCAAATCCTCCCTGCTCCTCAGCTGGGGAGACCGAGCCATGTGCCATCCTTTCCATGGGACTGGTGTAGATGGGCTGTGGTGAGTCATGGGTGTGTAAAGAGACATGATGGCCACGTTCCTGACCGCAGAGGTGACGCTTCCTCTGTGCCGTTCAGGTTTACTCCTCAATGCCCAGTGGAGTACGAGCCTCCAGCTATAATGGCACTTGCACATGAGTTACAGCCCAGCTTTCCCCATGGCAGAGCAGGTACAAAGCCTACAGCAAGGGCAGCACCGTGTTTGTGGTACCCATGGTGCTGGCTGGTCTGTGGCAGATGACACTACATGTGGCTAAGCCAAACTGGGACTCTTGCAGTTCTTGGGGGCTTTTCCTCCCACTGACCAGACAGTGTGACTGTTCAAAGTTGTGGTAACCTCCTGACCCTACCAAAGCCTTCACTGAAGTCTTCTTTCCCTCTCTTGCAGGACCAACAATAGCACAGGGAACATCAAAGCCTTGTCCTGGAGCAGCGTGAGGTGGACTGTCCTCCCTGGTGCAACTGCTCCCCATGCTGGCGGGCACTTCCTCCTTGATGCATTAATGCACTTGTTAAACATTTACAAATGGACCTTGTTCCACCAAACCCTGGGAGGCTGAGAGGGGGCAAGATGTGGGTGCTGCTTGTGGTACTGAGCAGCATCTCCAGCAGTGAGCGCACAGGGTGCCTGCACTCCTCGGTCATACTGTCCAGATCAATAGATTGAACTTGATAGATGCTGTCTCCTTGGTAGATGTCTCTTTCAAATGTAGACATCCCCATTTACAGCTGAAGCCACCTCTCGATAGCCGGATGCTCTCCCTGGGCTAATGCCCTGTTCCTGGGTAGCCAGGCCACTGTGCAGAACTTACTCCATTCACATGTGACTTTTGATCTAGCAACTGCTACAAGGATACAGCCTGTAATGCAGAATCATTGAATGCTGGTATCAACTATACTACTTGCTCAGATTTCCTTGATGGATTTTTTTTTTTTTTTGTAATCAAGCCCATCTCCTCATCAATCTGGTTTAATCAATTTTATTGTGCATAAGGCAAAGCTGCTTGTGGGCAGGTATAGCTCTGGTGATATTGAAGTAGCCTTGGAGCATGAATCAAACTGAAGAAGAGACCCTGGGTATAAAAAAGCTTCTGTTTGTCCTACTAAAATCTTAGTGTTGTTTGGTTACAAAATATTTAATGCAGTTTTATTTAAAGAAACATCTCTGCTCTGTGAAATGAAAACAATAAACAGCTGCTGATGGCTTAATAGCTTAAGTGTAGCTGGGGCATTCGATCAATCTGAAAAGCAACTTATTGTGAGCGTATTTCAAAATGGCAGAAGTTATTGCTATGGTACACCTAACCATAAATGGCAATGGGAAAGAATATATCTTCTCCTGAGAAACGTGAAAGGGGTCAGTGACCAGTTTGTTAGATTCCCTGTTGAGTTCATAGTCATCTGTGGCTGTGTTGAATATGGCTGAAGCAAAGAACCGCCCAATTTATGAAACAAGATGCTTTGGAAATGAACTCAGGCCTAATGCAGGTAGAGGAAGGGAGAAGACAAGTCCTGGATGCTCTGCTACCAGAAGCCAGGTGCTGCTGCCTCATTCTCCCTGCAGCAGAACTACTTGGAAGCAAAGGCTCCACACTGCAATGTACCTCCTGTGGTGCTACCAGGCATTGCCAGCCTCGTCTCCCGAGGAAACAAGCTGTAGGCAACCAAGTGGACTTGTTGGATCTAATCCTCCATTTTGCCTATAGCAAAAATAGATTTAAACCGTTTAGCAAATTCTAACCCACTTTGGTGGAAGCCTAGATGGGAGGTTCCTGTAATTCATGTGAAAATTTGCAGATGGATAGTGGGAAAAAATTATTGGTGTCAGTGGTGATGGGAGGGGAGAAGTCAGCCTGCAGCTGCTCTTTGCTGGCCCAGGAGCAGCTGCTTGACTAGTGAGGGGATGGGCCAGCCTCCAGGGCTGTGTGAGCCTTGCATGGACCCCTGAGAAAGCCAAACCTGGTCCTTGGAGCTGGCAGTGCTGCCCTGGGAGGGAAAGGGACAGGAGCTCAGGGCACCAGGGCGTTCCTGGGGTGAGGTGCTAGGATACCTGGCAGGAGCATCTCACAGGGTTCCAAGCTGCACTAGCCCTGCTGCCAGTGGAACTGCTCCTTCGCTTTGGTTTTGCTGCTGTGTACAGCACTGCATGCTCTCTGTGAACACCTGGAAACTCATCTGCATCTACAAATAGAACTCTTCTTTAGATGGAAGTTAAAATGATAAGTTGAAATAAACGCGGACAGATATACTTTCTTGTTTGCTCTCAAGTCTGATTTATTCAAGTGTAGAGCTACTCCTTAACCCTATGGTTTGTAAATCTGACCTTCCCCTTGACAGTTAGCTTCAGTACAGGTGAAAGTGGTTCATTTTAACTTGGCTATCTCTAATTGCAATGCAGTTATTCTCTTAATTGGTTTGTAACTACCCAAATCCATCTGCTGTGTCTACCTTCAATTGCCCCCAGGGGCTACTATAATCAGGCTGATGGAGCCACTTGCTGGCAGGAAAAATGCCTGCTCATGAGGACTGAAAATATGCAGTATTTCAGCAAAGCAGACTGTAGCAGGGTCAGCCTGGGAGCTCGCCTGGCCCAGCAGCAGAGGGTGCCTGAGGAGAATAAGACACAGCACAAAAGCCCAGTGTTGCTTGGTCACACTCTGCTCCCAGACCAGGAAACCCTCAGCCAGGATGTAATGTAGTGGATAATATGAGAAGATGTGCCACAGATTAACTGTATCAAAATCCACAACTTCTTGTTTTTGAACAAGCAATTGCCAGAATAATTTGATGTTTCTTGGTAGAAGTCAAGGTCTTTTCATCCCTTTGCTGGCCTGAAGAGTCCCATTCTGCTTTAGCTGGTCCTTGCCTGTGAACTCTGCTCAGCCCTTTCTTTGGATCTTTTTCTTGTTCTATCATGCCCTTCTGTGATGGTGAAACCAAAAATGCATGCGATAGCTAAAATGGGAGCAGCTGTGGCAAAATGGCATAGTGATGCCTTGTGGGGTTTTTTCGTTCTTCCTATTTGATTTGCCTTTTTGCCTGTGACTGAGCATTGAACATCTTACTAGAACAATCTATTTTAGCTCCAAATCTAGTTTCTGAGTGGGAATGGTCAGATGCCATGGGCCTTTAAAGTTGGAGGTATTTACCCATGTACCTCATTTTACATTTACTTTTATTGGCTGTTTTGTTATTCAGCTGCTTGGTAGTGTGAGGTCCTCGCCTGATTCCTCCTTGACTGCCCTGGGCTTCACCATCCTGGGGAACCCAGCATCATCAGAAAAATTTTGGACCTTCTGTATTCACAAAGAGAGAAGCACAGCTCAAGGACAATGTGCGTGAAAGATCTAGGGCAATTCACACCTGTCTGAGCAAAGCATGTTCTAGTCATCTGAATCTCCCTTTGACCTGTACTATTTGGACCAAATTGCTGGAGGAGATAATTGAACATTTGCGTTTCCTGGGGTTGGTCTCTGTACCACTGCCATTGCTTGTTTCTGATGAGCAAAAGTGTTGCAGCCCTACAGAGAATGTTTTGCCTGCTCAGGCCAAGGGCAAAGAGCTTCAGATGCAGCTGTAAGTGCCATTTAGGTTCTTGCAGATCTCTGCATGTGTGTGCTTTTGCCTATTGATCAAATAGGAAATATTCTGTTTCTTTAAAACAATGTATGGGGTTTTTTCAGTGCCTGGAGGATTACAGAAAATTTTTGTGTGCAATACCGGTGTAATATAGTTATTGACAAAGCAAAGGCATCCATAAACTTATGGTTTTGTATTCTTTTACCTTCGTTTTTCGTTAATCAACAGAGAGTGCTGAATTGCTCCAAGGGGGCTGGCTCTGTGTAAAAGAGCCCATAGCTCTGGGCCCACCTGAAGGCAGGGTTTGCAGGGCTGGCAGCTCCAGGGCTGCTCCCCATCAGGGAGCAAGTCACACAAACAACGGTGCTGCCCAAACCGCGTTCCCCTATTCCCAAGGGAACGTCCTCAATGCTCCGATTGATTTCTGTCGCTGACAGAGCTGACTGGTGCGTGCGGGATTTTCTGGCTTTGAGAGCCATCTACAGAAAGTACATATTGACTGGGGCCTCCTGGGACAGGTGGGTGGGATAAGCTCATTACCATCAGCCCCTTCTATGATGTAGTGAAGCTTTTATGAGTCAATGGCCTTAGCTAAAAAACTTCATGTGAACTTTGCGATAAGGTGCCTGAAAAACTTGCTGCCAGCAAACATAACAGTGTTTTGAACTAATGAGCCTTTCTGAAAAAGAGTAAAACAGTGAATTTCTTTCCAAAATAGAAGAAATTTAAATACTGGAGTCTTTGAGCACCTGCACTGTTTAGGGCTATAATATCTACTGAAACATTGTTGCTGCTGAGCCAAATTTGCATTTGTAGGCACTGTGGCACCTCTAATTACTGCTCAGCAGTGAAGAAGCCTGCAGGTTAGCAACTGTTAGTGGAGGGCTCCATACCAGCACTTGCACTGGGCATCCAGTGGTGTTACTTTTGTATGGAGTCTGAAGAAAGGAAAGGGGTCCTAAAGCAAAAAGAAAGGAAGAGATGGAATGAATGTGCTTGCGGTGGGGGGAAGCAGTCATGTACAGCAACAGAAGCCTCAGTAAAAAAAGGATTAAAATTAACATTTAAAACAACTGTATCTCTTGGCTGCATCACCGGATACAACTCTTCTAAATGCTAATTCTCATCCTCTTTTTATAATTTCCTAGGTCTTCTTTCACGTGGCAAGCCTGAGAATTTATTTCCATCTCCAATTGGTGCTTTAGCAAATGGAAAACTTTGATATGAGTTAAACTGAAAGCCTGTTGTTAGAAGCCTGTCGCGCTGTCAGACCTATGATCCTCCTGGCCCTGGAAGTGGGTAACTCCCAGCTTCAAAAGACAGAACAAGAAACTGTAAAAGAGGTGGGTGTAAATGTGTGTGACAGTGTGAATCTCAACTTATGTGAATCCTCCTAAGATCACCCAGCTTTGTAGAAGACCACACTGTGACCTGAGTGACCCTGAACCTGATAACCTCCATGACTTTGTCATCCTCCTACCACACTGCTAATTCCTCAAGGGGAGAGCTGCAGGATGTGGTTGTGTCGGGAATATCGTTATTGTCCTTTGTTGTCATCCCAAACGTTATCTTACCTCCCACTTGGAACTAGACCTTCCTTATTGGCTGCCGAAACAATAAGGTACTGATGGAGGTGCTTGGAAGTAGCTTTGCGCCAATTATCTAATTACAGCTAATGACTGTTTTGTGCATGTATGTCCGAGCTCCTCGTAGTCTATTTGAACAGGATATGCAGATCAGGCAGTGAAAGGGCAAGTGCTGTTTGGCTTTGCAGGCCTGTTGGTAGCTGTATCTGGGTGCATGGCTGCACTGGAGGATTCCGCTGAGCAAGTGAAGAGCCCTCTCCCGCCGGCACCTCCATCACCCAGGCCAGAGGGTCAGGGGTGCCAGCAGCAACGGCTGTTGTGGGACCCCTCCCGGAGGCCCAGGGAATATTAAGCAGGAGGATTAAAGACTTTCAAAGATGGAATAGGTTCTGCTTTCATAATATTTTTCTTTTCAGCCTCCACAAGAGTTGGCACAGGTTGGGGCGCTACAAAGCGCTCTTTTTTTTCCCTTGCTCAAAACATCTTTAATAATTCTTGGCAGGGCTGTCTAAGTCTGTGTGTAGATAGGAATATGCTCCAGCAAAGCTGGGGCCTCCTGCAAGGCCCTTGCTTGGGTCTCTCCACTCCAGAACTTTGCCCGAGCACAGACTTTGGCTGCGTGGTGCTCCCGTGGCAGGTAAGCGGAGTTGGTAGAGCAAAGGCACCAACATCAGGACCCACATGTGCAGTGGGGAAATGCAGGCATCTAGAAACGAGGTAGAGAAATTATATTGTAGACCATAAAGGCAACTGAAAACTCCCAGCCAAGAGGGAGCAGATCAGATCATTGCAGCATGAACGTGAGCAGTGGGCTATGCACTGGCATTTCCTTTCCAGAGCAGAGCTCTTTCTACTAGACCTCATCCCTGACCACACTCGCTGTTGTCCGGAGTTCTGTGCTAAAAGAAAAGCAATCAAGATGTACATGTCAACTGAATATTCTCCAAACAGTGTCTCTTCTCCAGGCTTCTTGAAGTGCTGGATCTTTCAGCATCTGCACAGATTGGAGCCTGGAGCACCTGCCTGGCATTGGGAGAGGAATCCTTCCAGGAAATCAGCACGATGTGAAAGTGCATTTCAATGTTCCTTATCAACCTCCTCTGAAAGCTGCAATACCCTCACCATCGCCATGGCTGAGGGCATTGGGGACGTACTTCTTTGCTTAATGTAAGCCAACTGATTTCAGTGGGCACTCGGTGCCTGTGTACACTTTAAGATCTAGGTTTTGAAGATCCCAAGTAAGAACATAAATGAGTGTCAGGTGTTTGTGGGTTTTTTTTAA
>JAOXJK010000051.1:23729932-23742643 GCA_025774025.1 Xenus cinereus | reverse complement strand
CCCCCCCCCCCCCCCGACCCCTTCCCTTTCCAGCGGCCCCTGCTCGTCCTCCACCCCAATTTCGCTGCCGTGGGGCAGTCCCCACGGACCCGCGAGTTGTAGCGGGGGGCATACGCTGTAAGTAATCCTGGAGTTGGGTTTTAATAGCTCAGGAAAAATAACGTTGAGGGTGTTTCCCTGTGCTGCCGAGCGCCGGTGTTACCTCTCGGGGCGAATCTCGGTGGCCGTGTTGAGGAGCCCCCTCCAAATCCGAGGGGGTGGGCAGGGACCCGGGGGTGGGGGGGCAAAGGAATGGAAGCCGCTCCGTGCCGTTGGCAGAACTGCTTGCTGCAACTGGATCTAATCACCGGCGGTGTCAAAACAAAAATATCCGGGAGGGAGAAGGTGCCGTCGCTGGGGCAGCTGGATGTAGCAGGAGATTTTCTTGGCTATGAGGGAGTGAGAAACCAGAGCTGCCCGTTAATGTGCGAGGAACGAATATAACTTGCGATGTGCCACCTCCGTCCTTAGTGGCGCGCTCACCGGGCTGCACTTGCCTAGAAGCGTGGCAGCTATAACCGAATAGGATTTGATAACCCTCCTTATGTGAAGGGTTGTGGAATAATTTTTCCTGCGCTGGGATAACCTTATATATATACGGGAGTGGTGTGACGCGCGCCTGCACCGTCCTCCCGCTCTCGGAGGGGAGTCGGGGGAAGGAGACCCCAGCAGCGTGGGGCAGGTTTAGCTGAAGTGTGTTACAGAGGGGCAAAGGGGCAGCTTTCTGTCCTCAGCCTTCGCTGTAAAACCTGGTTGATGGCCTTGGTTGTGCGTCTTGGAGAGCTGTCCCCATCTGCTGGGGTCCAGGGCAAGATAAGGTACCAAGCACACGTCCCTCGCGCTTCATAACTGTGCCCTTTTGCCTGGGTCACTGTGTCAGGGAAGGTTTAAGCAAAGCTTTGGGTAACTGGGGTGTTCGTGCAGATGTGAGTGATGCTGAATGTTCCCCGGGAGAAAGAATATTCCCAGGAAAAATCTTCCCCAGAAGGCCCCTGGGACAGAGGCCAAGAGCGTCTAATGAGGCAAACTTCTCCTATTGCCTGCAGCTTTTGCTGTTGGAGGGTGAGGGCTTTGGGGGACTGGAGAGAGCTGGCATGGGGACCTCCAAGGGCTAGCAGCCCATCTCCAGGTCTCCTCTGCTCCGGGCAGCCCGTCTTCTTGCTTTGGCATAAGCCACTGCTTTGGAGGTGATGCAGGTGCTGAGTCGTGACAAATCATCTGTTTTCTCCTGGTTTAGCTAATAAATGGGTGTGCTGCTGCTGGAGGTGATGGTGCTGCAGGGCCGAGCAGCTTGGTGGTGCAGAGGTCTGCGTGTCCGGGGAGCCGTGGCGCAGCCGCCGCGGGTGCTGGGGACCGGCCAGCCGTCCGTGCAGGGCTGCAGCTTGGCTCAGGATAAATCTGGCTTTCTTCCCTGCGTTTTATGGTCGCTTCCCTTAGGTAGGGAAAAACACGGTGGAAGGAGCTCTGGTTCGGGCTGCGTGCGTAGCCAGCGGCGGTGACTTAGTGTGGGCTTTGTGGGTATATCGTGTGGTTCTCTGCCTAAACACGGGCCTGCGGCAGAAGAGGTGGCTGGGCTGAAAGCGGAGCTGGACCTTATCAGCGGGGCTGCAGAGCTCCACCGGGCGCCTACGCGTCTCTGGCCCACAGCAAATGTGAGGTTAAATTTCAGAAAACAGGAGGGAGACCTGATCTTCTCTACCTGATCCCCGCGCAAACAAATATTTGTTGATGGGGCTTTGATAAGCCGGCTGTGCTTGCTCTGTTTGTTTGCAAATGCTCTGTAGCTTGGTTAAAACCAAACTGCGGGTGGGTTTGCATCGGTGCATTGCATGTGCGTGGGTTTGCATTTGCAGAGGTGTGTTCACCGAGACCTGGTTTTTCTAGGGACAAAGTAGGCAAGTACTTAAGTCTGGATTTGAAGCGATTTCTAGCAGCGTCCTCTCTCGCGGGAGCTGGAAATGCACGGGAGAAATGAGAGGTGCCAGTGTGACATGGCCGGGGTGGTCTAAGGAATGGCAAAGCAGACACTGACAGTAAAGTTTCTTATCTTCACCTCTGTCCTTGAGGCCATGGTGCAGGAGGAGCTGGGCTGCAGAAGCAGATTACTGTATATTCAGAAGCTTATTTCCCTGCCTGCCCCTGCCAGAGGTTAGATGGCCCGCTGAAGGGCAGCCCTTTGCCAAAGGTGGTGTGTGCATGACGCTGCCCGTGCAGGCATCTTCACCACCGACGCCAGGGAAGCACACGTTTCTCCCCGCTTCTGCGTTGCTCCAGGCTGGAGGAAGCAGAGGATGATAATGGGTGCTGGCCAAAATCCATGTCAGGTTGTCCTGCCCTTTCCTTGCAGGCTGGCGGGTGTGGAAGAGATGTTTGAACTCAAGTTCTTCCACCTTCTGTGCTTTTCCAGACCTGCTTGGTCTGTTGCATCGGTAGCTTTTGAAAGGGCAGAAATGATGCAGCAGAGTCATTGTCCTCTTCCCTTTCCACAGGAGAGCTCAGCAGTGTGCATGGCCCTCAGTGAAAATGTCATTTTCCTGCTCTCAGCTTTACATTCACAAAGATCACCGTAAAAGATCTGACAGAATCGTTTTGATGGTCTTTTACAAAATTCACGGACCCTTTCCATAGCCCTTGGATTTTGCTAGCGTGATGTAAATCACAATTCTGCACAGGATTAGCAATCAAAGAGCATTATGAATCAATCTGATACTTTGTCTTAACCATAGCCCTTCTTAGATCGCTGACCTACATATTCCAGCTTTCGCTATAGCTGCTTCGCTGGGGATGGGCTTTGTTTCTGAGTGTAAGGTGGCCCAGCTACTAGACACCTTTGTGTTTGGAGAAAGTTTTCATTAAGCTTATGTAGAGATTGTATGAAATTCCTGGTGACTTCAGATGTGCTTGAAGTCTATGCTGCTTGACTGGTGACTTCTCTATGAAGGGTGAAATATAAGTGGTTCCTTTGAACGTTCTTTTAATTATAATTGTGCTGATTAAAAAAAAAAAACAAAACTAGAAGATGAAATGAGGTGCTTTCAGTATAGAGTGCTCTTAGATGTCTAGCCAGCAGGAATCATTGGTATCAGATGCTCTAATCACTTGTATGATTAAAAACCTTGGAAAAACATATATATTTGAGCCACTTGCTTATAGGTGAGAGTCAAAGTTTGTTGCGTCTCTGAAATATACACTGCAGTTCAACCTTTAGTGAGACGTGAACCCAAAGCTTCCTCTATAAAGTCCCTCCCGGAGGTTCACTGATGACATGGATGCAAATGCATGGATGCAAATGCATGCCTGCTTGTTCCACTCGCAGGTGGGTTTCCCTTCTCATTTCTGGAGTAACGAGGTGAACAATGATAAAAAGGAGGGTCCAGAATTGGGTCTGTGAAGCAGTCACTTGGCTGTTTTAATGCAGGATGTAAGCCCATTCCTACCTCTTGTTACGATTTCAGCTCTGCGAGATAGATCCTTAGTCTGAAGGACCCTGGGAAGCAACGAGAAGCGCACGTATGAGTGTGTGTGTGTGTGTGTATGCTTCCCAGTGTGTACCAGCAGACTGGGGCTTGGCTTGGGGTGTCTCTGAACTTACAGCTCTGCCAGCAAGTCATCAGATGATCTTAAATATTTGCTTATGATCTGTTGGTCACCAGCCATCGCAACCTCAATGCAACACAGCATCATGCTTTTTCTTCTTCTAATAGCTCCAAAAAATGGTCTGCATGTGAGATCTTTATTTAAAATAGGAACATTGCACAGAATATCCCCACTTTGCCGACAGGATGCTGAAGGGCAGGGAGGCCTCTGCTTTTTCACATTTACTCCTGTGCCCCAGATGCCTTTGCCTGGAAAGGGTTCGTCTGTACAGGCAGAAGAGAAGAGCTCTGCCCGACTGTGCTAACGTTTCCGTGTGCTCCTGATGCGGGTTTCCTCCGGCAGCTACTGAAGATGAACTGAGCAGAGCTGCCTGCTGGTGCCTACATCTGTGCTGCTGGAGGAGGCAAGAGAACCTAAACGCATCCGGCACAGGGTGCCAATCTGTCCGTCCGTCCATCCGTCGCATACTGATCTTGGTTGGGCAGCTCCCGTAGCGCTGGCAGGAGCCTTTGTCGTGGAGGCCGGCCTCATGCCTGGCATTTCTGGGGGTGAGAGGAGCTGGGAGCAAGCTAACCCTCCCCTCGTAAATATCGCATCCCTTCGCACTTGTGATGGATGAAGCAGTTTGCATTTTCAACTGTAAAATTTTGCAGAAAAATAGGAGTTGTTGACAGCAGTCATTTTTAAAAATTTAATATTAAATTTAATATTAATAATATTTTTTTAATATGCGTTACAGCTTGCCCTTTGCATGTTTGTAATACAGCATTCGCCGATTAGAAAACCAAAGGGGTTCAAATCAGCCTGACTGCGTTCACTGGATTTTCCGCAAACACCCTGCGTGTGCCGGAGGAGTCCCAGTCTGTGGGGAGAGGGTGTTGGCACCCAATGGGATGGGATGACAATAGAAATTGTCACGGCAATCTTGCAGCAGTGACAGCTACTTTCTAAAATGGATCTCCTGGGGACTAAGAGAGATCCACGGTCATGGTTTCCCCCTGCAGATGACTAATCTCAAGGCGCCGCTTTTTATCTTGAAATAACGTTTAACTTTCAATATCAGAACAAGGAGTTGGTTTTGGTGTGGTTTTTTTTTTCTAAATTTGTAAGACAGAATCCTGAGAAACGCTGCTGGCAGAGGGGTAGTGTAGAGCTCCCTGTGTCTTTTGAACAGAGCAGCTCAGGCACGGAGCATCTCGAAAGCAATTAGTTTGTATTTCAAATAAATAAATAAATAAATATAAATCTCCTCTGATTGTTCGGAGAAGATACCTTCATGCTGTGAGTTGCATTGCCCAGAAAGAATGAAAATTTGAGCATGGTCCTTTGTTAGCAAAGTTGGGATGTTGCGTTTCTTTATTTGGTTGGGTTTTGTTGTTAATTCTCTTGCCCCCAAGGTGTAGTTCTGTGTAACTTAAAGACTTTCCTGTGGTCGGGGGATGGATAATCACTGTGGTGTTTCTTGATTCTCCCCAGGACCTGGCGCTGTAGTCCTGCCATCCTTTGTGCTTGCAAGTGGTCTTAAGGAAATTAGAGATATGGATGTACAAAATTATGATCATTGGGATCAAACTATATTTTTTTTTTGTCTTGTTAACATTTTTATATACATTTATATTAATACCCCACCCAGCTCTTATTTCCCCAGCAGAGTTTCAGTGTGAAGAGTTGCCAGGGGGTTGGGCACTTTGTAAGGGAGGTCCATTAGCAGAAACAGGGCAGAGATGGAAAAGTTGTGTTCTGGCTTCTCTGTGCTGATTTTTCACAGGCGAGTCCGATTGAGGTACTGTGTCTGTTTTTTGAGAGTCTGGAAGGTGCTGGATGGATTTTGCTCTCATCCAGGTAATTGTGTCTGTGAATTTGAAGTTCATTTCCTATTAACAGCTGTTCTTGTGATCTTGAAATTCACTTTTCACAAATGCTTATGTCAATGAAAGAGTGGAGCGTTCCTGGGAAGACTGTAAAAGAGCGACCAGTTGTGCCTTAACAAATTCCTTCCAGAGTTTGATGGTGTATGTTTAGTGGAGTCTGCTTTTTGCCTTTCGGGATGAAATGCAGCCTGGAGGGGAACCTCCTCTCCAAAGCGACGTGCTATGAGTTACCTCCAACAAATGCTGCAGGGGCAGGTTTTAGGGGAACAGAGGTTGAAGGAATCAGGAACCGAGCTGAAGGAAACAGTCCCAAGGATGTGATTTAGTGTCGGAGGCAGGGGAAATCCTGAAGACAAAATGGGAGCGGTAGAAATAAATATTGCTTGTGCCTGTCACATGAAAGGGTATCTTGAGAGATGTGGGAGTGCCCAGCTGGAGAAGAAGGAAGAGCAACGCTGTAAGGACACTTCAACTCAAGAATTACTTGCATGAGGGGTTAGTCAGGCTTTCTGTTCACGATACAAAGCGGGAACCGAGAGATCGTTCCCTGTTTCAGGCTGTTCAAATTTAATTTAGCACGTGTTTAAAGAACAGCTGTCTTGAATCTGGCAAAATGAGCAGCTCACCTAGGGATTGAGGAATCTGAAAAGGTAATGGAGACTTGGCCTTGAGCAGTGGCCTGTGTGTTGTGTGCGTGGACCACTGCCGTGCTGGCTGTGCCGAGCTGGCAACAAGGCTGAACGCTTTCTATTGGGGATCTGGAAAGCGCAGAGAGATGGGAGAGCTGCAGGGAAGGAATTTATTTAGATTTAATTTATTTAGATTTATCTGCTGGTTTTCAGAGCAGTCACTACTTGCTGTCTTCTATTTTATTCTTTTATAACAGAGCGTGGGTGTGGAGTGGGAATAATTTAGGTCCTGTGGATGTGGCGCAGCAATTTCAAACGTGGTTAGAAGTGTGTTTTTAGAGATCGAGGGGAACTCCTTCAAGTCTGCACCTGGGGCAAAAATCAAGTTAGTTTTCAAGTGTGGCGTAGGTGCCTTCTGCCTTTCCTCTCTCAGTTTTGGAAACTTCTTATCACTTTGTAAATCACTTTTGCAAAACACCCGTCTTCTTCAGATGGACAACACCGAAGCGTTTCAATGAGCTACGTGTTCTAAGGTTGAAAAGTTTTCCTAGTTATTATGGGAGTGCAATTGGATAAATATTTTATTAGATACTCATGGATTGTGTAATTAGATGGATAGATGATCATACACTTGCAATCTAAGGAGAAAAATTCAGAAGGGTTAATTAAGGATTAGTTGTAAAATTTGATCTCAGAAATAGTGTTAAGTTTCAGCGTGGACACTCATTAATTAAATTTAGTTTAGTTCATGCTGGAAGTGAATGGAAATGAAGGAAATTTAAGCTTACCGTAGCTACAGATGTGAGGGTGCACCAAGGTCATTAATGCATATTAACTCATACTTTTAAAATTCATGGCTGCCTTTAATTTGGCTTGATTTTTGCCATCTGTCTCCCTGCAGACAACACTCTGGAAGACTGACTTTTTTTTGAGGTATTGCAGAAATGCCTTTTCTCCCCCCACTATTCCATCGAAACCTCCAAGCAGAGATTTTTATGGTGGGTGAGGACAGCAACTCAGACCCCACAGATCCACCCACGTGGATCTTCCTTGGTTGCTTGAACTCCCTCATCTGGAAGAAAACAAACCTGGTATGTGATTAAACACCATGCAGGGCTCCCAGTAAGACGAGGGAGCTACCACCAGCACATTGCTGGCCCCCTGTGTCACCTGAGTGCACAGCCCCAACACGTGCTGTTCTTGGCCCACTGGTGCCCGGGGGCTGTGGGATGGTGATGGTGGAAGATTCTGGCCACCATTTCTGCCCAAAGCTCTCCTGCCAGGATTTCGGTGACCGCAGGCTGTGCTGGTGGTGGGGTTTTCGTGGCTAGCTTTTTCCACCGCTGGCTGCTTTCCTAAAGTGAAAACACTCAGGCTGGGCAAGTAGGTAATCTCGTCCTGCTTCGCCCCATCTGAGATTGCCCCCCAGGCTATTGCATGTTTTAATGCTGCGTGTCACAAACCTGCAATTATTTTAAAGTGTTTCTTAGATCAGCAGCCCAGAGAGCACCTTGCAGGCATGCCCAGAATACCCAAACTGCACACCCTTTCCCTTGGCCAAATGCCTGGCTAACCATACGCTCCAAGAAACCTTCTCCCCTTGCCAATATTGCTCCTTCTAGCCCCTCTCAGCTCCTGCCAGATAATCGCAGGGCTTGTTCCTGAGCAGCCATCTCCTGGAGAGCTTTGGGTCTCGCTGGTCTTTAAGCGTCTTTGAGCCCCCTCCACCCCCCGTCAGCATCCCATCCTTTGCTTGCTTTCTTTTAGGTTTCATGAAAATAAACTCTGGAATTGAAACAAACCAACCAAAAAAAAACCAACCAAAACCCGAACCCAACAAAGGTCCAGCTCCATTCTGCCTGTCTTCTCTGTAGTTACACTTCTTGTTTTTCCCCAAACTGAATTGAGCTGTTGGTATTATCAGTAGTTCTAATGAAGTTTTTATAGCCTGTTACCAGGAGATTATTAGCTGTGTGTTTGTGTCAGAAAGTAGGTGGACTGGCTCAGAGCAGATGAGCTGCCAAAACTACCCCCTTAAAAAAAGCCTGAGGAGAAGCTACTTTTGGTGTTGCTCGCTGAAAAAGAGCAGTTATTCAGCTCTGGTTTGGGGAGGAGGATCAAGGAAGTTGAGCTTATCTCAAATAAGGTGGGTTTGAAAGGGAAATGTTGTTCGTGCTTGCAGTACCTTGTCTGGGGAAAGCGGTGGGAAACTTCTGCAAAGCTGGTAGGTGTAGAAGAAGGATCCTGCTGGGTGAGGAACTGCCTGGGTGAGGCTGCTGCTGGGTGGGAAGGATTGGCGTGGTCATAATTTACACAGGTGGTCTTTATTCCTGGCCGTGATGTAGCTGCTGCTTGAGCCATGGCTATTGTGTGTGTTGGCTGTGTTCCTCTTACTGCTGTGTTGCACCATGTCCTGGTGAAATGTGGGAAGCTGAAAGTCTTGCTTGAACTTGGCTTTCAAGGACGAGTTTCTAGCTCGGTTTATGGGAAGGTGTGGCAATAGCAGGGGATTTCTTCGCTAAAATATCCTGATAATGCCACAGCTTGGGCATATGTTTCCCCAGGCATATGGCCAAGATAGCAATTGGTAACTGGATTTTCAATTCCTGCCTTTGAGGGCTGTAACCCTGTTCTTGGGTAGCAGATGTTGAGGTCTTATGGTCTCGACTGCACGGGATGGTGATTGCATCATCCCCAAATCCCTTCCAAAGGCACCACCTTAGTACCTTCACTGCTCTCTGCTTTCTTGGCCGCTGAGCCCCTCTTCTGCAGAAGGGCTGGTGTTTTGGTTTCTGTGTCTTTTGCAGTGCTGTTGAATTCATCCAGTGTTTGCAAAGGCCTGTTGCTCTGAGGTGAAGAAAGTTCTTCTGCATAAGCACAATCTACCCAACTTATGTGTGTACCTGGAATTAGTTGCAGTAGTCAGCAGTAACACTAGACTCTTCCTAGAATTTGCTGAAATAAAGGGGAACGGGTTGTTAATGAAGGTGGAGGGATGTTTGTATTTCCCCTGGAAACTGCTGCCCTCTCTTCTCTGGCTTCAGCAGTGGCTGGTGTCCAAAGTCTTTCTTCTGCCGTATTGTCAAGCAATTGAATTGAGTAAGGGTCTACGATAGCTTGTTAGGCTGAAGGCATCAAAACCAAGCAAAACTACATCCCATCAAAATGAATGCATCTCATGGAATTCCTGTAGTTCAGTCTATGTTTATGCCTTTCATTTCATTTTTTTAATTATGATTTATTTATAGGAAGGTTCCATTTTGTAACAGAGGTGTATTCTAGTAGCATCAACCATGCCAGAAATTTATATATAAACGCAGCAGCTTGCATTGTAGAAGAGGCAGGTTTATTGAGTATTATTGTGTCCTTGTGGAGTAGTTAAGCTGCCAATCTGCACCTCAGTAGCAGGAGGAAAGGGTCACAAAGCCAGGCTTGCAGAAAGCAGGATAGTGTTTAAGTTACTTATACAGCCCAAATTTGACTTTTGTGTGTGCTACAGCTTCTGATCGCATGGTTTCACAGCTTCTTCTTGGCATGATGCTGCCTTGCTCATTTTGCATAACGAATGCGATTTGTGGTTGGTTTTGGCTTGTTTATTTATTTCTTTTTGCTGCTTGAGACTGTGCTTTACTCGTTGTGCACTTAAACCCTGTCCCAAAGACAGAAGTCCAAGTTCTCCAGTATGCTTCTCTGTGGTGTTCCTCATAAATGTCTGAGCACCTGCAGTTCGCAATGCATTTGTTGGAAAGCATCGCTGTATAGGTGGGGACCCGAGGCATACACAGGGTCCCCAGCCAAGGTTGGGTGCTCTTCTGCCAGGACTTCACTTCTGATAATTTCACTTTCTGATAAGTGCACCAGAACTGCACTTCATAATCCATGAAATGCAGTTCTGGTGCTGAAAGCTCAGCCCATGTGCAGGCTCAATCATGGCTCTGACCTTGTGCAAGGGTCTGGCAATAGAGGATGTGAAAAGTCTATTTTAAGATGTTTGGTTTCGTAGCAGCTCTAACAGAAGCAAGGCAGGAGTCACTTCTCTCTGGCAGCTTTGATTTGCCCGTCTCATGGCACTTTGTGCCTTATTTACGACACTTTTTTTTTAACTTAGTAGAGAAACAAAACCAGGCAGAAGCTTACTTCACTGCTGTCGTTCAGAGAGTGCTTCTGCTGCGTGAAGGAAGTATGCTGTGACAAAATGAGGTGCAGGATTACAATGTCCTTTTTTTTTGTGTTTTGTGATGTGAAGGAGGAGGAGAAGGATGTTCTGCCAGGGGCTGGGCTCCTCAGTTCACCACACAGACTTCAGCTACTTGAGTGATCAGTGGATGGTAGCAATTAAAGTCTTCTCTGCAGACCATCGGTGGTGAGGATAAGGTGCTTCACTGATGGGTTGTGCGGAGAGGATTTGTTGGCTGGCTCCCACTGGTGACCTGGGGAACTGTGAGCTCTGTCAGTGGCCCAGGAGGCAGTCACTGCACCAGCTGTTGACTCTTCTCCAGCTTGTTCCCAGGCCACCTCCAGGTCTTTGCTGTGGTCGTCTTCATTGACCAGTCCTGGTCTGGAGCTCCTCAGCATCTCATTCCAGTTCTTGGCCGAGTCCCTGTCTGAGCTTCACATCACACTCCCCTGCATGAGGTAGACCTTTCCTACCCGGGCTCCTTCATTCCTCCCATCTTCTCCTCAACTGACTGATGTGAGCAGTGGGTGCAGCTGTCTCTGCTAGTGGTGGCGAGTGTTTGTGTCCCTGCTCCCCGGCAGGACACCCTGCGGCAGCGTGCATCGGTGCCCTCCCGGCCATGCTGACACCCTGGTCTGAGCCTCTGCTGCACCCCTCAGCCTGGGGGCACTCCGGGATGGTGTGCTGTTCTGCAGTAGTTTAATGGTTTTCTATTTAACCATAATTAACCTGACAAGCAGGGTTTTGATCATTATGTTGTAAAAGAGTTGTGGTGGCAAGATTTCTAATTTTGGGATGAATCAGCATTAACAATTAAGCAATAAACAAATGCCATTTCTTTTACAAGAACACAGACAGCAGGATGTTTTCCTCTGCCGAAGCAGCCGTCAGGCAGTTGTTTATGCTGCAAGCTGGGTAAGGTGGGAAGGAGAAATAATTTCTCACCCGTAGAAAGAAGATAAGCCGTAAGTCTCTGCCGGCTGCCTGCGGGAGGGATGCTGAACAACGGCAGAGGCTTGCTGCCTCCTCTTGCCTCCTGTGCCTCCTCTTGCCTCCTGTGCCTCCTTGCCTCCTCCCACTCTCTGTGATTACTGGAGCCTGGATGTTACTAAGGTATTAATTAATTCCCTTCGGGCAGAAAAACTCACCTGGGCTAGTACTAGACCTTCGGCTTCCTCCGGTATCTTCCCATACAGATCCTCTGAGGAGGGAAGAAGAATCAGTGATAATTTTTACAACATCGTTGTGCGTGAGGGGGTAATTTTGGGTCCTTACTTAACCTTGGCATCTTGCAAAGTATCTTCCAGTAACTTGCTGCTAGTGTTCCTAGTGGTGCAAATGCTTGCCCTGTAGAAATGCTGCGTTGATGAATTTGTCAAGCTCAGGTTCGACCAGAAGGCAAGGAGGCCTGATCATTTTCGTGATTGTGGCTTGTAGGACAAGCGCTGATGATGTGAGCTCTGCAGAGGGATGCTGCCCATCCTGGAGCTGGTGGCTCCCAGCAGGGGCTCTGTGCACATCGGGAAGAAGCCGGGCTGCCAGAGGTGCTCCTGAGCAGATAGTCTTGCTGTGCTGAGAGGCACACGTCCCCTCGATCCTCTTATGTCCCCGAGATGCTGGTGAGCATCGTTCCCTGTCAGAGGGAGGGAGCTGGCAGAAAACTGAGCAGCTCCCTTGGCCCTGGCCAGGCCATGGTGCCTCTCCCAGCCTTGCGGCTGCCACTGGCACTGCCACAGCAGAAGCTGCACACCTCTGGTGGCATCTCTGGGTTCACTTTCAGTCAGATTTGAAGGCAAACTCTGGCAGGGAGCAGGGATCCAGAAGCCAGGGATGGATTGTCGTATATTTTGAAAAGGGATGTCCCTGAAGAAGTTTTTCAGCAGTGTGCCCAGGTGGCCAAGAAGGCCAACAGCATCCTGGCCCATATCAGGAACGGTGTGGGGAGTAGGACTCAGGAGGTGATCGTCCCCCTGTACTGGGCACTGGTGAGGCCCCACCTTGAGTGCTGTGTCCAGTTTTGGGCCCCTTACCACAAAAAAAGACATTGAGGTGCTGGAGTGGGTCCGGAGAAGGGCAATGAAGCTGGTGAGGGGTCTGGAGACCAAGTCTTATGAGGAGAGGCTGAGGGAGCTGGGGGTGTTCAGCCTGGAGAAAAGGAGGCTGATAAGGCCTTGTGGAGCCTTATCGCTCTCCACAGCTCCCTGAAAGGAGGGTGTTGAGAGGCAGAGTTGGTCTCTTCTCCCATGTCACAGGCGATGGGACAAGAGGAAGTGGCCTCAAGTTGCACCAGGGGAGGTTCAGACTCGATATTAGGAAAAATGTTTACACTGAAAGGGTTATTAAGCATTGGAATGGGCTGCCCAGGGAAGTGGTTGAGGCACCATCCCTGGAGGTGTTC
>JAOXJK010000051.1:23714792-23729832 GCA_025774025.1 Xenus cinereus | reverse complement strand
CCGCCACCGGACAAGGGGGGCGAGGGCCGAGGTGCGCGCGCCCGCGCGCCCGCTCGCTCGCTCGCTCCCGCGGTAGGGGCGGGAAGGGCGTGCAGGGGCGGCGGCGGAAGTGGGTGCGGCGGGCGGCGGCGCGAGGCCGGGCGAGGCGGGAAGCGGCCCCTCCTCCCTCGCCCCGCTGAGGGGAGCCGTCGGGGCAGCCTCTACCACGCACCGCGACCGGGAGCGGCGGCGGGCCCCAGCTTCCCGGCGGGCCGAGGAGGCCTTTCGCCGGGTGCTCCGCACGATGCCAGAACTGGCGGGTGCTGCCACCTCCTGCCCCGCATTCCCGGGGCTTTGCCGGCCCTCGTTCGTGCTGTAACGCATAAGCTTTTTTTTTTTTTTTCATCTCGTCGACTTCCAGCTCTTTTTATCTGGAGATCGCCCCTCACGCGTTTTATCTTGCAACCAGAAATAACGCTGTGTTGCTATCTCTGCACGGAACAAGGGACTGAAAGAAAAGTGCTGCAGCTGCTGTAATCCATAGGTAGGGCCTGAAGGCAATTTCCACTCCTTCACCTCCGACAGCCATCGCACCAGGGTTCTTTCCATCCCTGAGAGGAGCTTGCTGTCTGTAGTAACAGCATGCTGAACAGAGGTGAAGGGACTAAGCTCTTAGTCTTGGTTTGTGGCTGCCTGGCAGACAAGGACCTGGGGGTGTTGGTCGACTGTCGGCTGAACATGAGCCAGCAGTGTGTCCAGGTGGCCAAAAAGGCCAACAGCATTCTAGCCTGTATCAGGAGCAGTGTGGTGAGTAGGGCTCGGGAGGTGATCGTCCCCTGTACTTGGCACTGGTGAGGCCCTGAAAGACATTCAGGTGCTGGAGCTGGTCCAGAGAAGGGATACGAAGCTGGTGAGGGGTCTGGAGAAGAAGTCTTATGAGGAGAGGCTGAGGGAGCTGGGGTTGTTCAGCCTGGAGAAAAGGAGGCTGAGGAGAGACCTTATTGCTTTCTACAACTCCCTGAAAGGAGGTTGTAAAGAGGCAGGGGTTGGTCTCTTCTCCCACATCACAGGCGACAGGACAAGAGGAAATGGCCTCAAGTTGCACCAGGGCAGGTTCCGATTGGATATTAGGAAATTAGAGTTATTAAGCATTGGAATGGGCTGCCCAGGGAAGTGGTTGAGGCACCATCCCTGAAGGTATTTAAAAGACGGGTTGACATAGTGTTTAGTGACATGGTTTGGTGATGGTTTTTTATGAGTTAAGTTGGTAGTTGGACTAGATGATCTGAAAGGTCCCTTCCAACCTAGACAATTCTGTGATTCTAAGTGCTGCGTGGCTGGACAACCGGTGTGCGGGGCTTGACCACCTGTGCTCTCCTACATCCCTTTTTCTCCCGTTTGCATCCTTTCTCTAGCTTAGGCCTGCCCTCGCTGCAGGCCACGGGGCCTGGTGTGAGCCCAGCCGGCAGCAAGGGGATCCTGCCGCTCTGCTCGGCTGCCGGGCTGGGGATTTCCTAGCCTGGCGTGTAAATGTGCTGGGGCTCGGGCTCGTCATTTCTCATCCAGCCCTCCTGTTGCTGCCTTACAGCTGTCCTGTGGTCTGCCGGTCCACATGTCCCGGCCCGAGGGGGGCTCGCTGTGATGGCTGACCCCTGGCTAGCTGAGGAGGCTCCCAAAGGTGCAGTTAGGCTGAGGTAACGCTGCTGGCCGGGACAAAGCGAACGTTATTACATTATTTTTTGCTCTCGCAGCCAGCTCTTTCTGTTTTCTTCCCCTTTGACCTAACCCTCAAGTGTCAGTTCAGTTTCATTATTTCTCACCCGGTGAAAACCTGCATCAGCCGACGCTGGTGGGACCTCAGCGCTTGTGGTAAGGCCTTGTATGCCAGTGTCTCTTTGCACCCAGCAGCACCCCTCTTCTTTTTTTCTATCTGCTTCCTTTCTTGCTTTTACCTCTCTTTTTTAAATATCTTTCTCCCTTTCCTCATCACACAAACTTTGTAAAGCCAAAGCTTAGCTTTTCCCCGCTGCTTTCCCTGCCCTGCCACTGTGGGTTTAGGGTCCTCGGATGGTTCAAGCTGGCAGTCATTTTGGATAGCAGCATATTAGGACCTCTCCTTAGGCTGTGAGCCCTTGGGTTCCCTGCTGAGAGCAGAAAGCTGAGCTGCTGGCCTTGGGGGTGAAACATGTGTCGGGCCATGCACATACACTGGAAACTTGCCCAGGGCCGGATAATTATGGAAGGTGGCGTTTTTTGAGTGGACCCTGTGCTCTCACTTGCCAAACAGTCTTGTGATTAATATCTTATTTAAGAGGATTTTAGGACATGTGCTGCAGTTACACTGAGCTTCTTTTAGAAGTAGGGGAGAGGTTAGAAAAATAAATTCTATAAAGGCTCTTTTGTGTTTCCAGCAAGGGTCGTCAGGTAAGTGCAGTGCATCACTGCTCCGTTGCATCAGTGTAGGTGGTGGGTTTTGCTATTAATGGTTCAGTGGGACAGGGATCTGCAAGATGGGCTTTGCACATTCCTTTATACAGTCTGCGTTGCTGAGATCTCCTTAGGGACCCAGAACTCCAGTGCTAAGGATGGCTTCTTTGCCCTGATCTCAGCATTTACCAGTCCTGCAACCAGCAAGTCTTCACCAGCCGATTTTTCTTCCAAAATAAGGCTCTGTGTGCTGTTTTACTCAAGCACAAGTTATGTTTAAAGGTGTTGGCGGTTCAGTTGTTGGTCTTACCCAGGACACCCTTGCCCTTGGTGTGGGCACAGCAGCATCTGCAGGCTCTGAGTGATTCTGTGTCACAGCTGACTTGCTGTTTGGTCCCAGCTGGTGGTTGTAGTCCCCAGTTGGGTAGTTTCTGATCATTCTGATGCGGCTGTCTAACATCTTCCCCTCAATTTCTTTCCTAGGCTAGAGAACTCAATTAAAAGGGAGATGGGAGCATGAAGAACTGCCGCAGAGCACAGATGTGCACCCTGTGGTGGCATCTCCTACAGATCTTACCTGGCAACCTGCTTCTGCCTGGAAGGGTTTGACAGGAGCCACTGTGGACAGCGAAGGAACCTGGAGATGAAGGTGGTAACTATGGCTCTTACTCTTCTTTTCCCTGCCCCTTTTTCCCCTTTCACATGCCTGCATCAAGACCACGGCTGCTGTTGACGTGATGAGGCCACATACATTCAGACACACTGCTGTTTGCCCTGGGGCTGTCTCGTGCTGTATGTGGAGTTGAGAGGACAGTAAAGAAAACAGGAAGGGTTCTCTGCCATTCCCCTTGCGACTACCCTATATTTCTCTTGTAGAGCAAAACACATGATTTATTCTTCTTGTTGGTGCCCTTGTAGATGTTGATACATATTGATTATGCTCCAGAGATACATGTCTAAGATCCAGCGATTATTCTGACTTGCATAAAATTAATATCCAGTGAGTATTCTGGCTTGCATAAAATTAATATAAGATGTGTGCTGGGGCTCATTTCAGTTAGGGTTTTCCCCAGAAGCCATCTAGGATATTGCTGGTGGTGCTAGGTTAGAGTAATTAGCCGGCTGCTTTCACAGCTGACCTCTGCTGAACATGCCTGAAGTGCTTTCATTGTTGGTGCCACTACTTGTCCTTTCTGTCACTCTTCCCTGCTGGCATCCTGCCCCTTATTGTCCCACAGCAGGCCTTCCGCAGCTGCCTTCTGGGATGACAAGCTAGTCCAAAAGATCCATACCACATACTGAATATTCCTAGAGCTCTGTGCTTCAGCTTTGGGCCTGATTAGTCCAATAGTTGCATCAAAGCTGCTACCCTTTGGCATACCATTAGTGTACAGTGTAAGGTTTTGATCATGCAAAGCAAGACTCTTGGGCAGCCTGAGCCATTGCAGTGACTGGGAAAGGTGGTGATGCTAGGACCCTCCTTTTCTCTTGTGCACGGGAAGGTTAACTTGATGGGGGACGTTTTTAGAGGTGACTGCAAATACAAGTATTGGGTTTATGCCTGTTTTCAGGTGTGAAGAAAGTTTGGGAAGACTTCATTGTATAGCTGCTTCTTTAAATCCTCAACTTGCTGGCATCAAGAGTGCCAAGTGTTGCTCCCCACTTCCTCCTCTGCTGGAAACATGCTAATCTCCTCTCCTTCACTTAAAACCTGAATCTTTAATACGGAAAATGCACCACCCTTTCTTCCTTTCTGGCCAGGGAACACTTCTCCCTCCCAGTGTTGTATTACTGTTTAGCATTGCAAACTGAAATGCTTGGGCTGGGGTGGTGGAGCTCCAGCAGCCTGCCTCCTTGGGGGCTGCTGGAATTCCATCCCCAAAGAGGGCAGAGAGCAGCCAGAATTTGCACAGATGTTAAGACGGGGCGGTACGGGGCCTAGGGAGTGTTGGCAGGAGTGGCAATGCGGTGCTGGACGTGGGTGAGTGGAAGAGTGTGGCACATTGCGTTAGGCATCTTTGGCAGCTGCTCCTTCCACGGGGAAAGAAGGAAACCAAGCTGGAGACAGCTTGACTTCTGGTTAGATGGGATTTGGGTATAGAATAGAAAACCAAAAAAGCAGTTTAGTCATGGAGAGCTCCACCCCTGTAAAACTTCTTTTACAAGGGATTTTTTGAGTTTTGTTTTTCTTCCTTGTTTCTCTATGGAAATCCTCTGCTTGCTGGACAAAGACCTCTCTTGGGGTGTGACCTCAAATGAGCATGGTCTTGTGTAGACATGGGAGTTATCCTCTCTCAGGAGGCGCAGAAGCATGGGGCAGCTCTGTGTGCGTATTGCAAAGTACAGCTTAGCAGCAGTGACTGATTACTACTATTTTGGCATTGATTGGATGTCAGTCTTCAGGAAAGCTGAAATCTAAGGCCAAGCCAACCCCTCAAGCACAAATTCAGTTTTAGTGCAGAGATATTATTTCTCTTAATGTGCTTTGGTAACATGGAACTGAAGGCTTACCTTCTATTTGTGCCAGGACGAAATCTTTAGCCTCTTTTGAAACGCTCAGAAGTCTTCCTGTTAAACAGGAACCTAATTCCCTGTAACTAAACACGGTTTCAGACAAGGCAGCCTGGTTCTTCCTGCCTTCTAGCATGCAAAGGCTGTTGGGGAGCTTAATAGTTGAAGAACAGCAAAGTGATATATTTGCTGTGTAACATCTATATCTCTCTCTCTCAGCCTGCCCAACTTGTCAGCAGTTACACTGTTTAGTATGTTAATGTCTGTAATGGAAAAGGGCCTTTTTCCTCCTTTGGGCACATCTGAAATAGGGAAGTAAACCCAAAACTAGGCGCGCACACCTCCTTCACTCCCCGGTGCTCCCTCCAGCTGTGTGGGAGCCTCTGACCCTTGCTTCTCCAGAAACTGGCTTGTGGCTGAGCACAGCCTGTCCATTGGAGAGGAGGAACTGTTGATGTGTTGGGTCTGGGTGGTCGAAGGTGGAGAGAAGGACAGGGATGTGCTTCAGTGTGTTGTGTCCAGGTTTAGCAATGGTTTTCCAAGGTGAGTGTCCAGGCCAGTGGACCACACTCGGCGAAAGCTTGGGCCACATACTAAAATAAAGTTCCCTTTATTGGTAATAGGATGATGTATATGTAATCATATTGTGTAAGATTAACACAGTAATTAATTCTGTGTACTTGATGCTGAAGTGCTGTGCCAGCCCATCTGCTTGGTTTTGCTGCAGTTTTGCACATGCTTTAGAGACGGCTCCACCAGTGCTATAAGTTTGGGGCAGCTTTCTTTATCAGGAGGTGGCTTTTGGTGTTTGTGGCTCTGTGGCTGCTCTGCTGTCAGCCTGTTTGTGCGTATTTAAGGCTTCTGCTGTCTTATGTGCGTGAGGTCCATGCTGCACTATGGCAGAAGACACCCATCTCAGACGTTGCTTCGCACTTGGCGCATCCTGTGAGACTCGTGCATCAGCTCTGAAACATCTTGGTGAGCAGAGCATACAAGCCCAGAACAGACACTGCACGCAGGGGATCCATAAGAGATGGGAGAAAAGCTGACCAAAAATGCAGATAAGGAAAGAACTTCCAATAAGGAAGGTTTGTGGAGGATGGGAGGAGGGCTGGAGATGGGTATATGGATCTCACCAAGGCAGGAGGATGGCTGCCTGCCACTGCACTGTGGGGAGAGGCCATGGAAATTAGGCAGTGCTGATGCTGGATGGGGTGCGAAGGGCCTCAGGAAGGATTTCCCAGAAGAAGAGGAGAGTCCTGGAGATGCAGATGCAGTAGGAAAGCACTTGGTAGAAAGTATATCCATCTCGAACCCTCATCACCCCCTCTGCACAGTGCTGTGCATCTTTGGTCTCTTAAAAATAGCTCTCTTACGTGCCGCTGCAGTCAGCGGCGCGGTTTTGCCAAGCGCTAACCACCAGCACTGCCGTGTGAGTCTTTGATCAGGCAGTGCAGAGCACGGTGCTTTCATCTCTCCTGGCAGCAGCGTCGCCCCGGCGAAGTCAAAGGGTTCAGGGGAGCCGGCCCCTGTCGACAGGCGCGTGGGAAATTTCCGCTCGGCTTCCCTGCTCTCACACAAATGGTTTTCACCTCTTTGGGCTGTAATCTGCCGAGATCTCTGAGAGAGCGCTGATGTTCGGTCAACTTGTAAAGACCTCCCAAAAAACGCACGGGAGGTTAGCTGTGAGCGTGCTCATTTCTGAAGCGGTGATGCTCCGTCCTATTTGAGATGGCTGCAGATAAAGCCTTACAGAGATCCAGAAAAGATAAGGCTTTATACGCAACCCAAAGTGAGAGGAACCTAAAAACTGGGGCAGGCTTCTAATTTTTACCCCTCTACTTTGGGGGGAAAAAATTGAAAATTATTGTTCCTAACACACCTCAGAAAATATTCATCAGACTGATGTGTTTAACTAGGGGTTTCTATATTTAATAACTTCAGAAGGAGAAGTGAAAATTCAGAGAAGATGACTTGTACAAGTAATTTCCCTTGACGATGTAAAACTCTGACCTGATATGTGTGTTGGACAGCTTATGAAAAAGCCTTTATTTCAGCAATATCAATTTCTTATTGTGTCCTGAATGCATTGTTGTGTAATTCAAAAATAGGTGGTAGTATGTATTTAAGTACATACATATATGTATTTATTATATATTGGAGAGAGAGAGTTATTTCAGTGGAAGCAGAAGAACTTCAACTGAATTGGACTGATTCTTGAAAATAAATAAAAAAACACAAACAAAAATACCACTGAAATGGAAATTAAGAATCCCAAAATAGTGTGAGAGGGCTTTGCTAGGCTTCTCTGTGATTTTTCTTGGCTTTGATATTGGAGATCTGTGGCTCCTTCTGCACGAGAGGAGATGCTCTAACCAGCGTACCCAGGGCTTAGGGGTTGTCTGCCAGCTTTGCCTCAGGGGCTACTGGTATGCTGGCCTGAGAATGAAAAAGAAATTGTGTTCCTTCTGTCAGGAGACCCCAGCATGGCCAGGACTCTGTACCTTCAGATGCCTGTGCAAGCTTAAAGCATGGTGTGGTAGCAGCCCAGTTCCCATCTGGAGGAGCTGGAGAGGGACATCATGGAAAGGAGAGTGAGGTCCACCACTGGGTAAGGATTCCTGCAGCAAGAAGAGGGAGGACAGTGGAGATGAAGAGTCACCTAGGATCAGCTCCCACGAGACTACAGTGGCATTCCCTAATAAAAAAGAATTTAAAAATTTGTCCCTTAAAAGCGTACTGGACTAAAAGTAGGCAGATTTGTTTAAAGAAATTGAATGAGTAGCTTTAACCTAAAGCTTGATCTGAACCAGATCAAAAGTCAGCCTTGTTTAAAGTTCAGTGAACTTTAAGGCCAGTGTGTTTCCACTTTGAGCTTGGGTCAGGTGTTGAGCAGCAAGAAGAAATGTCCTTGTCTTGGATGAACTGGGCGTGTGCTGAGGTGGGACGAGATCACTTGCAGTCCTGAGTGCTGTGTGGGATGTTACGGCGTGTGAGATCGCTGCTGTGTGGAAACACCCCTTCTTGCTTTAAAGCAGATAGAGATGGTGTCACTCCCCCGGGGTGTCCTGAGTCACCCCCAGCAGCTGGCAGCCACCACCGTGGATGGTTTTGGCATTTGTATTTATACATGCAGTCCATCAAGGCGTGTTATTTTAAGAGACAACTATAAATAGTGTTTCCTGCCCACCCTCATCTTGGAGGCAAGTTTTGCAGTATTCTGCACCTTCTCCCGGATTTGTAAAGGTTTGTTTCAACAGAATGTCAAGCTGCTGTCATGCTGCGGTGCGGTTTCCTTCCTTGGGGTGGGGGGGGGAAGCCCCAGTGAAGCCCTTTGGCGTTCAGTGTGTGGGCTGTTGAGATGTTACTTGGAACAGTTGTGTGGATTTGGGGATTAGGCTTCCTGAGTGAGAGTGGTGCAGCGTAGATTTGATTAACATGGAGTTCGGTGGCGTACTTTGGGTCAGGAGCGCGCCGTTGGAGCTGACCTGCTCATCACCCCCAAGCCTATGGTGTTTCCATCCATACTGAGAGGCAGTTTCTGATGAAACAGGGTTTGAGTCAGGTGGAACCCAGCAAAAAGAGGCTTGCCAAGAACAGTCTAATGTCTAGTGGTCACACCAGCTGCTTGGTTTACTGTGTTTCCCAGCAGCAGGACACCAACAGAAGTCATAAGGAACATCCCCTCCCACTCCCCTGATTTTTATTTTTTTTTTTCACATGTGCTTTTTCGAGCTTCCATTTAGGATTTACTCAGTGAAGAAGATGAAGTTATGATTGGCAGTGCTATGAAACAGCTGACAGGAGGACAAAGCTCACTGATACATGAAATGCTGGAAGAACTTCAATATTTAAATGGAACCAATTTGTGATGTTAGGACAATTGCGGTACAGATAAACTTGAGTTTTTCTCGGGGCATGAACTCTCTGAATTAATGCTCATCTCGGGGCCATCCAGCTGCTGTGGGCTAGGAAATGGCTCCATTTTTAGCAGTTACATTTAGAAAACAAGGTGGGGTGAGGAGTGGAGTGTTGTAACTAGTAATGGAAATTGTCGGTGGTTGAAAATGGCCTCTTCTGAAGCCACCCATCCTAGGCATGACAGATGCCTGACTTCTGTGTTTGGGGGGGAGTTTCCTTCACGAAAGAAGAAGTCTGGTGTCTTTGTGGCCAGGTGGCACTGAGCGGAGGGGAAGAGAGCTGTTTGGTTGTGTGCAGGAATTGAGCTCTTGGTGGTAACATCCTCCTCCTGTATCTCATCCCTTCTTCCAGTGAAGTGCTGGCTGGTCCTGGGGGGAAACAGGGAGTTCTGGGAGGCTGAGAGGTCTTTTTTAGACCATACAAGAGCTCTCTCAGACTGCTGAAATGTGTTGTGCTAAAGGCAATATTGAATGGAGGAGATACAAAAATGTCTGGGGCCTCCTTCACTGCTTTAGGGACTAACTTATGTTTTTGTTGGAATTATCTGCCTAGATCTCTTCCTCGATGCTGTAAGTTGCTACCTGGCTTTGATGAAAAGCACATCTGTGCTGAGATTCATTGGTTGTCTCGCTTCCACCCCCCCAACTTTCTCAGTGAGCCCAGGCTGGCACGCTCGGCCTGTGCTCTTGTCCTGGTTTGAGCCACACAGGACTAATTTATCTTCTAAAATGCACTTTTAGAAGACTCTAGTGTCTGAATTTGTGAAAATATTTTTTTATAGCCAGCTATGGTATGTGGGTTTCAAGGTCTAAGTGTTTTTGAGCTTTGTCAGGTACAGGGATGAGATGGAGCGAGACAAGGGCACTTGACCCAGGCTGTCCAACAGGATTATTTCATACCATTAATACATTCAATATAAACTAGAAAGTTTGCTGCAAAGTTTTGTCTCTTCTGTGATGGCTGCCACCCCGAGAACTTCTTACCCCAGTGCCAGAGCCCTGAGTCCTTGCCTTCCTCCTGAAGCCACAGCACTCACATTGTCCCACATTTGCTGTCGCCTGCCAGGAATGCACAGCTTCCTGCTGATAGAATTGGCTGAGTATAATCCTTGTATATTTTATATTGGTATTGGCATCAATATTGGTTCTTTAGTGTTATTAATGTTAATTATCTAATCTTATTCTATTAAATCTGTTTATATTTCAACAGGTGGGCAGGAGGGTGGCCAGCTCTGCCTCCCCCCTGTGCTGCGCAAGCCCAGGGAAGATAGGCCACCATGAGTGGCACCCTGGGAGAGTGATATCCTGCAGATTTCAGGAACCATTGCTGCTGTGGGTAGCGAGCAAGTTATTTCCCGTCTCTTCATGCCAGTAAGGCAGTGCCACGAGGTTGGCATCCTTCATGGTAAAGGCACAAATTCCTGTGTGCGTGAAACTTCTGTGGCCTTAAATACCAGCAGGGAGAGAGCAGCCTGCTTCAAGGGGAGGTGTGTGGTTCAGATCCGTGGTGGATCTATTTAGTTGTCATTTCCAAGCTCTGCTGCTGGACTTATTTCTGAAGCGGTGACCATAGGAAGCAAGTGAGGACAGAGGAAAAACCAGGCTAAATCCACTTGGAGTAGGAGGTATTAAATAGACTGGAGAGACACTAAAATGGCTTTGTTGCCTTTATGGCCTCTGAACCTCAGTAAACTTTAAATGTGTTTCACTTACATCAGTATGGTGTTTTCCTCCCTCCAGAAACCTTGTAGATTTTATTGCACTTCAGACCACTTGATGTCATGCCATAACCACACTGATGGGTCACTGGGATGCCGTCAGGGTGGGGTAAGTAGGGAAGAAAAAGTGAATTCTTTGGGTAGGTTGTACCTGTCACCATGGAGCTGCCAGATGCATGGCACGCTGTTTGGGAGCTTATAGCTGGAGCTGGTGCTTGGCTCTCCCAGGTCATCCATCCCACCAAAGAGTGGGCATTGCACTCCGTTTTGAGAGGCATCCCTTTGCTCCTGCACAGCGTTCTCCATGCTGGATGCTT
Source organism: Xenus cinereus (assembly GCA_025774025.1). NCBI lineage: Eukaryota > Metazoa > Chordata > Aves > Charadriiformes > Scolopacidae > Xenus > Xenus cinereus. Next base: position 23,718,960 of record JAOXJK010000051.1, on the reverse strand, counting down.
AAGCAGAGGACATAGTCTTGGGTTTGGGTAGGAGGTACCATTGAACATGTTTTCATTTCCTAAGCGCCTGGGGGTGGGGATGCTGAGAGAGGAAAATAGCAAGGAGGTTTTAAATGACTGCTTTATCAGGGAAGTTTCATTAATGTTTTCTGTTTTTATAAATACATATGTGAAACTTTGAGGAGGGAGGCGTGTCTTAAGCTCTTTAAATGTCTTTAAATATATCTATGCAGCCACGTTTGTGCTATATGTTTATATTGCCTATGATTTATAAAATTGAATTTTATTCCAGCAAGGTCCCTTTCCTGGCGACATTCTTGTGGGCTTATTGAAGGTAGATAACATTTGAAGTGATGCTAGGAGGGGATAGTTTTAACAGGTGAATAAATAAGACTTGTGTTTAAAAAAAAAAAAGAGCAGCATTTGCTGTTATTAAGGTCTGAAGTCCAGCCGCGCTGTGAGCTCCCTGTGTGGGGACGTGACTTGCTGACGTGTCTTGGCAAAATGGGTATTTGGTGTCTGCTACTGCAAATATTTTGACTTCTGCGAACCTGGCTGCTGCTTCAGGAGAGGGGGGTACCCGGGACTCGGAGGTATGTGGATTCCTGCGTCCCTTCTGCCTCGGCTGCTCTGCTGCAGCCTGACGTTGAACTTGGACAGGGCTTCCTCGACAGCTTGTGTTGAGTTATACCCGGCTTTCCTCTGGTCATTTCAGTTCTTGGTTTAACCAGTGGAACTGGTCATGCGTGGTAGAAGTGGTATCAATTTAGCTTGCCTAACACCATGGTTATGGAGAGCGAAAGCAAGCATTTCTGGTTTGTGGAAAAACATCTGATTATTGTAACATGGTTTTTTTCCGCCTCCTTTTCTGTAAGAGACAAAAAAGTTAACTGCAATTTTTATGTTTCCATTCGCCTTCTGTGCCTTAAGTTCCTTGCATAGAAAGGAACTATTTCGGGTTTTGCTAGATATGTAATTGAAGTGCTTGTAAAATGATTTTTCTTACAATTTCTCTGAAAGTTATTTGCTTTGATGGGCTCTAATGGTGTCCATTCTATTATTCTCTTTGTTGCCCTTGGGACGTGCCTTTTTTTCTGAACACTCTTAATGTCTGCATGTCTCTCTCATATTATACAGTATGGATTTCTCAGTGAAAATCAATTTATTTTAAATGTAATGCAAGAACTGTTTTGCTTAACATAGAGGGATTTGAATATTGCTTTCTGAAGTCAATGGCCAGAATTCCAATTTTACTCCTGTCCTCCAGTGAAGTCGGCGTGGTGGAACGCTGCTGTTGAGTGCCAGCCCTGCCATCCCTGACAGGGATGGGCTCTGGGTATGAAGAGAAGAATGAAATCTCAGTAGCGCTGCTGGACTGAAAATGAGCAATGGCAGATGCACAGTTCTGCAGGTTTATTTCACTGTCTTAGGTTAAATTGAGTTAGATCCTCCGTTGAGTAAGTTGTAAAGAGTTACTGGGTTGTCCTTGAGGAGATGGAAAGGCATTATGGCCACCTATAAAAGGTTGGTGTCAGAGAAATATTATCCTGAAGGGTAGCGTAGCTGCAGCTGGCACAAAAGATATTTATTGTCCTGGAGCCTTGGAATACCAATTACATGTCTTGGCGCACAGTGGTATTTGCAGAGGCATTAAGTGTTGACCTGCCACATACTGCTAATTTAAAATAAAGAAGCCCTCCCCTCTCATTTCGAAAGATAAACACCATAGAGAAACATGATTGAGGAGGGAAGGAAGAAGTAGTTTGTTTGATTTGAAGGTATAATGTTCCGTGTAAAATAAATAGTCCTAAATGATCTTTAAAGTTGGGGAAGAATTTTTACTGTTGGCTTCCATGTGGGAACGGTTATGATAAGTCAGGATGCCAGTGGGTCTGCGTATGGGAGGAGAGTAACCTGCCAAGTGAGAAATATGTATATGATATTCTCCATCATGGCATGCCTTGATAATTATTTTTTTCCTGTCCTAAAAGATAAACTGTCCTTCCATCTTCATGCATCTGCAAAGGGCCCCGCTGTAGCCCATTTCTCCCTTAGCCGTCAGGGTCATGGACTATTACTGCTGGTCCAGGGTGATGGTTAGAGCTTGTGGCTTTGCAGAAGGAGAAGACAGGCTTTTTGGTGTTAACCGCTTCCCTGACAAAGTTGGAGGGAAGGTGATGTGATAGGCTTGTCAGAGCTGAAGGCCGTCCCTCTGTGGGTGCCAGTCTCGGAGTAGGTAGGCAAAGGGACAGGGGGACCGTCCCTTTTACACGTCACCAGCCGTGAGAGCAGCGTGGCAGGGCTGCAGCACTGTTTGTTGAATTCCTCTCTTCCTCTCCCAATATATTGGTGTCGAGGATGGTCCCCGCATGTGTGTGTTGGTGTCACGCTTGGTCTGGACAGCAGCACAACAGCAAACAGAAGCTCGTGTCCTGGGAAAGCTGCTTCCCAGCCCTGGGGGTGCTGCTGGGCATACTGGTTCTTGCTGCAGCCCTGGCTGCTGGCGTGTCCTTAACCACATGGCTTACCTGGTTCAGATGCCCTGGAGCCGGTTTGTCATCACCTGTGTCATACCAGTTAATGTAAAGTGGTTTATTCGAGCTGAGCTCCAACAGCTCCAAACATGCACTTTGTTTAAGACCGTGCCCTGGTACGGGCTGGTCCCGGGCTGGAGCCGTGCTGGCAGCCTGCTGGGATGGTTGGAGCTGGGAATGGGAAGCTGTGCCGGTGCAGGTCACCTCGTGCCTTGGATCTCTGGTGGCTCTTAGTGACCGTGCGGGTCTGCAGGTGCCTGGCGGAGCATCTGCGGTGAGTAAAAGCAAAACTGCTGCTTTTTAATTAGGGCAGAAGAGGAGGCAATGAGCTGCTATGCAGAGCCACCCTCCAAAAACAACAGGGGACCTCAGTAAAGCGGGGAAATAAAGGGCTGACCCAGCCAGAAATGTAGGCTTCTGCTTTTATTAAATCCCTTGTTTGTTGACAATGCAAAACGAAAATGAAACACATGCTTAAACTCTTTCCCCTCTGCCCCCTCCCCAAATCTGCCTCTCCTGTTCTCCTGAAGGATTTTTTTCAGCTGTGACAGCAGCGTATTTTTTCTGGCACATGCAGACATTTTTAATGCAGGCAGGACTAATGGAATGATTTATTAGCAAGTGACTTGTGCAGCTGCTCCTCAATGCCTCATCTGAAATGTAACCATGTTCCTCACTTAAAACACTTCTTTCCCTCATTTTCCATGTAAAAATTCCTTATTCTCCACCTTTATTTTTTTGTTCTGTTTGGTGGTGTTGGAAACATTTACTTAAGTGTATGGCTCAACAGATGTTTTGTTTTCCCAGCACAGTTATGTTTTGGAAGAAACCCAAGAATTGCTAGAAGTGAGTCTTCTTTGTTTACATATTTACAAAATTGAAATACACACAGTTAAATTAACAGGCCAGGCTAAATAGAGTATCAGAGAGATCTTCTGAAACACTAGCTCCAGAGGGACAGATCTTTAACAAATGCTTTATCACCTTTCATCTGATGTATCAAGGCCATGAAAAATACAACGGCTTCATTTGCAAAATGGCACAATCAGAGTTTGTTTAAAACTATAAAGGCACTTGATAATTCTTTTTCTCCCAGGACAGGAATAGGGAATTTTAAAAGCGAATGTGGGTTCGAAGTTTCTTCTTAAATCCCCCTCCTCCCCCTTTTCTTTCCCCCTCCTCTTCTGTTTCCTTGGGTATGGTATTTTATTTTGAATGGAGGGATTCCTGCCCCACACTTCCATGTCTTTCCTCTTTAGGTATTCTCTTTTCATGCCCTTTCATGTGAACTCATTCTGCCTCGGCTACCAGGCACTGCGCTCTTCACAGGTGCTTTACAAGAGCGTGCTGGGTGGAGGAAAGGGTTAGTACCGAGAATGTACAAAAAAGGAATAAAAAGGTGTAGTTGAAGGATAAAATGTTTATATGGGGGATCATAAAAGCATTAAAAAATACACGAGCAAAAGCTGGAAACAAAGCTTTACTGCTTTGCATTTAGGCACAACACAGTTGTGGGGACAGATGGAAATGCATAAATGAAGGAAACCTGGAAAGAAATGTAAATGCTCTAAGTTTAAATATGAAATTGTTATCATGTTAGCCACCCCTCTGTTGGGGGGGGGGGGGGGGGGGGG
>JAOXJK010000051.1:23650107-23714692 GCA_025774025.1 Xenus cinereus | reverse complement strand
CCCCACCCCCCCCCGACAGAGGAACAACTTCCTAAATTAAAAAGCTTTGGTGCGTACATCAGAGGCAAAAAAAACTTCAGGTGAATGATGGTGATGTATGAACAGAGAGACCAGTGAGGGATGTATTAGAACAGGTGGATGTGATCCCGGTGTGTGCCCATCCCCAGGGGCTGCATCTCTCAAATCATCCTTTAAATTAAATTAAAGGTGTTATTTGACATGATTGCATTTCAGAGGGATGCGGGTGGGATCCGTTGCTTCAGACGTGATAATAATAACTAACGTGTGGAATATGTAAGTATTAATGGAAAAGTCCTATCATCTGTTTGGAGAAGAGTCGTGTTTCAAATCAGTCTGTCTGTTTCCTCTTCTCTCACTTTCAGAAGTTGGTGAACCTGGAGAGAGGGAAACAGCATGCTTAAATTTTTAAGATTTTGGTGATATTGCTCACCAAGAGCATCAGGAAAAAAAACCAAAACCCTAAGCTGTCGTGGGATGAGAAAGTTTCTGTCCTGGATTAGTGACTGCCTAGCAGGTAGGAAACAAAGCGATCAGGTTTCACAACATCACACAAGTCCCACTGGGATTTGCTGCGAGATCTCTGCCGTTGAGCAGCGATATGGATCTGCAAAGGAGAGGAGGAAGGGCAAGGTTATGGGCTTGGCTGGCTTTGTCTTCAGAGGGACCAGAGAAAAGGCTGAGCAGCTGCAGTGGAACTCGGAGATCCTGGGTGGCTGGGTAGCGCAAGAGCAAAGGAAGCCTGTGCCAGCAGGGGTAAGATAATGCTCTTTAGTCATATTTTATTTCTGCCCTCCGCCCTGTGCTGGGGACAACTCTCAGTGAGTCAGTGCTGCTTGCAAAATATCCTGAAGTCATTACTGACAGCCCAGAGCTCAGGGCTTAGAAGCGGTCAAGAGGGGAAATAGAAGTGGAGGAAGTTTTGGAAGGAGAACAAAGCAGCCCCGTTGTTATGTTGCTGCGGGACGACGTGGCCTGAGTGTGTGCAGCCGGGGGTGTCCCGGTGTGTCTGCCTCAAGGATTGTCCACGGGCTGCTGATGCTACTGGGGATGTTGATCAAGAGAGGCGGAGGTATGGGAAAGCTGCCGTGCTTTGAACAGGGATTGGAACAAGTGGGATTCAGCCTGGAAGAGTGACAAGTGGGGAAAGGAGGGTGTTTGGAGGGGTGGTGCAACTACGAGTGACGTGGAGAAAGTGAAGGCAGAAGGATTACTGTCCATGCGATCGGGTTTGCTGGTGTGAAGCGGAGCGGGGAGGGGTTGGCTCTGCATGGTGTGTGATTGCAGAATTCATTGCCTCGGGCTGTTTGGGAAATGTGAGTGGTTTCAAGAAGCAATTAAACAAACGGTGCAGAGGATGGGCATTGGTACAGCTGATGACACGGCTTTTTGGAAGCTGTATGCATGTACTGGAAGAGAAATATATTGATATGTTTGTCCACACTTAAGTGGTTTCTCTGTATATCTGCTGTCAGTCACTATAGGAGTTGGGTAAGGGCTTGATAGACTTTTTGTTTAACGAGGTGAAGATGCTGTTGTTACCAGTTTGAGGGTATATCTTCTGTGGGTTGTGGAAGTGGGGATTGCCTGGTGTTCTCTGCCAGGGCAGTGCTGGCTGCAGCTCCCTGGGTGGACACCAGTGACTGGGATGCGAGAGGCGGCAGGGCTTTCACACTCTTCTGAACTTCGATGATTAAGTCCTGAGTCGAGTGAGATGCTTGAACAATAAAGGTTAAGTATAAGAGTGTGTGGACAGGATATAATTTCCTGACCGCCTTGGAGATACTGCATCACTCACTTGTTCTCTGCACAGGATTAATTTGCCCCCAGAGGACTTGCTGTGTGGGCTCAGCCTGCCTGCCGGCCAGCCAGCGCTGCACCCCACAGCCACGTCCTCTAACCTAGGTTAGAGGAAAGCAGCAGCTGTTTGTTTAATTATTTTGACAGGTTTGGGGGATGCTTTTTTGGTCCTTTCTTTCTTAGTGCTCACAGCTGGCACCTTGTGCTTTGTGTAGGTGATGAGTTTCCGTCACCTCCAGAAGAGCACATTTGTACTAACCGCTGCGATACAGCGCACACGAGTTATTTATCTAAAGGTGTGGGAAGAGACCCGCTTCTGGTCTATCCCACCTTGCCTGGAAGAGTAGCTGCCTCCCCGCTCAGGAAGGGTTCGGTGGCAGAATGCTTGAGGTCCTGAGGACCTCATGTTAGGACGCTGCTTGTGCCAATAAAATAAAATCATATCATGTGCAACAGTAGCATTAATTAAACTGCACTGCAGTGAACCCCTGGTGAAGAAAAGGTGCCTGTAAATGTTGTGGGTCTGCTAAAATGTACTTGCTTGTAGAACCTGCTTTGCCAACTGACAAATCAAAGCAAAATAACTGTTCACGTTGCAGCGGAACGCATAGTCATCAAAGGCAGCTGTCATGTTGTGCTGAGTGCTGAAGGTGAGTTTTGCAGGTCCTTTGTGTGGCCTGGGGAGGAGAGAGAGGGAAGTGTTGTGACTTGTTGGGCATCCTCTGCTGTGCAGCATCAGGAGGAGCGTCCCTGCAGGAACTTGCAGTGAGCTGTAAGGTTGTTCTACCGCAATGAACCTGCCACTCCTCTAGGTTATCCTGGCCCTGGGAAACCTCAGACCAGGACAGAAACAAAAGCTAATGGTACTGAGGTGTGCCTGCCATCACCTACACCTGGAAACCCCTCAGGAGAGACTTTTGAAGTCAAAACCATGGCAGAGCCCTCCGGGGTCTGGAGCGAATAGCTCTCCTCTGCTGGGCAGCTGGGGCACCTCTCGTGGTGTGGAGGCTCTGTCCTGCCCACAGAGAAGATCTCGGTTGAGTTTCCTGGAAGCCAGACCCTCACCTTGTGTAAAGGAGAATGGCATGAGTGAATAAAGTCAGCTTGGGGGCTGCACAAAGTGTGGTCGGAGGGAGGTGTCTCAGAACTAATAAGCTGATGCTGGGCAACTATTTTGGTGCTTCTCTCTCTCTCGATTTGGAAAACATTGCTGTCCAAGTGTGGTTTGCCTGTGGAGCCTCTGACAGCCCAGAGGCTGACTCAGTGGTGCTTTCCCCTTTAGCAAATGGCTTTTGCATTCTCCCACCTTCTTGTGTCTCTCTGTCCCTGAGAGCAGCAAACAGACATGGCGCGGGCTGTCCCACCAGGGTCTCCAGCTGCAGAGGGGACGGGGCAGAGGCAGGGATGAGAGTGTCTTGCAGAGAGCACATCAGAAGAGGAACTGTAAACAGCATGGGGAACCTTGTATTGACTGCTCACAGAAAAGCATGCAGCGATGTCCTGCATCCCCTCCTGACATGCCCCCCTTCCCCAGGCTGCTGTACCTCTGTGTCTGAAACCATACGGGCCAAAATGACTTCAGCGTGTCTTTCTAGTGCTTCCTTCTCGAGCAAATGAAAAGTGAGATGGTCTGTCAAAGCAGGGGAGATTATTTCAATAAAAGCTAGAATTTACTAGTGCTTCTTGAATCCTCTTTGTTGTTGTTTAAGAACTGGAGGTAGAGCAATATTTGCTTTTTAATTGTGGGGTGCTCTGTAAGAAATCAAGTTGAGTTCCTTAATAGAGTTAAAGTATAAGCAGTCAGCATTAGGATGCTTTAATAATTTAGTATTTAATCCAGTGAAGGGTAGTATTTGTAATTTAGTTTATGTAGCATTGTACTGACTCAGAGTTCCTGCAAAAGCAAGCTACTTCTTGAATTGTATAATACTGTGAAATCTCCCTTTTTCCTGCTGCGTTTCCTTGGACGAGTGAAGCTGTAAAGTCTAAAATACATTTCACTATTTTGTGAGGACCTGTAGGTTAAAATATATGCTATAAAGCAACTTTTCATATGACTCACTTGCTCCAAAGACGCAGGGAGTTTTCTCTGCCACTGCATTTGAGGAAGAATGCATGAATCACCCAAGAATAGGCAGTAGGATATTTCCCTGGGAAAAGTTAGCTTTTTCTTTTGTTTCCCCTGCTTGTTACGTTAAGCATCAGCATTGGGATTTTTCCTTCGTTGTATTACCGGTGTATCCACTGCTCAGAGCCTTCTCCCCGGAGAATGCTATCGGTCTGGTGGGAGTATAGAGTAGGCAGCCTGCAAACCGGTTCCTGCTTTAGCTGAGAGTGGAGAGGGAAGATGCCCATTTTGAGTGGGCCTTTCAGGATTTTAAAGGCTTATATGGTGTCAGTGTGTTTGCTGCTGGCCCTTCCATGCCTGGGTAGCAGCTTTTGTAGGACCGCAGAGCTTATCTGAGGAAATATGTGCTCATCCCCAGAACCACAAGGTTCTTCTGTAATAGCTTTTTTGTTTTTCCCTCTCTTTTTGCAGGGGTTTCTTGAATGCTTCAGTGCATCACAGAACTGTCGTGTTCCGGGATATCCTGCTTAAACCCTAGGAAGAAAATCTGCCAACAGCCAAAAATGACTTGAGTTGGAGAGCTGCTGCTTTATCCCCAGGTAGTGTGTTGGTAGCTCAGTAACTTTGCGATACCAGAGCTTAGCACAGATTGCTTTCATCAAGTTGCTCAAGGAGAGAGTTGCCACTAGGGTCTCTCTAGGATGGCCAGTGATCTGCGTGTGTCTCCTGAGGAGAGCTGGGACACTGCTCCCGTGTTCTTGCATTCCAGAGCAGCCACGTAGGGAAATGAGCAGCTTCCTGTCTTCTGTGTTCCAGTGTGCCGCTCATGAGGTGTTTATGCCTCAACATATGTTTCCTACATCAGCCCCTTGTGGTCCCTAAGCTGACCTGCCCTCCGGGCACTCCTTCTATTGAATTGCCCCCTTTTATAACATGATGGGAGCTGGAGGTGTCTGCTAATATGAGGTAGTGCAAAAGAGGACAGGCAGTGCTGTACAACAGGAAACAGGATCTGCCTTTGCATTCACCAGGGGTATCAATCTCTACAGTAATGCTTATCAAGTTGACTTATGAACCCAAACGTGCCTCAAACCCTACTGTGGATTAATTGGCTCCCAGCAGCCGTTTAGCGAGGCTTCACATCGGGAGCACACCCAGACCACTGCAGGATTGTAGAAGTTTCCTGTGAAGTCACCAAATGTGTCCGTACCAGGCTGGGGAAACTCCCACTGTTCATGAATTCATAGCTTTCATTTTTTTTCCCACAATTAGATATCTCAGTTAGGTGCTTCATTAGTGTTCATGCCTATGAGGGCCCCTTGCCCACACACAGATCCATATTTATGTATACGTGTGCCTGTGCACGGAGCTTTGACTGAGATGTGTTCCTCTCTCCCAGGACCAGCTGCCTGCCCGGTGTTCAGTGTCCCGTTTGGATGCACCGTACACTATGGTTCACGTCAATGTGCTGAAAAAATTCATGTGTGTTCTTGTGGTGATACTGGTAGCGCTGACAGTTTGCCTGTGGAGAGAGACAAGAAGAAGCTACTATGTTCCTTTCAAGACCGAGACTGATGATTTGCAGGGTCACAGGACTTCAGAAAAATGGAACCCACTTAAATCACAGGGCGTTCTCCATGAAGCAGCCGGTGAATTGGGTCAGATATCCAAAAATTGGTTTAGTAACCACAACAAAGTAAAAGGCAGCACCTCTGGAACAGCGGAAAAGTCCAAGAAAGCAGCAGACTCTGTGAAAGTATGGGATAAAGACAGTTCATCTAGAAACCTCATACCTAGGCTGCAGAAGGTCAGAAAAAACTACCTGTCCATGAACAAGTACAATGTGACTTACAACGGAAAGAGGAATGCTGCTAAACTCAGCCCAGAGAAGCTGCTTTGCCAGCTACGGGACAGAGTGAATGTGACCATGATACAGGGATCGGATAGTCCTTTTGATACCTCTGAATGGCAGCAGTACCTACCAGGGAAAAGCTTCAATGAAACAGTTGGCCGCCTGGGTCACTGTGCTGTTGTGTCCTCAGCAGGGTCTCTGAAATCATCTCATCTGGGACAAGAGATTGGTTGGTATCTTTCTATTAGCATAAAGTTGGTATCTTTCAATTAACGTTGTTTTATAAAAGTAACCTACTCTCAGGCACTTAGCAGTAAGTCTCCGCTGTGGTCGCAAAGGTGTTTAAAATAAGTTGAAATATTACCCTTACACTTATTCTAAAGTTAGTGAACATTACAACCTGGGAGGAATGGGAGTAATGATCGGATACGCCCTTCCTCTCTGAGTGTACACACTGCATGGTGTAGGCTGCCTTATGATGCCCTAGATCACAGTGCCTGTGAACCTTAGACTTTCGGCAGACCAAAACGGGCAAGCCCTAGGGGAGCGGAAGGGTTGGGTTGACCAAGATGACGTGATGTATGTGCGCTAGAGGGTAGCACTAATACTGGCTACCAGGGAGAAGTCTTGGTACCTCAAATGTTTGTTTCTTGAGAGGGTTTGGGGGTGGGTTGAGTAATGCCAGTGTGCTCATTGCACAGTCAACACTCAGAGTTTTTCGTTCAGAAAGACTTCTTCAGAGAAGAAGTAAAAGAAAATGCTGAAGGGGAAAAAACCCACTGGACACAGCCCTGAGCAAGCTACCATAGTTGACCCAGCGTTGAGCAGAGGGCCTGGGCACAGCAATCTTCAGAGGTCCTTTCCAACCTCAGTGATGCTGTAACTCTTGCTCGTGGCTTTCCAAAAGTGGCGGTGCTTCATTCTGAACCACAAGGCAGTGGCTGCGTTTGAGTGGCTCAGAAGACCATGGGAAAACTTTACAGGGCTTTATTTTATCTCTTCTTTAGACAAAGTTTGGTGATGCTTTGCAAAGTCTTATCTGACCGTATTTATCTGAGGTTAATGCAATAATGAATAAATGCTGAAGTGTTGTTCTTGTACTGTGGACTATAAAGAAGCATGTTTTGGTACCAAAGTGTTTTGTGTCTTTAAGAAAGCAGCATGCAGGGGAAACCAGCTCTCCAGCCTCCAACTCAGCATTTTGTGCATGGCTGAAAGTTCTCCTGTGCCTGCGGTTCCCTCAGCTTTCTTCATTAATTGTTGTTTGAGGCTCGGTTACTACAGCTTCACTGAAGGGGAAGTTTTAAAGCCTAGGAGTTTTCTCTCCGGTGGAAATTGTTTGCAATCTTCAGAGTATTTGCAAGTTGTCTGTTGGATCAGGTCCCTTTGGCCTGCACTGAAATGCAAGTAGCCTTCATCCTCTGAAACCAGTATGTGGATAGCTTTTAATCCATTATTCGTGGACAACTTGGGCAAAGCCTTCAGAATTATAGTCCCTAGATGCTTGTGGGAGGGTCAGGGTTTTGTTGTAGTACTTGTTCAGAAGTTCACCCTTGAACTCCTCTGTGGTCCACAGGACAGGTGCTAGAATGAGGTTGAACAGTCTGAAGCGCATTAAAATGCTATGAGAGATGCAATGAAAAAGACAGTGGTGGTATGAACCAGGATAGCATTACTTCCTGGTAAAAATTACAGGGGGGAGTTGATTGATGTAATTGTTTCCACCTCTTAAGGAGTGTTTGATGCCAGATGGGTCAAGACTCGGGAAGCCAATTCTGACTTTTCCTTTGAGTACCTGCCTTGGTTTATTTAGGTGGCTCCTGAAGTTCAGTAGCTAAAGGTTTCCACAGAAGTGACCTTCTGTTGAACCACCCTCCCCTGACATAGCTGGCTTGTGTCCAAGGGTTTCTCGTAGACTCTAGCATACTTATAAAACCACTCGCTCTTCCGTTAAGGAGACCAACTCAAGAGCTTATGGTGTGTTGTAGTGCAGTCTGTCCAAGTGCTGGATTTGGGATTGGAGCAGCCAAAAAGTGCAATGGGCTGTGCTCTGGCTGCGGCACAGCTGAGAGGACTGAGAGGACGTCAGATATGGAAAGCCATTCCATTGTTCCTGTGGCTGGTCACTGAGCCTGTTCCCGAAACTGAAGCACCAGTTTGTTCCCAGATCACAAGGGATGGATGCTGGAAAGGTCACTGAGTAATGAGCTCAAGACAAATGCCGTTAACCCCTGCTGGTGTCCCTGGCTTGCGTTCATTGCGCCTGGGTCGCAGACTTTAACCTTTCTGTTAGTGATTCTTCAGTTTTGAACACTTGCAGGGTGAATATTCAAGGATTCAGGAGTATTCGGTATATTTATGTATGGGGTTTTTCCCAGTTTTGACCTGATGTATTTCCACGTAGGCAAAGCCATGGCTTCATTGGAGAAAGGTGCCAACAAGGTACTACAGGCTTAAAATGAAGCATTTGCATAGATGAGCACAACAGATAGCTGAATTATTATTCCTTAAATGACCAGGAAACATTTGTTCTGTGTAATCACATTAGGGTATCAAATGAGCAATTAGTCAGTGTAAGGGAGGCTGGCAGAGCAGAACAGGAAAAAGCTTGTAAACAAGCTGCCCTTCTCTTACTGGGCTCATGGCGTTATTGGAGGTTATGAATTGCCAGTGAAAAATCTGATATGGGAAATACTGAGTGCAGCACAACCACCCGGAGACAGAATGCTTCAGAGAGCCAGCTACTCTGCCTGTGCAGTCATTAAACACCCTTTTTAAATGCAAATTTAGGGTGTTATAGTGCTTGGTTGTCTGGCTGAAGTTATATGGGGAAATTATAACCCCGTACTCCGTTGACGCAAGGCAGGATGTGGACTTATGGGTCTGTAGTGGTATCTACAAAGTCGCTTCTCAATGTGGGCGAGTTTTTTCAGAAACATCGCCTTTCTGGGTTTTGTGTGTTGCTTTGGAAGGGCTCTAAATAAGGTTCACTTGTCTATGAGAATACAGTAGTGAGAAACTAGTCTATTTGCCAGCGATTACTGATCCTCCGGCATTGGTTGTGAGAACAGCCCTGTTTTCAAGAAAATGATCTGGAGAAGACCTGGTTCTGGACCAGGCGAGCTCTTCTGCCCTGGCTGGGGACTTGACAATTCCTCACAGACCCTGGCTGCAGCTGCTGGGAGCTGTGGAAGTGTGGCCTCAGCGCAAAGGTAGGGAACTTAGTCCTGCTCCCCTAACTCAACACCTTTGATCTCATCAAAGGTTTCCTATCCAAATCTAGCCAGTAGAAGCAGGGGTGCCAGGGTGACGGGCACGAATGCCCTCTGTGCTGCAGCAGCCTGGGTCCATGGCATCACGGCAGCATGGCCAGCTGTGCCAAGGCAGAGGAGGGTGCTGGAGGAATGCTGGGCTATCTTAAGAGATGATGCCAGCAGAGGAAAATGCAGTGAATCCCAAGGCATGTAACAAGCTGTGCCTGTTAAATGCACAGCAGTGGTTTTATTTTTGTAACGTGGGAGGTACGTTGGCAGGCTGAAGTCAGCTTTGCTTTCCACTCTGGTTATTTTACATGTTTCTCAGGCTGGTCAACCTCCAGGCTGCAAGAGAGGACGCTGGCTCACTGTTATTTTCTAGTTCCTTAGTTTGTGGCCAGCCACATGGTAAATTAGTTCTCTATTGGTCTATCTCCTGATAAAGTGTTTGAAAAGAAGAAGAGGGAGAAGGGAGGAGATACTGCACTCATCCATGCAAAGCAAGTGCTAGGGCTGATCTCTCAGCTGGCCAGTGGATTATAGTTTTAAAAAGTGGACTTTTAGAAGTGTGTTGGTCATGAAGTTAGACCAACAACTTTTTCCACAGGATCTGGCTTGGTACTTCTAGTTGTTATGTGGAAAGCCAGGGACTAGCCAGATTGTATTAGAAATGCAGGTGAATAACCTATTACATGTCTCTTCTATCACTCAAAAGCCAGTTGTTAGCTCATGGGTTTTCACTCTGTTTTGCGTTCAGACAGCCACGATGCCGTCTTGCGATTCAATGGGGCTCCTACCAGGGGATTTCAAGAAGATGTGGGGCAAAAGACAACAATTCGTCTTGTGAACTCCCAGGTAGGTCTGGTGAACGTGGGCCGAAGGGCCCAAGCGTGGCGGAGCTGCATACCTCCCCTGTGCTGCCTGGGAGCTGAGCAGCAGCCTGAAATAATCTCATCCACGGGGCATATGGGTTCATCTGCTGCTGGAAGGTCTTTAAAATGGAGTTGGGGAGAATGGGGCTTTCCATCCAATTTCACCTGTCCCTAGCAGATAGCTGTAGGATGGGAATGTCTTTTCTTGTAATGGAGGACAGCTGGTAAAGTGAGATTACTGCAATACAACTAGCATGTGTTACTGTACCTGAAGCGTAGCTTTTGTGCTCCAAAGCCCAAAAGGTAATTTTCTTTCATCACCCCAAAGCTAAGATCTATAGGCCTGGAGTTTTCTCATCTGCTCCTGTGTGAGGGGTCCAGGGTGCTGCCATGTAACAAGGTTTGAAGCTTCTCAAAGCAGCAGCAGGAGCTTGGCCACCCTCTTCAAAGGCAGGACACAGAGGCAGCTTGTAACCAGTTTCCGTAGTTCATTTTGTGTGTCTTCTGAAGTATGTTCTTGCTTCTTGTGCGAATGCTGTCACTACCTCTTTCTGCTCCCCTTCTCCCCTCATCACCATGCTCTGTTTTGCTGCTTGCTGCACCTCGATTTCCCTGCGTTAAACCACTGGTCAGATGTGGGACAGTTTGTCCTTACTGAACCAGTCTGGTTTTAGCAGATATATCTGGCTGCTGACATCTTTCTTCCGCTGCCCTGTTTGACCTCTCCATTTTTTCTATCTTTCTCTTCTGTGTGGTTTTTTTTTATGATGTCAGATAGGTGTTACACTTAAGAAAACTTTCTCTGGAGGATGTGCTCTTTGCCAAACTTACTGTGATATGAAGTAATTTACTAGCAAAATGATATACGTGACCCGCGTGACACCGGGTTTATCTGCACAGGGAGGAGGGTAACCGTGTCATCGTACAGCTGTAATACAGCAGTACGAACTTTTCATGTGGATGCTCGTATTTTGGACCAAGTGCAGTTATAGCTGTGTCGTTATAGTGCTTCTGCTCTCCATGCAGATCAGCCTGCAGCCATGCGTGATGTTTTTCCTTTGCCACCATCCCCTCTGAGTGAAGACACCAGCTAAGAAAATGTCAATTATAGGGAGAGCAAAACTGTTGCCGTTTTTGAGCCTAAAGTTAACTCAAAATACAGCATTGATCTAGCTGCTAAACAGGGCAAAAGATAGTTTCCTTGTGAACAGTGCAGGAGTCTCTCTGCTGGGGTTTCCAACCCAAACAGGTCTAATTGCAGTCCCTGTTATCTTCAGGGATCACGGGATTGGGAGACTGGTTTTCTTCTGTGTTTTTATCTGCACTTTTAATGGTTCGGTGCTGTTCTAGTCATGACGATACCATTTTAACCTTCTTGTTAGTGGGTTTGCCTGATTACATTTTATTTTCAGATGCTTGCAGCCTTCAGATACTGGCTGGACAAGCTGTAATTTGGGTTCTTGTTCTGGGTTTGGTTTGTGTTACCTTGTTAGTGGTTGCTGGGAAAAGGGACAGGATTGTGGCTTGGCTGCTCTTATTTTGGCTCTTACTGTTCGTCAGTCCTCAGTCTATTTCCAAAATGAAGGAAATGGGATCTCCTGAATCTAATCTGTCAGAACTAGTATTGAGTGGTGTCCCTGTGGCATGCGCGGCTAGTGGCCCCAAGTTGCTTAATAACTCTTTGAAGATATTTTTCTGTAATTTGCTGACCAGTCTCTAGCGCATATCTGGGGATGGATGGTTTTAACAGTAGAAAGGGGTATCTTGTACATCTCTCTACATAAGGAAAGATTAATAGATTGATACTGGGGGGGGAGAAATTTGGATCCTCATATCTGAGGATAGGCTTGTCGGTCCACAACCTTGGTAATTGTTCCAAATGGAGAAATTCTTTAACAGCACCTTGCTTGTTTTCTTAGACCTCAGTTCGTCAGTACTACTTCCTTTAATGGCATGGTTTCCCGCAGTCTCACGCAAGGCATCGATTTGCCCTGGGAAAGCAGTCACATCTTGCAAAAATAAGGGCTGAAGAGCGTGCGAGAGGAACGCCGATGTCGTTCTTTAGGACACAACTCCTTTCTGCAGAGCTGACCGAGGACCAGAGCGCCTTGTCCCTCCCGGCCCTTGTTTGCATTCCTCCTTGGCTGGCTTCGCGCTGTCATGGAGAGCTCTGTCTGCTTTGGCTGTGTTTGCTGTTACTGGCACTAACGAGTCTGCAGGGAGGAAGAGAAAGGAGATAGCACATTGGTGGAGTAAGATTGTGATGGGAAAGGTGAGCATGTTTAGATTAGAGGGCGTTGACTGCAGTAGCAGGAGAGAAAAAACTTGCTTTGATACGGTCAATAAATGTACCAGGAGAGTAGGGGCTCTGTGTGCAAGATACTTGCTAAGCAGTGGATTGGCTAAAGAGCAAATTAACTAGGAAATCAATAGATCAGTTAACTATTATCAAAAAGCTGGGCAAGACAGATCAGTCCTGTAGCAATTTAAAGGAATTTAATTACTTAGAAAGAATCCATCGATATTAAAGAGAAAAAAATAGATGCTAAAGGTATTTGGGGAGCCAATTCCTCCAGTAAACAGGTAAAGTGACCGATAGATAACTAGTGGTGCCGAGAGCCAGCTCTGTGGTGTGGGGAAGGAAACAGCAAACACTTTGTCCCTGTGGGGGTGCTCCCCACCTGATTTCTTATTCCTTTGCTTTTGTGCCTGTCTCAGCTCTCTAGGGGTTTGTGTGCCTTTGCCAACTCACATGGCTTTGCTTGGCTGACCTTTGCTTTCCCTGATGCTCAATCTCTCTTGAAGCCTCCTTTCATGCGTTTCACATCAGAAAAGTTCCTGAAAGATTTCTAGCCTTTAAATAGAAACAATGATATGAAAATAAAGCGCCTATGTGCCTTGCCCTGCTCCTGTCCCTTGGTGGTGCTCCATCCCACTCGTACCTGGCAAAGGGGCTGGCTGGTGCCAGCTGCTGTGTCCTCTCCTCGCCTCTGGTGGCCACGGAGTGGAGGCAGAAGTTCACATCTGCAGCATTGCACGCTCCGGCTAACAAGTGGCCTAGATATTTTAGCTACTGTAAGGAAATGAAATGAGGCAGTACAGGCGGTCAAGGCCAGAGCCTAATCCCCCAGAGTTAATAGCAGATGTGAAGAAACCCTTTTTGCTTTTGGAACAATTCGCGTCTGGGCTGGCCAGAGCCTCCTTGTGCTCTGGCAGTGGGGACAGCCAGGAAGGCAGCCTGCTGTTAGGGACAGCCAGGATCCTCAAGGATAAATTGGCTAGCTCTTAATTAGATCTGTGGAGAAAATCAGGACAAATAGGAGCTGACTTTTATGATAATGCTTTTCTTCAGCAAATGTTTATGAGCTGTGTCAGCGTGGGTTACACCTTTGGGTGGGGAGGGCAGGAGATCAGTTTCTGTCTCATTTGATTCTGACAGTTTGCTTTTTGCCACAGACCTGGGTTGCCCCCGGCTGTCACGAGCTCATGTCCAGACTGTAGAGAGCAACTTCTCTGTTTGAACCACCTGGTTTTGTTCGCTTGGGAAAGCTGCTGGTGGATCAGCCCGTCTCCACTGATCCTGTCTCCAGCCTGTGTGGTTTGCTCTTGTGGTGCTTTCCTTCTCATTGCTGCTCTGCCAAGATTCAAAGCTCCCTTGCCCGAGTTGCAGCACCCTGCTGTGGAGAGGCGAGGTGGAGATCAGTGCCAGGGTCAGCTGGGGCACCGGGGCCTCTTGTTTCTTGCGCTGGTGCCCTCACCCCAAGTTGTTCCATCGCCGAGCCTGAGCTGCCCGAGTCCATGCTGCTTGGGAGAAACCACCCACATGCAGACTTTTTTAGGTTCAAGTTGAAGGTTCTTGATAAAGCCAACAGTGTGTTTGTGTTAGGCTCTTCCTGGACTGGACTGTCCTGGTGACTGGTGTCAGCAACTGATGTTCCCACCTGCTTCTGGTAGTTGTAGCGATGGTATCCATCATACAAGCTAGGTCAATCTGCAGGTCCTGTCCTTATTTTATTATTGGACATGTATAAAGAAAACCTTGTAAAGCGTAATGGCAGCTTTTCTTGTGACTCCACTAAATTCTGTGCTGCTAGATAGGACTGGAGTGAGTGTTGGAAGGGCATCACTGGGGGTTGTGCCCTTGCCTGCATGCAGTGGGGCATGCTAAATAACCAGCAGTGGGGTGGCTGTAGCCATATCTGGGTACGTTTTACTGTTTGGCTCTCTGCTAATTCTGACACTGTATATTTTTGTATTTGTTGTTGTTATTCAAGCTTGTAACTGTTGAGGAGCAGCAGTTCCTGAGGGAAGCGCTGTATAACACTGGAATCTTAATTGTGTGGGATCCAGCACCGTATCATGCAGAAATTCATGAGGTAAGCCTGAGTTTTCTGTAAATAAAATCAGATTCATATGCTTTGAAGTGCTTCTGTTAACCCCCTTCCTCCTTATATGGGCAATCAGTCATTTTAAGGCCATTCTTGATTACCTCTTCATTATCATGGATATATCTGTATGTACTTCTGAGACTGTCCCATGCATGGGCGCTCCTAGGAAAACACTTGCCTGCTCCTGATCCCTGTGGAAGGCCTCAGGCCAAGTGTAACAGGTCACCACCTTTACTTCCCCATGAGCTGATGCTGCCAGGAGGAGGTCACTACTGGCTGCAGCAGTTGTCATCTCGTCAGAGTATGATCTTCTGTTTCTGACACTTGCTGTAAGATTTGCTGACAGTCAATGGTTGATTATCTCAAGCACTGGTCAGACACAAGATACACTTGATGCATTATGAACAGATTGGGAAACCCTCTGAAGATCTTAGCAAATGTCTCCTCTCTGTCTCCTCCTAGCCTCAGCTAGGCTTTCAGTTGTGGGTGTTCCAGTCCCTCTCTCATTCACTTTTCATTTTGAGTACAAAAGTACTTGATAAGTGATGGGCTTTGGAGGCTCAGGGTGAAAGCAGGTAGGAGTGAATAGTCCATTCTTTATTTTACACTCTGTCTGTAGCTGAGAGGTCTCTTCTCTGGACTGCATTTCCTATTTTCTCAGTGATGTTTATTCATGTGTCTAGTCCCACACTTCCAGGAGGCATGAAGGTGTATATACAGCATGTTTAAGAGTCTGTAAAACCAGGATGGGATGTTTTTAGCATAGGGAAAAAAAAAAAAGTATCTCAAGATGACTTTAAGAACATATAAATCCTTCCTAAGCGTTTTATTGAAAGGGGAAGTTTTAGGATGCAAGTCAGCTCAGCCTGGTTTAGGAGGCTGTGATGGAGACGCTTGCCTGCAGAATAGGACGCTTTGTACTCCAGCATGAAGGGGGGGTCAGGGTCTGGAACATTTAAGGCAGACTTCTCAACATCATCTGCTCTTGGGGGGTGCAGAATGAAATTATACAAGATGGCTGATCTCGTTTTATGGTCCTTCACAGCCAAAGAGAGGAGATTTTTGGGTGGATGTGTGTAGGTATAGCAGGACCTTTTCCCCTGGCAGCAGCAGGTTCCCTCATCCTCGTTTCCCCTTGGTTATGGGAAAGAGTGGGATGGGAATAGAGTCTGATGTCTTGTTTCTGTTTTGCAGTGGTACAGAAAACCAGACTACAACTTTTTTGAAAGCTATAAATTATATCGTAGTATGCATCCAGAGCAGCCCTTCTATATCCTGAATCCAAAAATGCAGTGGCAACTCTGGGATATTCTGCAGGAGAATTCCTTGGAGCATATTCAGCCTAATCCACCATCGTCAGGAATGCTTGGTAAGATAATTGCCTTTAAACTTCTCATTTGGTTTGCAGGAACTTTCCAGGATGTCTTTTTTCCAGGACAACTACAGATTTATGGTCCTTATCAGACTTGCTTTTAAAGTGTTTGTCTTATGCCAAAATTTAAGCTTCCTGTCCTTAAAGGAGCAGCTCAGTTGTGTTAAAGTAAGCGGTTTGCAGCAGCCCTCTGAAACAGCAATTACAAACATGGCCTGGTTCCACGTGGAAACAGGAGAGGAGATTGCAACATTGAGATGGTCTCTAGGATTTCTAGCTTCTAGTGCCAGAGCAGTTCCCACGGGGTGTGAGAGGAAGGATATGGCTCCTGCAGGCTCAGATCTTGTCAGGCAAATAAATCTGCTTACTGCAGATGAAATCTAAGTGCTTGCCTATTTTTAATATATATATATAAAAAATATATATAAATATGGAAATATAGATATATGGAAAAAAATATATGGCTAAAGACTCAATGCGGAGGGGTGGGGATGGTCAGGGTGAATAGTTGTCCTGAAAAGTTCAGTGATATTCCCCCTTACTCAGCATGCTAACGTTTCTCTTGTTCATCAGCATGCTAAATCCAGCCTCTCGGCAAAGGGGCTCATTTTACATTCTGCTGTTGCAAAGGTTTTCCTTCTTATTGGAGCGCAGATCTCATGATCAGCTGAACAAAAAAGAAGTGAACTTCTCGGGAAGTTCGCATGTATTTGGAGTCATGGCATAGACGTATGGTTTTGTTTTCCACGTGGATGTCCCACTGCTGTGCTTTAGCCCCTCCTGTGCTCCCATCACTGCTCCCATCGCTGCAGGGGAACAGATGCCCTTCTACATCCCTGTAAACAGAGTGAAGTTCTTATTTTTGTCAATCCGGTGTCCAGTTTTCTTCCACAACATCGCTCTTGCCCAGCACCTCTTCCAGCATTGCTGGGATATGTGCAGAACAGCTGTGTGACATGTCAATGAAGTCAATGACTTCAGCAGCAAAGTTGTTGTTAACTGGAAGTAAGGGCTTAGTGACAGGCACCGGGCCATGTCAGAGAGCAAATTCCTCTCTGGCTTAACTTTAGGTCAAGTTACCTGCTTTGTTAAACAAGCCACCTCGCCAGACTGAGGGGCACAGATGAGTTCCAGTTTGCAGCTCTAGGTTTCCTGGAAGGCTTAAGTGTGAATGAAAATTGTAATTTGAAAAGGTGGATAAAGGTGTTTAAAATGCACCTTAGTTAAACCAGTAGTTTCACAGATGGGAGGTTCTAATGTTTTGTAAACTGTGTTCCTCTGATCATGTGTGGTCCCTGATGTCTTGGATACTGCATGAATTTTCTGGGATGTTATACATTGGTTCTATTTCCCTAGTAATAGCGAGAATATTTGCTGTTTCTTGCACTTGGAAGAAAAATAGTCAGAAACCACAGCTTACTTCTGATCTGGCCAGCGGGTTGACAGGTCTGTGCCCAGCACTGGCGTGACTGTCCTCAAGTGGTTTGTGTGGCTGTCACAAGGCACAGGAGGGCAGCACTGCTCTGCTGCGGGGGAGCTTAGGGGAGCCTGAAGAGCAGAGGATGAGCCATCTCCGAGCACAGACGCTTTCCTGTCCCCTGTGTTCACAAGAGGCAGGTGGGGAAAAGGTGAAGGTCTCATCACTGCTTACCCAAGCAGGTTTGAGATGGGCTGCTTGCATCAGATAATTGCAGTGCACAGTTGGCAGACGCCCAAGTTTCCACGGAGGTCACAGAGAATGATGGCGCTCTTAAAAATCAGCCTTTTGACATGGCTGTCGCTGTAAACAATCTGCTGTAATCAAGCTGATCATAAGCTTTGCAAGAGAGAGCTTCAGAAAACAGCCCCATCTGGCCAGGCTTGCTCTCTCCCCTTCTTGTCTGAACATTCAAAAAGAAAACCCTTCCCGGTGGGGCTGGATGCTCCTTGCTGACCGTCTGTCTGGCAGGAGTGTTTAATTGGTTCTCTGGTTTGACACGGGGGTGTCTGCTTTCTTTCCCTCCCTAGGCATCGTGATCATGATGACGCTCTGTGATGAAGTGGACGTGTATGAGTTTCTCCCTTCCAAACGGCAGACGGACATTTGCCACTATTACCAGAAGTTTCACGACCGTGCCTGTACCATGGGAGCTTACCACCCACTCCTGTTTGAGAAAAACTTGGTGAAGCATATTAATCGGGGCACAGACGAGGACATCTATACTCACGGGAAAGTTACTTTGCCCGGCTTCCGAAATGTGCGTTGCTAACAGATCGGTTTTTAGTGTGTCTAGGAATTTTTCTTGACTGTCAAAGCACTTTTTAAATCAGGGTTGTCAGATTTGTTAGGTCTAAGCACTGGTGTGTTTTTACAGCTCTTCCATGTTGCAACACTTGCTCTTAGGACTTTGTTGCCTAACTTTTCCCAACTGTAGGGGGGTGTTAATACATTGCGGTACGTCCACGTGGTATCTGCATGAGCCACTGCAATAAATTTACTCCCGGTGGAGCCAGGCTCATCAGCAGGTGGATATATCTGTCTTCATCTCAACCGATCATGGTGTATGGGAGCCGCAGGAAATGCTTTCTAAGCAGAGATCGCACAAGTCAGGATCAAATACTGAATATAGTTTGTTTTGCTTCAAAGGGGTTATGACAACTAGCAACTTGGTTGATTGAGAAACAAGAAAAATAATTTAAAACTTGTTCCCATAGTCCTAGGAGCTCTTTGGAGCAGGGTTGATTTATGGAAACACTGTCAAATCTGTGTACTGATAAGCTAAAGTCTTTGTCAAAATATTTTATAAACAGTTTGTAAAATAACAATGGCAACTTCCTTTCAAAATGTATGACTTCTGAAATGATTCATGTGGCATTTTTGGCAAAGGAAGAGGGAGGCAATTCACATTTCAGTGATTCTTGCAAGACTTTTTAAAATTTTTACTTTTTTTTAAATTGCTTATAATGAATTTTAGTGAACATTTAATTCTCCTGTACAGTGCTGTGCTTGGTACAGAAGAAGCCTTATTTCAAAAATGTTTTAGGGAAGATGCTCTGAGGCACAAATGGGAGAACTCACTGGAAGTCAGTACCTCTTTCCAGCTCTTTGCTGGTCTACCTTTGCAATTATTAGCAAATTATTTGCTGCTCCTCTCTGGTGACAGAAATGCCACGTAGCTGCTGGCCAGATGAGTTCCAGTTCTCTGCAAGCCAACCCAGGTGATCTCTCGGTTGCTGTGGGCTTTCTGAGTAGGTGGGGAGCAGCTGTGTTGCCCCTGTGCTTCATGAGCGGTGGGGAGGGAGAGTGTGCTCTGCTTCTCATGCTGAAATGCAGGTAGAATTGAGGACACCTTTTCCCTGCTCCAGGGGACGGTCCCTAGCAGCATGGTGGCCGTAGTAGCTCTGCGATCTCTGTACATCGGTGAGAACACCTTCCCTGTCCCCTTCCGTACTGTTGTGTTTCATGATGTCTGTAAAGAAATCTTTTTCTTCTCCTGTTTTGAATAAATCCTGTGAAGTCATTGGCCTGTTCTTGGCTTGGTGAAACCAGCATAAATGTCATTGCTCTGTGGCCTCGGGGACTTGTACCGGCCTTGCACCAGCGCAGGCAGGGCTGGGAGGAGCTGCTCGGCCCCTCGTTTCAGTAAGCCCAGGGCTCTTGCCCCATCTTGGTGAGGGGGCTGCTGTGGGGCTGTTCCTCCAGCTGTGGGGCTGGCTTTTCCTGCACACCCATCTGTTGGGATGGATCAGATCTGTCAGTGTTTGGAAATTGTATGTAATGTGATAGATACATGTAAAAGAAATCAGGTCCTTACGCTGCTGCTCAGGGGCACTAGAACAAGAATGCAATAAAGCCCGGGAGCAGCTGTGTCTTATTAAGTGTTCATTATCACTGTTAGTGGGGAGAGAGCTCACAGAGGAAAACCCAGCAGGGGCTGTTTGGGAGAACTATAGCAAACTTCTCTCCATCTCCACTCTTAGTTTGTAACTGTCCTGTCTCTCACCCTTGGCTCACGGGCTTGTCTGCTACAGTGAGTTGCCTTCTTAGTTGGGATTCGGATACCTTCTGCCTTTCTTCCTAGGCTGTCTCATTTGTTAATTCTTGCAATGTTGCTCTCCCCCACCTCCCCTGTTGGGGTGACTGGACCAGCCACCCTCCACGGCTTGTGCTGTGTGATGGATGGATGGATGGCACCTTGCTGCAGGGGAGCAAGCACGGTCTGCTTGCTGTTCACCCAGGGGTCCCCCAAACCACCTTCTCCTCTGCAGTGCTCTTGCAAGAAGGCAAAACGTCAATCAGGCCCCCCAGTTACTTATGGGCAATAGTGTTACACTGGGCATGGCATTTCCAACGTTACGCTAACAGTTTTAGCTAGATCCAGCATGTGATTCATTTACAATCTAAATAGAGTTTTACAAGAATTATGACAAAGCTTAAAATAGGCCAGTGTTAATCCTCTTTTTTTTTTCCCGTCTTTTTGGCTGCATAGATCCAGATCTAATATAAATTGCAAGTGATGACAAGTCTGGTATTTAGAAGAGCCAAGTTTAAGTTAGTGGGCAGCAATAGCTAGACTGTAACAAAAGCCTTATCCCTCCTGCAGTCTCCAGGGATATACCTCCTCCAGTCTCCCCTCCTAACTGTTTCCAGAGTGTGAACAGCCACGTGAAAAGCGGGAAGAGAGCGACACGGCCCTTTCCAGTTAGCCACTGGAGGGCTAAGTACTGGGAAGGATGCTCCATACTGATACGGAAAGGGTGTGAGGGAAGATCAGCAAGTCTGGGGAGGAGGAGAATGAAGGGATTATTTTAGGCTTTGATGCAGGAAAGATCTCTCCTCTTGATTGTGCTATTATTTCTGTTTCTGAATGTAGCTGTAACTTCCTAACTCTTCCCTGCAGTATAAACTAATCTATAGCACTTGCAGAAACTACAGCCTTTGAAGTACTGAAAGGAAAGGGAATGAAAGGGAAATACTGGAAGGTGGTGGGAACCCTGGCTTAATTTCAGAGAGGCATCACCCCTGAATTGTCTTGACTTCAAACTTTGCATTATCCAGTATTCCACCTATTTCTGGAACTCTGTTGATTAAGTGGCAACAAGTCTATTTTAGTATGGCAGTGGATTGTTCCTTTCTCTTTGCCTTTAGGTGTACTAGAGAGCCAGGGGCAGGGCTGTGGAGAGGTTATCTGGTAAGACTGGAGCCCAGAGGAGGTAAGTGCAGCTGTTGGGGCTCATGGTTGGACGTGGAAGTGTTTGGGCAATGTAAAAGCAATGACAATGTGTTACTGGCAGAGGAACACTGGACTTCATTGTCTTTGGAGGAGAGCTTTCATTGTCTGGGCTCACAAAACTGCCTGTGGTTTTTTTGTTTTGCTTTCACTGAAGGGAAAAAGAAGGGAGAAAAGTCCCAGAAATTCCAATTGTATGCACCTGAGTCAACACACCCTTCTTCACCTCCCCGAGAAGAATGGAGCAGTTGGGTGGAAACTAGATCTGACAAGACAATAATATATCAACAGTGATGGTTAAAAAATACATGCTGGCACTCCCTGGAGAGAAACACAAGGCACCCCAGCCACACGTGCCTTTTGTTTTCTGGGCCTGAACCCAACTAAAGGTGCGGGTACAAGCAAGATGGCTTTTTCTTCTCTGTTGAGTACCGTGAAGTCTGATGCTTTTGCCCTGTAGCATGGATGTTTTTTTTCACTTGTGAATTATACTATCCTGGCAGGGAAACATGTTCATTTGCTTTGGGTGATGATACAAGGCACAGAGACAAAGCATCGGGCTTCATTTTGGAGCAGATAATTTGTGTGCGTGGCCATAGGTATCATAGGTCCTAGCAAACACTCCAGAAACAACATGCCACAGGGATGGGAATGCCCTGGTGCGTTTACAGGGGAGATGAAAGTGGGAAAGAGCTTGTGGGGGTGTGGACATGTTACTCAGTGTCCCAAGAAAGGAGCTGCCTGCAGTCACCATATTCACCATGGTATCACCTGGAGCTAACGAGCTCTCTGGGAAATGCTGGGAGCAAGCTGTGACCCAGCCAGCTTTGTGCCTTACTCCAGGTGAGAAGGAGCCACAGATCAGAGCTCCTTTTTGAAGACAGAACTTGCAAGGAAGCGGATGTGCTTGTTTTTAAAATGCAGATGAAGGAAAACTGGTAAGTGACCCTCTTTGCTCTGTAAGCAAGTAATAATTTCTTCTGTTATTGGACTAAAGGAGCAGCTTAGTAGTGTTGTCTTGTGAAAAGTATGGAAAATGGGTTTAATACACAAGACTCTGACTCGTCATCCTGATAACACAAGGGAGGGAGATCTGGTGTCTCCTGGAGCTGGCAATGCACAGCTCGTGTCATGCACAACTTGTCTGCTGTTCTGGAGTTGGGTATGGAAGGCTTCTTCCTGGGGATTGTGCTAGAGGGTTGCAAACCTGACACCCTCACGCTGTCTCCTCTGAAAAAGGAAGGAGCCCTCGTAGGGACCAGCTTTCACACTACATCTTTCATCCAAGGCCTGTGAAATGCCTTCCCTCACTAGATAAGTGGCCCTCGCTGCTACTTGTCCTCCAGGACGTCAGCTCTGCATTCAGGTGGGATCTCAGGCCGTAGTCCAACCACTCTTACAGGGAGAGCTCTGGAACTTGCATCTTCATTGTTCCTTTACCTGTCTGCTCTCCTGAGAGTGTGTGCTGGCAGGCTTTTGTCCGCTCAAGGTATGTTTTGGGAAGATACACAGGTGTTTGTAAAGGCAGAATGGAAGGTGAGCAGGGAAAAAACAATCTTGGAAGTGGTTTCAAAAAGTGTGTGTCTAGTGCAATTTGTTCTAAGTAACTCTCAGAAAGCTAGAGAAGGGGAGGAGCAGAGGGAGTCAACTGAAAGTGGTTTGGTTTGGTGTGAGTAACTTCTGGCAGAAGATAGATCTCTTTAAACAGAAACAGATACTTCCCAAAACACAGTGAACTTGGTGTGCTGTCTCTTTGCCAGCTCTGAGCATGCTGCTGGTTTTGAAGGTCACTGTGCATTGGAAGCCGTGCTTCTGGGAACAAAACCAACTTGGAATATCTTTATTTCCATTCGTGCAAATATCTTGCAGTGCTTTTCCTGCCTGGCCCTGACATCCTTTGCAAAAACAGTAGCGAGGGACTTCCATGAGCCAACGCCGTTTCAAACCTGTGGCAAACCCCTTGTCAGTAGATGCTGATGGCTGTTCTCCAAGTTACAGTTTTAGCATGGAAATGTGTCATTTGCAGTTTCAATGAATTCTAAAACCTCGTGTGGCTTTGTGAAGCCCTTGGGGTGGAAAGTTGTTTGCTGTCACAGGCCAATGGGAGCTTTCAAAATCTCTGTCTGGGTTGGTGATTCTATGAACATCACAGAGGTTATTTCCATGTCCTCTCTGAGGAGGTGGATTTGGGAGGGCACATGGGGTCCCAGCATTCAGCACATGAAAGAGAAGATGATGCTTATCAGTGGTGTGAATGGGTGGGTTGAAGGAGGATGGAGGGTGCGTTGGCTCCGCTGTAGCAGCAGCCCTCCTGTCCCTGAGTGTCCCCGCTGGCCACCGTGGCTGTGCCTGCCGGGTGGCATCAGGGCAAGCAGAGGGACGAGCTCCTGCCCCCTTCAGCACAGGGGTGTCAGTAGTGGCGTTAATCCTTCTGTGGCTCCCATTGTATCAGTGCAGGAGAACCTCAGGAGGAGGATCCTTGTAACCTAACCTGTCAAAATGTGGAATATCTGAGTCCTTCTCTCATATTGAAAGACCGAAATGCAGGGCCCTGGCCGGTGAAAATGCTACCAGCATTTGTAGCACTTATTTCCATTCCCCAAAGAAAATAAAATCACTAATACGTGTGAAAGTAGGCTGTATTTCATTAAAAGGCAATTTCTGGTGCATCCAGCAGCATAAACATAGGAAAACTGAATTGCATGGTCAACCTGTGCTTTGTGTTTTACAAAATCGGTGTTATTTATGGCATCTGAACTGTTACATAAACACTAATCTTAACAAGTATATGGAGGAGGAACTTGGCTTTTTCCTGCTCAGCTGAGTGTTCCACACCTATTCAGAAATGCTCAGAAATGCATTACCACTTAAAATACTTCTCGAAAAAGGAGCCAGATCTTTAATTGGGATAAATCAATGAAGTATCCTGCCTTCAAGGAAGCTATAAATCATTTTAATGAACTCAGAATCTGTTTTCCCTCTCAGTTGTCTGGTTTTTCCTCGGGTACCTTCACGGACATTATTATCCTATTTGATTCTCTCTTGGTTTACCAAAGATATATTAAAGGCCCACGTTTCTTAAGAAAATGTGTGTGAGGGGGCATTTCCACTTGAATTTAGGAAGAAGGCTGAGCAAGCAGTTAAAGCTGGACATCCTGTGTCAAGGACAAACTGCAAAGCAATTTGTTTCTAGGGGAATGGAGTTTTCTAGGTAATTTAGAAGGTGCTGTCTTGCTCCAGCTGCCAGTGCAAGGCTATTTGTATGGCCTGTGTGAATTAGGACTGAGGCTGAAGAACTTAAGGGAAATGATGAAGAAAACTTCTTTATTTGTTAGAGCTGAGATGCTCAAAGCAGTTTTAACAAGAAGCAACTTAATCTTTATAAAGTAGGACTGTAGTGGCATATAATTTCAGCCTGACCAGGGTGATTGTGTCTGATAGTTTAGAGAAACTCTTTTCTTATTTTTAATGATTGAGCAAGAGTTCCAATTTGCATAATAATTTGCATAAATAAGAACTATTATCTGTATTTTTTTCCCACTTCAAATTCTAGGCATTGTTTGCGTAGGAAGATTGGTGAGTGACTGAGGCAATGCGATAGCAATTTGGCATTTTTACTTCCAAATGGCATGAGGTAATGCTAGGGGTAAGTCGTGTGTCCTGGCAGCAGGTCTGAGCTCTGTGTGTCCGGCTGGTCTCCAGCTGTGCAGGTCTACAATGGCTCCAGAGATGCTAGATGTATGGAGTGCTTTTTCTGCCCCATGATTTCAAGACTTTTATAGTCCTGTTCAGTGAGCTTTGTAGCTTGAGCTCTCTTTGAGAGCGCTTGAGCTGTCTTTGAGCTCACCTCACATGTGAGATGAACCATTGCCTCTGAGCTTCCATACTGACCTTGTGTCCAGGTCTGAGCTGTCCCTGTGGCCCAGGGGTAGACAGAGTACCTCTTGGTCCCAACCATTTTGGTTCTGCAACCAAGTGGAGGTGACACAGTGGCAGCTGTGAGTGGCTGCTTTGCATGTCATGATCTGACTGGAGATAGTGGTGCAGGATGCCAATGGAAAGCCACAAAATCGATATGTATTGATAAATTAAGTCATTGTTGGATTGACTTCTCCTTGACCCTACCCAAGTTCTGCTGGGACACCGGTTTTGGGTGGGGTTGGCTGGGTGGATGCTCTGTGCAACCCGTATTACAACAATGCCAACCTCTGAGTTTCTCTTCTGATGAATATAAAAGTCAAACACATTCCTTCTGTGCCAGACTAATGAAACCACACCAGTTCCTTGCCTGCTAGCGTCCTCCTGCCTGCACACACCCAAACCGCTGCGCTGACGGAATTCTCATTTACTCTGTTTTAATGTTACGGTTGTATTTAATAACGAAATATAATGATGGTGCTATAACACAGCATTGTCATATGTGGCGGAGAATGGAAAATCATAGCAGACGAGTAGCCTTGGTGGTATATGTGAACAAGGAAGTGTATGTCAAGAAATCAGCTATTTCCATTGCTGTTTGCCATAAAATAGACAATACAGGAAACCGTTTAAAGTTCAATTAATTTTCAGTTTTCTTATATAGCTATTAATATTAAAATTAAGTGTGTGTTGCCTCTTGTTCCCTGTGACCCAAAGTGTCTCAATGACCATGCTGTGTTTCAGGGTCCCTGCAGGCACCCGAGGACTTCTGTACCATGGAGGGACCGGGTTCCACCCCGCTGCCCCTTTCCCTGGTCTCTGGGGAGTTGGAAGGGGGTGGAGAAGGCTGTGAGCATATTCTTCTTTATGAAACCCATGCGTAATAGTGGTCTAATCCTGATATCATTTGCTATCTGTCCTATCTTGTGAGCAGATGGTTTCTGTGCTCAATATTTCTGTAGCCTCAGCATTATGTGCATGCTTTATTCAGTAATCTTCCAGCGTAAGCAATAAAGCATCTTTGGAAAAGCTGATGCACAAATTAATAGCAGCTGAGCTGATACCATCACCTGAAGTCACGCTTTGTTTTCATGAAGTGTAATTTGCCAGCATACCCCTCTGTTAGCTGATGTCTTAAATTCCCCGCTGTGCCCAGCTGTAACTGTGAGTGGGTGGTCACAGGGGAGTTGCTCAAAGAAAAAACAATAAATAAAGACAGAAAAGTTCTAAAAGTGGGTCCTGGAAAGGTCAGCCTCGTGGTTTGCTGAAGCGGATGAAGCTGAGGTTGTAATGCAGCAAGAAGATCATTGAAGGATGCAAGAGGGGTACGACTGTGAATGGATTTTAAAGTACTGAGAAAGAGGTATCAGTACTGTACAACAACTGTACGTGGGAACATATCCACCACGCTGCTTTCTCCATCAGGAAATTATGTGAGGGCAGACTTTTTGCATCTCTGGTACAAAAAATATGGAGGTGAATATACAGCTGTTTATGCCAAGCATTTTGTTACAAAAAAGCCCCCTACTGAAAACCATCATTAGCTTAATCACTCCAAACTCCCCAAAGCTGTTGGGAGCACCTGAGTATGTTGCTTGAGGTTTTCAGTTGTGATTAAGTTGCATTTCAAAGCCCTTCAGTGGATCAACAAATACCAGAAACACTTTATATTTTTCTTCCGAGGAGGGGCTGAGACTGCAGGGACTTCTCAATAGAGGGTTGAGAACTGCAGTGCTTGTGGAAGCATGAGGGGTTGGTGACATCGGTTGGACTCCTGGGCACAAAAGCGAGTCATCAGGAGTCATTTAGAGTTTCCTTGGTCAAAGTCTGCTCTGGAGAGTCCCCCCCTCACTGCTTGCCTAACTTCCTTCAAGTTAAAAATTTGCTCTATATTTATTTGCTAATGTAACTTTTGCTGTGATGATTGAAGACAGTGATCCGGTGGAACCCACTGCAGCAGTTTCCAACAACACAGCCCTTAGAAACAGGTCTTCCTTTGAAGTCAAAGCTGTTTACTCACCAAGGGCAGCACTTGGCGCTTGTTCATTTGTCAAACACTGAAAAAATACTTAATGACGATCATCAGGGAAAGTAACCGGGAAATGGCATATTTGATGAGAATGAGAAGAGCTGTGAAATGAGTTTCAGGTATTTTATATATGTTTATAAAATATATATATTTTATAGATATTTGCAGTTGGCAGTCACAGAATCACAGAATCGTCATGGTTGGAAAGGACCTCTGAGATCACCGAGTCCAAGCATACACACACCAAAGAATCCCCTACAATCTTGGCCACTAGAGCATGCCCTGAAGTGCCACATCTACACGGTTCTTAAATACTTCCAGGGATGGTGACTCCACCACCTCCCTGGGCAGGCTGTTCCACTGCCTGACCACTCTCTCAGTAAAGTAATTATTCCTGATATCTAATCTAAACCTCCCCTGATGCAGCTTCAGACCATTTCCTCTGGTCCTGTCATTATTCACTTGGGAGAAGAGGCCAACACCCACCTCTCTACACCCTCCTTTCAGGTAGTTGTAGAGGACAATGAGGAACCTCCTCAGCCTCCTCTTCTCCAAACTAAACATGCCCAGTTCCCCCAGTCATGAATGTGCTGAGTCGGTGTTATTTTGCTGCAGTATCAATATTTTAAGGTCCTTTACTGAAGCGAATGCACAGGCACACATCAGAAATCCTCTAGTGCTACAGAAATGGTTTCCGCTTGCAAACCTGAGTAAGCCCTTGCCTGGTGCAGAAACTGGATCAGTCCCCACCATGTAACTAGTGTGAGGTCCCGGCGCTCCGTGAGGAGGCCATAAGAGGTGATTTTGTGCCGATGTGCTGTGTTGCTTATCACTTAGCCAGATTTATGCCATTCAATGCCATTTAAGAAGTCTCTTTGTGTACTGTTGGGACTCTGCTGGCCGTTAGTGCCATACGAGACATGTTTGTGTGTGTATGGATATATGTATACCCATACACTTGCACAAGGGGAAGAAGCAAAAACCTTCAGAGCAAAGCAGTAGTGTTTTAAGCAAGACTGGCAGTGAGGGCCATTCCTGGCTCTGGGGATAACAGGATTTCAAGGGCTTTGTTACTCTATGTGCTTCCTACAGCGCAAGTTTTCCCATAATAGTGCAATATGTGGCCAGATTGCACTTCTGTATTATACTTGTGATACTTGTTAGTCTGGTGTATATTTATATTTTAATTTTGGTGTCTGGGAAAGGTAATTAATCTGCCTTGGGCACAGATTACTGCCCATGTGCTACATTCAGACCCGCAGGCTGGAGGGCCGTCGTGGGCTGAGATTCTCTTCCATGGTGTGTTGTCAATGCATAAGAATTTATATTTTTGCCATGTTTAGTCTCCTTTGCTTCTCTTTTGGGAGAGGATGGAAGTCTCCAGGTACTTTTCTCATACAGGCATTGCAGATTCAGTATTTCTAACAATACAGCAATATCTGTTTCAATGGATGGAGCACAGGTTGGAATTTGGGTAGTGGACACATTTGCATGTGCTTCAAAATGTGAGGAGGTGTAACCAGTGGGGATCTTCACACTAAAACGAAAGGACATGTGTAAATGAAAATGAGTTTCTTTTATTCAGTTTCTATTTAATGAATTTTGCCTACCTTAATTGAGTTACCAAGGTCACTGTGTCCAGTCTATTCAGGTTGTCAGAGGTTGATGCTTTTGCTGCTGCTTCGAAGACTGTTTGTCTGTTAAGTTTTGTAGTATTTGAAGTAATTACAATTGCTAGTGTAGTCTAAAACTAGCTTTCTAATGTCTGTTACTACAGCTATTCCTCAGTTTTTCTCTCAAGATTGGTAATTTGATGCCTTTAGATATCTGGCTGGAGGACAAGAACTCAAAAAAAAAAAAAGCCTAAATATATCAAATACAGCCTCCTCCCTCAACCACAAGTAGATACTTTCCACAGAGAAAAATAGTATTTAAAAATATAATTTTAAATTAGAACAGCCTTCAGTATGTGTTACAAAAACTTGCACAATTGCAACTTTCTCATTACAAAGCTAAGGAATCGAGTATTTAAAATGAAGAGTCACTTGAATTGTTTGAGAGCCTTGAAAAAACTGGTTTTCTCTTCTGAAGTAATTTAGCATTACCTCAGAACAGCAGGTGCACTCGCTTGGGGAATTTGCCTCTGCCCAGTTCATTAGTTTTCATTAAATGGTTGCTTCCCCAAATGCCTGGATGTATGTGGAGTCGTCCGAGGGGTGGTGTGGCACTGGTGGATGAACTGGACCGTGGATGGTGGGAAGAAATAACACCCGATGGGTTCCTTTATGTTCTCTTGTGGGTTTCTGTGTGAGAAGGGGGTGCAGCTGGGAAGGTGTTGCCCCCCAGCCCCTTCTCCCCGCTGCCTCCGGGCAGGGAGACTGGGCGGCTGCTGGGTTTGCTGGGGCAGTGGTCCCTGCTGCAGGGGGCCTCTCAGGGCAGGGGCTTTCCTTATTCCTTGCTACAAGCGTATGGGAGATACACTGTTGTACAGGGTCAGCAGTCTTATGTTCCTGTCTATTTTTAATAAATTGGGAGAAAATTTACACCATTTTAGTATTCATCTCAGCTATTTAAATATGTGCACGTGGCTGTTCCCCTCTTGCGCATTTTTTTTCTAATTATAATTTTCTGACATACTTTCCTCCTTGAAGCAAAAGTTATTAACGTTTATCCTCCCAAGACTGAATGCCTCTGTTCATCTCCAAGTCACTCTTCCAATTCCAAATTAATTTATCCTGCTACGAGCTCTCTACTGCTAAGAGCTGTAATGAGAAACACACCAGTCTCAGGGTGAAACTTGCTGAAGGGAAGCAGTAACACGTCTGTGGCGCATCTTTGGGATACAACCTCGTGAGAGGTATATTGAAACACGCTGAGCAGTTGGGAGGGCAATGACTGATTTACCCCAAGGAGCTTTGCAGTGGGACAAACCCTCAGGGTGTGGGGGAACTCCCCAGGGGTTTGGTGCCTTCATTTCTTCTCCCCCTCACCTTCCCTTCTGACTCTTGGGACCCCAGCTTTTAAATTGGCCTTGGCTTTCCTCCCTGCTAACCTATTCAGGAGAAGATACAGATGGCCGAAGGCATCTAGCGCTCTGACTTGCAGATCAACCACAAACTTGCAGAAGAAATGGCTCGTTATCTGTGTTAGCTGGGTAGCTTCTGATCACTCTTCCCGGCTTTGAAAAAAATGCAAATACTTAGCTGTTTGTTACTCAAAAGAGAAAATGCTCCTAGAAGTATTCTTAAAAAGATATAGGTGGAAAAAATGAAGGCTAAAAAGATCTGCCTGTTTTCACAGCAATGAATTCTGCAGTGCCTGCAGCCCAACCCTTGGACCGGCTGGCATGAATACCTGTTGGAGCAACAGAGCCAGTTGTCCTGAAGAAGCCTGCGGGGAAATCGCATGCCTGAAACATGGGAAAATGGCATTTGCTTTGGGATTGTCTGCCAAGACAGAGAAATCTGCCAGTAAGTTGATATCTGAAGGGCACTGGCACGTGAACCTGATGTGCAGTCGGGGTTATCG
This sequence comes from Xenus cinereus, assembly GCA_025774025.1. Classification (NCBI taxonomy): domain Eukaryota; kingdom Metazoa; phylum Chordata; class Aves; order Charadriiformes; family Scolopacidae; genus Xenus; species Xenus cinereus. The sequence continues at coordinate 23,684,383 of JAOXJK010000051.1, read as the reverse complement.
GTGAAAAGACAGAAGCTAAATTCCCTCTGGGCTCACCCGAACTGCCGCCAGGATGCTCCCTCAGTGTGGCCGCACATCAGCCCAACACAGAACTGATGTCTGACCTAGAGAGCTGCTCATTAAAAGCTGATTGTTTAGCAAGCTGTAGTGTTGCTTGCCTGGATCTCATTTACTCTGTAAATAAACCTCTGCCTTGACAGATGGGTCAGACCTGAACTCCTAATTGATAGGTTTGGGTCCCTTCATCAGGTTGCACCCGATCAAGAGAAGAGGGTGTTAGTTTCTGTAGCCGCTTCACTTTTCTGATCTGTTCCAGCAGGCCTAGATGGATTTACTCTACCCCCAATATCTTGATTACTTCATTCTTATCTGGAAGCTAATTTGGAGAAGTGCAACTAAAATAAACATCCCCTCTCTTTTCTTGGAAAAGCAGACGCCTGTTTGTCACACAGGCCTACGACCTTCTGGGTTAATGAGTAACTTTCTGACGCAGTGTAGGGGTAAAAGTCTCCTCTAGTTTCGTATCAGATGGAAAGTTCAGTAGATGGGGGCATTTCCCACTGAGAGGGGCTCAGAAATTTGTAGTGCGATGAACAGCCTTGGTACAGACGTCTGTGTGCGGCACGGTACAGGCTCAGCTACAGATATTTTGGCACTGAAAACCCTGTCTTACAAATCTTACTGTCATCAATTTACTTGTGTCATCTTTTTTTTTTAATAGAAAGTCCTTTTTTTTAAAAAAAAAGACAACTCATCTATTTAGACAAATTATATTAAAAAAACAATATGTAGAAATAAGATTGAATGGATTTCTCACTGTTGCTTTGATTAATCAATCCTCCTTTGTTCCATAAACATTTTTATTCTATCATCTGTGCTTTTTTTTGCAAAGGGAAATTATTTTACAGAGAAGTACCATGCTGTGTTAGATAATTACAATAATAAAGAAATCTTGGACTGTTAGTCCTTCTAACTGCGTGTTCTCCAACATTCTTATATTTTCACTAAACCTTTTATATCTTATGATACTCTTTTGAGATGTATCTTGCATATGTTCAGTAGAATAACCAGCTAATTGTGAAAGATGTGGGGTTTGAAGTGCGTTTGTACAGATCCAGCTATCGAATGTGATGATGAGAAGGCAAATGTGGGCATGATTGCCCTCCTTTTTCATCCTTTGCAGTAAAGAAGCACAACTTACATTTAGTACAGTGAAAGATGATAGACTTCAACTTGATCAAACAGAAAGACTTTTCCACTAAAAACTGGCTGTGCTGAAAGAAAGGGTGGGAAATGTTGTGGATAACAAGAATATATTGACTTGAATAATTTTATTCCAAACCTTTTTATTCCCGTTTGCTTCAGGAAGAACAGCAATGCCTGGTAAACAGGAGTTAATAAGAAGCTCCCCATAGGGAAGTCTTACGTGGTGATGGCTCGCTATAGGGTTTCTCCTGCTTTTCCTTGAGTTGTTGAAGTCTGCCTCCAGACGAAAGCAATGTTGCTGAATGCCTTGCTGCTCTTGAGGAACGTGGCGAGTCAAACACAGAGCTTTTAATACTGCACAGAAGACCAAATCTGAGCACGTTTGGTGAAGTCCAACTCTACTCAGAATGAGTGGTGTCTCCCTGGAAGCCAGGCAAGTGGCAGGTGGTCTGGTAGGCATCTTCCATTCACCTTCAAAGCCTAAGCCCAATAGTAAGTTTCAGGATAAGCCTTAATAAATAAATCCTTCCTAATTTCTGCTTCAGTGTTGATCAGATGAGGTTGTATCTGCCATGGAGATGTTATATTGTAGATTAACCTTATGGGTTTATTCTGGTATTTATAACTGAATGTGTTCCTGTGTTTGGGTGAAACAGGTTTTGTCTGAGTTTGCCACAGTTGACTCTGGCAAATAGAATGCCTTTGGCTTGTAATTGCTTTAACACCTCAGTTCCACTTATTTTTAAAGAGAGTGGTTCCTAATGGGTTGAAGGAAAGTAACGGCTTTTGTTATATTGTTTAATCAAATGCTTGTTAAAATCCAGGGAGCCTTTCTAGTAAGAGTGCTAGTTTTATTTCAATTATTCCGCAGATTGTTAACAAGGGTAGAGAAAATGGAGTCCTTCAGCAAACATCACTGTATTGGCACCAAGTTCCAAATAAGCGTTGATGAAATTTAACCTGCCTGACACTTTTTTTTTCAGTGCTTTTGTTGGTTGTTCACAGTCACCAGCAGCCACCATTAGTTTTCCCTCAAGCACAGTTTATTTGCAGGTGGTGTAAACAGCTACGCCCTTGTTCTCAATGGTCACATAAGGATAGATGCTTTAAGATTTTTACTCCTTTTTTTTTCCCTTCCTACTTTTGAACCTGTGGGAGGTTTTCATGGGTGTCTGAAGTCCTGCTGTAAGAGTTTGCAGCAGTTTAAAGTCTAATTAAACCCCTGCCTCCTGGGGTGTTCAGACAGAGCTTTAACAGCAGCCTGAAAGAGTTAAATAGTACTGGGATGGTTTTACCAGCTCAGAAACAAATGGGCTTATATACTAAATCATAAAAGCTTCTTATAAGACATGATCATCCTACTGGGAGGAATAACTCAAGCTTCAATTTCAAAAAAACCTAGAAATATCATCTTTATTTTTACTAAAAACAAACCTGTTGTTACAATACATTTTCTACTTTGGGATTTAAAAGAAATATTTTTTTTGTCATTTACCAAATTTATACACGAGTTACTTTGGCTTTTTCTTTTCCGTTTTCCTTTTCCTCATTTTTATTTAGATAGCCATTTCAAGATAAGAACCACGATTGATGTTGGGGCTTTTTGCAATGGAAGAGTGATGAGACTGGAGAGTACCCACTCTTCTCTATGTCATGCACAAAGGGGCCACGTGGACCTTGACACATCAGCTCTGCAACCGAGTTGGGCACCTTCTTTCAGCTCGAGCACAGCGCTGTTGGAGTCTGTGCTATGGCAGAGCGCTGCCAGACCTGGAGACCCCGGGCTGGTGGACGGGCTCTGTGGGGAACGGCTGTGGAGAGGTTATTACAGGTCTTACCACGGAACAGGATTGTGAAACTTCCTGCTGAGATGTTTGAGATCTCCGTGTCTTTCTCGCTAATTTTAAACTTTAAGATGTTTCTCATGGACTATTTATAGATTGGTTGGCTCTTCAAAGGCCCAGAGGGACTTCTTCTCTAGAGCGGGCCTGAGAACTTCTCCCGGGAACACTGGCAAGGCTGGATCTTGCACAGACTTAATGCAGCTTCGTAGCTCAGACTGGCCATACTGGTGCTGAGGGAAACTACCCAAAAGCCTTCAGAAACTCCAGTACCCCAAAATCTGTACCTTTTGAAAACTAGGCTACTGAGTTATTTCCCGAGTGAAGATCTTGTCCAGCTCTCGTGCCCCTAAAAAGTTAGGAGTAGGCCACGTACAAGCTCACAGACCAAGAAAAACTTATTTTGGAGAAGTCAGTTTTCATACCTGACGCAATGACTTCCTCCTTGGTTTCTGTTATGCCAAAAAACTGGCAGCATGGCTGGATCTGAGGTTTTGGAGCTTAAGGGTAAGAGTTAAATCCCTCTTCTGCGTGGTGGTGCACATGCAGAGGTTTCATACTGGAAGTGAACACCTCTGTGTGGGGAGGATAAACATCGATGGGCAGAAATAAATATAAAGAAACGGGTAGTTCTCTCTATAGGGTTGTTATAGAAGGGCTTATGCAGAAATACCTCAAGTTACTGACTGTATTTGGGTTATGTAGTTGTGCAAGATAGGATTTTTTTCCTCTGTGTAGGAGTCACTCCCATTTGATGTGAATGAGTTACCGAGCCCAGGCAGCTCCCCAAAGCAAAGGCGGGTAATTGGCCACGTAATGCTTGTATAAATCTATTTCCAGATCTTATTATGAAACAGGGTTGTGTACACTTTGACTTTAATCCTCTTCTGTCTTTTGTTTTACATCTTTCTTTTAATAGATGCTGACATTCTTGTTCTGTTGTTCACCTGGTTTGGGCCGTGTAACCGTGTCAGCTGATAATTTAGAGTGAGTGAAATGGGATCCTCTGTGTTCATTCCTCCCGTGTCTCTTTTGAAAGGATGTTTTTCTTCTTGGATCACAGTGACTGCTGCTAGAACTGTTTGTGGCTGGCACTTGGTGCATTTTTACTACATTTAGATCATAAGTGTGACACTTGAATGAACTCTCATCCACAGATCTTTTTTCAATGTCTTTGCCCTCAAAAGCACTCCAGGCTTTTAAATCTCATACCTGGGAGGTATTTTGCAAGGGTTCATTAGGCGTGAGCAGTAGGCTTTGATTTATTTGATGAAAACGTGGTTATGATATGCAATGCTGGCTGCTGTGGGACTGAAGGCAATGAGAAATCTCATCTTTTAGCGGCATGAAATGTGACATGGCAAATGTGCTGCCATTAGGACGTAGCAACAGGCATCCTTTGAGCTTGTTAAGATCTTTGGCTTCATTTTTATCTTTGATTACAGCTGTGGCTTAGGGTGCTGTAGGCGAGCTGTTGGGTCATGCTGTCTTGTACAGAAGCCATCAACAAATTTGTGGTGGTACCTCATTAAGGCTTAGCAGAGTGGAAGCAAGGTGCCTCATTAAGGCTGGCGAGAGTGGAGGTCCATGATGGATATGTGCCCTTCAACAGCCAGTGGCGTGTCCGGAGCTGTGGTGCATTTTGCAGATGTTCAGGGCCAGATCCAGGCATTAGGAGGGTAGGGACCGACTCTGTTGACAATCCAGTGTTTGCTCTTTGGAGGACATTTGGCTACATGAGGGATAGTCAGGAAAGTTGATCTGAATTTACGTTTTAAAAGCAGATTGTTGAGATTGCATTGAACCCTCCTCTGGACTTGGATTTCAAATAATCTCGCTTTACTGTAATTGACGTCAACTTAATTATATCTTAAAGCAGAGTAAAGACCACTGACTCAGAATTAAAGCAGCTTAATGCAGATTAACCAATTCACTTTAAATCTGTATCTCTTAGTTAACTTGGGCTGATTTCCCTCTGAGCAGGCAGGTCCAGGGCCCCGGTGTCCTGTAATGTGGCAGTTCTTCCTCAAGCAGAAGCAGTTTTTAAGTGAAGGACTTTGGTGGCCTAAAACTGCCTTATATTTGCTTTTTCCCTTACTGGAAATAGCCTTCCTCCCTGCTGAGGAACATACATTGTACGTTACGATTAAAACCACCACTGTAATTAAAAGCTATCTACAAGACAACCTGTGCTCCACTTATCATTGGAAAATCCTGCGGAAAGACCTAGAGATGCTCTCAGTCTCTATCGTCTCAGTGACAAATTTCACCAGCAGTCTCAGTGCTGCTGCTAATGTGTTCCTTTTATGTTTAAATCACAACTGATAGCTTACACTTTACATAAGAGACAAGGGGTTTGCACTTATCTGTGTGTTGCTCTCTAGCCTTCTGGCAAAGTGCATAAAGCTAGTAATGTAGTTTAAAGTACAATTACATGTAAATGCTGTGGATAAAGCAAGAGTATTTGACGCTGCCTCCCCTCCCCTTCTATGAAAAGATGATAAAACTTCTGTGAGGAAACTTAGGGGGAAAAAAAAGGTGCTGCGTAGAAGTCAGCCATGGTCTGCAAGTCTGACTAGCCCTGACGAGTAGGGCTGGTGTAGTGGCTGTGATTAGTAGTTGCTGGTGTTCAGTAGTCTTGAAAACAAGGCACTGCTATTCGTATTCTGAAAAGAAAGGGGGCCATCTGGTACATTCTCTCTGCTCTTGTTGCCAAAATGTCACAAAAGTGCTGGAGAACCTTTTATGGGCTGGTTAAGTTGCTGGTCCCATTCTGCTGCAATTTGTCCATTTGCTATCAAATTTGCTTATTGTTTCATAGGCAAAACCCAACACACTTAGAAAATTTTCCTAAGTTTACTCCAGGGGCTGGGTGTTATTTCAGTTGCCAGCTGTGTGACTAAAAAAGCACCGCCTTTTTTGGGTGATGCTCTCTAAGGCCTGTGCGAGAAAATAGCCATCTATCCCATGGAAAAGACAAATAAAATCAGTCGCTATAGTAACTGAAGTAAATGTTAATCACACTAAATATAGTTCTCCCCTGGCACTGCACTGTGTAAAAATAACTTGTACATCAGCTCCCTACCTTTCTGGGTGCTGTCCTGTCTGGTTCCTGAACTGACCAAGGCTGGCCTGCTGCTTATTGCTGTAATAATATTGGCTGTACCCTCTCACGTGCAACTGGTAAAACCAAATTTCCTTGGGAGTTACCTCCCTGCATCTCCTGCAGTTCTTCATCCTTCTCCCAAAGGACTTCTGCTTGTTCTGCTTCTAATGTGGGACCTAGACCTTTTTATTTTTTAAAGCTAAGCTGGTATTGATATTTAATTCAAGGCAAGGGAAACTGATTTGTTTAAAATTGTCAGACTATGAGCCTGAAGCAAGCCCTCTTACGGCTGGTGAGAAGATCCCATTGACTGAAGAGACTTTAGCCGAGGCACTGTGTTTCTTCCTGAAATGGAGCCAACGCTCAATCCAGGTATTAAAGGAGAGAGTATTTAAAAGCTCTTTCTGTAGTAAGTATACAATGTGGTTTATGCCTCTGGTGTGTGACACCCGGTGTGTCCCGTGCATCAGTGCAGGGCTCATTGGTGTGCATGCTCCAAACTTGGTGTTTGTGCTGTAGATACCTCCTGTCATCATCCTTTGTTGTTCTTGCCTGATGCGGACCTCTAAAGAGACCGAGGCTACTTGGAACTGTTTGATATTAATTTCCTCCTGTATCAGTTTATTTTGAGACCCTAAACTTGATTCTTAGATTTACAACCAAATGCCATGCAAAGTCTCTGTTGGGACATCCTAAGGGTTTACTAGGGATTGGTTTGGCATGCAGTGACATCCCCAATTTCAAAGCTATGGAATATTTCCATATCGCAAAAAAACCCAATGCAAAACGGCACTAGGAGCAAATTTTCAGCCATTTAGCTATTTTTCCGGTGTTGGAGGTGCTGAAGAGCAGGTAAGAGAAGGCTGAATGCTGGACTGCTTGTTGCACACCCAGCAACACTGCTTGTTACACTGCCACCATGCTTAGGTTTGAAAAAAATCAGGTAAATTGGTATGAAATGATCAGCTCTTTTAATGACAACCATTGCAGATAGCAAAGTTACTTGCTGAAATGAAATAATGGGCTGCTTATACATATCAGAAAGTATAGGTCTGTACACTTGTTGAAACAAAGGAGAGAGCTGTACTTACTTTTGAAGGAGAAGAATCTTACTCCTCACTTCGGAGGTGTAAGTTTTAATCTGTTTTTTTTTTGTTCGGTTTAGTTTGGTTTTTTGTTGTTTTGATTGTGGTTGTTAGGTTTGGGTTTGGTTGTTTTTTAATTAAAATTGTTATTATCTAGGTTGTATTACTCAGCAAATCGGTGAGAGTATCCCAAATGCAGCTATTGGGCAGCATAAACGCAGCGCAGCTGCCCTCTCTCTGCCGTCCCGTACGGGGAAGGTGTGAAGGCTGCGGCAGTGAATTATGTGCCTGGACGCTTCGGTGGGCAGAGCTGGACTCCTGCTGGGTTTCCTCTTGCTGCTCCAACGTAAAAATACCCTACCCAGAGGTACGGGTGCTGGGAGCAGTTAAACCACTGGGGTCGGCAGCGCTGAAAGCCCAGCACAGCCCTGTCCTTCCCCTCTGGCTGAAAAACGTGACAGGCGAGGCAGGCATGCTTAAAACTCCTTTCCATGGTTACTGGACTATGTGTTTCATGAGTTTTCTGCTGAAGGGGTGGGTGCTACAACAAAACCTTTCTGAAGCTCTCGGAACACCGGACCCCTTGGACCTGCTGTTCACCCGGCTCGTTCCCACCTGCCCCAAGTAGTGTCCAGTGCCACTCGTTCCATACCCGTGGCACTACCTCCTCCTGTTGCAAGGCCAAATACAATTTTCTCTAGTAGGCTAAATCAATGCTCAGTGTAGACAGAGAAAGTTGAATCCTTTTCTGAAAGTGGGTTTTTGTTGTTGCTGTTACTGCGCCCAACAATGGGAATTTATGCTTGCCTAAGCTTTCCCTTGCCTGGGAAGAAAGCGGAAGCATCCTAAATGTTTAGGAAGGATTAGAAACCGTTTGGGGCTATAATATTTTACAGGTGTTCTTTCTGGGGTGTGCTGAGTGGTGGCAATCCCATTTCTCTCGTTGCTATCCCCGCTGCTATTGCTACTGTGAAAATCAGCCTCAAGTCCTCTGTCAAAACCACTTACCTGTGAAAGCACGGAGAGACCAAACTGCTCTGTTTGCACACAGGAAATCAGGCAAGTGAGGCACAGCACAAGAATGGTTTTTATTTATAGCTCCAACGTCCTGCATGTTTCCAGACAGCATCAGTGCAGTTACGAGCCACTTGCTGGAGCGGAGCTGCAGGTGGTGTTTGCCACAGGTTACAGGGTTAATGGAACAGAAACTAACAATTTGTGTTGAAAACATAAATATGTATCACAAGCCACACACTATTTAACACCTCAAAGATGTGTACCAAAGCCAAACTTGTATACGCTAAGACACAGCAGATTCTTGCATAGACAAAAATCACCAATCACATATTTGCAATGTTAATAGTAATGTAGAAATACATATTGAAACTTAATAATCCACCTAAAGACAATATCAAGGAAAGGAAAAAATGAACTGAAAAATTCCTGGTGTGCTTTGTGATCTGAAAATAACAAACTGCCCTTTAAAAGTGTGTGCTTGGGAATAAATAATTGATGTGTATTCGTTAGCAATATGTGCATCCATTGCTTTGATCTCATCCACTAATATAACCTCAGCAACGGCCTCACTTCATGGGTTTAGCTTCTATTTGAAAACATTCGGTGTTATTTAGGTTATCACTCCAACTGGGGCTTAAGGATAAAAAAAAAAAAGAAATAGGTTATGCAGTAATGTGTGAGTATGAGGAGGCTTTTGTTAACATTGCAAAGAAAAAATAAACCCATATCCCTGGAAGGAAAAGACGGCTTACAGTCACTTGTAAAAATCTCCCTGAAACAGGGACTCTGGTAGCGATGTGCACAGAGTGCTCGTGGTGGTGGGGAGGTGGAGATGGAGACCAGGCTGGAGGAGGTGGTGGGCTGCGCTGTGCCAGCCCCATGGCTGGCAAATGCCCTCTGACTCCGGGAGGGCACACGAGGGGCTTTGGTCCTTGGCACCAAACCCAAAGGTTTAAGAGCTTTGAGCAGGAATGGCTTTTGATGTATTCAAGGGTGTTTTGCAGGCTCAGTGGGGGAAGCGGAGATGCAGGGGCTTGCATCACCCTGGGGACGTTTGGGGACGTCCAGAGTGGGCTGCTCAGGGAATCTGCTGAGCCTGTGAAGGTTTTGGGACAGTTGTTCCTCAGCACTGCTCTCTCTTGAATGCAATATGCGGTGTTAAGGTTGTTGATGGTCTCATCTGGGGCTAGATGTTTATACTTCCACGAAAGCATTGCAGGCAGATTCCTGCATCCTCGCTCCTGGGCAGCTGCAGCTGGGGACTCTGCTGAAGTCCTTAATGGTTCGCTTATTCCTGAAAGCGATCCGTGTCCATTTGTATAGGGAAAAATCTAACATGGGCAATTTGAAATGGATCCAGCTCACTCAGTGACCAAAAAAATCCAATTACCTTTTTCTCCCGCATCACTCCTTCAGCCAGACCTCTGCATTCCCCAATTCTGGCTTGGCCAGCACAATGTGATTGAAGTGCTGCGATGCCAGTTTTCGATATCCACCGTGGCAGTGGTGTGGACGTACTTCAGTGTGAAACTCATCTGAAAGATGGCGTTTCCCTGTAGTTTGGGATTTGAAAAGTGATTCTCCACAGAATGTTGCTATTTCACTTTTTCCTTCCTATTTGAGATGACAAATATTGTCATAATATTGGAATTGTGCTCAGAGTTAATGAGAGAGAAGGTTGTTCGTGTTTGTTTGTTTTTAATTCTTCCTCCAGCTGTACCTCTGAGGCTTTCCAATGCTTTTCTGTTTGTAGAAGATACCATCTGTCACTTCACTTTCCAGAGATGGTCCAGGAGGAAGATCCTGTGGAGGGTCCCCAACCAGCTTTCTTGGTGGGGTCACTGGGACTGTGCTGGGTAAAAAATACGCTGTAGCTGCGGCTGTTCGATGCCGCAGGGTTTCATCTGGTATTGATGAATGCAGCTGCCCTGCTCACAGCCTGCCCCTTTTGGCTCCACAAACCCTCAGATAACCACCACACTTCTCAAAAGAGCTGGAATCGCTCCTGCTTTTGTCTTAGCGCTTCCAAACCAGCAGATTTACAGAGGTGAGGGCTTCACCCGACCGAGTCCTGCATATTCCGAGAGTTGTTGGTTCGCGGGGTGTTGTGAGGAGATTATTCTTTGGGGCAATAACTTTGTAAGCTAATAATTTATTTTTTAAAAATTGCTAAAATACTTGGTTTCTCAAACTTCAGCTGCAATTTCTACACTTTGAAACATATCCAATATATGCACTTTAAATTTTAGGAGAGCTTTAATTTGTAACTGCAGTTCTTCGTAATCTGTTCAGGTTTGTACTGAAAATCAAAGTGAGAGAGAACCAGAGAGAAAACATCTGCAAGTTGATAGTTTTTCTTCTGAAGAATACCCTGTTTGCTTCCCCACTTTGTGTGCAGATTGTTTCTTGGGGCTGTTCTGCAGCAAGGTGCTCTGGATCTCTGTCTTCTTCTTGTTGGGTTTGGGGTTTTGTGCTTGGTTGGGTTTTGGCAGAAAGCCTTTAGAACGTGTTTTTTTGAAGATTACTTTTTAAACCTTTTTCTAGAGGCATCTATGTTTTTTATTTTGTTTTCTTCCCAAACTCCCTTAGAACTCCTGGCGTTTGGTTAGGGAAGAGTCTTTGAGAAACAGGGAAATGGCTTATTGGTGAAGCCAACCTCTGAGGAAGCAGAAGGGCAAGTTTTCGTCAGAAACAAAGCCACAAAGGCGAGGCTGTTCGGCAAAACTCTTGCATCCGGACTCAACCTCCCCAAACGCAGCGGCAGCCGGTGGCGTTAGCCCAGCAGCCTGGCTCAGGCGCTGTAGTGGGCCACCAGCACGGCCCGTTTGGCTGCTGGGGTGTCTCGCGGAGGCGAGTGGGGGCTCTCGGCCAAGGCAGCCCCCACGGGGACACTGTCACCCTGTGCCTGTGGCAGTGCCCGGCCAGACCTGGACCGGGACTTGTTGCTGGAGTTCCCGGTTGCTTTGTTGCATCTCAGCAGCGCCAAAAAGCACCTGTAAAACTATCACACACACGCAGAAAACAGCAAGTTAGCAGGGATTTCATTCTTTTCGCTTTTTGTAAGGCAAGCTTCATCTGATGGTCTTTTTATATTCATTTAAGTTCCTGGACTGGTCCTGAAAAAACGTGGATCTAATAGTATTTTGTATTAGAAGTTGAATTGCTTTGTAGAGAAAAAGATGTCCTTGTGCTAAGTGAGTTTACGCTGAGGTCAAGGTATCTATAAGCTAAGGTGGGACGGGCTCCCAGGGAGCAAGAGCTGGGGAAAGAGGTCCCTGCCTTTTTCCTTCATCTGGGCACACAAACCGGGCACGTCAATGAAAGGGGAACAAACACAAGGAAAATAATAGAAGTCGTTTTGGCCAGTGTTTCACGAGCAAGGCAACGTTAGCACCACTGCAATATTTCAGCGCTACAGGGGACAGTGAAGTGCTAAAACCCAGAAGGTGTACTGTGACGGAGAACAGAATGGACAAAATGCTTTTCAGCCTGTTTTCGGGTCTGTAGGTGCCTGTTACCTGACTGAGCCGACCCCGTGCTCAGATGTAAATGCCACCAGTCTGCTGTGGGGCGGAGGTTTCGGGGAGCTCTGGCAGTGCTGGTGCTAGCCCATGGTCAGGCTATCTGTATATCCCGTTACTAAAAGCACGGTAGGGGTTGAGCTGATTGCATCGCCATTGAAAGCGCTGTCGGCTGGTTTGATTTGCATCTCACTAGGGAAAAGATGAGCAACTGTGTAAATGTGCGTGGTTTAAGCTCTCAGACAGGGTCGGTTTGGCACCCATTGTTCGAGGGATTTTTTCAGTTGCACGGCACAACGCACAGTGTAGCTGAGAGTAGGGGGAGGCTCTCGCATGAAGTTAAGGGAAATGCCTGTAGCAGGAGAAATACACGCTTTTAGATCTTACAGATTATCTTCATGGCCTCCTTACAACTGCGCAGTCAAATGCTGATAGCTGATCTCTCTAGCGTCAAGAGAGTCCAAACCAACCGTAATAGTGATTCTCTGTGCAACGCAGCTGATAGCAACAAGGTCTGACAACTCTTGCTATCGACAGCCAAGGGAAAAATCGTGCTGCTTTTTGTCAGTAGAACTGCCTGCTAAGGGAAATGGCTTTTGAGAAGCCTCGCACAATGTTTGCATCAGCTGAAAGGCCCTTTTTTAATGAGAAACTGAAGTTTCACAGGAATTACAGACTTTCTTTGTACAAGAAAGTAATTATCATTTTTATTTCATTATATTGTATATAATATGTGTGTATATTTATTAAAATGTCTATTTTTCTGGGTTTTGCTGCCCCCCCCCCCTTGTGGTCGAGTTTGTGTGGGTGTGAGGCTCTTATCAGCCATATTTCTGTAGTTCCTTAATCCCCAGGAAATTTCTGTTACAGCCTAAGTCTCTTTTATCTGTTTAACCTTCACCTACCCCTTGCCTAGAGGCGCTCACTCGATGCGAATGTTATTTTATCTGGCCTGTTCTCTGATTTTTATCCAGCCTGATCAGAGATTTCTGAATGTTTACTAAAGCTGGGGGAAGCCTGGATGTAGAATTGTTTTAGAAATACCATTAAATTAGAGGGAAATGAAAGCTGCATCAGTTAACGAGATGTCCCCTATAGATTTCCCTAGCATCAGGAAAGCTGTCCGTGTTGAACATGGTTATCTGGATGACCAGCACCTCCTGCTTGCACCGTAAATCTGTTTGCCCCCCTCTGCCCCCAGGAGGGTGGGTGCAGTGCTTTTCCCTCTCCTTTCTCAGCCCTGAGATTGCAAAATGCCCCAGGAGTATTTTGCAAATCAAAAAGGCAACGGGGATGCTGCTGGCGAAAAACACCCCAGTTTGGGTGTGAGGGCAAAGGGGTGATTCTGGTGCAGGTCTCACGGTACCGGACAGGCTGTAGCTCCCCGGGTGCTGGATTGCTGCCCACAGATGGATTTTCCTCCAAAAGCCCCTCTTGCTGAGAGCTGGGCTGGCTCCCAGCTGGTCTGTGCTCCGGTGCTCGTCGGCATAGCTGGCTGCTATCCCAGGGACAGCTGACAGTCACTCAGGGGTCAAGAAAATCCCCGTCTCAAAAGGCAATAAAACATCTGGGACCAGTTAGGTGATCCAGCAGCCAAAAAAGGTCAGACAACTAAAATTTACGTGTAAATAAACACCAGCTTTTTGAAGGCTGCATGAACAAAATGCATTAGTTCCTGGGAGTTCCTCTTGTGACTGTAGTTGTGGAGCTTAATTTAGGGATATGAAAAACATTGAGCTGCGATGTTAGACAGGAAGAGCAGGCTATGTGAGAACGTGGATGGGATGGAGAGGGCAGTGGAGGAAAGGTGGAGGGAGCACTGAGTTGTGCTGAAACATAAGCTGAGACAACACAGGTTAACTCATTCGATTTTCCTGTGTGTTTTGGGATTGGTTTGGTTTTCGGTTTGGGTGGTTTTGTTGTATGGCTTGCTAAGGAATAAATCTCACTTTATCCTGCTCTGGCCATCCCTCCTCTCTGCATGCAGCTCACTTTTGAACCAGATTTGGAGCCAGATCTAACAGAGGAATTAGCGGTGCCACTTTCCTAGGTGAGTTTTATGAAGAGAGGCAGCTGGAGGGAGGTGGGAGAACTGGGAAGAAAGAGCAGACTAAGCACGAAGGGTCTTACAATCCACCCAAGAGCCCTCCCTGGGCAGTGCCATGGGCAGAGCCTGCAGGAGCCTGTGTTCCCATGGCTCTGATGCTCGTGGAGCAGCCTCTGGGCAGGCGCTTGGAGGGTGTCCCTTGCACGGGGGTGGGTACAGCCCCTGTGCTCGCGTGGGAGCCGGAGGAGTAGCCAGCCTCTCTGTTCAGGGAGCAAATCTGGCACCATTAGCAGAAAAGCTCAGGTATTTCGCACGAAGAATTTCACTCGTGTGTGAAACATCAAAACAACCTGTGTCAAGCATTTGCTGACTTGAGGTGCTTCTACTGTCTTCTCTCTTGAGTATAGTGAAACTTGGAGTGTTGATTTCTTGGTGGCCTATACTGAGTATAGAAACTGGATCACTGGTGGCTGCTAAAATACTGACTAAGCAATGGAAAACAAACACCTTTCAGAAAAAAAAAAAAAAGAATAAGAGGCAAAACAAAGCTTGTACATAACCCAAGTAGTAAAAGCTTAAGGGGACATGTTTAACATGGATAAAACCAGTTTAATTTCTGCCTGCCTGCTGCCTTTAAGTAAATCTATTTAGCAAAAAGATTAATTAAGAAAGTATCTGAAGAAGTCCTCCGCACTGTCTGTGTCTTGTTTCAGAGGGTGATGCTTCTAGCCCATGAACATGTTAAGATTAGCCTCTGGTTTTTAAACTTTCTCTCTTGATTTAACTGGGGTTGAAGTGATGCAGGACGAAGGCTCTGGCCATGGGAATGGCTCAGGTGCAGATCAAGCTGGAGAGTGGCAAGTCAGCCAGATGCTTCTTCCTGCCTCTGCGGCGGGATCTGGGCTGAGACGGCAGTTACCAGTGACTGTAATTAGCTCAGGGCTTCCAACTCTCCCCGGGGTACCAGGATCGACTGCTGCGGTTTCTAAGCTCGGCTCTGGCTGGTGGTGCTCCTGGGCGTGGGAGCAAGGCTTAGGGTTGCGGGAAGCACCGACAACTCTTGGTCTGCTTGGGTGCTTTTCCCCCGGTAAGGGATGGGAATCTCTCTTCAGTGCTTCAGGCAGCTTCATGAGAGAATTTATTTTAAAAAATAAATAATAAGGGAGAGGGCAAAGAATTGTTCATGTCACAGGGAAGAAGTCGGGGAGTTCTGCGGGAGGCTGAGCGCGAGCAGAGAAAGCAACGTGCTCCCCGAGCTGTTTGTGACAGGGAGTAGAGCTGATGGACGGTGTCATGGAAACTTTTTACTCCCTGGGAATTTCTCACGCCCCAATAAAAACACTTACAGTTACTGCCAGGCTTCAAATCAATCCTTTACCATCATTATTTGTTTTTGAGAGAGTGGGTGATTTACTGTCTATGCTTCCTAACAGCTTCCAAAAATTAATTGAAGTGGAAGATTTGCTGGATTCGGAGGAACAAATTATCCACCTACTATAACATCAGAAATGCAATGATCAATGAAATGTGCCCAACTTAAGTGGGCTGATGGAGCTGAAGATGGTTGAGGGACTGAACTAGCTCTGATGCTCTCTGCTTGTTCTCTGTAGATCTCTGTTCACCCCCCTTCCTCTACTGAGCTTTTATTCCCTGTCCCTGTGCAAGGGGCTTCACCGGCTCCTGCCCGTTGTGTGCTGTGCATCACTTTGATGTGGAAGTGTTCAAGGCCAGGCTGGATGGGTCTTTGAGCAACCTGGTCTAGCAGAAGGTGTCCCTGCCCATGGCAGGGGGGTTGGAACTAGGTGATCTATAAGGTCCCTTCCAACCCACACCATTCTGTGATTTTTCTCATGAACCACATAGTGATTTCTTAGCTTGCACAAGAAAATGTAGCCTACTGGGAGGGGAAAGGGGAAGGTTTCATGATTTTGAACCCTTTCCCCTGCTGGATTATGAGTTTTCCCGTTGCTGGGTGTGGGACTACAGCTGGGACCAGCACATGGTCCTCCACCTGCCTGCATGCCAGGAAGGGCTCAAGTAATACCTAGTAGGGTACCCAGGGGGTTAGAATTGTAAATTGGGGAAGAGAAAGTAGATGTTGCAAATAAGAGGGGTTACTGTGTGCAACACGCTGTGCCGGGGCATGGTGTAGGGTAGGAAAGGCTCACCTCCTTACAAGACTTCATGTATCCGAATCAACCTCAGACAGTATCTGATGCCCTCATGCTTGCCAGAACATGGATTTCTTCTCTGCTTTTAACTTGCTGTTCATCACATTGTGTAGTGGAAAAGAAGGGCCCATCAACTGCTATTTGGACATGTGGGAAGTTGGTTATTTAGCTTCCAAAAGTCCAGACTTGTCAATTAAATTTGGTCCCTGTAGCTCTTTTTCTGTGCTTCCCTCTCACGTGCTTTTTCAGTGATGTGACCAATATGCTCTTTATTTCCCTTCATTATTTCTTTACTACTTGCATACATTGAATCTGAGTAAACATAAGGGTAACATTTTCCTTACCTGTTTGTTCAGAAATATGTAGATGATGGGGTTGTAGACCGTGCTGCTTTTGGCAAGGATGGATGGGATGATGCTGGCTGCAGGGGTGATGAGACCAGGTTTCCCAAACGTGGCTATAAGTGCCACAGTCGCATAGGGCAGCCAGCAAAGGAGAAAGCAAATTACCATCACCACCACCATGATCAGGACGCGCTGCTCCCGGGTCCGACCTGTCCCTTTACTGATGCCACTCACCTGGGTGGGAGAGAGGCACAAACACACTATTAGCAGAGTGATGAGCAGATGATACAGGGGAGCAGATGATGATACAGGGGAGCTCCTGGAGTGGCTGCACTAGGGGTAGGGTTGGCAGTGTCATCTGAAATGTTGTTGGCTGGAGAAGAGTGGGCCCGTGTGGGCAGGGTTTGTATGTTTTGTACCCAAAGTGTGTACATAATGCTTGGAATAGGATTAGCGATAGCGCTATTTATCTAGAATAACCTTCTCCAGCTTCCTCTAAACCATAGCATTTAATGTAAGTGTCTTGGGCAGGAGGGATGGAGTGGGGAACCTGCCCTGGCCCTGGAGGACAGTTGACCCAGTGCTACCAGAAGGACTGCTTGTATGATTCCTACCAGCAGTGATGCACCCAGCCAAGGATGACGCGCTCTGTACCCAGAGGCCACTGGGGCAGGACAGGAGGCAGGCAAGAACGTGAAGAACAAGGGTTTGAGAGAACTTTCTTCCCTGAATCCATTGGAAAAGCCAGCAGTTGAATTAAACTGATTTACAACAGGCTCCTTCTCTGGACTTGGGGTTCATGCGTACTTGTAAGTAAATCATACCGTATATAAATACTAATGTCTTATGCCTCACCCTTGTTTCCTAGTTTTCAGTAGATTTTCCTGATTGCTGTGTAATGCCTGCACGGCAAAGTGCTGCAGTAAGCACCAGAAACTAACGATTACAAGCAGTTTTATGGGGAATCCAGTGGGATGTATTTGTGTGCTGGAAGTCACCTTGAGACTAATTAAAAAACCAAACCAAAACTGTTCAAAAAGTAGAACATATCTGTAATTGCCTGCTGAGGGAACTCTAATACTGAGTACTTTATAAATATCCCGTTAATGTGCAAATGAAATCTTTTATGACACTTGCCTGTGATTTAACAGAAAAAAAAAAAGTGGTATTTGCCACAAGGCAAATAAAGTTGTTAATCAAAATATTTCCATTAGTGAGAGGTGAATATTTCACTCAGAGACACCCACAGGCATCAAGTAGCTCAGATTTATTCACAGACATCTCAGACAGAAAGCTCACATTTATCTTTTTATATTTCATGGAGTTGATTCTGTATGACATTTTCCCTGTGTTCAGATTGTTTGAAAGTCTTCCCCAGCTTAGTATAAAACTTTACAAGATGCTCAGGCTGTGGGATGAAGTAGAAGCAGCTGGATTGGGGCACATGGGCACGGGGATGGAAATGTAAGAGGAGTTGCGTTTTGCATCATGTGTGCTTGATTTTCAGGCTCCTGAGTAGAGGCAATGAAAGGCATCGGCAGATGGCTGCCGAAGTCCTTTATCCCCACACAAAATCCTTACTTTTTGTGCCTTCCTGAGGCCCTCCTGTCTTCCTTCCCATGCCAGGAGGCACCTGGGGCAGGTGGTGAGCAATGCCTTGCGGGTGGTGCACTTTGAGGAAAACCAAAGCTCCTTTTTTTCTATTGATTTTAGAAAAGGCAACCCAACAACCCTTTCCTCTTTCTTCAGGTGAGGCAGAGAAGACAACTGTTTTCTGTATGTTTTTCAGATCAAAATCAGCCTGGTCTGAGGCTGGGTGTGAGAGGAGGCCTCTGGAGGTATTTCCTACCTCATAACCTTCAGCAGAGCTCAGGCCACAGGGCAGTGGGTGGACTGCTTGGTCTCTGAATATTCTGATGCTGTGTGACACAGCTAAATGGGGAGAAAGAGCTGCTTTTTGTCACTGGGTTGAACACTGAAATAAAGCTAGTGGGGTACTTCTGATGGCATGTGTTCTACCAGCGCAACGTACCCTTCTCAGGCAAACCTTTATCACGTATTACTCTCTTTTCTTTTTAAGTATTTTCTCTTATCCTTAAAAAAAGAAAAGCTTGCAGTTCTCGAACTGATGCTGCCAGGGAATGGCTTTGTGGGTAAGCAAGGGAAGGTTTTAATTTCCTTGCCAGCAGTAGGAAATGATTATTTTCATCCTATAAGGCCAGAAAGTTTGAATATCCTCCCTCTTCTGTAATTCTCCTTGAAGCATTTTTGCTTTTGATTGCGAGGCTCCCCTGGTCAGTCAAGGAAACCCGAGACCTTGGTATTAAGGCACATGCATGATTCAAGGCACATGCAGAAAACTTCTGCAAAACTGAAAAACTCAACAACCTTGAGATGTTGCTGGCACATCATCGGTGGATGGTGCTGTGGATGTACCACACAACTCCAGGGCTGTGCCCAGACTTTCACTGTCAGATCGACTTCCGTAGTTGGACAGGAGCTTGTGTGATGCTGACAAGTAATGCTGTGGGCTTTTACTTTAATTTTTGTCTTCATAACTTCCAGGGAAATTAAAAGCACAAGTCTGGCCCAGGCAGCTTGTCCGTGGTTGCTGGCCCGTAGAGGTTGGAAAGTCAGCCCAGGGTGTTTCTGGCTTAGGGCTCGCACCAGTGATGCTGCTGCAGGAATTTAGCACAGGGTTACACTGGCAGTGCACTGAGCTCTAGCGTCCTTCACTTCTGGTTTGGTCAAAAATCTAAACCTCAATCTGCTGTGCAAGAAAAAAAAAAAAAACACAAGCAACCACAACCTCACGATTTCTGTAGGTTTCACTACAGAAAACACCCACAGAAAATGTGCTTTTATAGCTCTATGTTTTCTTTTCTGGAAATTGAGTCTCTGTTTCTCCTAAAAATGATCTTCTCAAGTTTTCTAAAGTTTATGGTGCCTCTGTATCACTCATTCCATATGTTGCGTGTGGTCCAGTGTGCCGCGTTAGCAGGACTGGGGGGTTCATCTCCAGTGTAGTTGGAGGCCTGGGTCACTTCTTGCTCTTACAATGATGATTTCACATGCTTCCCACTGTGTTAATTTTGACATAGAAGACTAACAAAAAGGTCCTGATCACGTTTCTCCATGCTCTGTTCAGCATTTAGTCCCTGCCATGGGCAGCCAGTAAAGGCTGAGGTTGGGAACCATCACTGGGTAGTGAAAAGATGGTTTCCCGATGGGCTGGAGTCACATTCCATGACAACTTACGTGAGCAGAAAGAAGGCTAATGTACTGGAAATGTTGCTGTGCATTCATTCTTGCATGTAAGCTGTCCTTTTTGCCATGACAGTCTTCACTGTGCCCTTTCCAGCTAAAACTCAGCTGAAGGTTGATCACAAAGATGCCAAACACTGGGGCCAATGAAGGAATTAATCCCACCTATTTTATAGGCATTTTTTATATGATCTGATGGAATATGAACTCTCTTTATGCAACCCACAACTTTGTGGGTTTGCCTGTTTGCTTCTGCCTGGGACACTATAAACCATGATGTGCCTCTGTTATGTATCAGCTTCTGCTATTAGACAGGATCCATGGTGAAGAAGGCCACGGATACAGGAGGAGACTCACTGTGCTGAGATCTATCATTTATTAGCTAAGTTAATTTCTGTTTTCTACTACAGAGAAACACCTCTAGATGGTGATTTAACCTGCGGAAGTGATTAATTTGCCTCTCTTTGTTTTCATTGCCCATAATTGATCACTGACACATCCATCCTCCTAGTGTAGGACGGGAATGCTCTCAAATAGTGTCCATGTGGTGTGGCACTGGGTGTCACAGACAGGAGAAGGACATGGATGAGAGAATAATGCAACAAACAATAAGACCAGGTTTAAATAGAGGTCACTGTGGACACAGCAAATTCCTAGTTTATATTGCTGACCCATACTGTGCAGAAATAACAGAATCATCACATTGCTAGGAAAGTAAAATATGCTGTTTCAGCAATGAGTATGGGATTGCTCAGTAACATCCAGGACAGGAGAGCACAGCTGAGTACACCCAGGGCCACCTGGGAGGTTTAGTCACAAAGCTCCCACTGGGATTAATTCCTGAATCCCCAGGATGATCTGAGAATCTCAGCTGAGTGACTGACTATGTTTTCTCTTGTTTTTTTATGAAACCACCATAGTATTTAGAGCTTGGAGAGCTGACAAGGATAGTCGTGGGACTAGGAGGATGATCCTTGATAAAAGTTGGAATAAAGCGAGATAGAGGAGGAAAAAAGCCTCAACCAAAGTGGGTATGGGGTAGCCTGAGCACACCAGCTGAGGCCCCAGGCTTACGTGAGCAAAGCTGATGTATTTCTCTAAAACAGGCAGCACAGACACCCCTGAGCTGTGGCAGCAGCTGAACCACCTTCAGACATCACTGCCTGTGCATCAAGAAGTAGTGCCTGAGAGCTATGAAATCAGATGTACCCCCTTGTACTCTGCCCTGGCGAATTAATAGCTGCAGTTACTTGCATAGATACTAGAGAACCAGATGATAACTTAAGAAAGTTGCAATTAAATTGCTTTGCCTGTACATTAAAGGTCAATCCAATTTCTTTTAGAGTGGGTTCCTGCACGTCAGCGTATGCCCTACTTTTGAGAATTGATAAATGTGAGTAGTGGGTTTGCAGTAGATATGTTGGATGCTTCAGGGGAAACTCTCAGCCCTTTGAAGTGTTACTGTGCTGTCTGTTCTTGTTTGATGCTCATAACTCAGGTCAGGAGTTCCATGGGCAGGCAGATCAGCACATCTGTGCGTCACTTGGAAAGAGCTACAAGGTGCTTAAAATGACATCAGGTGTGTGCAGGGAGCCTGGCGAGTGGGGACAGGAGGTCCAGAGTCCATGAGACCTCTTGGGATGAGAATAGCTGAGCTCTGCAAGCATGGGCTTGTTTAGCAAGGGCTGAGCTAAAAGAAATGGAAGCCCAGCAGAAAGCTTCGAAAAGTCAACAGGATGCTTACAGAAAGGAAAAAAGTTACCCTCAGAAACTATTGCTGGGGCTTAATGAGAATTTCCTTGAAGCTCTAAAACAGTGGGCAGCGATAGAGTGGCTGTTTTAACAGTAGCTCATGCATGGTCTCTCCTAATAATGAATAAAGTTTTGCTTGGAGAGGAAATACTGATGTTTATCAAGGAAAATAAATGGCTGACGCTACTATCCAGAAATGTTGCAAGATCAGGCTAGATTTTAATTTTAACAAACTTTTTTCTATCCTTCCTAACATCTGAGTCTTTGAATTATGCTTAAAATCTTCTCACTGCAATCATATAACCTAGAAACGTGTTACCTATGTTCATAACGAAAATATGTTCATATAATCTTTGATTCGGAGCTTAGGCTTTCTTAAAATTCCCATGCTTTCAGTGCCTTGTTGTGAAAACAAGAACGAGAAAAGCAAGTTGCCGACTTTATGTGGTTTTTCCATTGTAATGCTTGTCCGTGAGGGGAGTGCTCTGCTCCTGGCAGACCTTGTGCTTTTACTCCACGAAAGGGATTTTACATCGGTGTAACAGGTTTGAGCCCAGCGGGTCGGACTGCAGCACAGCGCAGGGAGAGATGGAGAAGAACAAAACAGGAGACAGGACTTGTTGAAGCAAAAAGCAGCAACAACGCTGGTTTGTCACTTGGAAACTTTTGCCCCTCCGATTTCCTGCTGTGCTGCTTACCTGGTCTAGATCTGGTAAACTGACATCTCGTGAGGCTTAGTGCTGTCGTTGTCCTGATGAAAACATCATGGATTCCTTCGTCTGAGTCAAAGGCAAACCTTTTCTAGCACCCCTTGCACGATTCCAGCTAAGTGAGTTCCCAGCTGGCTGGGCTTGTTGGGGTCCAAGTCTTTCCTATGTACAAGGGGGCAGCTACCAAACCCCTCAGAGATTTATATATATATATTTATTTATTTATTTTGCATACCAGTTCTATGGTTGTGTGTGATTCCTTGTAGAAGCTGTGAAATGGAAGAGGTTTATCAGTCCTCTGCAAGTCAGAGAAAATGCACCACCACCTTCTGCAGCTTCCCTGCTCTGCCTTTGGTGAAACTGGGAGGCTCTTCTGGCTCCTGCTGCAGCCTGAGCAAACCTGAGCTAGCGGTGGGGAGCAGAGATGGAAACTCATTTAAAATAGTTGGTACTGGTTTCAGGAGCAAAAAAAATGCAATTATTCTCTAGGTTGGGAAACCTTCCTCAGGATTTCCAGGAAGGGAGCAAGCGTGTCTGCAGGTGACGGGTGGAGGGTTGTGGAGACTCTCGCAGTAGCTGTTGCACGTTTCTTCCGTCACCACAGCATTCTTGGCGCCCGGTTTCTTGCCTGGGACTAAGTGTAATTTTATGGATAGTGGAACACCTTATGCACAGGGAGGACTAAAACATCTGTAAGAAATTGCTTTTGCCTCAAACCACTAATTAATTTCAATCAGAATTCCAGAATTCCATCAGTTTTGTTTTTTTTCCAAAAACGACATAGCCTGAGGGAGCTGAGCCTCATGTTTGGATTCGCTTAGGAGGTGCTCTGCTTTCCCTGCCCAAAGTTTGTGGTCTCACCTGCACGGCCCCTGTGCCCACTTCTTGTTAAAAGTAGAGATTTAAAAGCAAATGTCTAGGAATTATGCCACTAAGAGATGGCACCCTTTCTTCTAAGGGCATGTGAAAATGCAAAGCAATCTTTAACTAGGTGAATACATTTATGTTACTGAAGCTTGATGACAGTCCACGTAAGTGATCTATTTTTCCAGCTAAACATTTCCTTTTCTCTGCTTTTTTTTCCTATGCCATTTAACCTTTCACTCCCTCAGGTCCTGAGGCACAGTTGGGGCTGACCTGAGCATCCCATGGCTTTTGGAGTGCTGTAGAGACTTCCACCTCACCTGGCTGTGCTACAGGAGAAGGGAACCAGGTGACAGATGCTATGACCATTCACGACGTGCAGAATGTCTTGTGCTCCCGAATCCCACTAATGCTTATGCATCAAATTGTACTTAAAAACACACAACTTCAGCCTTAAAGGTAGGTTCATATACCTTAATGAGTTGGGTTTATACCAGAATACCCCAACTTCGTCTGTTCATATGGAAGGGACACTAATAGTTCCTTTTTGGTGGGTCCGGATAAAACTTTTGTGCTCTTGGTGCTGCCCAGCCCTAAGAGTCTGGTGAAGATTTGCCTCCACAAATCGTCTTTTTTCCAATAAATGAAGGCTGTGGAAAATCTCCCACGGTGAGTGTATTAACAAGAATGACACCGTGGAAACTTGGCCAAAAGCACTTGAAGCTGGCTGCAAGCAAAAGAAGGTGGTCTCGGGCTTTGTCCCGTTGGAAGGGGATCACACAGCCCCTGCGGGGACCTTCGTTGCGTGGGCAGAGGGACCTGGTGCCACCATCACCGATTGCTTCCTGAAGCTGCGGTTTGCAATATTAACGCAGACCTCTGCAGAAGCTTATAGGGAGGTAAGGGGGGAGAAAGAGAAGAAGAAATCCATTTCCATCCACTGTGCTGACGTCTTTCACCTCTGCTATAGTAATTTTTCTCATCTCTCAGAAGGTTTGGAAGGTGCCAGATGAGTAATAGTAAGGGCCTTGTGCTGTGCGAGGGAGAGAGCTCCGTGGCTTGGACACGCCCTCAAAGTGCTCACAGCGTCCTCTCACGCTCACCTCTGTCCTCACAAGGGTGGACCACTTGATTTAAGTTTAAAATTTAAATCTAAATTCAGTTCCTCCCTCGCCTTTGTAAACACAGAGGGCTCTATAACTGTAAGGAGAGGTCTCGTAATCACTAAAATGGGTTCATTATTCATTTTAAATATCAGAATGTTAAAATAATTCATTGTGGTCGATGTTTGCAAAAGCTCCCATACCAAGTGTGGGCATGGTGCAGTGCTGCTGGGAGGTTTCTGGGTTCTAAGCATCGTCTCATCCTTCTATTTAACTTTCTGTGACACCGCGGGTGAGCTTCCAGGCTTTGGGGCGCTTAACTGTGTAAAGCAGAAAACATTTGCAGTTCGAAGGAAGCATGTCCTTTGGAGTTATTAATCTGCATAGCACATCTGTCAGTGAGAATGAACATTAAAATACTTTAGCGCTGCTTATGTTCACACTGCTTTGGTTCCCCTCCTTTTGCATCTTTCTTTGATGCTTTTGTCAGTAATGGCTGTGATGATAGCACGTTCTTCTCATTGAGAGTGGAGTTTTTATCAAAAGTTATGTGATTTCTAGATAGAAAATAAAATATTAGGAGAATAGGATCCTCAGGATATGTTCACCCAAGACTGTCCCGAGTGTCCTTGGGATGTCCAGGCGGGCAGGCAGGCTCAGTCCTGGCGCTCAGCAAAGCCCAGACCCGATGGCTGCTGCCAGCCGTGAGGAAGGGTGTCCTAGTGCCTCCCCTTCCAGGGGAGCAGGAGACCCTGCACTGGTCTCCCAAAGAGCACGGGCAATAGCTGTGCTCCAAGGTGGGTGTATTATAAAAGCAAATTAATTGAGTTAGTGCTAGCGTATGTGATCGCAGCCAAGTGTATCTGTGTAGCAGCTCTGTGCTGATGTGCACTTTTAAGTGGGACCTTTGCGATTGCAGAATGTCTCAGAGAAGACTCTTGGGCTTCTCTGTGTGGAGTGTTTGCAGTGCTAAACCTCTTCTCCTAGGGAAGAGGGAGCCCTCTCTGTGCACCCAGAGAGCTGGTGATGTGGTGGCGTGTCTGCTGTACCTTCCAGCACCCTCAGGAAGAGGGTTTGATCATTTGGGGGTGAAGCCTGGCTGCTATCATGGAAAACCCATGATGTTTGGGTAGGGTTTTTTAGGCTTGAAATGGCTCTGTGCTCTGGGGTAGTGGTTTGCTCTCCTCTTGGTCCCCCACAGATCTACCTGGAGTTGTCTGGGCTCCAAGGGCAAGTGGGAGCCCCTTTGGGTGCAGGTTACTGTCAGGGCAGGGGAGCTCGGTCACAGTCCTCCTGGAGAGGCGAGTGAGGCGGTGAATCTCACTCACAGACTTGCCTTTTTGTGGTGTTTTTCTCTGCAAAGCCTAGAAGACCAGTCATTAGATCGAGGATTTGTGGCTGAGAGGGTGTTTTCCCAAGGCAACAGCTAATAAGAGGAAATTTGCATTTGGTTGCTGAGCTGGGGGCAATTTTAAGCAGTGCTTCGAGGGCTGCTGCGAGGGCTGCTCCTGTGGAATGACAGAGGTGAGATTTGCTCGTTTGCTGAAGCCTCCTCGCTGGTTCTTTTTTTCACCTGTTGATAAAATAACTGAGTTCTGGGGCCAGATTTCTCCCTTCTCGTTCACACAGCACGCTTTCCCTGCAGGTTGCGTGGTCGCGGGGTGAAACCCCGAGCCTTGATGGGGCAGAGAACAGGATGGACAGAAATGCTGCCTGGTAGGTAGCACTGCATGGGACGTGAGCCTGGGCTGGCCCCCCCTCCTGCCCTATGCAGAAGAGCATCACAAAGAGCCAGTGGAGGAGGAAAATAAAATGTGGTTTCTGGCACTGGGAGGTGATTGTGCTCGGGGAATAAGGAAAGTGCAGCTCAGCCTGCGGGGCACGGCTGCTCCCTGCTGTCCTGCAGGCTGAAAGCACTCTGTGGAACTCAGCTTCCCTGACTGCAAAGGCTTCAACACTTGTCTTCGGAGTTTTTGAAGCACCTGCTGAAAAATATTTGAGCTAGAGGGGGGAAAAAAAAATACAAAAAATTCACAGCTGCTTTGTGCCCACGGTTATTGCTAATGGAAGAGTTCCTGCAGCTCTGAGAGGGAGCAGTTACTACAGAAGAACCTGCAGCAGAGACCAACCAAGTATGGGCAGCTCTAATGAGCAGAGCACCTGCTACCATTTGAGAGGGAAAACATAAATGCTTCCCACGGTTGCATTTTCACTGGGATCGAAGTCAAATGGAGCAAAGAAAACCAATTCCTTGCTTATTTTGTGCATGGGTAGATTTTCTTGTTTCTAAAGGTGATTGCTCTCTTCGATCATGGGGGCTGCACTGTTACTGCAGGCTCCTCTGGGTCCAGCTGTCTTAACTCTGACTTCTCTTATTTGGCATCTGAAGTGTTTCAGTGCTTAAGCTTTAATGCTTCCTGCCTTTGGGAATGTGTTTGTCTCACATCCCCAGTTCAGTCTCAATTTGCTCTGGGTAAGCACTGCAGCAGCATTAATAATTGTCTCGATAAATGCTTGAGGAAGAGTGTAATTACCTTTCCCCTTCTTGTCAGTGGAAGGGAATCATTGTGAAACGGTGGTGTTTCCCCCCCTTTTCCTCTGCTCAAGCTGTACAAAACTATTACCCCAACATTGGAAACTGTTGGATTAATTAACAAAATGAATGTATAACACATCGAACGCCTTGCTACGTTTGGTTTTTTTCTTTCCATAACACTTGAGGGACCAAGAGGGCAGAGGTCTGATGGAAAGCATGCCTAGACCCCGGCTTTTCCTGCCTTGCTTGTGATTACCCCTGGAGCCAGGGGGCTCAGAGGGCCCTGCAGCGGGTGGTGAGGATGGTACAGCCTGGATATGCTTTAAGAGCCCACAGGTGATTATTTCCACAGTGCAGTCCCTGACATGCCTCTGCTCCCCGTAGCCAGCATGTCTGGGAGGTGTCGGGGGCAGCAAGCATGGCTTGGGGCTGCCCCCTCGCCCTCCCCACGCCAGAGGGCCACCTGTGCATTGCGTGGGTGCTCATGGCAGGAAGACCCCCGTGGGCCACCGGTGCTGGGTACCTGTCCCCTGGCTGGCGTGCCAGTGCCAGCTGGAGAAGAGGAGCTGGGGCTGCAGCCCTGCCAGAGAACATGACCTCTGGTGGGCTTTGCTGCTGCGCCGCTTCTCCTTTTCTCCCCACAAGGATGGATGCTCTGGTGGGGTGGGACAAGAAGGGGAACTGAAAGTCTGGGAACTGGTCAGATTTGGAGCCTGAGGTGAGAGAGCTGCTAAAGCTCCCATAAACCTCAGGAGCTTTGCATCACTGCACTTATGGTAGTTTCATGCTGATGTAACTCAACCCAGGGCAGGAGTCTGTGTGGAAAAGCAGAGTATTGAGTACTGATTTCCAAGGATGAACCATAGTCAATAATTTGGAGGCAGGACTTCAGATTCATTCGTCAAGGAGGTGACAGAAGAGTAGCCTGTCAGTGAATTAAGGAAAAAAAAATATCTATGCTGTAATATAGCGACATAAAAGCTGAAATTGATTCTATTTGCATTCTGACAATTCATGCGAGGGGACTCTGCCAAGCTTGTCACAGACTCTAAATAATGACTCTTTAACCTCTGGGCTGAGCAAATCATTTGTCTGTTTCCAACAAACATTGTTAAGGTCTCATGTGCTGACTACAGCTATTCTGAAACTCGGTAGCAGAATGATTGTCTCCTGCAAGTTTCATGGATGCAATGGGGGAATCGCTGCCTGCGTGTTGCTTTCAGCGAGCTGGTTATTTCCAAGGGAGGACTTGGGCTGCAAATGCACCACATTTGATGAGACAGTTCACCCCAGCAGGTATGTACTTGGCATCTTATGCCCCACAAGGTTGAGCACCTGCTGAAACCTAGGGATGGCCATAAAGATCTTTTGCTTCTCCAGGACATCCAAGAGCTCGGGTTGAACCTGAACCAAATACTATGAAGTACACTAGAAGGAATACTAGAAGGAATCCCAAACTATTGCTTTTGGCAGCCCGTGAATTGTTTTCATCTCTGAAGTTGTCTTTGAGACTTGTCCACGTGCGCTGTTTCTGCTGGTTAGAATGGTTTTGAAGCAGTAAAATAATAGATGAGCCCGAGCTTTTCAAACCCGCACGGGGATTTGGATGGAGGACGCATCCAGCTTTCCTGCGCTGCTCAGCTTCCTCGCCCAGAGGGTTTCCCCAGCCGCCTGCGTGGTTCACCCCAAGCACTGAAATGGGTTAGCCCCGTGTCCCCTAGCCCCGATCAGGCTCCTTGGACCTTCTAGGGCACCCAGCTGTGCAAGGTAAGGAGCGGTGTTTGGATTTGCTTTTCAGCCTCTCGCAGCCCGCTGAGGGGTGGTTGCCGGCCGTCTCCCAGGCTCTGTTTCACTTGTGTCGTTTTTGTGAACCTCTCAGTTGATCTGAGCTGAGGGACCGCAGCTCCCCTGCTGGGGCACGTAGCGTGGATGCGATCCTGTGTACTCATCTCAGCTCTAGGGGAAATAACATGCTCCAAGACTCTGCTAACAGAACTAAGGCAATTATAAAGCATCCTTTCTCTTTGCAGCAAACCCCAGGCAGCAGGTTTCCTCTCGCAGCTCCGTTATGGGAACGGGACCGGCCATGGGAGGCAAAGCTGGCTCTTGCCATCCCGCTGAGGTGCTGCCGTGAAGCCTCCTAATGCAGGAACGTTGGGAAGGAGAGGTAAACCCTCGCACCCAGCTGTCTGTCACTGCACAACTTCATCCTGCTTCATCAGCCTCCCCCAGGTAAAGCAGCAGCCTTTGCTTTCACCTGGGTCCTGCACAGGGCATCACAGGGGAGGTATGAAATCGGGATCAAAAGAAAGGAGATAATGAAGAGGAAAGTTCAATGTGTTCGGAAAACTAAATACCCCTCATTTTCTAATGGTTGTTTTCCGTAAACAGATTTATTGTCAGCAGCATACTGCAATATGTTCAAGCTCCTCTGGTATTCATTTGAAATGGCTCAGAGCAAACCCCCTGAAATGAGACGTGGGGGCAAAAATGGGTCCTCTCCTAGTGGTGACAATTTTCTTCAGGTTTTAGGAAACTGTGAGCTTGAAGCGAGACAGTAGGATCTGTCAGCTGCTTGCAAGCAGCACAGGAGAATATGAGAGCCTGGACTGATTTCCAAGATTTTAAGCATCCCTGCATATCTCCTGTGATGACAATCATGTCAGAAACCAGAGCATGAAAATACAAATGTCAAGCGAAAGGATATAATTTTTCATGCCTGGCTGAAACCAAACACCCCCCTCTCCCACTCCAACTTTACTTCTGTAAGTGATGCAGATAACCTCGGCTACAGGAAGCTGTTTGTGGCAGGAGCTGAAGGCACGGTAAAAGGCTTACAGAGTATTGCCTATAATCTGGGATCTTCTAAAAGCAAAGAAGTCTGTTGTCCAATTGCTTAAATATTTAGCTTGTGTGTGAAGCTGCTTTTGTTCAGTCTTTTTTTTTCCTTCCTTCTTACACCCACCAGGGGTTTTGCTGATTCTTCTGCACCTTGCTGCCGGGAGCAGCCTGTGGGCAATGGGCACGCTGCCTGGGTCCGGGCAGGGGGCTCTGGGGGTCGCTGCCCCTGTGGCTCCGCTGCCTCCCACCTTCCCCTGGCTCTCCCGGCTTCCCAGAGGAGCTCCGCCGCCCCCAGCCCCGTGCTCGGCTGTTCCCCGGCGCCTCCAGCAGCACTGGCTGGTTTTGGCTTTCCCTCTTCATGGAAAATCCCCCCTTCGTGGAAGGATGACTCGCATCCAGACACAGGCGTGTGCCTGGCAAATTCGGTGGCCAAAGAGGACCGAGCTTGCTATCAGGGGAACGAAAGGTATTTGTAATGAGACAATCAAGCAGGATTAACTCAAACATCTACACTGATTTGATTTAATTCTACCCAAAGTCCCAGAGCAATAATAAGCTTAAGTTAAATGTTTACATCTGAAATGTGGCTTATAGAGTGATTTTATCTAATTCCCTCTTATCTTGCAGGCTGAGCTGGGGCAAAGCCAGCTCTCCTCGCACTGATGGAGCTCACGCCCGGCCCGGGGTGGGCTCCCGGGGCGCGGGGGGGGGACGCCGGGGCCGTGGAGGGTGGCGAATGCTCACTCTGTGCTCGGGGAGAGCGGATGGCCTGGCCTGAGCCGCCTGGTCCTTGCCTGCCCGCTGGCCGGTCCCCGACGGAGGGGCTGCCACGGTCATGGATCTTCTCCCCCGGGGGGCATGGCTGTGCCGAGAGCGGGCGGCGCTGGCGCCTCGCTCTCTCGGGCTCGTGGCCAAATGCAGGTGCCGCTCACCGGAAAACCGAAAATTGTGCGTGAGCATTTCCAGCTGCCTGACAGTGCTGGCCTGACAGTGTTCCGTACCAAACTCTGCATTGGGTGGGTCAGCGCTATTAAAAGCAAATATCTCTTATCTTGGGAATAGATTGATTAGCTCATGGTCATTTGTGGATTAGCTTTGTTTTCTGCGCAAGGGGTAATCTTGATGCCTTACAGTGTGCATTTGCTAAACTCCAGCTTCTAGCTTTGCCTGGATCCTGCCAGCAACTGGATTATATGTGACTTTTTTCTTTTTAGCACCTTTTTTTTGCAGGGCTCACCCTTGATGTTTTCAGAGAAGAAGCACTGGTCTTCAGAAATCCCAGCTCCCACACCCTCCACAGATCGTACGGCCTCTCAGCCTGCAGGTGATGCTCACCTCTCCATAGGCTTGCTGCAGATTTAAGTCCTAGGACCAATCTTATGTAGGTAAGTCACTCCTAGTTTTAATTCAGGGTAATTGGGAGTATCTTAAGCGGTTGGGAAACTGACTTTATCTGTTAAGCTCTCATAGGGACTTGCTGCTGCTCACACTGGGATGTGACTTTGAAAGCCCTGGTAGACTGGAGCCAGTCCCCAGGGCAGTCACGGGAGAGCCAGTTTCCAAGGGTGGCAGCGCATCTGAGAGCAGAGGAGTTATAAAGGTGGAAAGCGGTGGTTACTGGTTTCTGAATGGCTTGGGGTCACAGTAAAAATGCAGCTGAGGAATCCACTTACCTGCCTTATTGCGCACAGCAGCTTCCCGTATGAATAAACAATAATGACAAAAGGGATTACAAGGCAAAAGATGAAAAGACATATGATGTAGGACGCGTTGTTAATGTCCTTTGAATGCCAGTTCACGGAGCACGTTGTCCCTGGTCCTTCTGGCCCGTAACTGCTCCAGCCGAAAAGGGGGGGTGCAGTCCAGACCAAGGAGTACGTCCAGGACAGGATGATGCCTGTCCATGTCTTCCTGTAGTTTGTGGTATCAGCCTCTGTCATTCTCGTCATGGTGCAGTAACGTTCGTAAGAAAGTACAGCCAGGGAGATGAGCGAGACAATGCCTGGATGAAAAACATACACCTGCTTTAGCAGAAATGGCTGAATTAAGGCTTTGGTCTATGTCTTGAAGTGATACTGATGAGACTGATGGCAGTGGCTTCGGAAACCTGGTGGGCAAGGACTGGGGCCAGAGGTGTCCCTTCGAGAGTGAGAGATGCTTGGAGTCTTTAAACATTCATCCAGCCAAAGCAAGTCTGTTATAAATGCTGATTAATAATTAAGCACATCTGCCTGCATGTACACATATGTGTATGTGACCTGCAGCCTGGTGTGATCTGGTTTCCCTGCCAGATTTGGTGTTCAGTGCACCTGTAAGACTTAAGGATTAAAGACTAAATAGCTATATTTGCCCAAAGTTCAGGGCTTACCCAGCTTCACAGGCTTCCTTAAGCATCACTGCTTCTGCCTGAAATGGTAACATTGGCTCTTTGCTTCCTGGCATTTATGCTTTCTCCCAAATGTCTTTTTTACCCCCTCCCCAGGCAGGAAAGGTGTGTGAGGAACAATCAATATCCATGCCTGTGCTCTGATCTCACACAACCCTCCCTATCCTTGCCCTCTCCCCAGACATTATGGTCTCCAGGATCTTTTTGGCTGGTTTTGTGCATAGAAATGCAGGAGACTCCCACAAACCCCAGCTCTATGCTGTGCTGGACCTTGAGAACATGGTGTTCTCACAACAAAACGTATGTGAGCAAAGGGCAGATGCTGCAGAGGAATTAAAGTGACTTGACTTAAGAAATTTCAGTTGTGGGAGAAAAAAGGCAGTTCTGTGAAAATGGGAAGAGGGTGCGTGTCACCAGAGCTACCTGCTTAAGCAAAACTCTCAGTGAGAGCCAAAAGGGCTTTCCTTACAGACCGTTTGTAACTCCCAAGGAAACCACAAAGTCAAAATGAAGATCTGTATCTCTCAGCGTTAGCCCAGAAAAAAATAGAAAGAGCATAAGGAACACAGGCACTTTGTTGCTTGGGTTTGAAACATAACCTGACTCTAAGGGCAAGAATTGCAGCTCATTAAAGCAATGCTTTTCTTATCTAAAGCACGAGGACGACTTTAATAGTCAGGAAAAACCCAAATCCTCTTCACAGGGCAAGGTACCTCTTCTGAGATGCAGAAAATGAGAGGTGCCCCCCCTGCCAGCTCGAAAGTGCAGCAGTCTGAACCCCCTCCTTGGGGAAGCACAGCCCCCCAGGCTTTTCATACGGCTTTATGGCTGCGCACTAATGAAGAAATGTAGATTAAAACAATGTCCTGAAGCCCGCTGTGCCAGCAGGTGCCCTGGTGTGCCTCAGCACGGGCAGCTCAGGAGCCCCCGCAGAGACATTTATGGATCTCTTGCAATTGGGGTACAGTCAGCGGATATAAAGGGGGCGAGAAAACCCCTTAACAGCAAAGCAAAGATTTCTTCTGGAAACGGTAATGCCGGGGAGTGGGTGGGGGAGTCAGGGGGTAATTTGTAATGTTGGTATTAGTTCGAAATTTCCGCTCCACACACACCTCCCAGCCTGCAGTTTGGAAGTGACGCTGGCGGGTACAACTGAATATAGCTGGAGCTGCAGGTTAATGCTGACATATTCTGTTTAAACTTTCCTTGGCATGCAAAGGAAAAGTAAAAACATACGCAAAGCTGACTTGTTACCCTGTATAACTTCATCGGGGAGAGAGGTGGCAGCAAACATCTAAACTGCTGGTGCGAGTATCTTTATAGTGGGTTTAAGTGATGTGTCTCCAAAAGCAGCGGTGCGCAGGCTGGATGGGATGCTGTGCTGTTTTCCTCTGGTTGTTCAGGTCTGTTACTGATGGGCAGAGCAATGACCCGACAGGTAAAGCTTCTGACCCGTACGAGTGCTAGCTCGGGGAGAGCCCCGCTGCTGCGTGTCGGTGTCTGGAGTGTTAAAGGAGGCTGGGAGAGATTTTGAGCGCTGGGAAGCTTGAAAATGGAAGACACTGTTAAACTTACTCAGCTCAAAGCGACGTCGCTCTGCACTTCTGTTTCTATAGTTTAGGCAATAATACCACAGAGCTGGGACAAGGACATGGGGCAGGCCTGCGTACCTGTTCTCCCCACAGCCCCCTTGCCACCTCCCCTGCACCGTGGGTCTCCCTCCCCGTGCCCAGCTGGCGAGTGAGGAAGGGCTTGGGTAAAGGCAGAGGCGCAGGATGGATGCTCTTTTCCTGCTTACCACCCTCCCTTCCTCTGCAAACACTCCCTGCCCTGCCGGGAGTCACACCAGCCCCCAGGACCTGGGGCTTTGTAGTCCCCTCCTGCACGCTGGGGTGTTCCTGGGGTCCCTCTGCACCAGCGTCGTGACTGCCCTGCATGGCAGCACCCTGGGGCTTGTCTGTCCCCACCTCGCTGCCTGGCCAGGAACTGGCGTCAAGTCTGAAAGCCGGGAGATTTTGGAGAAATCTCAGCTCTTGAGGCTCAGATCTGCCTGCTCCGGTTTCATTCTTTGAAGTTCGTGGACCTCTTCAGGAACGGTGAGAAACACACACTTTGCAGCCTGAAGGAGGACTTGTACTTCACGCTGCCTGGTGGCTTATGCGCTTTTTCCAGAAAAGCAACTGGAGTTGGGAAAGTTTAACCTTCCCTCCCCGCGGGAGAGTGTGCTCCCCACACACAGACGGGTGCCCCGTCGCACGTCCCCCGCTCACACCTGGCCAAGTGCCCACATGGACACCTCACCCTCCGCTCCCCTGGACCTGCCGGGGCTCTCCCGTCCCCACATCTTCCCGGACATTAGGAAGAAATTCTTTACAGAAAGAGTGGTCAGACATTGGAATGGGCTGCCCAGGGAGGTGGTTGAGTCCCCGTCCTTGGATGAGTTTTAAGAGCCGTTTAGATGTGGTGTTGGGGGATATGGTGT
>JAOXJK010000051.1:23619195-23649789 GCA_025774025.1 Xenus cinereus | reverse complement strand
GGCGGGTACCGGCATCCCCGCGGGGCTCCCGCCGCGCCGGGCATGGCAGGGCACCCCCGTGTCTCCGCCGCTTCTGCCGGTCCCCGAGCGCCGGCCGGGGGTTTCTGCTTCGTTACGCTAAAGGGGGAGGCGGGCGGGGTTGGCGCCGGGCGTGTGCTCCGCCGTGCGGCCGTCAGCAGCCGGCTCCCCGCGGGCTGAGGCCCGGCGCCACCTCATCGCAGGTGTGGGTCGGGGAAGCGGCCCGGGGGGAGCCGAGCCGGGCACAGAGCAGCTGCCGCGCTGCGGGCTGGGGGAGAGCGTCCTTCGCTGCTCTCCTCCCGCGGCCGCTGCTTGGAGACCTCCACGGGACGGAGGTCGGGTTGGGGCATCTCGCTATGGAGCAAGGTGTCGCAGCTCAGAGGTGCTGCAAAGCTGGGGACACCAAATAAATTCAGATCAGAAGTCGGCTGTGCTCAGGCAGCAGGTTACGTGACATACAGAACATACATAACTGTAGCACCAAGTGATGTATAAAATCGTAGAACGATAGAATCGTCATAGAATCGTCCCAGAATCATGGAACTCTATGATTCTATGAAATGCAGAACACACTTCACTGTATCACAAAGTGATGTATGGCTGAGATCTGCCAGATAGAGCCTTTCGGAGTGAAGATGTGAAGAGTGTGGGATGATCCAGGTGCTCTTCTCAATTATTGCTGATGGGTCTACTTTTGGGGGGGGCATAGGAAGCAAGGTTCTGTCTGCTTTTATAAAAAAAATGTCTGATTGATTTAAAGATTGGCATGCCCCTATCTGTGCAGATAAGAGGCAGCGCTCAGGGTGGGTTGCTTACGCAGAGCAATGCCTGTGCAGGCAGGCAAAGAGCTTTGCAAGCGAAAATGAAGAAGACAGGCAGAGTTCACATGTGGCTGGCTTATTGGATGTTCAAAACCACTAGATAATCGGCATGACCTGCATGGAAACTATAACATAATTATAAATACTAATATAAGTAAAATTCAGGACACGTGTTTCTTAAAGGGAACTTT
The DNA here is from genome assembly GCA_025774025.1 of Xenus cinereus. Taxonomy (NCBI): domain Eukaryota; kingdom Metazoa; phylum Chordata; class Aves; order Charadriiformes; family Scolopacidae; genus Xenus; species Xenus cinereus. Next base: position 23,648,759 of record JAOXJK010000051.1, on the reverse strand, counting down.
GATTAGAGATGAAAAGAGGCTGCGGGCTCTGGGGGAAATAAAGCTAAAAAGTTGTTTCCGTTGGCTTGAGAGCCTTCAGACCGTTTACTGAAAATGCACCAAATAATGGTTTTGATAAACAAAATTGCTTTGAACTGACCATTTAATTTTAAGTGATGTGATTCTCTAGGTAAATATTGTAGAGTAGGAATTTTCATGCCCTACTAAAACAAAACAATATATTGGATGTGAAATTGTATTCTGCAAAGTAAGTCCCTTAAAAACATCTGTTGAGGTTTCACATTTATTTCTAGGTAATTCCTACCCATTTTTCGGAGGAGAAATAAATTTCACCAGCAGCTGTGGAATTTCAGTCAAGTTTCCAGACGATCAAATTAAAAAAAGAGCTGCTGCGCAGCACCTTTCTTGCGAATGAGATGCCAAGTCTCTTTGCTGCGTTAAATAGTAAGTGAAGAGGAAAGCAAGGGAATGAGAGATTTAGGCAAGGCAGAAAGGTAGCAAAGGAGCATTTTGCACTTTTCAGAGGTGGAAAACTGAGCTGCCTGTGTAGGGTCTGTGACCGAGCATCCTCAGTTGCTCTCATTTAGGGGGGCCAGTCTGCATCCCTGGCTATTCTAATCCCCTAGTAACATCCCACTGTGATACAGCCTGTGGGACTTACTCTCCTAAATTTCATTCTTGTCATTGACTTGGGAACTTAATGGCACGGAAATCTATTCAGGTACGCTCCCTAAGAGCCTGCAGCTGGGTGATTTTCAGTTGGATGGAAATATCAAGGTGCTGAAGTTCCTTTGAGGAGCAGGTCTTGGACTTTGAAGACAGAAGAAAGGTATTAGCAATTTTAAATGCATTTATCTCCATGACAGCTCTTCGGGGATGTTTTGGGAAGGGTAAATTCTAGTTTAAAAATTGCAGTAGGAACGGTCAAGAGGGAAAAGATATTTCTTCATGGGAAACCCCAGCTCCTGCTTCACTAGTGAAGGTGTAAAGGATGGGCTGCAGCTTGGAAGAGCTGCTTGCAAAACCAGTACCTTTTGCAGCCCTAAATTCAGTAAGATGCGGGGATTTCTCAGCACCGGGGCCAACAGCAGCTCTTTGTGGCACCGTGCAGGGGTGACTTGCCCTACAGGACCTTCTGCCTGGGTGCAAGTGGGCCCCAGGGAGGGCAACCAGGGGGAGGAGTGGCCCAGCTGGCCAGGGAGGCAGCCCTGCCACTGCTGCCAGCAGTCCCTTCAGTGGGAAGAGGGTGGCCGTGCCAGAGGGGATATGAAGGTGGGAAAATTCATCCCTTTTCCAGGTCTCCCCTGCTCTGCAGAGACAGTGTAATATATAGTTTTTACAATGCACATTTATATCTTAGAAGGCTTCAGAACTAGGGTAGAGCTGGTACCTGGCAAGGAACCGGGTGCTATTTGGGCTCTGGGGGAGCAGCAGGAGTCCCTGCTGAGAGCATCAAAAACATTTTTCCACCAGTCTTTGCTGGGAGAAAAATAAATAAATCCGTACAGTCCTGATGGTTTTGCTCTCTGCTAGAGATCTTTTCCACCCGTCCTGATGTGAAGAAAGAAATACTTCAGTTCCCCTGAGGTCTGTGCACCTCCCCACCTTAATTTAGGATTAATTTATAGACAACGAGAGCTCTGTTATGCATGTGAGGTGATGATTTGTGAGTTTTTCTGGCAGAGCCCTTGCCCTCTGGGTTGGGCCAGGACCCCGTGCCCTGGATGGGACCAGCTCTGGTCCTGCCTGGTGCTGGGTGGCTGTGAGGGGTATGGGGCACTCCCTTCTTGTATGGCATTTGGCATACATTTTCTGTGGTAAATTAGTGGTAAATTTAGGATGTATTTTCAAGCAGAAGCACATCTGATTTCACTTCAATTCTCTTTTCCATTTTGTTAAAAGAAAAGCCTATTTCGCTGTCGAGCTGCCACAGCAGTGGGGTGTCTGCGGTGGGGGCCAGGGGCTGGGGCTGCAGCCAGCAGCACTGCTTTTATTAAGTTTGGTTAAGTTTACTTTTATTTTCGAAATGGCCACAAGATGTCACAGGGCCCCTCCTAGGAAGATGCAAATGTGATCACTGGAGAAAGGGGTTTTTCAGGTAGCCCGAATCCAGGCTGAGCAAAGGCTCCTTGAAAATGAAATCCAGGCATATGATGCCCATGAGATCTGGGCTTCAAGCCTTTTCTGGGATGTGCCAAGTGTCTTTTTTCTCTTAATAGTGATAAGAGAGGTAATAATCCTCCTACTGGACTAATTACAGCTAGTGAAAATATGGTAGTGAAAATAACTCCCATTGCCAGTATTTGAAGAGTTACAATTTACATGAAAAAAGAGGCTTATGTGAATAGCAATTATTATTTTTACATGTCTCTCTCTTGTCCCATCTATTCTTATCTCAGTAAATCACAGTGTAATTAATCACAGAGGATTAAATGCTGCAGGGAAAGGACTGGGCAATTACATAGAAGCAAACTTTGGTTGGTTTTGACTTAAAGCAAACTTGGGTTGCCTGTCATGAAGCTTCCTACCTGCCAGCCCTTTCTTGCTGCTGTCAGAAATCAATGTCATTTCCCCAAAGGTTTAGCAGTCTGGCAGCTTTCTGGGTTTGGACAGTGGGATCCGTGTGGATCTGGAGGCAGCTCCCCTGTTCTTTGGGGCACGTGTTGAGAAGAGGTGCTCTCCTGCCTTATCCATCCTTGTTGCAAAACGCTGTTAGGGGTCAACCAACCAGATGCATGGTATGGCCAGCTGTCTGCTGGGAGGTCATCGCCCAGCTCTGCTGGGGCCACTTATTGTAACATCTACCAGTATTTCCCTTGCCAGAGGTGCACATGGTTATCTGCCAGTTAACACGCATGATAAAGTCCTCTCACCATTAATTTACCTTGTCCTGGATGCCTTGACTCTGTAATTCTAGTTACTGCACACGATTTCTTGCCCTCCACCCTGGGCCATAGGTGGCAATGAAGATGTGGGTTTTGCTGGCAGATCAGCCTAAGTTCTGCAAAAGCCACTCCTCTAACTAAAAGCTTGTAGTTGAAGATTTGATGTGGATGAACCACCATTTGATATCATCCATCTTTTTGCTATTGCAGTCCATGACGATATCTCATCTTAATTCCATGAAATAAACTCTGTTAGCTAATGAGTTTCCTGATGTTTGTGTAATTCCCGTATGAATCATTGCTACTCTTTGCTGCAAGTGGACAGGCTCAGAACAGACTTTTCTGTTTGATTCTTCTTATTCTTGTATTTTGGGCTGTTAGCCTCAAGGTATCTTAATGGGACTTGGTGAGTTTGAACAGTGCAATGAGTTGGTGTCATCTCATTATTTTGCTATAGATCATTACAAATATTAGTTATTGCTTCTAGGGAGCACTCGTTAATGATAGTCCTACTAGATTTTTGGTAGGATTTTAGTGAGGTGTTAACTACCTAGAATGACCTTTTTTTTTAAGCACCCAAATGCTTCCCGTGGGAAGTCCCGCTTTGGATTGTCCTATCAAATATGCTTTTTGCTGGTCCTCTACAGAGAACTTTGGAGACAAACTTGTTGCTGTTGTGAGTGCAGCAGCTTTGGTCTATATACCCTTTTCTAGATGGTAATGAATCAAATGAAAGTGGTTTTAACTAAAACTCAAACAACAGGAGCCATGGATAGTAATGAAGCCTTTAGGAACCATATTAATTAGCAGCCAGTTCTCCCCAGGTTGTCAGGAATGTTTTGCAGGGTGTGGACAAATGGCAATAGCGGAAAACATTGACAGGCAGCGGAGATTTAATTAGCTGCTCAGGACGAGCTTTGCCTGCGGTAGTGCTGTCCTGGGGACACAGCCTCAGCGATGCTCCCAAGGGTGCCTGTGGGGATGTAAAGTGCCAGCAAGGTGAAGATGGGGGAGGCAGGAGCAAGCATCTGTGCTGGCCCTGGAGGTCTCCAGCTGGCATGGCTTGCACCGAGCCATCCTGCTGCCCAGGAGCGTGTGTGCACATACACACGCACACACAGACTTTGTCTGATTGCCAGAAGTACTCTCCCATTAAAAAGAGACCTCCGCTGGGCAGCCTGTTGCTGGTTTTGTGGTTGTTCTCTAAACCGCACCTGATGCTACATGAAATCTGTGTGGGTCCCGGTGATGTCCCTGGTCTGAGCAGGGCTGCGAAGAAGAGAAAATAACACATTATCATGGAAATATTTTGAGATCTGCTGGGTTATGCTGGGGTTAGAGGAACCTGGTGTACCTCAGCCCCAGGATGCAGGCTCGGTTCTTGCCACCAGCTGTGAGCAGCCTGTATCACTCTGCTTCCCACACCATAGCCTTTCAGATGTCCCTGCAAAATGTTGCTCTTGGTAGTTTTTCTTAGTGCAGAGCTGCAGTCTGTACTCCTCTCCAGGCTTCCAGCTTCACTAAAAGATGGGGCATCATGGAAAGAGTGAGCATAACACTGTTGTCCTTACAGAACCAGCAAAGAGATAACCTCCTCCTCCATGCAGGGGAAGGGGGTCTCAGAGGAAAGTGTGACTCAGGGAGACCGGAAATTAAAACTGATGGGTATCAAACTGGAAAGAAAGTTTTAATATAGCACTCGGGCCCATTACGCACCAAAAAGACAAAAAATTCTTCATTGCCTGAGATCCGAGATCCGAAAGACAGTATCACCTACGTGAAAGAGGAGCTGGTACAGAAACATGCAGAAACCTCAGAGGAAACCAGGGAAGGGCTTTGGCTAGTTGGAGTCACTGACCTCTTTCCTTGCCCTGGGGTCCAGAGGAGCGTCACACATCAGGTGAAGCTCCCCTGGCACAGCTCAAAGGCTACAGCAGAGCCGTGACATGAAAGAGATCTCTGGCATGCACTGCAGTAGAAAAATGTATCCTATAAAATTGGTCAATGACACATAGAGTTCACAAATGTCATTTTCTCAAATCTTAAAAGGGTTAAAGCTTACTTTCTCCTGTTTTTATTTCTTGTTTGTTGTTGTTTTTTTATTATTTTTATGTGCCTGGTTTATCTGTGCAGGAGTAGAAAAATCACAGTCCTCAAAATATTTCTCGTCCACCACCAGCCTTTGTAGCAAGAGGTCTATCCTCTCGCCCCCGGCCCCAGCAGCACTTCACACAGCAAAGCACTTGCTCGCCATTAAGCCACAAGCCATGTCCTTGCAGTGACAGCTGTGTATGTTTCGGGATGCAGAAAGCACTGATAACCTGCTCCTTGGGGAGCTGGGAGACCCCAGCGTGGCCGGAGTCACAGGCAGCCCCCCCCGCAGTGCCAGGCAGCGCAGGAAGATTACTGGCACTGAAGGCAGTTTATTGCATTATTTGCCCTATGATGGGTCACGAAAAAGATTGTCAAAGGAGAGGGTAGATAATAGGCTGTGGAAAAAAAAAAGAAAAAGCTTAATGGCTTTTTCTTCTCTTTTTTTTTTCAGGGCTTATTAAGGCTTCTGGAGTGCACTAAAAGCCAAAGAGGTCCCTGCACTCTGAGTGTTATGGACATTTCCAGAAATCACTTTTTCAGAGTTAGGAAAAGGGCAAATAGTCAGGGGTCCCTCCCTCTCAGCCATCAGATGCTGCCGGGTGCACACGAAGCTGCCTCACTCCCACGGGCAGCCCTGGCACTGTAGGTGCATCATGGAGCTGGTCCCAGTGCTTGGAGCTCGGCGGGAGGTGGGGAGGGGGCACTGTCTGTGGATGTGGCTCCCTCAAAACCCCCAGCAAGGGTTTGGCAAGGCCAAATTAAATGGCAAGGCCATGTAATAGGTTACCAGATTACTGGCTTGCTTCTTCACACTTGTGGCTGCAGAGCCCAGGTGAAGATGGTGAGCCTGGTGTCAGCTGCCTCTTTCCACTTTGAAGGGTGCACACGTGCCACGGCCACAGCACGAGGTGAAGGGTTGGGGTTGGTGACAAACAAGCAGGGTGTCCTGGGACACTCCAGCTGGACCCCAAGAGCAATTCTGGACCTGCTGTTTAACTTTTTTTTTTTTTTTTGTCTAACTGCAAGTATTTAAAATGTCCTTCAGCCCATCTTCACTCCCCAGCAGTTCAGTCTAAACATCTTACAGCACAGAAAGGTGACTGTGGTCCTGCAGTAAGACTTTCATTTTTCAGAACATTTACAGTATGTAGGAATTTTATGAAAAGCAGGAATGAATATGGGCTTTTCTTTGGGGGACTTTCAAAACTTTGCAGCAGTCATTAAGCTGTAAGAAGCAGCGGCACCAAGTGAACACTTGCCCTGGGGCGAGCAGTTGAGTAGTGACCCGTTACAGCCATTCTGCAACATCAGCTCTAAGGTAAGGTGACACTAGTGCCATGGAAGGAGTGAGCTCTATCAGCAGCCATTGAACTGGAGGGGATGCTGTCGATGTGGGGAGTGCAGAGGCAGGTTTCCAAAGCTCTTACTGGGCATGCACTGAGTTAAAATTTCAGGAGTTTTTAATTCTCATCCCCGGTGACCTCATCTTGTCCTCGTACGCCACTTTGCCACGCTTCACTGCAGGATCCAAGGACCTTGTCCCCACATGGCCAGGTTCAGTGTCACTCTGCAGGCTTTGCAGCTGGGTTTGCCTGGGCAGCATCTGCAGGGCTGGGCTTTCCAGAGGCTTGGGGATCACCAGGCTGTCACAGCGGCGTCAGTAGAGAGGGATCTCTGGAAATGCGCCTGGCTGCCTGCATGCACTGCTCTGTTATGATATTTTCTTGAAACTGAGGGGTTAGAAGTAGAGCCATCCCTGGGAGCAGCACCTGGGGCTGCCGGGAAAGAGAGTCGGTGAAAAAGGCTCTGTGTGTTATTGTCTATAAGCCTCTGCCAGGTAAGGTATATTTGAAGTCTTGGCACTGAAATGTCGAGCAGATGATACCCTTTACTGTACTAGAACTCTGCAATATTGCTGCATGCCTGGCAGGCTAGGAAATGTAGATGAATTGTGGTTCACAGACATGAAAGCCATACATTCTGCTGTGGTTCAGGCGTCATTTTTCTTATAGCTAAATCCCAGAACAGCCTCGAGCCTCCTGCTGAGCTGAGGTGTTCTGTCAGCTGCACCGGAGGAGCCCGGCTTCCAAGACGTGACACTAACTACTCTGACAAATGACCAGTTCAAATAGGTTGAAATACAAATGTGAATTTTCCCAAAGCCTGGTGTTATTCACACCTGATAGTTGTGGTATCGATGGGAATGTCTGCAAGGCAGACCTTAGATCTCAAATGAGCCAGTTTCCCCTCTTTGGCTGCATTGAAATTAATTTCAGCCTCTGTTCCCCCAGATAAATTTAACCTTGGCATCAGCAAAGCCTTTTAGCTCAAGGTGCCAAAGATGAGTTTCAGCAAGGGCACGAACCGGAGAGCGTGAGGGCAAGAAGCCCTTCCCCTAAGAAAGAATGATAATAGTGGCTTTTGAGTTTTTTTTTTTTTTTTTCTTCAAAGAGCTGAAAAGGCTCTCAACAGCTGTAGGTGTAAACCCCCGTTCTCTGGTGGGTTTCCTGGTTCCCCCTCCATGCACTACACCGGTCCTTGCCACCTCCTCAGCAGTGCAGCGCAGTGCTACACAGCTGAGCTTGCTCTCAGGAAAATCAACTCTTCTCAGACCCAAAACTGCCCCACCAGCCTCCGCTCACGTAAGCAGCTCAAGATGGCAAAGCTTATTAATTTGTGTATGTCCCCTAGACATAAGCAACAAGTTTCACCCACCGCGAGTGCCGCAGCGGGCTCCCATTGGCTTGGAAAGGCTGCGCAGGTACTAATTCAAGAAGACAATAAGACAAGGCTGTAAACTCTGACATTTCAAACTTAAAAAAAAAAAAAAAAGTACATAATGCTGGTTGTGAAGGACCTACTGTGAAATACCAAAAAATACATCAAAAGCTCTGTCCTGCATGCCAAGGCTTCCGTGGGGCCATTGGCTGTGGCAGGTAGGGCTCATCATTGCCTTGGGCACGTGCACAGCGCTGTGCTGGTAGGGCTGTTTGTGCCGTGTTTTGGCTAATGCTGGTGATGCCGTGTTTTCAGAACCGTGTATTTTAAACCCCAAGTTGTTTCGGGCAGGAATGGCTTTTACTGTGTATGTGTAGGACCAAAAAAACAGTCCCGACCAGAATTAGGACTTTGGGTGCTGCGGCGTTGGTAGGGCTGACTGCCTCCCTCCCAGGCAGGGGCTGAGCCCTTCCCTGGAGAGGAGCCTGAATTTGAGGGAGCTCTACTTGCCCAAATGCCACGAGGAAATGTGGCTGTTGTGAGGACCTGCCCACAGACTGTGGGGCTAATCCAAATTGTGGAGAGGGTGCAAACACTCGTGCTTAAAATCTCTGTCTAAGCTGAAAGTGGTGACACAAAGTTAAAAAACAATCTTTAGACACATAGTTCAGACACTATTTTCCCCTGAATAGAACCTTCTGATGACCTGCGCTGTTATAGATCCAACAGAGCAATTAGCAAATAGTAGTGTTAATTCCCCACAGAGCTACTGCATAATAGCCTGCCAGCAAAATGAAGACTGATCGCTGTTTAGAGGAAAAGCAATGCAATGATCCAAAACTGGGAAAGCAAATCAAGCAGGGATTTCCTGTGACAAAAGGTTTTCAATGAAATTCGTGTAATTCAGTGGAAGGGAAAGGAGTACCCACTCCTTTTTGTATTAAGCACATAAGCAAGTCGAGCAAATTTCTTCCCTGTTCAAGCAAAGGACATGGTTTTGCTTGGATTTACTAACAACAGGTATTTCTATATGAGGGTCTAGGTCTGTGCAGCTGTTAAAGTGTCACTCTGGAATTATGCTAATGTAAGAGGGAACAAAAATACAGCCTGCATTTGGTGCAAGGTGCATGAATTTGGAAAGGTCAAAGGAAAAAGTGTGCTCAGAATAGTCCTGGAGAAGAGGGCTGCTCCCGGAGCAGCGTTTTCTGCTGGGGAGAGCAGTCCTCTGTTGATCAAAGGCAGCTCAGAGCCCCCTACCTCTGCATTAACCTTTAGCAATAGTAAAAGGAAGGAATCCTCTGGGAAACTACAGTTTAGCAATGGAAAAAATAAAAAGACTAATGGATGTGGGGGCCACGGGGCAGCAGGTCACAGCAATGCGGGGTGCGACAGCGGCTTGGGGCAGGGGTGGTGCTGGAGGTGCCTGTCACAGCTTTCCCATCCCGCTGTGCCCAGAGCCCCCCCTCCATCCTCACCTTGGTTTAATTGCTGCTGCCGGCTCCTCGGCGCAGGGCATGGGATTGCTCACGCTGGAGGAAAGCCCATTTGTGCGGCTGGTGCCTTCAGCGGTGTGCTGAGCCCGTGCAGTAGGCCCTGCCATGGTGTCACTGCCGAGGGACATCTCTCCGAGTACACACACAGGTTTTCATGGCTAAGGTGACAGGTCTGCGCTCGCAGCAACAGAGGATCGACGTCCTCCTTCCTACGGCAACCAAGGGTTACAGGCACATTAGTAGTAACCCTCTTTTAGCACCCCAGAGTTTCAACAAAACTAATTTATAACTGCCACCATGTAGAAAAGTAGAAAATTACTTTTAAAATTCATGTAAATCACAGAGAATTCTTTCCTGTACCTGCAAGTTTTTAAACCTGGGGGTCTATGAGGCAAAAAATAAATACCACATCTGACTTTGTTGTATGCCTTCTGGTAGTACCAGCAGAAGAGATTAATTTTTCCTTGACCTTTTACTTCAGGGAGGAAAGGAGAACTACTAGAGAAGAGGTTTCATCTGTGTGCAAGACACACCGTACTGTGCTCAAGGCCATGGTGAGTAGAGTGACTGCACACATCTTAGTCAAAATGCCAAAAAGATACTGATTCAGTGAAATGAATAAGGGGCACGTTTGAGGGACTGTTGGAAAGAAGCAGTTGCCTGAAGTTGCATCAGCAACTTGCAGCAGGACACATGTCCCCAGCGGTTCCTGCTGCAGCGGGACCCAAGAGTTCGTGGTTTTATTCTCTATAAATTATTTATCAGAGGGTGAATTCTGAAGGTGCATTTTAGAGCGTGCCAGTGGCAGATTTGCTCAGAAACCTCAGGTTTCAGGTGGGGATTTCTCAGGAACTTCTACGTGTGCAGCAGTGTTGACGTCAGCAGAAGCCAGAGACTGCCAGCAAGAAAACCAAAATGTTCTCTCCTGCATGGTGAGCCCTGATCTGTTAACACGGGCCTGTCGCTGCGAGAGCTGCTCAGTGCTTTCTGAAGCAACTGGATGAGCGCAGCAGTCGGGCACATCACCGTGTCACTAAGGAAGACTGTGATGTCTCCTGAGGACCAATCTCCCACAGAAGGACTTTCCTTCTCCAAAACCACCAATAAACACGTGCAATAAATGCAACAAAACTACAATTTTAAACCATTAGAAGTATTTAAACCATTAAACATAGGAGGGAACCCAAGTAAGAGGCTGTTCTGACTATGACAACAACAAAACTTGGGCAGGTGTAGCGGTCACTTGACTAATACCAAGTGAAATGCTGCCCTGAAAAGGCAGAAGATGGCATTGACGCTGTAAGATGGTGTGTGTTTATCTGCAGGCTCGGGGTCACTATCACTAGCATCTGGAAAATGCACTGTGGTCAGATCTTTGCACAAAGGAACTATGGGGAAATTTGCTGCTTTCCTGAGTAGGACGTTGTGGTGAAAGGCTGTAACGGGGCAAAGCAGACCAAACCCCAGCCATCAAATAAACTTTGAAGTTAAGAGGGATCCAGCACAACTTTAAGGATTTCTTGGGTTTCCCCTCCTCACACGCTCCCTGACGCCCATAGCTCACAGTTCTGTGCAGCCCCATGCTCACTCAGGGCTGGGGAGGAGAGCAGCCACCACGAGACGGTCTTTTTGGCCAAATTTCCTGCACAAGTTTTGTTTCTTTTTTTCCTAGACAACACAGAGGTCTTCGAGTGGGAGGCCCATGGAGGGCAGGTGTACTCTGGCAAAGCTGTCGTGTTGTCAGGGCTTGGGACAAAAGGCTGGCTGTGGCACAAGATCAGGGGGGTTTCAAGTGTCGTGCTGCATTGAATTCTCACTGATGACAAGTTGGTGGATGACACAGCAAATGAGCAATTAAGTAAGAGAGAAAATGCCTTCGTGGAAATCAGTTGCTGTGAGATTCTGAAAGCCAAAATGTCCACGTTCAAATTAAAATTCCAGTGGCAGAGTCTGGAGCTCAACTTCTCAAACCACATTTTCCTTGCTTTGTGTCTGTGCAAGGGGGAAATATGCCCATCTCCCAGAGCCTGTGCTCACCAGCCAAGTTCACACGCTTTGATCTTCTGTTTTATTCTCTGAGTGCAGTCTGTCAGTGCGGCTCCAGAAAAAGGACAGGTTGACATTTATAGGTATGTGTATACGCTTCCCTGTCCTGAAAAGCAAAGCAAACATGAAAAACTTAATATTTTAATCTAAAAGGCAGTGCTACAAAGGTTACCAATCAATCCAATCACTGACATTACATTTTCTATAAATGCACAGACAGATCTATAGCTTACACCACCCAGCAGACTCCGGGTAGCGTCATTTGCTTTAAATCCCTTTATTCCAATTGCACAGTTTAATTACATTGAATGCTCAATAGCACACACAGGATGGAAAAATCCAGCATTAGCTGGTGTGCCCTCCGTCCCCAGTGCTTTGGAGCTGTGTAACGTTATTGACAGATCTGGTGAATCTCTGATCAGAAACAAGTATTTAGCCACTTAATCCTTGATGAGACATTGATCTTTGCTGGAGCTGGGACAGCAGGTGCTTATGGCACTCCTGCATTGTAACGTTACCCTTTTCCTTCATGCAGGAGGGATAAAACAACATCCTAAGTCCTTCAGTGCAGTCCTATCATGTCCTTGGTTAGCTGGGTACAGCTTGTGCCTCACATACGATTTGGAAACCAATGGTATGCCTGAGGCCAGGCAGAGCTTCAAGCATTGGGTTCTGTAGTGACACTATTACCAGGTTTGGTGCAGGTCACCTGTGGCATTTGGAGGACCAGGTGGAGGTGACCACCCAGGGACTCTTCTGTGCCAATCTACCCTGGTGGTGGGCACTTTGATGTCCTTGGTTGCTGGAACCTCCACCAAAAGCTTTTTTGGTGGGTTCCCACCTCCCGTTCAGAGCAGCCCGTAGAGGACACCAGCCCATGAGCAGCGGTGGCTGTGTGCAGGCAACGCCCTGCGTGACGCTGTGACACGGTCACTTTATCAGGCATCGCTGCTGTATCACTAACAAGGCTTCCACGCTGTACTATGCTTTTTCATGCGGTTCTGCGGGTTTTTTGCTTATCTGCTACCTTCCTGCGCATGGCTCACCTCTCCAGCAGAAACATGCATGGTTATCTGCTACACAGTAATGAAGAAGAAATTAAAACATAACTCTTTGGCACTAATAACCTCTCTGCTTAACCTCCCTTCCTAGAATCAGTTCTCATTGACCTTTGGAAAACATTGAATCAAAGGGTGAACGAGTAATTCCTAAAATTTAATTTGTTAAACTTATTATTAAACTGTATTCCTAAATTTGTTTTCCGTTTCAGGAAATGGAAACAGATCAGACGAAACATTTGCTCCTGAATGTTTTTGAGCTTTTTGGCACAGATGCAATATCACCTTTCACAGATGGATTTGAATCTAATTTGTCACATCTCCTTTGCTGAGTCATTGCCAGTTCTTAAATGATGGGAATAATTTTCTTTCTGAAAAGCGCATGTTTATGGAACATTCTTCCTCCCCGTACCTCTGCGAATTGACTGCTTTCCTGCCTCTGGCCTCCCACAGCAAAAAGTCCGCAGTTTAATGGTGTATTGGGGGTATTGGGTCAGTATGGCACGGTATGGTCATTTTTCCGTAAAGGCAAGATCACTTGAGGAAATGGGACTCTGAGTGGTGACTTTGAAAATGACAAAATGGCCATTAGCTTCTGCTAGCCACCCCTGCCCCTGGGAGGAGACAGCAGCGGTGCCATGTCCCCCCGTTAGCTGGTGCAGAGAGCAAGGGCTGGAAAGGGGACTTTCTTGTATGACCTGTAGAAACTGCCACCACTGAGACGTTTCTGTAGGGGACAACCTCTCAGCTAAACTGTATGTTCTCATCTGCGTTTATAAAAAACAAAACGTAATGTAGTTTTGAAGACAAGTGGAAAAATAAGCATGGGGGATAAAGGGTAATGAATCCAGAGGGCAGTGAGTTTTAAGGACACTTTTCTTCCAGGAAATCAGTGTATATAAATTTAACCTAATCTATGCCAGTAACGCTTAGAAGAACAGGAACAAAAAAGTCCCATGGGCAAAGGCCAAAAATACAAGCAAAAGCCTCTAACACTTGCATGTGTTGCACTGAGGGAGTCAATGCTCCTCCTAGTCTGGATGTGCCTCTGTTCGAATTTAGAAACGGGAAGGCAAATTACAGACTTGTTGGCAAAAGCCGAGGATAAACTGATTTGTTCTCCTGGGAGCAGAACAAGGTCAGGCCAGTGTGTGTTACAATTATCAGACTTATCTCCACTCTCCTCTGGTGCTTCCTATTAGCAAAAGCCAATTACTTTGTGTGCGTGTGTGTTTGTGTTGAGAGAAAGATAAAAAAATCTGCTGCAGCTCTTGAAATATCAGGTGTCTCCACCACAGCGCAGGGCACGCAGAAACAAACCGGTGCTTATGGTTAAAAAAGAGCAAAAGGGTTTCTTTCAGCTCAAGAAATCTATGATATGAGTCTATAGCATCAACATCGATGAGGCTGAACGTGTATTTCTACAGCGCTGTACAAGCAGGGTACTGCTGCAGCCAGCCCTTACATAAAGCACGGATGGCTTTACAAACAATGCTATCCTTACGTCATCTGTGCTTTCCTCCTCCTTGGACATGTGAACATAAATTGTAAATTAAGCTTTGAATTTGGAATTTTAATAAAGGTGAAGACCTCCCACACCCAAGGGATCGCACAGCAAAGTGATCGTTCAAATTGATAATGTAGGAAAGAGGTGTTCATGGTTGAGGTGTGGGAAGGAAAAAAAAAGACAGGTTTAGCAGTGTTTTTGCCTTGCTGCCATGGAAAAGGTGGTATCTTCAAAGGTCACCCAGGCTGTCTCATGAAGGTTTGTAGCATCCCATGTAGGCGGTCCCCCTGTTTTGCAAAACAACCAAAACCACATCATCTAGTCCTGTTTAGTGTACTATATTTTAGCAAAACACAAATGTAATCTGTGTTAGTTTAGCATTCCCCAGCACTAAGATTTGGTAGGAGACTGGTGAAAAATGCCAAGAAAACATACAGGTCCTCAGGAGGACCTGGCATACACAGCCTTCTCCTGTCTTCCTTGGAGGGACAAATCCCTGTGTCCAGGCTAAACACTCTGCTTGCAGGCGGGTCTCACTGGCTTTACTGGCACAGATCTACCTTCTCCCAGTGCTATTTGTCTGCCATCATCCAAGAGGTCCTCTCCTGTCATCTTCTTGTGTCCCCTGGTCACTTCCAGCCTTTGCGCAAGGTGGAGCACATCAGTCCTGACCATGTGGCCAGCCTGTCCTCACATCCGTGGTCTCCTCCCACAGCCACCCTACCCTCCTGGCCTACATCCCTCTTTGGGGCTCTTTCCTAGGCCATGCCTCCTGCATGCTCATGGTGGCACACAAGGCTGTGCCAACACCATCACAGCCACCATCTCTGGAGAAGCTCATTTACTCCTCTGCTTGCCACAGGCTGTACCCTGCAACACAAAACAACTGCTGCCACTCAGCTCAGGGTAGGGTCTGTCCCTTGGATCACAACCTACTCTCCCCAGTCCATAAGGAAGGCAGAGATCCTGGACAGGAGGCAGTGCATGTGAGTCCAGCCAGGGATGGATCCCACCACACCTACCTCAGCTGGTCCTTGGGGGTCAGTACTAGTACAGGTGACCCATGACATTCTGCTGCCTCCATCTGAGGGGGTCACCAAACCATGTGGGAGCCACTCAGGTCTTTCTGCATCACCTAGTGGAAGCTAGGCAGTCTGCCTTGCTGACAGGACACCTGTCCTCCTGGGATCTGCTCGTGGATGACAGAGCTTGGATGGACAATGTTGACAGCTTTCTCAATGGCTTAGGCTGTAGACAAGGTTTCTTCCCCAGGCTGCCCCAAACTGTGTTCAGATCTGCCTCTTGCTCCCCCCTCTCAGGGAGAAATTTGTGCCCTACAGGCAGCAGGCAGGTACCCACCACTTGGGCCACACCATCCTACAGGAGCTCCCTGTAGAGCAGTGAGACATGCAGTGAGACAACCACAGCTGTGTGTAGGTAGGTGACAGGCATGTGACCTGTGAGTCATTGCTCACCCCTGTCCTGCCTCGCACGGCAGGGCTCATCACCAAGCTCACACATCATGGTGAGCATGGGCACCACCAGCGTGGAGACAGCCAAGGCTGAGGGCTTTGTTTTTGTCGCAAACACAGGCAGCAGGAGAAACCGAAGTTCTTGTGCCCACCTTGCCATGGAGGGGACCTCTTTGGGAGTGACGGACAGTGAGCACGGCTGCCTTGGTAAATACAGCGGTGTCAGTATGGACGGGGACAGCCTGCTCCCTGCAGCCTGGTTTCGCTCGTCCAGCACTGATGTGTTTGCACAAGTGTGTATGTGGCAACTGGAAGGTTTCCTATGACCCATTAGACACTTTTTAACGTAGGAATTTGCTGCACTACCAGTGCAGAGTACTGCCCTGGGAGGGCTTATGTTGGTGTCAGAGCAGACTCGGCAGTCTTGAGACAGAAGTGCCCCTACACAAAGGCATTTGTGTCTGCTTAAGTGACAGGTAGGATTGCAAAGTGGGCTGAGCTGTGATGAAGAGGAGGAGGAAGGGTGAGATGAGACACACCGGGGCAATAGCACTGCAGATGTACGCTGTGGGCAAACCTGATCTGAAACGCCCTCACGACTGCCTGGTGTGTTTCACCAGTGGAGCTCTGCCTCCACTCTTGTGATGCCGTCTGTGTGTCCCCCTGCCCAGCACCCTGCCCGTGGGGCCCACCCTGGCAGCTCGTACAGGCAGCGCCTGAGGATGAGCTGCCACCTTGCCCAGCCCCACGGCAGCACAAAAGGCTGCCACCCTTTCCCACCCCAGTGCCCCACTGTTGCACGACTCCCCCTGCAATAGTGCGTGCAACAGCCGCTCCACAGGGACGCAGGGGTTCGAGAGGCTCCAGCTCCCTGGCTCTGTGGGGCTGACAGCTCACCTGTACAGCCGTGGTGGGGATCAACCTCTCCCCACAGTGGGTGTCTGGCCCCGTTGTGGTGGGGCTGTGGGCGCGATGTCCTCAGCAGTGGGCTCTCAGGAAGGTGTAGTCTGGCTCTCGGGGCTGACAGATGCCATTCTACAGAGCTGACACTCATGTGACTCATCTCGATGCTGTTTCATGCTCTGCGGACACAAACACACTTATCAACAAGTCTCCCCTGGAAGGGAAAGCACAGCGCTTTTGTGGTTTACACTGCATCATTTCCATCACACCACACTATCAGACACGGAAGCACACTGCTGCCCCAAAGCATCACCCCCTGCTCTCTTCCCCACTGGCCTGTGGCTTTTGTCCACTTAGCGTTTCAAAGTTCAAAACCTTGTCTCCCCGTTTGGAAGATGGGTGTTCCCTGCCTTTCTGCTTCCCCTCCATCAGTGCATCCACTCTCCATTTTCGAGGGGCTGCAGCCCTCACACTCAGTGCAGCTTTTCTATTTGAAACTGTTCCTGTCCCAGGCACTATACGCAGATTTCTGGACAGCAGCAGATGAAGTTGGAGCTGGCACGTTCCACAGAAAAGCTTAGCCTGCTCCTTTTATTTTCCCTCCTCAAAGTAATTTTCTACTGCCGCGCATCTCTCTTTTTACAGCCGGGTCTGCATGTGAACTGGCACTCATGGTGTGCTTTTCCCTTTACCTCTGCTGACTTACTCAATTGTCACCCCTATCTTCGAGAAAGACAGGAATGAGCATCCAGAGAACTACAGAACAGTCAATCTCACCTTGATCCCTGGGAAGGAGATGGATGAAATCTTCTTGGAAACCATTTCAAAGCATACTAAGGACAAGAAGGTGATTGGATTTACAAAATCATGCCTGACCAACTTGATAGCTGCCTCTGATGGATGCATTGAGAGCAGTGGATGTTGTTTATCTCAGCTTTAGTGTTGAAAGCCTTACTGTCTCCCTCATAGAAAGACTGTAATACCCTCATAGACAGACTGAGGGATTATGGGCTAGATAAATGGACAGTGAGGTGGACTGAAAACTGCCAAGCTCCAAGGGCTGTGATTAGCAGCATGAAGTCCACCTGGAGACCAGTCCCTAGTGGAGTCCCTTGGAGGTGGAGACTGGGGCAAACAATGAAGATGCCAAACAATAAAGTCCTGGCACTAGGACAAAGTGCACCCTCAGCAAGATTGCAGAGCAAAACTGAGAGGAGCAACTGATACACGAGGGGATTGTGCCACCATTTACACGCAACTTGACAGGCTGGAGAAATGGGCTGACAGGAACTTCATTAGGTTCAACAAGGGGAAGTGACAAGTCCTGCACCTGAGGAGGAACAACTTCAGGCACCAGTAGAGTTTCCAGCTGGAAAGCAGCTTTGCAAAGAAGGATCTGGGATCCTGGTGGAAACCAAACTGACCATGAGTCAGCAATGCGTCGCTGCAGCAATGGCAGGCAATAGCATCCTGGGCTGCATTAGGATGATCATTGCCAGCAGGTCAAGGGAGGTGATCCTTCCCCTCTACCTAGCACTGGTGAGACACATCTGGAGTGCTGTGTCCTGTGCTGGGCTCCCCAGTACAAGAAAGACATGGACTTACTAGGACACATCCAGGGAAGGGCCACAAAGGTGATTAAGGGACTTGCGTATCTCTCATGTGAGGACAGGACTGTTCAGCCCGGAGAAGAGAAAGCTCACAAGGATCTTACCCATGTGTATAAACACCCAATGGGAGGGAGTAAAGAAGACACAGCTCTTCACAACAGTGACAGTAGATGATAAGAGGCAACAGGCACAAACTGAAATACAGGAAAGTCCCTTAAACATAAGAAAAAATGCTTACTCTCGGGGTGATGAAACACTGGAACAGGGTGCCCAGAGAATTTGTGGAAATATACTTGGAGATATTCAAAACCAGACTGGACATGGCCCTGGGCAATGGGCTCTGAGCAAGGGGTTGGAGTAAATCTCAAGAGGTCTCTTCCAACCTCAACCACTCTGTGAACAAGGACAACATCCTGGGCTCTCAGTCAAAAATAACTCACAGCATCCTCTGTTTCGGAAGCGCAGCTGAAGCTCCCACAGGCAAACAGCTCCCACAGCCTTTCCTTTGTGGCTCTCTTCACGCATGTCTTTCCTGGCCTTAAATACTTGCAGTGACCCTCCAGTCCCTCTTCCATGCTGCAACCCAAAGAGCCACTGCAGCATTTCATATCAGTACGCTTCCCTGCCCTCTTACGTCACAGCACCTCACAAATCCCAGATGGTATCTGAGGGCCTTATCAGTGTGTGGTTCAGAGATGTTTTATGTGGCTCCTACCTTATGATGGTTTGTCCTCCATGACTGATGAACCTGGGGGCTTTGAATGCCTGGTTGCCTCCTGAGGGCTATGATTGGCATGCACATCTCTGTGGTTACAGGGGGGCTGCAAGGTGGTAGAGCAGAGCAAGTGGGTCTTATCTTCAGGATCTTCTGTTGGGTCCTCTCCCCTGCACAGGCTTGCTGGTCAGTTGTGCTGCAGCACTTCCTCTGCTTGATGCCACTTGGTGCCTCCTGAGCCAGGGACACCTGGGCCATGTTGGCATCCTGCCGTCCTTCGCTCACCACACCAGTGCCTGCATGCTCTCACCCCCGAGCTCGACCGAGAAGGCTTCTCTTCTCCCACAGCTCACACAGCCAGGAGGCTACCCATTGTGTTATCTTATGAGCAGCCAACCACCATTAGCGTCACTGCAATGCAGAAGTGTTAACAGCTGGTCAGGTACTAAAGGTAAATGGGCAGTGAGGTAATTCCTACATTGCTAGCTATATTGCACGCTGATTACTGACACCAATTAAATAGCCCATCACTGAGCCCTTACAGATCTCTCTCCCCCCTCCACTTTTCTCAATGCAAGGTCTGCCAAGTGAGGCTTTTTGCTACCCATGTGAGATGGCAAGACCTTGGTTCAGTTGCCAGCTTGAAGCTCTCAGGTGCTTTGGCAGTACATGTGCTCAAACAGGCGTGCAGGCTGGAGCCCTGCTGCTGGCCCCATGGCGGCCATCTCCTGACCCATCCTTGCCCCGGGCACCAAACCCGTCCCAAGGGGCCTCCCCACCCAGCGCTGTGCAAGCATGACTCAGTTCAGCACTCAGCTGGAGGGCCCTGCACCTCCAGCTGCACCAGGTGATCTAATACCAGATATCACATCTTCCTGGCTTTGCTTGGCTTAGGTTTTGGCACAACATTTCAAATCCACAGTTGCGGATTACCACTGCTAGCAGTTAGAAACAGTGTTTTAGGAAGTGCTGAGTGATGAGGTGCTAGACCTCACTGGAAAGTATTGCCATCAATTGATCTTCAAGACCAAACAGACATAAAATCATCTTCTACGCAGGAGGAGGAGGTGCTATAGAAGCCCTCAAGTACCAGCGAGCATGCAATTCGCGCCTGTCCTCCAGCCCCACTGAGTGGCCCAGCTAGCCCCGCTCCTCCTGGCCAGGACGCGTGGCTGCATATACCCCACATGCCCTGCCTCCAGCGGGACCCGCTGCTGATTTTGTGGCATTAAACCTACAGGTAACATCACTTTATTTCATTCTCTCTTGCTGTCTGTGAACTGCTGCTGTGGCTGGGAGGAGGAGAGGAGGCTTAGGTGCCTGGTTTCTGCAGGGCAGTGCACTCCTGGTGATGCAGAGGTCCCTGCAGTAGATTGTGATCTCTAAGCCTTTCGGTTTCTGTTCTTACTCTAAGGTATTCTCCAGGTACTTTACCTTTACAGTATATTACTTCCTAAAAGCAGCTGGGAACTGGAAGCTAAATTCATCCCAACATGGGAAACAAGCAATTCCAAAAGATTTCTTTTCTTTTGTCTCAGTGAACCCTTGTGTTCCCTTCCAGGCTCTTTCAAAGTAGTTCTGTGGTTAGGGTGGCTACATTACTGTTTTCAAGGGACGCAGATAAGCCTGAAAGAACACAAGTTTCGAAAAAGAAAAGGAAAAAGTGCTGTCCCTTAGATCACTGTGTTTGAGAGCAGCAAACAACAGCAGCAAGGTCAGAGCAGGCAGTTTCCAGGTTTCTTTATGCTGTTTGGAAACAGAGGGAAACCACCTCACTGAAGTGCTGTGGCAGGGCCCTCACCTAGGGCTCTTCTGCCATGGTGGCAGTTTATCTGCTCTCTCTTTATGGTTGTGCTTCCCTCCCAGGTCAGCTCACTGCCCAGGGCCTGGTCAGCAGTGCCTATGGTTAGATTAACACCCCTGTGAAATACTGCCCTGACCAAGTCTGTTCTCATATCTGTGCAGCATATTTATTAAGTCTTCACGGATAGCTCATTCAATTTATAGGAAAGTTGGTGAAAATCAGGGTAGTTGCCGTGGAGGTGGCAGTTTTGAAGGCAGTTGATGCAGAAGATGCTGTGCTGTACCTGATCTTCCCACCCCATTCTCCATCTTCCTCTCCCTCTGCTTAATTCCAGGTCCCTTCCCTCACCCACCCCAGCAGCCCCCCTTGCCTCCCACGGTGTCCTTAGTCATTTCACCCACCACATTCATCCTTTGCTTCTCTGATACCTGCTCACTTCTGAGTTCCCCCACAAGGCAGGAGGAGCATTTTACACACAAGACAACCCCGCCAGTGCAGCTGCTTCTCCACAGGCATCCCACTGGGAAATACATGGGGTGTTTGTCACCATGGTGCTCTGCGACACCCACTGCTCCTTCAGCCTCTGCCTCCACGCTCTCTGTTAAGGGACTGGAAGAAGCCTGCTACTTTTTGAGTTGCTGGAGGAAATGAGCCCAGACCTGGCCTTCCTCCCCAGCTGGTCACCAGTTTCCATGGTGGGGGACAACTCTCCCCAGTCTATGGTGAGGGGAAATCAGGACATACTCCACAATACCGGTGACCTAGTCTGTTGAGCCCCAGCCTGTTCCTGGTTCTCCAGCAGCAGCAACATGCTGTTTTACAATCATCTCAGTCCTTTTCTTACAGCTGTAGGTTCCCTATCCTCTCTGATGCTGCAGCCATCTCACCTACCCCACCCTAAGCATTTCTGTCAGCCACAGGATATGCCAGCTTATCAAACTGCATCTCTTTTTCCGCTCAGCCATACCCTATCTATCTCTGCTGTGTGGCCTGGTTGAAAACCCTCTGCTCGTTTCCTCCCTCCTCCCCCCAGCCTCTGGGCTGCCTCCTGGCCTGGAGCACTTGCAAGCCCTGATGCTGGGAACTGCATTTGGGCCACATCTCCAGCTCCAGCGATGGTGTTGCCCAAAGCCCTTTCACACTGCAGAGCAAACCTGCGTTGTATGTCAGCACGAAGGCTGCTGCTGGAGTTGCAGACCAGGGTCAATGAAAAGCAACCTGGAGATTGGCCAAATACACCGTTAGTGAGCATAATGATGTGGCAGCTTCAGCCCTTGATGTAAGGTGTTTCCCTGCCACTACTTACTGTAGTTCAGAGCGGTTTTCCTCGGGTGACAGCTGTCAGATTCCTTCCAGCACGCAGGCAGCAAGCAGCAAGCTTCTGTTGGGAAACCCAGACCTGACCATACAAGAACTGGGAGAGTGCTCTACACAGGAGTCACAACAGTGTCTGCTAGTGCCCAAGACACATATCCCTCCAGAAATTGAGTTATTTGTGTGTTTATCAGTTTCTTCAGAACAGATGTCTGATTTTGCAGCAGTGCCCTTACCAACTGACTGCAAGGTCTGCATTGCTTGCAGAGGCAAATAACTGCTTAACCAGGCATGTTCAGTCATGGTGTCCCTTCCTACATCTCTGAAAGCTGTAGGATTTTACCAGCTCCCTCGGCCACTTCATTCTCCTGTTAGAGTGGTAAACAACTTATTTTAAATTAAAAAGATAAATTCTTTCCAAAGTGCATTTAGATGCAAGCAGAAATTCAGTGACATATACACAGAATCACCAGTTCAGAGAAGTGTTCCATGTGCACGTCACACAGAGCCACTTCACACAGGATGGGGTCTGATGAAAGCTGATTTTTATCAGCCCATGAACTCACACTCTTCACACAACCAATACTCTTGCAAAACATCTAGTAACCGGTGTGACAGAGGCTCAGTACTTATAAGTATACTACTTACATCTCATGGATTTCTCAGGGTGGCAGGATGTCTGCCTTGAGCAGGAACCATCTAATGCATGTCCTTGTTTTGCACTGGCATTTCCTCTTTCAGGTGTGTCTTTCTGCCTTACATCTGCAGACTCATACTCTCTCCTGGAATGAATGGGCTTAAAATCAGGTTAATCCTTCCAACCCATAGTCCCCTCCCAAGAAGGTGGAGAGCAGCATGCTTCAGTCTCTTGGGGTTTCAAGCATGACTTTGGGATGCAGAAACTCAGATTCAGCTCTGTTTGCCTCAGCCTGGAGCAGGAGCTCCAGGTTCACAAGGCAGCCCAAAGGCTCAGAAACATGCCCAGTTAGAGCCAGAGCGTGACAATGTCTATCAAGTGATATTTGCTACGCCCTTGCAGCCCTTCACCCCTCAGGCTGTCTCCCAAACCAGCAGAACTGATAGTAGAGCTTTTGCTCATGAGTTGTGCTGGGCTTTAGCTTTGGTTGCTGCAATCTCTGCCTAGTTCAAAACCAAGCTAAGTGTAATTTTACCTCATTTGCGCAGCCTGGCTTAAAGAATTAGTGTTCACACTGTTAAAGGATGCCCCTGCTACCTATGGGGGCTCTTCTAAGTGCTATTCCTCCCCTCCATTCAAAATCCTCCTATTTAATAAAGGCTGTCTGCCATGTCCTGTTGGAAGTGTACCTCATAGACTGAGTAAATCTAAACAAAGCTTGGCAAAGGATGCATCCCATTTACAGGCTGACTGAGAAGGTCAGCTTTGTAGACTCAAATACACATACATAACAAAGTAAATATTTACTTAAATACCCTTTTTTATAGGAGCCATGCATCTATTAAGAGGTAGGAGGAAATTCTTACTATGTCTTTTCCCATTTCAGGTCTCAGAACATCATACAACACCTACACATCAGGACAATGAATACATCCAACAACTGCAGTGCCCCAGATCTAGAAGTGCATCCTCATGTTCGTCTCATTGAACTTGTTCTGTATAACCTCATTTTCTTTTTTGGAGCAGTATTTAATGTCCTTGCTCTCTGGGTTTTCTTCTGCAAGATAAAGAAGTGGACAGAAACCAAAGTGTATGTAATCAATTTAGTCTTTGCAGACTGCTTCGTCACCTGCATCTTGCCTTCCATGTCTTATTTGCTCTGGAATAAGTCAGTCCGAAATGAACTCTGCCAGTTTATAGAGGCAATATATATTATCAACATGATAGTGAGTGTCTACATCATTTCATTTATCTCCATCGATCGATATATTGCTATAAAGCATCCCTTGAAAGCCAGGACCTTCAGGTCTCCCTCAAAGGCTGCCCTTCTCTGTGGGCTTCTGTGGGTTTCTGTGATAATCGGTACCACCTTAAGTCTTTGGCAGAGACATACTGCTCTCTGCTTTCAGAGGGATACCACCACGCCTGTTACTCTGAGCCTGCTTTCCATTTTCTTCGCTTTTACTCTTCCATTAGCAATCTTGACTTTTTGCTCCACAGAAGTAATCAGGAACCTTAAGAGACATCTGAACACGAATTCACCAGAGGAGAAATCAATCCAGAAAGCTGTTCACATTATTTATGCAAATCTGATTGTATTTCTAGTATGTTTTCTGCCTGCCAGCCTTGGGGTACTTGCCAGGTTCATAATGGAGAGAGTCGAAGCTACCTGTTTCATGCTCCAGGTTATGAAGAACTTCTCCTCTGTGACGAGGTGTATTGCCACATCCAACTGCTGCCTGGATAGCATTTGCTACTACTTTGTGAGCAAGGAGTTCCATGAAGCCTTTCCACTGCCCAAATCTAGCCCTGAACAAACAAATCAAATCCCTCCCTTGCAGACACACACATGCTAAAGGATGGGAGGGAGCGTGGGGGTAGGGGGGATGAAAAACACCAAACCCAAAAAACACCACAACAACTCTTTATCATCAAGAGACGCTATAGCTTCAGTGTTATTGGGATAACTATTGCTCTTTCTCTCTAGGGATACCTTTGTGCTACTAAGTTATTTGCAAATTATACTCTATGTTTCTATTAAACAAATAAGTTATTTCACAGAGATGTGTAAAGTGTGTATGTAATCACTGGCCACTAACATGTCTCCATTCCACCCTCCAGCACCTATTCATTAGTCTTACAGGAAGACTGGTGACCCATATATGTCTCCTTGTTTCAGTTCATTTTGCAGCTACAGTCAACTGATCCTTATTGCCAACAAGTACAAAAGAATATCTCATGTTTGTCCTCATTGTGTATTTTAGGTTGTTTGTGTTATTAAAATAATCCAATTTATTTTTATCATATTCCTTTGGCAGGGGTGGGCTGGGAGGGGGGGCGGTGTCAGGTGGTACCACCATATTACCAAGTAAACGGTCCTACAAAACAGTCTTGACTCTGCTAACTGCCCTTCCCCTTCAAGTCAGGTGGGTCAGATGTACGTGAAGGAACCCTTTTAGGATGAAAGCAAGTACCATAAAGGCACAAAGACGGGGAGATTTCAGAGCCGAGTCCCCCTGCTGGCTCCCCTCCTGCTACACTGCTGAGCCCTGGCACAGAGGCACCTCCTTAGAGCAGCCATTCCCAAGGGGCTGCTGCTCCCACCCACGGGGAAGCCCTTTTAACTCTGTCTAGACCTTTGCCACCCCTGCAATGCTACTCCCTGGGTTTATGTGGTGGCACCAAGCTGGCCCCCAGGTTCACCCTCCTGGCCGCAGCTCAGGGTCAGAGTATCACCCTGCAACTGGGCACAGCTGGGTCTGGGTTTCCGCGGCCTTCCCACATCGATACCCCTAACACTTCCATGAGGGAAATGCCTTTGTCCATGAGCCAGCCACCTAGAAAAGTCAGGGAAGATGAGAAGTGGGGTGACCCCTTTCATGTTATTCAAATGCTCCCTAGGACTGTTTTTTTTCTCTTGCTAAATGCTGAAAAACCTCCAAAGTGGCCTCCAAGCTCTGCCCAGGCAACACTTGGAGTGCTCCAGGATAGAGTGTGGAAGAGTCTTCCACGACCACTTATGCAGTTTCCCCTGTGACCTACATCTGCCTTCAGGGAGCCCACGGCTGCTGCTCGGTCTGCTGTTGTCACCTTTGGGACCACAATCCCAGGAGACATGAACTAATGAGACAAACCCTGAGAGTGTCAGCATCTGGGTCCCGTCAGCTGGCTCACACAGATGGGACTGCAACTGCTAGAGCCAGCAGACAGCAAAAGCCATCAAAACGACTATAAAATACCACTGAAGCATATTCTTAAACACATTTCTAAAGGTCCTGACACCTATGGTGTGCTCAGTGCCACACCAGTATCTCTCACCTGTGCCCTGTTGGCAGTTACTGTCATTACCAGCTTGGGCTTCACAGTGATGCTGATGAGCAGTGTTAGACACCTGGCTGCTTCGCAGAGGACGAGCAGGCCCGTAGCGTCTGTCACCTTTCCTGTAAAGAAACCAAAGAGAAGCTGGGGTGAAGTCCCCATGCTGTCATGGGGTGCGCGATCACTGATGTGCCCCCTCGGAAAGGCCATCAGCCCCCGCACTGCTGCCTGCCTGGGGCACGCTCTGCGACCGCACTGGAGGCTGCCCGGGCTGCTCTGCTCCCTAGGGGACCTTTAGCTGCCAGAAGCACAATTTGCAACCATTATGGGTTTTATTTCAGAAATTATTTGCTTTCCCATGACTGAAATTAAATTTTAATTGCTACTTTACGTGAGGCGAATGGGGGGGAGCACAGACTGGGTGGAAAAAATGATGGTGAAGCATTCAGATGATGCGAGAAGAACAACAGAGGGCACCAGAGTCTCCACCATCCCAAAAAGTAGGTGATAAATGAACCACTTTTGGAGAACAAGAGTTCATTGCTGTGCTACAGCGCTCCTGAGCTGTTGACAGCAGGCTCCCGGACAGCTGTGTCCCACACGGAGCAGTACCTTGCACCGGCATCCGCGGACCCACTGGATCTCCACTGCAGGGACACCTGCATCTACACCGCAACCTTTCTGAGGACTAAAACCACCTGACAGCCCCACAAGAAGCAGGTAATGCCTTTTAATTCTTCCCATGCCGGTGCGTGGCAGTGTGCTCTGCTCAGTACTTCAGGATGAGCTTTCTCACCTCTAAATTGAAGCGCTAGCCGGGGATGCCTGCTTATTAACTTACGGATCAATCCTCAGCAATACGTAAATGCTTCGGTCTCCTCCTGCTTTCACAATTGTTATGCCTCACTGTTTTTCAGACACATGTGTCATTCGGGGTGGGGGGGGGGGGGTCTTCATTTCTTACTGTGGTTTCACATCAATGCTTCTTATCACGCCTTTTCCGCAAGCATGGAGATACCCGGCTCCAGGCATACCGCAGCTCGGGACCTTGAGAACCATATGCTTACATAGGGAATTTGGTGGGGCTGGGATGCCCAGCCCAGCCTGGAGGACTCAGTTGCTCCTCGGGACAGTGTTACACATGCAGAAAGTGGCTTTTTCACTACAGCATTACCACTGTAGGATGGCAGGGAATGGCTCAGGGTAGGTGGTACCACAGTGCAGCCAAGGACCTGGGAGGCTGAAAGCCCAAAAGAACCAGGACACTGGCTGTATGTTAGTTCCTCCATAAATTCCACCCTAAAAATGACTGTGTCACTGTGGTTCAGTAATGCTGTACCAGTTCTGGTGCTAGGGCAGGTGCTGCATTTTCCTCCACAGTTGCCAGATCTGTCTCCCAGTCTCAGACACTAAAAACAGTTCACTTTGTCCATGCAGCTGGACACTTTCACTGCAGTTTGGACGTTGATGCTTAGAAGCTGCTGACTTATAAGGCAATGTATTTATAACAGATTGTAGGAATCTGGGCATTTTCCTTTCCTGCCTCATTGTAAACAGTTCCCTTATGAGCAGCAGACTAAGTCTGATTCATTCTCCACAGCCTCCTTGGTGGTAGCAGATGCCCTGAAATATTTAAAGGAATACCAGGAGATAGTCTAAGTTCTTGGATTCGTGTTTTCTGCTCTAGCAACATTTTGGCTTCCTGTCTTGGAAGGTTGAGATCAGGCACGTATGCTCACTTTCCCTCCTCTTTGGAGATTTGCTATCTGCTGGGGCTGGTGGTACACATGCTGAGCTATTCCTCACCTGCAGCGAGAGGAGCGGGTTTGTGCTTGGGGACAGCCTGCCCGCCGCTGGCACCCACCCACCAGTCTGCAGGAGTAGCCCCCAGGAGTAAAGCCACCTGAACTATCTGGAAGGGCTTGAGTCCTGTGGAGGTTCACAGGCCTGGCAAGACCCAGAGTAAACCCATGGGGCGGTTACAGCAGCAAAGCAAGGGCCTCGGAGGGCAAAGGGGGAATGCTGCCCAGCTCCTCTTCGGGCTGCCCTAAATCCAGTGGTTCTCTGATAACCACAGCAGCAGCAAAGATAAAGGACTACAAAAATTATCATTCTGCTTTGCAGACCCTTTGCTATTACTCAAACTGTGCAAAACAGGACTGGATGGAGGGCAAGGCAAGCTTAACCTCATCATAGCTGCAAGAGTTTCTGTGTTTGCTTCTGTGTTTTTGTCTTAGCTGGTGGCAAGAGACAGTGTAACTTTGATGGCTGAGGGACAGACGGTGCCGATGAGCCACTGAGTCCCTCCAGGGGCTGCCAACATATGCAGTGCAGGGGCACGAGGAGCCACAGAGCCATGACAGCAGGGGCTCTGCAGCGTGACCCAGCCCAGGGGACCTGTCCCTGAGCTTAGACTCATGCTTACACCCTTTTCTTGCAGAGACAGCCCAACATGCAGAACTGCACTGAAGACAAAATACCGCAGAAAGGCATTGTGCTATTTCAACTTATTGTCTACCTCCCAGTGTTTTCTTTGGGGATCCCACTGACCATAGCTGCCTTCTGGGTCTTCTGCTGCAAGCTCAAGATATGGACCGAGACCAGGGTGTATATGATCAACCTCATGATTGCGGACAGCTTCCTGCTCTTCGCCCTGCCTTTCGTGGTATATTTTATCAAGTATGACCGTTCTGCCAGCAACCTGTGTGCCATCATAGAGAACGTCTATTTTACAAACAGGCCTATGAGCATCCTTATCATCACCCTGATTGCAATTGATCGATACATTGCAATCAAGTTCCCTCTAAAAGCAAAGACGCTTCGATCCCCACTAAAATCGGTTTCTATCTGTGTGTTTCTTTGGATAACGCTGATAACTTATGCCTACTTGAGGCGAAAATTTTATGCAAAAAAGGAACAATTCTGCTTTCAGAAAGAATCTACTGAACCTAATTATTTATTATTATTCTCCATTATCTTTGGGTATTTTATTCCCTTAGGGATTGTGATTTTCTGCTCAGTACAAGTCATCACATGTCTGAAAAAGAAGATGGCCACTAGCCCTTACGAGACAAAGTTAATGCAGAAAGCAATCCACATTATTTCTGTGAATTTGTGCGTGTTCATTGTATGTTTTTCACCTTTCTACATCACACTGCTCTTGCGGTTTGCAGTGGATTTTGCTGAAGATTGCTCTCTGCTCTTGAAAGTTAGAGCCTCTATTCAGATCTGTGCATGCTTAGCAAATTGTAACTGCTGTTTGGATGCATTTTGCTATTACTTTGCAGCCAAGGAATTTCAGGAATTTCCTTCTATGCTCCCAACCTGCATATCAATGAGGTTCAAGATGAACCAAAGGCAAGAGTCACAGCCATCCACAGATCAAGTAATGATATAAACAAGGTGTAGTGTGCATTATAGGTATTAAGAGCGACCGCGCTGCTGAAGTTCCGAGGCAGAGGGACTGGGACCACCTACAGTATTTGCAATCGTTGTGGGTATAGGCATATCTGCAAAAAGGGGCAAACCCCTACAAGTGGGTCTGATATTAACTTGAATTTTTTCCTTCTGTCATCAGTGACTTGACTCTAGCTCTGACTATTGTCTTGGATTGTTGCATTGCAGCTTCAGGCATCTCCTGGACGAGAGGGAAAGCCATGTGGCATGGGGACCATTGTTTCTGCTGTGTGCTTATTCATACATATCATGCAGTTAAACACAGGAAACTGAGCACCCTTACAGTAAAACACAAATCCACTTCTAGCGCTGTAAAATATACGGTCACTTAAAAACAAGAAAAAGCCCTTATACTACAACGCCAAACCTAATACATCTGTGTTGCTCACGTCAAAGAATTTGCCCTTACAGTGATACTTTCCTACCAGCCGATGTAATTTCAAAGCTTGCAGCTATCACCAGGATGCAGCTATTGCTGTGCTTTGAGTAAAGCAAAGTACTGTCCTACCAGCCGATGTAATTTCAAAGCTTGCA
>JAOXJK010000051.1:23517535-23619095 GCA_025774025.1 Xenus cinereus | reverse complement strand
ACTTTCCTACCAGCCGATGTAATTTCAAAGCTTGCAGCTATCACCAGGATGCAGCTATTGCTGTGCTTGGAGTAAAGCAAAGTACTTTCCTACCAGCCGATGTAATTTCAAAGCTTGCAGCTATCACCAGGATGCAGCTATTGCTGTGCTTGGAGTAAAGTGCAGGAGTCAGACAGTGGCCTGAGACTATTGCCCCGTTCCTGCCATATAATACTTGTATTAGCTTGTTGCAATGCCCTGGCATTTGTGAGGCTAAAATCATTGTGGGTATAAATAAAGCCATTATTGGATGGAAAAACTGAGCTATGCAAAGTGTTGTGGACGACAGAACAGACCCTTAGCATTGTGCTATCAAGTATAAAGCTGTGAAGATCTGATCTCACCCAAGTGACTACCATAAGCCCTGTTGAAAAGTTTGTTGTTGTTCTTTAATGGGATCAAATCTTCAATGGGTGTCCTGTCTGGTGATAGGCGATCGCATCTGCCAGAACCATCACAGCCTCACACTACAGGAGTGTTGATGTGCAGAAAACAGCAGTGAGAAACATGAAGCAGATGCAGTCCTGATCCCTCCCGGAACATCCATGAACATTTTTCAGGGGAGGTTTGGTGAGACTGGCGTGAATAAGGCCCTTCTACAGAGATAGGGCAGGCCCACCACTGATGGCTTCTTGGCATTGCCCTGTGTGATGAAGCATTGCTTTGGATTTGGGTTTTTTCTCTCTTCCAGCTGCTTGGAAGTACACAGTGGGGGTTCAACAGCTCTCCTGCACTTCATTTTGAGACATCTAACTCTTTCCATGCATTATACAGAAAGCCTTGATCTATCCTAGCTGCAACCCAGACCAGGCATCAGTTTCAATGGGTGGCTTTCCAGGTACCAAATTCCTCTATAGTATCTTTGTTTGCTGACTATGCACACATATCCTCCCACCCGGCAGGGAAGTGACAACAGAGCAGCTCAAAACGGTTAAGCCACAAGGTCTTGGGGCAACAGAAGAGACCCGTAGAGAAACCTGGGCTGAGAGGGAACCCAGAGCCAGGGCGTGACTACTTTGTGTTTATCTGCACAGATATTTCATCTAACATTTTACCACACAGTTATCTCAATAACTTATAGTCAGCATGGGAAACATTCTAGAGTTTTTGAAATGCATGTGATAGCTCCATGTTTCCTTCATGGTCCTTGACTTTCAGTGTCCTCTGGCTTGTACTCCTCAAAAATTCCTCTGGGGAATGCAAGCCCATATTCTGCTCATTTAAACCTACAGACCACTGACTTTCTTAGTGACAACCTACAAACAGATCCCCTACAAGTGGCCTGTCACCCCCTAGGGGCTGCAGACCACATGCTGAAACCACTGTCTAGCCATTGGCCAAACAACACAGGAAACAACTATTCCCATCACAGGAAGTACTCCCCATTCAAATGTGAGACCTACCTGCTTTCTGTCAATACTTTGGCAGAGATTCCAGAATGCTGCAGTGAGCAACTGCAGCATAAAAATAGATGAAACTACTCAGGTCATTCAGTTGATCACTTATGTCCCAATTTTCTTCTTTGGTGTATTATTTAATGCTCTGGCATTACTGGTATTTCACTGCAAGCAGAGCAAAAGGGCCGTGTGTGTATGTGATCAACTTAATCATTGCACACTGTTTGGCCCTCATTCTACCTTTTAAAGTCTGCTTTCAAAGACAGGAAAAGATATGAGAGACAAATAGTGCCTGATCTTAAAAACCATCTATTGCTTAAGGAGATGCATGAGTGTTGTCACCCTTGTAGCTGTCAACAAACACTCTGCAATTAACTATTCTTGGAGAGCAAGAGGCTTAGGGTCCCCATTAGCCCATTCTCCTTTGCGGAGTGCCATCGATCTTCATGACAGACATCACTTACCTGTCCAGGCAAGTGGTGTTCAGCAAGGGATAAGACTTCTGTTTTCAGAAGCAGCAAAGAGGGCCTTCAAGGACACGTTTGGCTCTGGGATCCACTTCTGGGATTTTGCATATCATTGGTTATAAAGAATGCCTGTTCCAAGCAGATTATTATGAAAATATTTAGTATTTTGAAAAAAGATGAACATCGATTCATATTAAGCTGTTACCCTACTGTTAATCCAGAAAGGGAACAACTGACTTTTTTGGCAAACCCAGTCATATTCATGTTTTCTCCCAGTTAACACAGGGCAGCTTGTCCAATTTAAAATGAGCTCCAATTAGGTTGTCTACTCTGAAATACAAAACAGTAATGCTTTTGTGCATGTGGCCTCATTTCAGGCCTCATAGTATAGCAAATGCTAACTGTTGTTGAGATGCCATTTGCTACTGTTTAGTAACCAAAGAATTTTAGAGCTCTTTCTTCTTAGCCAAGCCTATAGTTTTTAAATCAAGGAAGGACCACAGACAAGGCACTCTACTGAACTAAACAGCTGCCATGGTTTCACCCTAGCCAGCAGCTAAGCACTGCTCAGCCACTCGCTTACTCCCTGTCAGTGCCAAAACCAGTACAACAGCTGCGCTAAAGAATTTATAGTTAACATTCCTAAACATAGCCAAGCTTAATGCGTATAGGGCCAAATGAAGTGAATGTTGTTTTCTTGTAGGAAGCAAACTGGGGTCTCTCACCGTTCATGTTCTAAATTTAAAAAACAAAGTGTTCCTAATTGTAAAGGCAAAATTTGTTGACTTCACAATTGCTGTCAACATTAAGTAATTTTTTGTTGTTTGTAGTGAATGCGACACAAAAGGAAACATTCTGTTGCAAGTGGTAATAAAGCTATCTTTTTGTAACATATCTATAAATTAATAAATGCATATTTATTTATTACCATTATACATCGGAGTCCTGTATTATGAACGCTAAACCTGTACTGGAGGTTGTGAGAGAAGACTTAGTTACCATGAGATCTGCCTTACAACAGGATATTTATAGTGTAACCCAAAGATGAACAATGAACTTTCTGATTACATGAAGACGTATGTACTACCTTGGTAAAAAATTAGTGTCCAGTTTATATGTCAAGTTATAGTGATGTTTCTGACACCTTTCTTCGGTCTGAAGAAAACCTCAGCTCCCTGAACGCTCACAGTAAATGAAGCAGACGAGTTATCAGCACTTAGGCTACAACAAACTACCAGCCATCATACAGCACTGGAATAGCAATCCATGAGGACACTGACATGGTTATCCACACATCTTTCCCATTTCCTAGCACAAGAGGCTGGCTAATAATAGTGGGGAGCAGCAGCCACAGTCCATCAGCAGCTCCAAAAAGCAGGGCTGGACCACTGCATTCTGCTAATGTTTCAGCAAGGTATAATCTCTCTGACCCTTAAAAGAAAAAGATGCTAACAATGGCTTAAACTTTAAATGAGCAAATTGATGCCGCCGTCAAAATTTAGGCTGGAGAGAAAAAAGATAATGCAAGGACAAGCCTACAAAGTAATTCAGTTTCTGAGTAGCCATCAGATTTAGCATTTTTGGCCCTTCTAAGCAGGGAAGGCAGGGGCTGGCATAAGACAGTATTTTGCTGTTTGGTGGCATTTGGACAGGCCTGAAATCTGAGTTCTCACCAGAAGTTCGGGCTCCAGCAGCACTCCTCTCCCGGGGGCTGAAGGACACATATCGGGGAGTTCTGCATTTTAGCAAGTCAGGAGCTGCTTTCAGATTTAGAGGTTTCTCTGGGGTTTTGGTTTCTCAGTGCAGCATAGTTGTTCCAACTGCGAGCGTGGCCCAGCAGTCTCCAGGGGACTCTGCAAGCACCGAAGCAGCGGCAGGGGGCTGGGAAGCACAGGTTTTGCCATGCCCTTCCTTGATATGTTTGCACAGAGACACACGGCTGATCCCTTCGGTGTCGATGCTGTGGGAGCAGGGCGAGGGCTACAGTACAGAGAGCCCTGCCAGCGTGTTATCTGACACGGCTCAGTTCCCGTGCGCTGGCTAAGGAAGGGGAAAGGGGAGACAGTCTCGACAGCCACGTGTGTGAGGTCGCTGCAGTTAGCCTAACGCTGACGTTTCACAGGCTTTCCACGCTAAAAATAAGAATGACACATTCTGCTCCCAACCCTGTAGTTCTGTTTTGGTCAGGATCTGCTGTTGCAACATCATGTCTTCCCATGAAGCCAGGGAACCACACAGGGCAGAGGCGCTGCAGAACCCAAATGCCACAGTGTCCCTTGTCCCCCTCACACATGTGTACCACTCTTACCTTGCCAGAGGCCCTGGCTCACTGTGATGTGCCAGTGGCTGCAGCCAGCAGGGCATATTCTCTGGGAGGCACAGGAGACCGAGATCTTCCCTGGCAGGGAAAGGAAGAAGGAGCCCATCAACTCTGAGCTGTCCTGTCTATCAGCAATCTGCATCCGGAGCACAGGAAAACCTCATAAGAAGGGCTTTCTTTGGCTGGGAAACAAACTCAAGCGGGACATCAGGCAGAGCTTACAAGGGAAGGAAAAATGATTGCACAAAACGGAAATTAGTCTTAGAGATCAAGAAGTTTAAAGATCAAACGGGTCTTAGCAAATTCTTTCCTTAGATGTAAAAAGCTACCCACAACGTACAAGCAGAGAAGTGAGATTATCTAGCACTTCTGCTGATAAAAACAACAAAATTTTCCAGGTATGTCCTGAAAACTATCTGATTACTTTATCACAGCTTTCAGTAAGGATGAGGAGCCTGAGAAGTCCAGAATTCTAAAGGAATTGACACATGAAATCTCACATCAGCAACAAGGCTTTTAAATATGTCATCCAAAATAGGATCGGGGGCAGAGATCATCAAACACAGTCCCTTCTCTAGGATGGGGGAAGAAAGGGAAGGTTCTGGCCAGTAGCAGCTCTACTATGCTCAAAACTGAAAGATGTCCAGTTTCCCAACATGTCTGAATAACATTAAATGGGAGGGAACAAATAGAAAGGCAAAAGTTAAGTGGTGCTTCACCTTATGGGAGTATTTTGCCTCACTGGCTTCTTTCACTAAGAAAATCACTTTTCCAGCCAAGGTGTGGTAGACACCGGTGTCAGTAAAAGGTCCTTTGAAGTACATTGTGAGCAGTAATACACTTTGTACAGGCACTGGTACTCAGTGGTGCCGTAGCCCCCCAACTACTCTGCGGGAGATCTGCCAGCAAGGAAGTGAGAAAACAGCACAAGTGTCACCCACACTGCGCCACATGGTGACAGCACTCGCAGCAACGAGACAGGCTGAGAACTGCAGAGGCAGGGGAAAATACCCAGTGAGCATTACTGGTCCAGGGCAGATGTGATAAAACCTGTGACTGGATGGAACAAGGGAGCCATAAGCAGCTGCAAGAGCCTAGAGGGTGGCTGATGGGGACCTCAGGTGGAGATAAGAGAAGCATGAGGATCGTGACCCAGTGGTGTCCAGGAATCAGACAGGGACCTGAGTGCCACACCAGGACCCATGTAAGTTCTTCACAGATAACACCTTTGCCTACTGGTAACTTGTGTTGAGTTGCTCTGACGTATCCTGGTGAACCTGCTGATCACAGCCAGCTGCTTTGTGACTGGTGACACGGTTTGTCCCACCCTTGAAGCCTCACCAGGCTGATGGGAGACACAGCTGCCCTCATCTAGTGATGAGAGCACCAAGCTGTGGATGGGAAGCATCACACTGAGAGATGCTATGAGCTGAGTTCCCTCCAGGCTTGATTTTGACTGTTTATGGTTAATACCAGTAGTAACTGCCTTGACATAGACAATAAAAGTGAGTGGACAACACTTGAGGATGATGCAAAGTGAAGCGTTTTCTATACACTGGTGAAACTATCACAACCCAAGAGCTGGATGACTTTGAGAACTAAGGTACTAACAAGGACCACGACATGAAAATGATGGCAGTTGGAGATCAACGAGCTGGGTGTACTAGTAGGTCAGTAACTACTTATAAGCATCCACCAAGAAGCATTCACAAGAAAGGCAAAAGCAGCCCCTGGAAACTCAGGAGAAGTATTTAAGCTAAGCTTTATACTGACTATACATACACTGGCAAGGAATTAATCTCAAAGGCTGGTTTTTAATGCACAGACAGACAATGTAGAAATACTCCTGAAGCTGCTTCAAGATGACCTGGAAAGTGGGAAGGGGAAATGTGTTTGCCCAAGACAGCAATTCAAGGTACTAACACTGGGACCTTTGAGCTTGTTGATCAACTTGTCTGAGCTCTTCTTGTAACTGGGTTGCAATGGAAAACCAAGGAGGAGACCCTGGCCAGCAGACACCTGCAACTGCAGAGCAGTCACAAAGTCAGCAGGTCACAAGGTCACGGTGCCATGTTTTCTCAGAATTGCTGGCTGATGAGAACTATGAAGGACGAGAGAATTATCATGATTCAGAGTGAAACCCAGTTATAACAATTACAAAACTGTCTGCAAACCACAGCCTTCACCTCTCCAACAGCTCTGTGAATGGGTCTGGGGGCCGGCTGGGACTGCCTCTGTTCTGGGGCTCAGCAGTGTGACAGCAGACAGCAGTCCCTGCCCCAGCCCCAGCAGCAGTGGCAGGCTAGAAGGCAGAGAGAAGACCTCAGGACCCTCCAAGGTCCACTGCAAGCAATGTGCACAGCCTATTGGGCGAGGAAGGCCTATGGGCATCACCCTGTGAGACGTCAGGCACTGGAAAGTAAGGCAAAGGAAAAACCCAAAGCCATTCCATCGCCAGAGGGACTGCTGCAAGGCGGAATGGCAGACGAGCATTTCACCTCAATGCAGGGCTATTACAGGCTCCTCAGTCAACAGGGGGTGTTATGAGCCATGACAGTGGTGACAGAGGAAGCTCAACCCGGGGGAAACGCATTGAGGAGGGGTGGGGATGCTTTCTCCACCAGCATTGCTGGTGCCACCAGCAAATGGTCATCACAGGACACCTTGCTGGGCACGTGAAAGGAGCAGCGCTAGGAGGGCTCATCGTGACTGCATGCAGCGCTACAGCTGGTCTGAAGGAACATTCACTCTCTTCAAGGACAGCGAGCAAGCAGGTAATTCCTCCTGGATATTTGCTGACCTGGTTATTTGAGCTCTGCAAGGCACTGCCTTTCCCCAGCCATAGTGGGACGCCAAAATGGTGGTAGAGAAACTAAGAAGGCTAGAGCCTGTGTATTTTCAATGGCTCATTTGGATACTGGCCACATTAGACATGTTTTGGACGCTTAAGGGCTGTCTCAACCTTTGCTAGATCTTCCTGTTTTCTGCTATAATCTGCTCTCATATATTCTGGCCTCATAACTCATTCCTCATGTCCAAAGCACACAAATGCTGCAGGTATTGGGTGTAGCACATTCCCTCACCTCTGAAGAGGTCTCCTGGCATTATTCCTCAGCAGCATGATTTTCAAAGCTAGCCAAGAGCTGCTAGCACATAGATGCTGCAGCACTGCCCTATGGTTTGCTTGCTCAAGATGCTTTTGAGCCCTGAGAACCTGAACCCACAGAGCCTTGTTCCCCTTGCAGGGAAAATCCAAAGACATCTCAGACTTCCCAGGTCTTTTCTGTCCATGAACAGCTGCACCTGGAATATACTCCTTCATTAACTCCTCCAAAGCAGGAGGGAAAACAGCAATATTGCCCTTAGATCCAGGGTGACAAAACCAGCCGCTAGACCAGATACAGCTCGTCTCTCTATTTCACATGGCTACTGATCACATTTCTCACCACGGCATTGGTGGGGGGTTTTTGTCTTGGAATTGTGGCAGATTGCTCTAATGCTTCTGACACAAAGACCAACTTTTCATGATCCTTGAAAGGCAGCATACAGACCCCAGTACTATGACTCTTGCTGCAGAGCACTAAATGCTGCCGAGTACAGGATTCAATGGCAGCTAAAACTAATGAGAAACGTACTAATAATTGCTCTCATCACTAATGAGAAGTGTTGCAGAGACAGCTTAGGACTGAAGGAGAGGACAGCTGTCCTTTTGCTGCACATCTTCCAGAGCATTTTGAGCTGTGAGGATGCTGGTTGGCTTCTCCTGCACACCACTGTACGGAAAGGGATGAGAGCTGGGTTTAGGCATTCCCTTTCCATTATCAGATGGTTGTAACAGCTCACATAACTCCTAGCTGTAGGATACCTGCTGCTGCCTGGTCTGAATCTGGCCTACAAGAGAGGCCCAAGCATTTTCCCCTGCTGCCCTCCACAAGCAGCCTTCCCCTCATGGGACCCAGCGAGAACCTGTGTTTTTCTCTCCTCCACAACTGCTCAGGCTCATGTCCCGCACCCTCCTCATCCCACTAGATACCCTACAGCCAGCTCTGCTCTGCAGAGTCATCTCTTCGGCCTGGTTTTCACTGTTGGTAGAGCACTAAACTATGTAAATTAATCATTGATTCGGTCAAGACTCCAGATTCTAAAAGGTTTAATCTGCTTTTGCAGGAACTGCGCCTCTTAATACCCCC
The DNA here is from genome assembly GCA_025774025.1 of Xenus cinereus. Lineage (NCBI taxonomy): Eukaryota > Metazoa > Chordata > Aves > Charadriiformes > Scolopacidae > Xenus > Xenus cinereus. The sequence continues at coordinate 23,610,682 of JAOXJK010000051.1, read as the reverse complement.
AAAATGAACATCAGCAGCTGCAATATCACAGCGTATGAAAGCTTTCCACTTGTCCAGCTGTGTTTTTACATCCCGGTTTTGCTTTTGGGCGTTTTACTGAACGTGTTGGCGCTCTGGGTGTTCTGCTGCAAACTCAGCAAATGGACAGAAACCAGAGTATACATGGTCAACTTGGCTGTGGCTGACTGCTTCCTGCTCTTTACTTTGCCTTTTAAGACTTTCTCCCAGTTCCATCGGCTGAAGGTAGGTAGTTGGTGCCTGGTTCTGGAAGGTGGCTATTTCATAAACCGCTTAATGAGCATTGGTATCATCACTGTCGTAGCAGCTGATAGGTACCTTGCAATCAAGTACCCTTTGAAAGCCAAGGTGCTGAGATCGCCGCTGAAGGCAGCTTTTGCCTCTGGACTTCTTTGGATAGTCATCATCTGTGTGATGTCCCTCATTAAAAATTTAGAGAACCGAGGACAAGGTGAACTTTGCTTTGAAAAATCTTCCGTTAAGCCCTCTGTTATCACACTGTGTGCTATTATCATAGGGTTTTTCATACCATTGATCATCTTGAGCTATTGCTCCATACAAGTCATTGCAGAACTCATGAGAAAGAAGAATGAGAAGTGTCATGAGGAAAAGTTAATCAGGAAGGCCGTCTACATTGTGTCTGCAAACATGGCTGTGTTCATCATATGCTTTTTACCTCTTTACCTTGGGCACCTCCTTCGCTTTATAATGGACTCCATCAGCTCCAACTGCTCTGCAATACAGAGTGTTAATAATTTTGTTCACCTCGCCTCAGTCCTTGCCAACACAAACTGCTGCCTGGATGCTATTTGTTACTACTTTGTCAACAAGGAATTTAAGGAAGCGTCTCCCAAGCTAGCAAAGTCCAAATCTGAGACCATTGAAGAAGCTGAAGTCCAGCTTCCATGCATAACATATTAGTGCAAAATACACACAGCACGCATTTTATACTTGCTATGTTCAATTTAAACTGGGACTCAGTCTCAGGCTTTCAGAGCTTCTTTTCGTGTGAATGGGATGGAGGGGCTGTCTGCTAATGGGAAGGACTCAGACACATGAAAATTAGACAACCACAGCCATCCAGACCCTGATGTAATGATCTAGGTTGCCACTGATAACTATCTGTGTTATGCAAATTTGAGAAAAATTATAGCTTTCCCCTGCAAAAAGGTCTTTCATTTTCCCAGAAAACCCCAAACAAGTACAACCAGTGCTAAAGGGTTTTGGGGTTTTTTTGTCCCTCACCCCCGCCTTGGGTCAGTTTTTATGCAGCTGTAGCTGTGACAAAGAAACAGAGGTTATTCCAAATATCAAAAAAGAAAAAAAAACATCAAAGTGAAACCACTGCAGAAAAAGAAATAAGGATATTTTTATAAGTCACATCTTATATTTTAGGTGGCAATAATGTACAATCATAGCAAGAGAGGCAGATTTAGTCTGCTTTAGATATCTTTACAGCACCATTCATACTACGTAACGGCTATAAAATGATCATCAATTGTAATACAAGGTCAGAAGAAATTGCAATTCCTTGTACTGGGGAAAAACTTTACATCAAAAGTGTTTGATTCAAATGGCATTAAAACTACTATCCAAAGAGTTGGGGTGGGGCAGTGGGATTAAGGACTCTGTATTAGGGGTCTATTCAACCTTATAATGTAAAGGACTGTCTAAAGAAAACAGCAGCAAACTGTTCCAAAGAAACCAACATTAATAAAGTTGTGTTACTGGCACAGAGCTCCGTCTCTTAACAAGTTAAACGGAAAAGGTAGGAGAAGGGGTTGTACAGGACCTGCTCTGTTGCCTGTCCCCAGGAGGGACAGCTCATCTCCCCGCTGTCCAAGCAAGGGGCAGTGGGTATGAGCTGCAACAGAGTCTGGGCTTTTCAAAGGCAGAGCAGTGCATGGTACCCGGTGACACACTCACCCACAAACAGCTAAGTAGGTAAAACCGCTAACTAGTCCCAGGCCACATGCCCCTGGATGGAACATACCAGGCACACACCTCCACTCACACCTCCCAACCCCAGGCTGGGCTTCTATCCGCCTGCATGTGCTGGGCCAAACCCTGCCACCACCTAAGCAGCCTTACAGCCCCCACGCCTAGCTCGGCCTTCGCATTCCTCCAACTCAAGGCACATGCTAAAAGGAGAAAAACCCTCAAGGAGAGGTACTTCTGCATGCAATTGTTAAGCAGAGCCCGCCATCCACCTGGGCAGCGGCTGTGCTGCTGCCCAGCAGAGCCCACACGACCTGCACAGGACAGTAGCAAAGCCCTGACAGCTTCCTCAGGGGATGTAGGCTTCTCACCACACTTTCCATAAACTCAGGTAGAAATGGGAATATCTGCTTTGTCATCATCAAAATATGAAAGCAGCATCACGCCTTCCCTCACAGCACAAAGGAGAAGGGCAATTAGGAGAGGGTCTGGTTGCAAAAAAAAGACCTTTTAAAGAGGTTGGTTTTCTCTTTTCTACCCCTACATTTTCTTTGAAAAGATCAAAGCAGCAACGAAAGGCGCTGTGTGTGCAGAGATGGGTATCTCCTCCTGGCTCAGCCTAAGGTGTGGCACGGCCCTGGCAGTGATTTCACACTGCTCAGCCCGGTGCAGCGGGGCTCACACTTTGCCCTCCCCAGTCCTAAGTGCTGACGGGTCTCCTGCATCGCTCTAGTGAAATACACACCTTTGTGACTTTAATTTGATGGACGGTTCCCCAATAAGGCTAAACAATCCTTTAAGATTTCCTCCCTGGTATGGGATTTGTGTGCTGAGAGCACAGTGATTTGAGAGATTACCAGCCAGTGTGCTTTATCTGCACCTCCAGTCTCACCAACATGAGACGAAAGCTCTGCACAAGCCAAACTGCTATTTTAGATGTGCAGGAAAAAAATACGTCTGCAGTAACCGCTAATAAAATGGGTGGAGGAGATACAAAGCTGCCTACAAACAAAGTATTTCCGAACAGAATCTGCTAATCTGTCTTGCTCCGAGCAACGCCCCTTCCTCTAGCAGCCATTCGCCCAGAACTACGTACCATGAACACCTGGCCAAAGACAGCTAAACTTCCTCACCACAGAAATCTCACACCAAAGCCTCTGTACAGCTCAGGTGCTTAATGAGGTTTGGAGAGGGAGGGAGCCTCGGAGGGGCTACGGAGGATGTGCCAGTGCAGGATGGTGCTGGGCAGGGAAGGCAGGGATGGTCCTCACTGCCACAGCCAGACTCCACAGCAGCTCTGAGCAGGACCACCATCACTCCTAATGACTGCTCAGGAGCAGCAGGTTAATGAGGACAAAGAGGCAGGAGAGCATGTTTCACTCTCAGAACAGAGATGTGATAAACTATCCTTTTGACATAGGACCAAAACCTCTGTTCTTCACCATTAGAGCAGAGTCTGTCCGAGTACAGGGCAGTCTGGGATTCGGATGGGCTGGGAGTGAAATATGTGGCACAAGGACCAAGAAACTCCCTCAAGGCTTCCCAGCTAGAAAACTGGATGATGTTGTTCTGTTTACCCACTTCTGTTTTGCTTTTTCCATCTGGAGCTTTTGGGCTGATTTAGTAGAAGGAGTGTCCTCTAAATTCATAACCCATCTGGCCAAGCTCTGCCACACCATACATGGAAGAGCTAAGGGATGCATTAAGCAGTGAGGAGGCAGCAGCAATCTACAGTAACAGACATTTCTGGTGGGCTCAGCAACCTCTGGGAGACAAGGGGGATCTGAGCACTTGCCAATAAGATACCGTTTCTTTCACCACTGCCTGGAAGGCAGACAGCCCCTACCCCACACACAGAGAGACCGTAATATCCAGGTGGAGCAGGCCTTGCCTGGTTAGCTTTGATCTTGCTTCAAAAACCTAGCTATCTCATCACATCCACCAAGCTTTCGAATATGTGCAACTTAACCTTCTTAGCATAGAATGCTCTCTGTCTTTCAGAATTCCCAGATTTCTCTGGAGCCGAGTCTGGACATCAACCTCATGCTTTCCAAGTGATGAGGTTACAGTTGGGGAGGGCTGAAACGTACACCTTGTGGGCTGGCTGAGGCAGGTATCTTCCACCACCCCACTCATCAGGCCACACTGCCCTCCCAGCAGCTACAGGACACAGGGAGGCACAAACACCTTGCACTGGCATCTCTGACGTTATATCTGTTTTAATTCTATGAACTGATGACAGAGCTGGACACAGCCAGTTTGATACCCTTCACAAGCACTGAATGCAGTTACAAAATCAGATCACTTGAAAGCAGGAGTGCAGCTGCTGCAGCATGCTGGGGGTGGCTGCACAGGCAGGACACACATGCAGTGTAGAAACACATCAAAACCTCCCTCTAACTTTCATGCTATTGCTCACAGAGGTCTGGTAACATCTCACACCGGTTTTCTTGCTGGGGGCTTTCCATTTGCTGTTGCTGTCGCATTTCAAATGAACCCTGCTGCCAAGTACTGAACCAGGGCAGCTAACCAAAAAATGAGAGTTCAACCAAGTGTCAGGTACGGGGGGAAAGTGTGAAACCTGTCACCAAAAAACTGTGACATACTTCAAAGATGCTGTGATCGAAGACAGAAAAAGAGGGCACTTCTGGGGAAATGAAAATCAAGGTGGCTCATTGCCGTTAGCTTGAGATAGAAGCATTCCTACGTCTCTCAGTTTCTGAATGAAGGCTCAGAAATGTCACCAGGTCACTCCAATGGGATGAGTTGTTCATACTTCTGCCTTTCTGGCCCATGGCTTTCAAGCCAGGCTCCCTGCTTTGATTCGATAAAAAATTGGCACAGATATTTCAACTGACTTCTACCAGCCTCAAAATTGCAACAGCAAGTCTGTAGGTCTAGTGCTCTTGGTGTGTGCCACAGCCCGCAGTCACTTGTTTAGCCCTTGCCCTATGCTGTTGTATAAAAATGGGCTGCAGAAACACCACGTTTCCAGCAAAAGTCACCTTTCACCAACCAGGGACCGAAGGACCAGCTTTTCTCAGTGTCCCAGCAGAGAGACTCTGCATCATGTTTCCACCACAGAGATGTCACACTTCAGAAGGGCAGGACACCATCATGCACACCCCACATGGGTCACACAGCACCTCCGCACTGCCGCAGCTATTTCATGATCTGCTTAAATTAACACACTTATATTTCTGCCTGTCACAGACGTTGTTCAATAATTTCTTCTGAGAAGAGTCCTGGGTGGCGGAAGGAAGGGGACTGTATAACCTAATCTGGTTTCACAGCAGAGAAGCAGCAACAGACAACTGCTCACCAGCCACCAGGGGCAAGGCAGGGCAGCACAGACAGAAGAAGGTCAGGAGGGATCATGGGGCAGGAAGGAAGAGATTATTGTTTAAGCTATAATTTAATGGTAAATTAGATCTTTTACTGCTGCTCACTTCCTTTCCTTGCTATTATTCTGGTGAATGAAAGAATGCACCTGATGTTCAAGACCTTTCTACTCTCCCAGTGACAACGGGGTAATCATGAAGAATTAAGCCCTTTATCTTAGTACTTTGAGGCTGTTTCCTTTCATGTTCCGGGCACCAACTGTATCAGACTTGAGTGGCATTTAACATGTCCTTAGGGGCTGTCTCCCAGTTCCCACTGCTGGGCAGCCCCCTTTCACCTGCAGTGCCACCCTGTGCCCAGGCCTGGGGGGGCAGAGCAAGCTCTGTGCCTGGCAGGAGCGCCCAGGCGGCCATGGCCCTTCGCCATCACTGGGTTCTTTGCTATCTGCCACTGCGGTTACACATTTTCATCTCAAGTGACACAGCTATATTCACAGTGGTTTAGCAGTTTTGGGGGGGAGTTTGGCTTCTGTTTTGTTTTTAAAGAAACAGAACTTTGCAAAATTTCAAAGGTGCAATAAACTGTGCCATGATAAAAGATATAACATACCGTGAATTCTTCTTTTACCAGCTGGCTGGACCCAAATGGTGGATTTTGTCCCTTTGGGAAGAGCAGGTGATATTTTCAGTAGGCAGAGAGCAGCATAGAGGAGGATCTCACCTCCTGCCTCCTGGAGGAATGGTGGTCTGCAGCAGTTCCAGCTCTGGAAGAAGGGACAGAAGAGCTCAAATAAAACAGCACTGCTCCAGGTATGCGTGTTTCGGTTAGGTGTTTTGTTTTGTTTTTTAAGATTCTTCTCTTCTCACATCAAGGACCTCGGAGCTGTTTCAGTCCCAGCAGCAAGTCCCAGCTCAGTAGAGGCAGGTGCTTGACCAACTTCCCCGTGAGGTAAAGCACAATCTAGGAAATGGAGGCCCTGCCAAAGAGTTCCTGTGGAGGTAATGTACTTCCCTGCATCTAGGTGCCTGCGTCCCACTAGGCTGCCCAGGGCAGGGCCACCCCAGCACCCACCTCCCTGGACACCCACTGCCTTCTCCCAGTGAAAGAGAAGTAGATCCTACCACCTGCCTCACTGAGACAGGAATCCTAACCAGGCAGCATCCTTAGAATTTTTAATTTTTTGGTAAAAGTGACCAAAGGAGGAATTGCTCTTCTTCTTTCAGATAGGGCTACATAAGCCAGATGCTGAAGGGTGTGCGTCACTCTTGTGCTTGGCCAAGTTTCTTCAATTTCCAGGTGCACAAAGGTTCAGCATGTCAGTCAGCATATACAGAATAGAGAAGTCACAAGAGCTTCTTTTCATGCACTTAAAACCTCCCCTTTAGTGCTGGTGAATGCCTCGATGGCACAAAGGTTTCTGCCGGTGTCAGAAAAACAACAGGGACCGGCAGCTTCCTGGCATTGTGCACATAACAGCAACAAAACAGCCCTTCTCTGCTCCATCACTTTTGGCACTGACGGTGTTGGTTTGCAAGCCCTGTCCCCAGGGCAGGGACTGGCTTGGGGACTGACTGGCTGGCTGGCTTGGGGACTGACTGGCTGACTTCTCCAGTTTGGTTTGTACCTGGATCTGCACTGTAGGCATCCCATGAGCCTCTCCTCCATGGAGAGATGGGCAGGGGAGCTCTGGAATGCCCTTCCTTGGCTCCAGGAGGTGTGCATATACCTCCCTTTCCTCTGGCGTGGGAATCCCCCACCTCAGTGCTACTGCCCATGCCCAGCCTGCCCCAGGATCCTGCTGCAACAGGAAACTGTCTTTATGCCTTACACTGCTGTGACAGAAGAAAGAAATGGGGATACCAGACCCCATGAAAATCTAGCTTTAGAAATTGCTGTATTAGCAATTACCCTTTTCAGAGAGTTCACTGTGCTGCACAGCTCTGTTTCCTTTTTACCTTTCAGAGGCTTTCCTTCCTTAGGTGGCTCCATCCTCAGCAAAACCCAGTGGTTGGAAGGATCACCCGAAGTCTCTGACTGTCTGACGTCACTGGAACATGCCACAGGATGGGACAGCCTGCCTGCGAGTGGCCACACAGGATCCAGCTGCTCAGCAAAACCACCTGGACTCCCCTCCCGGGGAGTTTCACCTGCCCTTAGAAAGGCTGGACATGACCAGGGTGAGGCAGCGAGGACAGAGGACAGGCTATCAGGGCTGGAGGAGGTGGGGAAGGTCCCACGCCTGCAGGGCAAGCTTTTTCCAGCAGCCCTTCGATATCCCCAACCCAGCCTGAGGGTACCCAGCGCAGTCCTCAGTAAGGAAGCATGTGCACTACAAGAATTTCCATAAAAGCAAGGAAAACAGAGACAGAAAGAAAAACAAGAAAAATAGAAAAAAACCCAAACAAATAAACCAACCCCAAAACAACATACAAAACCAAAAAAACCTCAACAATAAGCAAACTAACCAATCTACCAGCTATAGAATAGGTGACTCGGGTGAGTAATTCTTGGGTATGCAGAGATGTGGCCACCATATGGGGAGGGAAGAGATGTGCCTTATAAAAGACACCACTTTTTCCATCAGCCATTTAGACTCATCCTTTCGAGATCTTGGGGTGCCTTTTTTTTTTTTTCTTTTTTTGTCATCTTCTCCTGTAAATAACCCCAGAAGCAGCTCAGCCTTTCCAGCAGTCATAGGGGCACATTCTGGTGGCCAGAGCTGGTTGCTGCCACTCAGAGTTATCTTGACCAGTGCTGAATATCCAGCCCCAGTATGGGCCAGTCATCCTTGTCCAGGATGATTTTTGATGTCTTACCAACTACGGTAAAAATACCTGATAGAAAGCAAAAAAAAAAAAAAAACCCTAAATCAAGCAAACAAACACAAACACACACACACACACACAAAACGACAAGAACAACAAATCTTTCTGCAAGAAGTACCCGGCTGTTATCTGCCTCTTTGGCACTGTCTCACACTCCTTTTCCTTCCCTTTTTTAAGAAAAAACATCCTTGGTCTGAAGCTAAGATGCAATGGTCAGAGTATGTTTATTACAAAATAGGACCACCAAAGTCAGGGATCTTTCCATAAGGCCTGTCTGCCCTGCATACCTGCCACCCCAGCTGTCAAATGTATATTGGATGTGTGAGTACACTGAGACCCTGAATGAATTTACTCCAGGGCAGAGGCTGGAACCACAGCATGAGGACAATTTTGTTAACTGTGAACCTGTGAAGTGCTGAGCTGCGCAAGCCCATTCCTTTCTGCAGTGCCTTTTGCTGCTCAGCCACCAGGTGCTCCACTGATGCTGTAGATTGAGGCACTGCTGTGAGGCAGGGACATAATGAAGGATAAGAAGCAGGTTTGGCAAACAGCAATACTTTTGGGGGAAACACACGCTAGTTAAAAACATACACTTTCTCTTATCAGCACGTTGAATTCACAGATAAGAGCAGTAGGTACCAGAGCTTTTCCTCAGGCTTGTATTTACCCTCTTGTTGTTAAACATGTTTATAAGCCATGCTGATGTAGGTGGTAGGGAGCCTTGGTTTCATTAAAACCCAGTGCTTTCTCTAAAAGCAACACTTACTGCTAGTCCTGGTGCAACCTCACCCACCTTTCCAGTGACAGCAAAGGCAGTCTAACCACTGCCAAGAGGTGCCTTACCAGAACAGTCCATGACTGAAGATTTTCTGACAGCCAAGAGAGGAAGGTGAGTGGCTAATAGACCCCAATCAGCAATGCTCTTCCCCAAATGGAGCAACGATTATTCAAGGTCTGCTCCTTCAACCCATCCATGCAGGAATGACAAAACCAGCAGGACAGAGTCCCCAGCCCTGAGGTCCAGGACCTCCCCCCTCTGCACCAGCATCCCTCAATGACCCACTGTTGTGGTTTCAGCTGGAATGGAGTTGACTTTCTTGCTGGCAGCTGGCGGGGTGCTGTGTTTTGGATTAGGGATAGCAATGATGTTGATAACACACTGATGTTTTTGGTTGTTGCTGAGCAGTCAAGGCTTTTTCTACTTCTCACACCGCCATGCCAGCAAGCAGGCTGGGAGTGCACAAGAAGTTGGGAGGAGACACAGCCAGGACAGCTGACCCCAGCTGACCAAAGGGATATTCCATGCTATATGACGTTATGCTCAGTATATAAAGCTGGGGGAAGGAGGAAGGGGGAACATTCAGAGTTATGTTGTTTGTCTTCCCAAGTGACCAGTAAGTGTGACAGAGCCCTGCTTCCCTGGAGATGGCTGAACAACTGCCTGCCGATGGGAAGCAGTGAACTAATTCCTTGTTTTGGTTTGCTTGCATTCACAGCTTTTGCTTTACTTAAACTGCCTTTATCTCAACTCATGAGTTTTCTCACTTTTACCCTTCTGATTCCCTGCCTCATCCACCGTGGGGGCAGAGTGAGCAGCTGCATGGTGCTTAGTGGCCAGCTGGGCTTAGACCATGACACACATTTTATTACCAAGCTCCATAGACAACTTCGCACCAACCTGCAAAACGCAGGAGGAACCATCTTTTGCCTTCCTCATATGACCTTTTGCTTCTCCACCTTGTGCAAGAGTAGCCTGTTTCTGATCAACAAAACCTACGCCGTTAAATGATTTCTAACAGATCTGATTTGATAAATGACCCGTACAAGAGCAACAAGCCCTACATGTCAGTAGCTTAGGGAAAGTGAGTCAACCAGAAAGCTGTCGCAAAAAAAAAGGAAGAAGAAAATATTTTGAAGATTCATTTTAAAACAAGAGCTAAAGAAAAAGTCTCCATGAGTAATCCTCTATCATTTCTAAAATCCTGATTTGAGAAGGAACATTGTGAAAAAAACCCTCACTATCCAGTTGAAAAATAAATAACACATTAGACAGTGTAGAGAGAAAATATTTCCTTTTTCTGCATTCTTCCCTGTGCTGTTGACAAAAAGTAGCAGTGTGACATAAAGGATTTAAGGGGAACTGAAAGCAAGTAAGCATCTAGGAGACACGGCAATGGAGAAGTGGCAGTGGCTGCAGCATGCAAGAGGGGAAAACAAAAAACTTCTGCATAAATTTAGTTCCTGATGTATTAGGCTTGTAAAACTAGAGAAATTAGGAATTTCCCATGACTAATATTTCTGAGCAGAGAAGTTTACATGGGTAGCTTACTATGTATCTTTTTGTTGTATGAACTGCTTTATTTTCTTCAACTCCTGATTCTAAGATGTTCACATGAACCAGAAGGTTCAGTAAATATTCTCCAGATGGGACTTCCAGACTTAAAGTAGGCTTTTTTATTTGTTTGGCAATACAGTGATTAATTTCAGTGCTAAGGGGCCTTTTCAAGTGTCTGAAGGAGTTACGTTCCCACACTTCTCTCTGGGCCTTTTGAGAACAACTGTCTTCAGTCACTGGTAGCCAAAGCTTCTTCCTGTGGCTCAGATTCAACTCTGCTGCACATTATTAGCGATTTCTGTGAAGCTCTGGGTTCCCCCGTCAGTACAGAGGTGTCATTTGTAGGCAGCCAGAGAAAAAGTGCAAGTGCATGAACTGACTGCCTCTCCCACGTGCCACGAGGAAGAGAGTCTCATACGGAAATCGGCCCCTCGCAATACAGTTTGCGTCCCCATGAGGTTTTTTCCACTTGTAGTCAGGCTGGTAGGAAGCAGAAATCCAGCCCACTCCGTGCTCCATGCTGCCCCAGTCCTTCCTGCAGCTGCAAGGCTGTCTATCTACAGCATTTGAGCCCAGAGACGGTTGGATTTGGAGAGTCCTGGCACTACACCACAAAGCTGGAAGGCTATCCTTGCTGTGGCAGGCTGGAAGCCCACTGGCTGCTTTCCCAGGTTACTGCAGCCTGTAGTTTAGGGACCTCCTAAACCAGAGATTGTTTCTTTATGTAAAATGTCCCATCAGGGCTTTTCTGCCTTCCATAAGCCCACAGAATCACTTTTTATGCCCATAAAATTATTTTAAAAGTTAAAAATCTAACCACACCATCGATATGTAGCTTTTGCAGTGTAGTCAACATGTCCCTGTACCTGCCAGAGCTTGGTGCAGCATCACAGCAGGCATAGCAGAAGGAGCCAGCTGCAGCCAGAGCCCACCAGGTAAATTCTGAGCTGGGTGCTGCAGTGAACGAAGAACATCTGCAATCACCTAGAGCTGCCAAGGCTAAAGATTGCTCTGAAACTCCAAAAGGCCTAAATTACGCTGTTAGGTTACAGGATTGCACACCTCTCACACCCGAGACCCCAGACACCCACCTCAGCAAATTGACAACCCATGAGCCAGCACATGCATTTGACACCGTGTGCAGGAAGGCAGCCCCAGACAGACAGACAGACGTCCCCCCTGGCCTCAGCCTGCCAGCAGCTGGACACCTGCCATCCCTGGCCACGACAGAGCCTGGCCCCAGCGCACACAACAGCCTGCGCTTGCCCCTAACGTAATGCAGCACTGCCTCGGAGCCTGCTTCCGACCTCGGAAGGTTGGAACCTTTCAGGGGAGTTAGTGAAGTGCCTTTTTCACAGCGTCGCACCCCGATCCCTGAGGCTTTGGCAGGTCTCAGCGCAGTAAGGCAGTGACCCCTGCCGACTGCAGCCTCTGCTGCCTCACCTTTCTCCTCCCAAACACTCGCCCCAGCTCTAAGCCTGGCTCCCCCACGCTTCTCCCCAAGAGCTCTTGTGCCTACAACACCCCCTTCATGTGGTCTAGACCAGAGGCCATAGCGAGGATGCTGCCCAAGTGCTAGAAGTACTAGATGAAGGGGCAACACTTAAAAGTAACGCTCTGACAACCATTAATTTACTTGCAATGCAAGCAGCGCACTGGGGCAAGTTCTCATCATTAAATTTCAGTAGGACAGAGCAGAATCTCACAGTGTTTGTCAAAAGTGATTCTCCTAAACCATAAAAATAAGGTATTTCTTTTACTGTTAAGCAGATATCTTGTTTGTATCGATTTACTAGATTCTTTTCCGATAGATAAAATAAACTGTGGACACCCAGGAGAAGACTGACCTAGCCAACAATTAGTAGTAAGCACCAGGTGTTTCATCTATATTAACTGTACCTGGATGGTATTTCTACCCTTTTCTTTTACAGTACTAGTGATTTTGGCAGCAGAATAATGTATTTTAAAACATTTAGACATTGTTTAGCCAAATTATACAAAATTATATACAAATTATCTACCTTCTTTTGCCAAACAACACTCCATGCAATGGATATTACCTGTTGTAATATCAGAATTAGCAGTAAAACCTATAATATCCTTAACCAACTCCTGAAAATTATAACATAAAATAAAGTACAAGCTCCTTTACCTCAATTTCCAGACAATATCCCAGGAAGGACTGCTTCAGTGAAGCTTACTCTTGCCTACAGATGACACATGGCAAAGAAGCATCTGTGGAAAATGCCATTATTTCTTTTCATATCCTTTTTTCCCCCATCTTTTGTAGCGCTCCATTGCTGGTTTTCATTTTATAGAGTGCAATGACGTATGGGGGAACTCCTGACCTTCAGTCAGCTGTGGCCACTTGTGAGATCAGGGAACAAATCTGTGACACATCAGGCACAGAGTAAAGCAATCTACTGATGATACCACCTGGTAAATGGCTACTGTCAACTTGCATAAAATAAGAAGGACTCATACCAAGGCAAGAGTTTATGCCACCCTGGGATTACATTGATTTGTACTCAAAGTGTGCAGTCAGTCAAGGTTTTCTCTGACCCCCTCAATGCTAACACATATGTAGCTGTGACATTATCCAAGGTGATTTCTAATTCATCTCAATCTTTTGCACGTGAAAGCACCTACTTGCAGAAAAGGCAGGAAGAGACCATCTAATGAAAGGCCAGCTCAAGTATTCCTATGTTATAACTAGCAGAATTTTGTCTAACGTGCTTTTATTAAGCAAGGGGTATTTCTAGCTTCATCTGTCTTTGGCATTAGAAGGGTTTATTTTAATTTCCAGCCAGAGCATTTCCAGCTGCAGCGTAAATCCATTATTTCTTTTCCCATCTGCAGCGCATACAGCAAACTATTTATTCCCTTCTCTTTTATGGCTACCATTTATGTATTTGAAGACCTATTTATGCCCTCCAAACTTCAGTATCTGTGCTCTAGATACTCCCAGCTACTTCTGTGCTTCAGCTGTAGCTTGCTATGTTTGCTCCCATTTTCTAGGCTCTCTCTTGGATTGAGCTCCTTCCTTCCTTTTTTCTCCCAAGACTGAGTATAGCTCTTCTAAGGCTTTGAACAGTTATATATCCTACAATCATGTTGACTTTTTTCTACAACAGCACAACCTTCCATTTCATTTCTAGTCATGCTCCATTTTCAATCTACTCTAAGCCCGACATCCCCTTTTTCAGGTCTGCAGTGTATCAAGCTCACTTATAGCTCACATAATTTGTGCTCACAACTATTCCTATGTATGTGCAAAACTTTGCATGAGTCTTTATGCCTCATTGAATACTTTTCCAAACTATTTATCCAACTTGTCAATGCCATTTGAAATACTAAATTTCACTTCCACTGTCTTGTAGATTCTCATTCCTGCAACAACTACTCATGCTGTAGACAGAGTTGAGTCTTAGGTAAGGAGATGCAAACAGTGAAACATTTTTCATAACACTTATAATAATATAGGGAAATATCTTTCTAAAAGAGTATGTTTATACAGTCATAAACTACAGCCATTTTCTTTCTACTAATATGAATTACTCTAGTCCCTGTTAGCAGACAGCCTACACAAAAATCTGGAAACGCTACTGCTTTCTTGTGCAAGAGCTCCATTTTGTGCACAAATTTCTTGACTGTAAGTTGTCAGAGATCTAAAGGCAGCAAGAAGGTAAAGCCCCTTCCCTCCAGCTGCAAAAGCCAGGCCTTTCTACCCTCTACTGCACGAGATCAGAGAGACACGACAGATGCTGCACCTCTACAAGCTGCAAGCTGTGCAAACACAAGCAATACTGCTGCTGTACTTCAGAATACCAAAGCTGAGAGGGCACGTGGTTTGCTTTTAAATTAACCTCAGTTTAAGACTTCTTTGTTAAACAACGGAGAACAATACGCATCACAGAGAAGCGCTGTTATGCCACATCTAGACACCATGGGGTTCATCGGATGGCTCCTATTTCACGCCACGCCTGACATAAGTCAGGACTAACGTGATGAATGACCAAGTTGTGCCTTTATGTTTAACTAGTGACTGACGAACACAACCCCCAGGCCAAAACTGCCCCCTGCTGCTCAGGACAAGAGAAGGCCCTGAACTCTCTGCCACCACGGCCCCGAGCAGAGTTCTGGGTCTCCATTACGCTGGCCTTCTCTGCCAGCACTGCAGGCTGCAACTTCATCCCATGGGAGCAGAGGGTCTAGCCCTGAGAAGACCCCCAGCACCAATTCTGGTGGAGTGGCACAGGCCTGAGTCGTGACTGGACTCTGGTGAGCTGCAAGTCCCTGGCTCACTTGCTGAAGGCATCTTCAGGTATGCTTTGCTCTTTCAAGCTGGGAGGTGACCCTCAGGCTGTGATCCAGGGTGTAAAGGCTTCCTGTTTGAGGAATACTGCAGATTTAAAGTGGAATTGGAGAAACAGCCGCACATATGGTGAGTTGCCATTGTATATCTAAGTGCTGCAGAATGATCCCAACTGGTGATTTAGGCTCAGTGAAATGATTTGCGAAGGAACTTCCTTTGACCTAGAAAATTTAAGCCCAGCATCACACATAAAGCCCCTATTTGCAAAGGCCAAAATATGTCATGCTTGGTGCATGCATATAAGGTAATCCCTGGGATCAGTGAGGAACCCAAAAGCACAAGACTTCAAGACAACGATACAATTAAATTCCTTCAAGAGAAACTAACTTCACAAGTTTCTCAGCCACCTAAATACAATCCCTGTGCAACTATTCTGGTCTTAGAAATCACCCTTTCCACCCAGTGCAGGAAGAAACGGGGTTTATTCAGAGCAGCTGATTATAACAGCACAAAAGGTTTTCAGAAGAGGCTGGCACTTGCCCTCAGCTCACACACCTTTCATCATACTCCAAACAGATGAGGCAGACCCTTAGGACAAACGTGGTTTGTAGCATAAAAAACGGAGACTTCTTGGAGAAAGCTAGTTTGTCAGCATACATTCAGGGCCTTTATCTGACTCCTCAAAGGCCCCCGTGCCCACAACACTGCAGCACAAGTAAACCCTACATAATATATGGCAAGCGCCAACCCTGAGAGCAGCCATGCTGGTGCCTGACCTCCACACCTAGCACAGGCTAACACATTTCTAGCTGGATGCAAAGTGACCAAAGTACATTTTTAAATCTCAAAGCACCCTGGCTGCCACAGAGACAGACAGACAGACAGACACCCATGCACACGCTCCCCACCTCTGCAGGCAAGCTGGACCACTCTGGGCTTCAGAGGCTGTGTCCACAGAAATTCAAAAGTTTTGTCATCTCAGGCTTATATTTCAGTAACTTGGTAAGGTTACTTGCCAAAATGTCTGTCCCTTAAGAATTTTTTTAAAGTCTTAGCTTTTCTCTTTAAAAAAAAAAAAATAGTAATCTGATTTGATTGTGTGATAGTTTCTGCCATTCTAGCATTAGTTAATTTGAGAGGTTTTCATCTGTTTCAGGTTCTTCACTTTCTTGCAAATTGCTTTCTTGTCCCCTTTTCTACACAGTCTATTTATAGAAATGCACATGTGCTAAACTGAAGGGACTTTTTCAGCATTTCAAATAAGTCTCTAGCACTTGGTTTGAAGTGGAAAGCTAGAAGGTTATCCTTGTAAATGGCATGATTATAGTCAAATGAAGTGCAGTTTTATTTCTGAAGCCATTCATTCACTCTAACTTGTGTGTAAAGACACCTGGCTGTGGCAGGCAGCCAGAACAAAGGCAACCATATCAACTCAGCCAGACTGACATTACACATCAGAAAGAAATAAGTATCTAACCACCATTAGACTCAAATATAATAACTTCTCAATGGGCTGGCAGCACATTGCAGCATCCCCACCTTGCTCCCCCTTCTGCAGCATCCAAGACTCACCAGTCATACTTTAAATACTAACCATATGCTGATAGCAAGGGCAGATAACCTACATGCATAGAACAAACAAGCTACAGCTGATTGAACTTACCTTGGTTACCATCCTCTTCAGAAGCCAGATTCAAGGGTGGTCAATTCTCTTCACAGCAGAGACACCTGCACTGAAATAAATAAGGAAATTTGCTCAGTTGCCCTTTCCAAGGGAGAAGAGACAAAACCATGTTTTCACAAAGAAGCATTTTTTTTTAGCAGCATAAAACAGAGCTCTGTCTCACAAAGGCTGGCTATCTTATTAAAATAAAAAGTGGTTGGCCAGGACAGATTAGGAGAGATGAGAACAAAATAAAGCTCATAAAGTAGGTGTCCATGCAACCCAAGTGTACAATGTAATGACTGTTAATATGTCAATACGATATTGATGCACACACAAATATATAAACACATTCTTATATATATATACACACATTTGGGGAGAGACAGCAGCACAGAAAGGAAAAGTCAAGTTCCATCTTGATGCCTCTTGAACAACTCAAAGACATAACCTACCCCAAGATGGCGCTGTCAGGTAGAGTTTCCCCTACCAGCACCAGCAGCAATTCAAAACTATGACTTAGAAGTAAACGCAAGGATCCCTGAAAGCATTTTCTTAACTTTTTTTTTGTTTGTTTTGTTTTTTGGGTTTTTTTTTTTGTTTTGTTGTTTTTTTGTCTGTCTGACTAGCTCTTCCTGGGCACTTTCCATTTTTTCAGCAGCACTCACTGCATCTGCACATTAAGTCAGTGATTCAAGTTGGGAGTTTGGTGGCCTGGGATCTGTCAGGGCACTTATGGCAGCAGAAAGATTGACAGCAATTCTCATATCCTCAGATCTAAGTGCCAACATGAGGAGACACAGGCTGGAAAGTCTGCACTGACAAGTGCGCCCTACCAGTGCACTTGGGCCGTGATGGAGCAATTTGTATTATAGACTGCAGAAACCTCAAGAAAAACCAAGCTAAGCAAACGTTGAGAGCCACGGGCATGCTAACTGCCATTGTCCAGGTGAGACAATACTGGTATGAGAAACAATCCCCCACTGTTGTCTCAAATAGCCCTGTCCCTGGGACAGCAACATTCATTTTGGCCGTTCTGCCAGGACCACAGATGGTCCTGCTTCCTCCAGTCCTTTGAGACGTGCTTTGAGACATACTTTATTAATGCACAGCTGAACATACCCTGGTATGAAAACAACACAAAGGTAGTGGCAACTTGGGCACACATAAGCTAAAATGGGAACGACCCAGAGTGCAAAGATGACACGTGTTAATGAAACAGGGCAAATCTCAGATATGGAAAATGTTACTTTTAAGCCAAACTGTGATTTTCATTTGACTCTAACCCATTGCAGTTTTAGGCTTGAGTGTGTACGGCTTCCTTTCCGGAAATGTCATTCCCAACACAGAGGAGAGATAGGTGAGGAAAAGTTACAGGAAATGGAAAAAAATCGTTTCCACACAAGTCAGCTCCTCTTCAGTCCAAGCAATTTGACAGAAATGGGTCTTTCAGAAAGTTGTAGCACTGAGAGTGCATAAACCCTGCAGATGAGGCAGCTCATACCCCTTTGTGCAGGGCTGTCTGCCTGAAGGTACAGGAATGACTGTGCAAGGCATGAGTGTGCAGTGTGGCTGCTGCTTGCAGCTTTCCTGCGCTGGTGTCTCTTTGCACCAGATTGTAATGATGGTGGTTGACTTCCATCAGTCCAAATGGAAGACAGTGATGGTCTAGTCAACAGTGCTCAGGTAACAGTATAATGAAAATGCAAAGAAAATAATTTTCATTACATGTTTTATTACCAAATGCAATACAAAGGCTGAGAAGAAATGTTTTTCTTTGAAAAAACAAACAAACAAAAAACCCAAGCTAGATACACCAGTTATCAGAGCATTATGTTATATAGATGGGTGCGGATAACATGACTCTGAGCTGCGTCAGGAAAAAGAATAATGTATTTCTTTATGTGGCAATAATCACACACTGCCATTGGAGTAGTAAGACAGAGTAGAGAAATATCTTATTTTGCTGCAATATGATTTTATAACCTACAGAAGCCCGAGTGCTCAGGAAGCCTGCTAAGAAGCCATATGGTCTCTCTGCTCAGGTCCTGGGTTTGTAGCCACACTGCTGCTAACCATTAGTTTCTTTTACTGGATGATTTTGAAATTAGCTGATGGTTTCATTTGAAACCTTAATTTTGTGCACACCTTCCATTTCCTTGGGTAGTGCTACTGCTCAGTGAGCCCGCCACCTTCATTATACAAAACATCTTTTCTGTTCTAAGAGATCAACGTAGCAGCCTCACATTTTTCCCCTTTGAGAAGCCTCCTGGAAAGATGCGGTCTATATACGTCCCATGGAAACACCTGTAAGAACTGCGTGCATCTTGGTGGATGGCAATTGCTGTGGGTTGTGCTTCACCAGGACCAGCCCAGCTATACTGAGCAACCACAAACCCTCTCGACTGGCCAGCTGGCACAGGTGGGGTGTGCTGGCGAATCTTATGGAGCAGGCTACAAAGCACATTAATGCAGGAAGCTCTGTGTCTATTCTTACACAGTTTCACTAAAGCTGAGCTCACAGCTTGACTGGCTGCTCCTTCCTACAGATACCCAAGATAAGTTATAGCCTGTTGGTATGCCCATGACCAGAATTGCTTTTGGCTAGATGCAAGCTGCTCCCTCCCTGCCTTGGAGCAGGGACAGACTGGCCACGAAACGCATGTCCTCACTGGCACCTGGCTGACACTAGCCACGTCTAACAGGCCTTTTTGGCTCTGGAAGACCAAACTGAACTATAATTTAAGCTCAGTTGTAGACTGTAGGTCTCTGAAGTTATGAAGGAGATGCCACCCTACATGCTTGGTGTCCTGTTGGTGAATTTTTGATTCAGATACAGCTGGAGATATTCTGTACCTTTAAATATTACTCTCATGGTTCTGCTCGCTGAACCGTACTAGCATGAGACTGTCTGCTCACCACACTGGCCAGTTTCTTTCCTCTCAACTTAAAACCCTAGGAAACCTTTCTAAGGTTTCTCAAATGCAGTCAAAAACAAATCTACACTCACAGATGGCCAGCTCCAAGAACAACTGCACTTTTGGCTCTGTCCTGGGCTGCTTTTAAAGGTCTCTGCCTCAGCTTGGAGAAGCTGAAGGTGGCTGTTGCCCATAAAATACAGCAGTTGCCAGGTTTCCTGATTTCTAGTTTTGAAGTCTCCTTCAATTGCTGGGGAAAAAATAGTGGCTACATGAGAAAAACACAACCCCCTAGCCATCCAAAGCTCCCAACTGTGCAATTAAGATAGTTCACTGTAAGCCGGGCTTTGATTGCTTATGAAGATGAGGAAAAGAGTACTCAGCAACCCAAAGAGCACTAGTGTGAAGTGAAAGGCCTTCAGGTAAAGAAAAAACTGTATTCCACCCCAAGTATAAACAGCTATTTCTAAGTCACCAATGAAAATTGAGCTTATTCTTCAATTTACCTGGTTTTAGACAAGTACAACTTTGGGTAGGTGATAGAAATATGAGCTTTTAGTGTGGTTCTCCTTTCCAGGAGTGTGCTGCTGCTCAGCTGGAGTTAGATGAAGTCCCCAGCATCTGCCCTCTTAAAAGGAAGAAGCCAATCCCTTTTGTGGTAGCAAGTTGTAGCAGCCTGCTCAGAACAAGACTTGTTAGCTTAATTCACTTTGGCCATCCAGTTTTTGAAACCTTTAAACACGCACAGAAACATCAGAAGCCAGTCACAGCACAACACAGAAGATAACTGAGACTCAGGTCTGGGCTGATAAGCCTTCTCTTTTCTCACTGCATCCAGCACTCTTCACAGGGACAAAGACAGTGTTTCACTCACCTCCTAGCTCTCTACCAGGCAATGTCTTTTCCTGGCACTTATTGCTCTGGATTATTAAGTTTTGTTACCTGAGATGATATTTTATAGCTGTCTGGGAGAACAAGAAGTCACACGTGCCTTCAGAGCGGCACAGAAACATATTGGACCCGACCTTTGAAATATGATTCATTTGCACTTGAGCATCCTATTCCATTCTGGCCAGTAAGTACAAGCAAACACATATTTTAGACATTTGTGAAAGCTGAACTGCAAAACTACTTTGATAAATTTTCCCCTAAAAAAGAAGAACAGCAGAATTCATGATGCTCTAATGCAAATGAATGTGGTTTTGCACGGTATGAACATGTTTCTTCTGAAAGAGATTTTGATTCCTTGAAAATGACAAGCGCTGCCTGCTGTTGCCTGACTTAGCAAGAGAAGCATTAATTGCAACTAGAGGATAAAAAATGGAGAAAGCTCACCAAACTCTACAAAAGCAAACAACCAAACACACACAAAATAACACAAAAAAACCTTACTCATCTTTCCCATAAGGGTTATAAATTTTGTGCACATGCACTTCCTTTTAGTTACTCAGAGTTTGGTTTAGGTTCTTCCAGCAACTATTAATTGGAACGGTTGATAAGGTTGTTTCTAGGCAGGGCAAACAACATACATCCATCACATTTTCGTGGTTAATTAAAAAAAAATAAACTGAAACAAACAAAGCCGTTCTCCTTCCCGTTGAAAACCTCAGAGCCATGCAGCCGTCTGGGTCACTGGAATTCAGCATTTAGCAAGCAGCAGTGCTGGGTGATAAAGGTACTGGGAGCACAAGGGAGTACAGAAATAATTCCTGTTGAACACATTCACATGTAGCACCTGGTGGGAGAAATTACAAAAGCAGTCACTGAAAGACAGGGAACAAACAAGCTCTAATTTCTCAGCCAATAGTATATCCGCAGGTGTGGGAGTGAGTCATTCATAACTTGTCCTCATTAAATATGCTCTAGATTAAAGTTGTCCTAATTTAAACCAAAAAGGCCAACCTGCAAAAGAATGACTTATATGCACTCTAACGATTACGTGCTTACCTACAAGCGATGAACTCAGACATATCACAAGCAAATTACCAACTTAGCAAACATGCGGTTGATGTGTGCAGAAATGCTGATTTTTTGTTTAGCTCTGCTGCACCAAGTGATACGAAGTGGGAAGTTCATAGAACCACAAGGAATGAACCTAGCGCTGGGATTGAAGGCACCACAAACTATTAAAATTCATTTTTAAGCTAAGTCTGAAATATACCTATGGTGAGAGGATTAAAAAAGCAACCCCATTTCAGCTGCAACATGACAGAATAATTCATTCAAAGGTCACACAAAATTGTAGCGTGTTTGTTTTCTGCTAATATTTAGTTGCACTCTCGGATTTCTTTTTGTGACTCCAGATTTGTTACAGTCCATTACTGAGAACTGTAGCTAGCCCACAGCCCTGAGAAGAGAGAAGTTGAAAAGAAGTTGAAACCTCCCAATTCCATAATGTGTTTCCCAAGTGATATGAACCTTGTTGCCTTCATTTCCTCTGCTACGTGATTTTCTTACAAGGTTTATCCAAACTTTGTTTGAGTTCTGCTTTTTTTTTTATTTTTCAATTCTTCAAATCTAATTTTTAGATGAGACAAGAAGAAAAAAATCTGTTAGGAAATTGCAAGTTTTTTCTTCTCCAAGCCCTGTAGTACAAATGGTGGTACTACTTTTTCTACAGAAAGCATAGAATTTCCCCAGGAAAACCAAATTACCTCCAAAAGCAGGTGGCAATTTGAAAACTGTCACTTAGAGCTTTTCTTTTTCTGTGCTTACTACCACAGCAAAGGGTTGCTGTATGTAAGGTAAAAGAGCAGTCCACAAGTCAGAAGAGTGGCTCTCAGCACTAGCAAGCGAGTTTCACGCTTCACCCAGAGGGGTTCCAGAGAGACACTATTTGCACTCAGCCATATGAAACATCCCTATGACATACACAGATGAGCCCCTACTTTGGGTTTTATTCTCCTGCCAGTTTTGTTGCTTGGAGATAAAATCGTTATGTATGAGAATGTAGCATTGTCATCAAACAGCAATTAACTTTTTTTTCAGTACATTATGTCACTTTATGTATCCACAAACATTCATTTGATGCCATCCCAACCAAGCCACAGCTGGCCAGGACCTGAGGAGACCAGCAGCTTAGGGTCCTTTCTTATGTCCCACCCCTGTCTGCTATCTCCTGAAGACAGCAGTAGATGAATGCCCCCATATTCCTGCTGTTCACTCTTTGCAAGCACAATTACCTTTCCAAAAGGTGTACAGTGCATGATATCTCTCAGAGCAGAGGAAAAGCTTCAGAATTCACCAGGAAAGTCCTGTTGGTGGAGAAACCTTGAAAGCTCATTTCAAGCAAAGTGTGTCCTGGCTACTGTGTGACTCAAACATAAGGCACCGGTTTAGTGCTCCGTATACCTCACTCCTCTTGACACTAAGCATTTGTTTATCGACTTGCAGTTATGAATTAAACACCTGAACTGGTTAAAACTGGCACATATCCTTTAAATAGTTTAACAGCTGCATGTGTGTAAGTAGCTGTATCTTTCAGAAGCATCTGAGTGCTGAACTGCTAATCTCCACTATGCAAATTGAGCAGAAACTTGGGGAAGAAGCCCAATTTCTATGACAGCCTCTCCTACAACTTTACATTTAACCATCTCCCCTCCAGCTCAAGGGAAAATTGGAAATTTTGAGGAAGCCACCACAAGCCCATAAAAGCTCTCAGCTGCTTCACACCAGGTAAAGTCCAGTCCAAAATCAACCCTGGCATTAAGAGACAAACTGCTCCTCAACCTACATTGACTACTGACTGGAAACAGCAGCTGAGGATTCTAGTCTTTACACTCTTTTCACCTTCACTTGTCTATTTAAAGGAACATAAAGTGTGTTTTGAAATGGGGGGGGGAGGGGGTGGGGAGAGAAAAGAAGGATGTGGTTATGCCATTTAGTAAGAGTACTGGTAGGGTATGGTATGTAAGCAAATGCTCTTGTGCTTTATAGAACAACTTGGACTGAAGCAATGCTGCTGATCTACCTGCTGAGGTACAGGTAAATTAATTAATATTTTAACTAATAGCTTTTTTTTCCCCAATAATTTAATAGCAGTGTTGATTGCAGAGCACTATTTTAAAGCTTTCTTATAAATATCAATCAGTTAGATCAAAGATGTAGTGTTGCTTAGCTTAGAGAAAAAAGAAAGGTTCCTGCTTTAGTGATAAGCATAAATATATTCTGTTATGATCAAAATACTCAGAATAAAATGATAAGAAATCATCCAACTACAGATTAAATATATGGCAGATGTGGGACTTAGAATCATAGAATTGTCTAGGTTGGAAGGGACCTTTAAGATCATCTAGTCCAACCATCAACCTAACTCTGTTAAAAAAAAAAAACAAACAATAAACCCACAACAACAACAAACAAACACATCACTAAATCATGTCACTAAACACGTTACTGCTCTTCATTGCACTAAACCTTTTTACTCTTCTTCTGTCCACCCACAAGAGAATAGCTTATATCTAACATGAATAATGTTCTAGAACATAGATATAAACAAAGTTTGCTTCGTAGTGGTAACTTTACTTGGTTTGCATTGATTAGGAGGGTAATTATGGTAAATGCTGCAAAAGTCCTTGCTGAAGCAGTGACCTGAATTTTCCTTATTCCTCTTTTGCAGTATAGCTAGATTAAGAATGATTGGTTTGCTGTCTTCTTTCATCTGATTATCATTTCCTTACTATTAAAGCTACATGTACATGTACAGTAAGTTATATATTTTATGATGAGGATGTTCCTGCTAATGAAGCTTTCATGGATAAGAATATCCTTAATCTGTCATCCCCAATCTGTGCTAACAAACAGATTTGTGTGAATCCCAACTAGAACCAGACACACTTAGATCTGAGCTACAAAGAGGAAACTATTCACGCATCCTGCTGTGCTGCAAAAATCCTAGCAAAGCTAATACTGTAAAACCTTGCTGTTCAACCTCCTGGGTCAGTAGACCTTTGCTGCTAGCTTAACCACAAGCTCCTTCTATTAATAAACCCAAAGAACATCTAACTAGTCCATAGGAAGTGGAAAATCCTCGCTCAGTAAGAGAAATCGAGAACAAATGGAGCAGTGATGACACAGGGTCTGGACCAGCTAAGACACACTCCCTCAAGGAGTGTTAATTACAGGTTCTTATGTTACCTTTTGGCTTCCAGAGCTTGTCTGAAACAATTCTAGAGCAGCAAGCAATTCCTTCAGGAAATTCTTGGAGGACAAAGGAATTTTCAGAAGACTGGAAAAGAGCTAAGGTGGTGCCTGTCTCTTAAGAGAGAGTGGAAAAGAAGGACTTGGGAAATGGTACATCGCTAAGCCTGGTTTCAGTATTTGGAAAAATATTGGAATCACCCACTGCAGCATCTCTTTGCAATCACCCAGAAGACAACGCAGTGGTAAGTAACAATCTGCACAGATTCATCTGAGAATGACTGAAATAGAAGTAATTTAACTTTCTTCTGTGACACACTGACAGCACTGGGGAACGGGGTGTAGGAGGGGGAAATAGGCTTCAAACACTATCTCTAAAGAAATTCTCATAAGCAAACGAAGGAAACATGATCTGTATGAAACTTCTATATGATTAGTGATTGCCCACTAAGATACTAATCAGTCTCTACCATACAGGAAAGATACATTTCTACAGTTCAGTATCTTTCAGATTCAGTATCATCAGTATTTTTACTAATAATTTGGACAATGCGGTAATGATGATGCTTATGAAATGACTGCAAGGTTATTTGTAAATTAAAATGAATTAAAATAATTTTGGGCAAACATATTACTCTGTGAACTGATTGCAAACAACTCCCTTGGATTACTCAAGATGTGAAATTTAAATTTGAGGGGAGGTAAAATGATAAAAAACTCCAAGTTTTTGAGAATCAGGCAGTCCATTGGAGTATTCAAAATTACCAGTTTAAAGGCTGGATAACATTTTCTTGAAATTAACCATTTTCAGGAGTGATGCTATGTACTAATGAATTCTTAAAAAAAAAAAAAAATCCAGTGAATTAGAAACCACATAAAAGCAGAATCAAAAATCATACTCTTAAGAGCCATTACAAGCAATTTTCTGATATATTTTTATAGTACATGAAGTCCTGGATTTACAGGTGTTGTCACTCCCCCAAAATGTTTAATGTCACCTGGCTTTTTACCCACCTAAATGGATGCTCTTTGCCACAGGACAGACACACTCACACAACAGCACAACGCTCCTATTTATTAGCTGTCCAGACAGCAGGTGACAGCAGCGTCTGTCTACAATAATCCCTCATACCTGGGGCACCAATGCAGCTCCACCTGTATGGAATTGTCTCACCTCTCACATACCACAATCAACTGCTTTTGTAAGCAGCTGCCAGACATTTCTGGCTCAGATGGATCGACTCAATCTCAAATTGACTAACAAACCAAGGTTTTATTTTTATTCTCATTTCTGGCAGATAAACCCACTGATAACAATCCAATTTCCTTTTGCTATTTCCTAAATTAACAAAGCTGCAATAGTCCCACTCATGCAGCTCAGTCCAGTTCTCTGGAATTGGCAGTCGGATCCATCCCCTGACCTCCCCGCAGCTCACACTCACTTCTACAATGGGGGCACTGGGGGAAACACTGCCAAGGAGTAGTCTCAGTGAATTTGTGGATCCCCCCAGTAACCTGCATCCAGCCTGTTTGTAGTCCTCATCAGCTTTCTCACAACCATTTCCTCACGTACTTAACAGTCCTTGTTCTAACCCTCAGTTTTTCTAGTGCTATTTAGTTATTTCTAGTACACTTTACTGAAATGCAAGTGCCTTCCATCTTCAGCCTTTCCCTTATCTGAGAAAGCAGATACATCATCAAAGAAGATAATGGTCTGGCAACAACTGTCAAAGCTTTACTTAGGAGTTTTCTTTAAAAATCGGTACAAAGCTTTGACTCAACAGTCACAGAATTGCTTTAATCACATTTGACACTCTTTCCTTCAATGAATAGTCTAGCTTGATCATTCTCCAGATATGCTAATAACATACATACTTTATATGCCTTTTCTTTCTGTAGTCTGAGCTGGAAATAAACCGTTTTCCCCAATACAAGCAAATTAAGCTCTGAGTGCATTCTGCGCTCAGACATGGTTATTTCCATTATCACTCACTGATTCCTGTAAGTTATCCCACCTCTGACCTCCAGCACAATATCAGCAGCCCTATGAAAAGCTGAGGCATAAGATTTGGCAGAACCCAAGGCCATTTCCTCAGTTAAAATTAGCAGATCTACTTGTTCTCCATTTCTTTCTCTCTTTGTTATATTTTATTTTAGCCTTGTAAACAAAAAAAAAATTCTTTAATTGTTTTTTGGTTTCTTTAGCTAAGTCCAGCTGCATTTGATTGTGCTTATAAGCTACCTGTCACTTTTTGTTCCCCAAAGCAGATTCACCTCTTGATCAGGTTCTTCTTAAAACCTTTTCACTTCTAAAATTTTTGAGCTACTTGGTTGGCTGAGCTGGACTGGAAACTTTAACTACCAATTTCTTCTCCTTCATTAGGATTTTTTGAGATTTTTTATTTAAAGAGGGGTTATCAAAAAGCAGTTTTAAGGCATAGTTTGTTAAAGCATATGTATATTTTTACGAATGTTGAAAACACTTATTCCACACAAATTATACTTGTGTATAATATATATATTCTGTTATCTGTATTATTAAGATGTCTTCCATTTATTAATCTTTGCCAGACGATCTAAAATAATCAGTTAAAATTTAAGGTACTTGTAAACCCAAATTTTAACCAGTACTGAAACTTAAACACAAGCTAGAAAATGCGCTTACTCAATTTACACCTAGATAAAAGACCAGTTTTCTTAAGCTGTCCTTCTAAAAGGCTGCATCGGACACAAGCACTATATGAAACTAAAATATCCATATTAAATGCAGGTGTACTGAAAGCACACCAGCAAAGCTACTGATGCTTAGGGAATCATGGATAAAAGAGTAAAATTCCAGCTGTCAGTTTGATCTGCTTAAATATGGAAAAATAATTTCATGAATTTCTGTGTAGGGAAGAAACCGAACGTGTGTGTTACAGAAATTTCAATAGATGTACAAGTTACTAGAGATAGCCAGTGCACTTTAGTGCACTGGTTTAGGCTTTCAGGTTTTGAAAACATATGGGTCATTTTCTTCAATATGTGAATGGGACTATCTTAAAGGGCATGGTAGTCGGTGGATGCTGACCACCTGCCATGGAGAATCAGGCTTCTTTATAACAGATCAGTCCATTCAACTCGAAAACAGAAAGCACTGTGCTTGAAATGCAGATTCACTTTCAATAATAGCCAAAGACTGATCAAGTGTATAGCTAAAAAAAAAAAAAAAAAGCCCAGAACTGTGTTTGAAAGTATCATGCTCTGATATATCAAGGTATTAACTGGGAGAGTTACACATTTCCAGCCTGTTTTTTCTGTCATTTTAGGGGAGAAATGACCAACAGCAGCAGGGGATGCAATTTTACGGACATCGACAGATTAGCAAAGACCTTGCAGTTGGCGATCTCCATCCCCACCTTCATTCTCGGGATGGTTCTCAATGCCCTGTCCCTCTACGTGTTCTGCTGTTTTTGGAAGAAACAGACGAACACCTCAGTTTACATGATCAATCTCGCACTTGCAGATGTCTTGCTTCTTCTCTCGCTCCCGCTCAAGTTGCACTACTCTGACACAGAAGCGCCCGGACTCCTGTGCTCATTCATACAGTCTATCTATTTTGTCAACATGTACGGCAGTATCTTCATCATTGTCTGCATTACTGTCGACAGATATATCTGCATAAGGCACCCATTTGAAGGTCGAGCTAACCAGTCCACCAAATGGGCTATCTTGAGTTGCTGCTTCATCTGGGCAGTAACTTGGCTTTGCAGCAGCCCAATGTATGTTTTTCACAAGAAAAATCCTTTGAAATGCTTTTACAACATATCACAAGAGGCTGCTTGGAGCACCCCCTACATTGTTTCTGTGGAAATCTTTGGATTTCTGATCCCACTCACAGTGATGGTTTTCTGCTCTGCCCAAAACATCTTGATTCTTCTGAGTCACAAAAGTCAAGCTAAAAAGAATGTAGAAGGCTCCTTACGAGTCATTATCATCAACCTTGTGGTGTTTTTGGTGTGCTTCACACCCGTCCACTTTGCAATCTACCTACAATACCTGGTAAGACAGGGTAGGATAGTGGACTGCAGTCTGCAACAAAGCATCAGCCTCTTCATTCAGGTGTCAATGACATTAGCCAACCTGAACTGCTGCCTGGATGCCATCTTTTATTACTTTGCTGCAAAAGAGTTTTGTGAGAAAACACACCTGAAAAAGGTTATTGAACGATGTCCAATCTTTAAGCCTCGTGCCACAAGATGGGACTGTCTGTGGTGGAAGAACGCCTCTTCCTCGGCTCCCACTTGCCTCATAGGACACCAAGAGCATTATCCCTGACACAGCAGTACTGCCACCTTGACCATGGCAGGGAGGTTGCAGGGGGAAGAAGGACAATGTTTTTACAGTGAATCTGAACCTGTTCCATACTTTTCTTCACTTTAAAGATGAAAGGAGAAAAATTTTGGAAAAGAACCAGCATTACCAAAATGACACCAAAAGAAGCATTAGCCTTGATGGTATGTACTAAATGTGAAAGGCTTGCCAGACCAAAGCTACCTAGATCACTGGAATGCCACTTAAAATGAACCTTTGTCATTGCTGCACCAGTTTTCCTTTTGTCAACGTCATCAGAAAGTTGTTGCTAAGGGCCAAACATAGAAATAACTA
Organism: Xenus cinereus; assembly: GCA_025774025.1. Taxonomy (NCBI): domain Eukaryota; kingdom Metazoa; phylum Chordata; class Aves; order Charadriiformes; family Scolopacidae; genus Xenus; species Xenus cinereus. Next base: position 23,581,542 of record JAOXJK010000051.1, on the reverse strand, counting down.
TTCAAAACCTTCTTTCTAACTTAGAAAGTATCTGAGAGTTAAAAGGCAGTATCTGGCCAAAAGTTTGACACTGCTCTTTCCTTCTATAAATCTTATAGAAAGTCGCTGTCAGAGCTCATTTGCATTGAACAGTTTGGCCATGGTGGGATAATAGTGAGTCTTCCCTCCTGTAAGCATTATACACTGGTCGGAGATGCTGCACAGGACAGCAGCCCGTGCTCTTTCATGGAGGACAGATTGCTCAGGACACCACCCCCATGGAGTATCTTGGGTACCAGCAATTTCTCAAGCAACAAACATTTCTGATTATCTTTGCTAAGGAATCAGCCTGGTTTTGTCCTGCAATTTTAAAACTGTTTTTTCACATGAAAACCAAAAGAACTCCTTCAAATATGGCATGAAAGACTGTATGTGATGAAATCTATTTCTACATCACCATATTTCTATCAAAGATACAATGTGACATATGTATGAAATTATTCTGCCTGTTATTCTTTCTTGGAGGAGGGAAGCAAGCTCTGCATCACAGAAAAATAAGGAGTGCCTGTTTCGCTCCCAGCTGGAAGACTGGACCAGCTCTACCCCCCTCCTTCCTTAGAGAGATCCTTTTAGCCCGTACTGTACACTTCACAAAACGTCTCTCAACATGCCTCAACCCTTCTCAGTCTGCACTTCTGGTATGTCACTACCCTTAATGCCATTTGCAAGCTTGGCCCTGAGTCTAAACTAAAGGCTTCCTTGTTGCAATTTAAGCCCACCATTACGTTGGCATGGTTCATGCTCCTAGCCAGAAACACTTTCACATCAAGAAATCTATTTCTGTGCCTTTAAAAAAAAATGTAAAAATGGTCTAAGATTGCTTGTAATCAAGTCTTCATTCTGGGGCAGATGTTCCCTTTATTCAAAAGGTGAAAAGAAATTACCTTACATCTAGACCAAATTAAAAAGAAAGGGGGCCAGTTTTGAAAATACAGTTTGCCATCAATCGATTCCCATAGAAATGACTGATTGTGCAAGTGGGCAGCTGCACATATCTAATACTGGGCCTCACGTACAAGCATTTTAAAACTTTTCAGTATTAAAACTATGACCATAGCTGAGGTACACAAGGATCTCAGAGGCAAAGAAAGGTTTTTATCATCATCTTCGCCATTATCTGCAGAGGAGCAAGAGAAAAAGCTTTCCAAAACAGCAGGTTTTCAAAACATTATTTGCTACTGCCTCAATCATTCAGAAACTTGCAGACTTTTCAAAATGAGTTAACCTTTCTTTTTTGCACCTTTCACGGTACTTTGCATATGAAATGTGTGAGAAACAACATGTTCTACTAAATAAACTGTATATATGAAGTATATAATATGAAAATACATTTTAATTCCCTAATCTGACATCAGTGTATGATTCTTATCTACCTATTTCATCAGATACTTTTACCATTTTCTCCTTAAAACAGCTCCAAGACTTAGTTGGAGATTTTCCTTCCCAGGAACTATTTCAGGTTTGTAACTATGGCGATCAAGAACAATGGAATAAACAGCAATAAACAGAAAAAGTAAACCCAGGAAAGATTATCAGACCCAGAAGTCTGGATAATTTAATAAACTTTCTGTGGAAACCCTCTCCATAAATTATTGACAACCCCCCATTAAATCCCTTACAATCTTTCCTCCAAAATGCTCTGAGCTCTTGCTTTTTCGATCAGCCGACTATCTGAAAATTTACATTACCATAAGTGCAATTTGTGACTGCAAAAACACAGCACTTTAAGGCACAAAGTATAATATTGGCCTTTTTATTTAAAGCTTTTCATGCAGACTCAATGGGTGATGAGGAGAGCTGGACTGGTTTCATCCAGCATGCTAGAAGGCAGTGACAGATGATGGAGCCAAGCACTGCCCAGTAGTTCCCAACAATATAAAAAGGAGGAATGGTCCTTGGTTCAAATTCAATATTGGGAAAAACTTCTTCACTAGGAGGGCAATGCAGCACTGGAAGAGGTTACCCAGAGAAGCTTTCTAATAGTGTCTCACAGAAGTTTCCGAGATTCAGCCAAAGTCATGGTTGATCTGATCTAGTGTTGGAAGGGAACTGGCTCCAGATAGCCCTTTCTACTGTTGTGTGTCTCTCAGCAAATGCAGGTTCGCTTGTTTTTTTCTCCTCCAAGACAAAAAGCCATCCCTTAGTGCTGCTGATGTCATGGCACTGGTTGTCAGTAGCTCTATTGCAAGCACAGTGCAAGACTGAGGCAATGCACTAGCTGCCTAAAAGTTACTAGGCAGCAGCAACTCTGGCCCATTGCACAAGGCTACGATATTTAAAATCAGGACTAACGAAGCAGTACCTTTGTCTTCAACTCATTTATCATGAAGTCCTTAGAAAAGACAATTTTCTAATTTTCAAAGGAACAAGTGCACATACGCAGCTGGCAGAGAGGAAAAGTGTGTAGGGACTCTTGTATCTGCCAGGGCTAGGGAGACAGGATTCACTCATGCTGATGCTTGGTCAGTGATCAAGTCCCATCACACTCAGGCAGGGAGAGACTTCCACTGACAAAAGGAAATCAATGTAATCTTGTCAATAAAGGAAGCAGAAGTCAGTTTATGAAAATCAGCTGTAATAATGGGGAGTGGTGAGACCCACTACATACAACTGGTCTACAGACTTAGTCTGCTCATGCCATACGTGGCAGCAAACTCAGAGCACAGAATCTGAAAATTCAATTGTATTACTTTCTTTCCATTTATTGCCATCAGTGCTACTTCTTTGTTGGCCAAAAATGATTTTATATATAACTCCATTTGTCTAAGTTTTGCCTGTTATATATGTAAACGAGAACTGCCTGTCTAAGCATATTTGAAATTTCTGAAAAAAAGAGAAAGAAGGAAGAGAGCCCAGCTGCTTTGGTTTTACAGGGCTGTTACAATAAGCAAATCTTTAGCACAAGACGAACTGAAAGACAGAATTCAAGACGAACTTATATTTAAATAATACACTTAAATTCTGTCTTTGACCTGCAGCTAAGATTACAGTTCTTTCTAAATCATAATTTTACATACAGGCTCCTCTGTGAAATCTACTGTTAACTCTGGAGTATCTCCAGTTGGTTCTATTTTTATATCAGGACAAAAGCAATGAAAAACTTCTTGCAGCTTGAAAAGGTGCACAACGATTTTGTTGATGAATAAAAGTGAAAAGCATTTGATGCCTAAGAAACAACAACAAAAGCCTTCCTGAGTCAATACACAAGTTCACAATTTCTATTTTCAGACTGCACAACAGAAGAGATTTCTTCTCTCTTGATGTTATTCTTAATACACAAAAAAAGCAGTGGGAACCTAACCGTGAACCCCTCATGTACCTAGGTCTCACCCCAGGGACTCAGTTGTACTGTAAAGCCAAAGAAGCATCATCCTAGTGAAAAAAAAAATAAAAAAATAAAAACAAGTGCTAACCAAAACCACCCAAAATAATTCCTTTAAAAATTACATTTTCAGTACTACTCTCTTCTGTGAATTGAACAAAAATGGATGCAACTGACCATAGTCCTTAAAGAGCAGCTGTATTTAACCTTAATTTTTCTGGACAAGGCTGTTTCAGGACACTCAGGTGAGAATATTCACAAAAGACAATTTTGTTTTTATCCAGTCAAGCTTCTCCAGCTCAGCCAAACCCCACACATCTTCACAACACAAGAGAGGGCTGGCTGCTCTCAAGAGTGGTTTTATCAATGGCAGAATACTCCATCAACATCCTACAATTGGCATTTGTTCAATAGTGAATGTGATCCCCAAGCTGTATTTTGTAGACTCACAAAGCAATTGAAAGTCCCTAAAGTATAAAAGTAGTTTGGAAAAAAGGAAAAAAAAATCAAACAAAAACCAAAAACAAAGCCCAACCAAAAAAAACCCCAGAAAACCACAAAGGATTTGTTCCCCTTCCTCTTTTCCTCAGTCCCTTTGCCTGGTGTGTTATATCATCTTCCGTTTCCCAGGCCTGCTTGAGCACCGGACTTCAGATCAGCACCACTTCACTGAACTCTAATGCTGTAAAAGTACTGTCAGAGAAATGCGTGACTTTTCAAAAAGTCATATTGTCCAGTAAGTCCCTTTGAAATAACATATCTAAATTATTTTTAACTACAAAAAAAATTAATTTGAATTCAACTGGTTTAATAGCAAGTAGAGGACCTAATACGGAACTTCTTTTTATAGCCTTCATAAAACTGCTTGTATGATAACTACATGATTCACGAGCTGGAATGCATCTGAGGAAGGATCCAAGCCTAGATCAAAGCACTGATAGTGTCTCGCCTTCTAGCAAGGGGCTGTGGTGAGCATAGGTGGACACGCACCCTGCAGAGGTGGTCCAACATAATTTCACTATGATTAAGTACATTAGCTATAAAACATAAACCAGACAGTTTTTCATGTGAGAACGATCAACCACCATTTCTTCTTTGTGAGTTTTACTCACAAAGAAAGCCTAATAAATGTCACTCTAGCATCATATCAAGTAATTTCGGTTCGTCATATCAAGTAATCTCAAGCGTTCAGAAATCTGCAAAGGGAGAAGAGCCGACACCTCACTGCATAAGGCAGCCTCCAGATCACAAAGCAAAGTTGAAATGGTTTTAAAGACTGAAACTGATCTTCAGAGAGATACCGTCCTAAACCTCACGTCTTTGTGTGCTGCTCTAAGCAATATTTCACTCAAAGGTTATTCTCCAACACCACAACTTAACCTGTCCAAAATGCATGCAGGCGAACAGAAGATAAGCCAATGCTACTCAAAGGTACAGACTTCTGCCTCTCTCCTCCAAATGGTTTTGCAGGTTTTTCCCCCTCAAATCCAGTACATTTTCCACTTTAGACTAACTCCTTCCTATGAGTCTTGGAAGCGCCCTCCATCCTTCCACCCAAATGCAAGGAGAGGAGCTGTGGACAGCCAGCATCCTTTGAGGAACTGGCAAGTCTAACTGGAGAAAATGGAGAGCGGAAGGCCAACCACCCCTGCATACAAACCTCCCAAGATGACTCTGGCAGCTGCCATGAGAGCCTACAGGTACCTGCTCAGCACAGAGCAGCAAATGGCAGTAGCTCAGACAACCCCTTTATGGAGCCAGAAGGATGATGAGACCTTGACACACCAAAAGCGACTTAATTTTTCCCAAAGGGAACTGTCTTTACAAAGTGGAGCAGAAATGTGCTTGCTCCGAGCCAATTGAAAAGAAACCTGCCTGTCTTTGTTACTTACGTAACAGTACAAATGGGAAAGCTGGCTTGGTTAGATTTCAAATTAGCGTGCTTGCTAAGCATGTAGAGAAACAGAGAGAGGAGCTACACACACACTTTTTGCTCTGGCTGTTCTCTCAGCTCTGCCAAAATATGGAGCATGGAGAGAATAGTGCAAAAGCTCGGTTACCAAAAGGGGTAGCAGTTTCTTCTCTTACTCTCTAGCCCGCTGTCTCTGTATGAGGGAAGGAAGGCCTAGAGGAAAAGAGGATGCTGCAGCATGTGGTGGAAAATGGTTATCGCAGAGGGTGAGCTGAGCCTGCTGCCATGGAAAGGATCTGCCTGGGCAGCCGAAGGTTGCTTCAGTCCAAAGATGCAAACTTGCTGCTGGAATAAAACTGCAGGAGGCACCGAAAGTCCCTTCAACCCCTCTTCCTGACCAAGGAAAGGTTTTATGTATCTTCGTAGAGGTGTCCCCAAGCTCCTGTGTGTGTGTGCTGGTCCAGCACTCTCTTTTGATTCATGCCCTTTGCCACTGCATCCCACACCCCAGCTCCCACTCAGCCCTCACACAGGAGACAGACTCTGCTCCCCAGGCAGGACATGGCAGGACAGGGGAGGGCTGGGGACCGGGGACACCATGTGGTGTCCATCTTTCTACTCAGTAGAGGTGGCCACTGTCATGGCTATGGATGCTGAGATGGATCTGCATAGGCTGAGGTTTCTTTCAGCTACAGTGACTGTTTCTGAAAACAGCTAAAACTATTTCTCTCGTAAAGGTGTGTAGGAGAAAGAAAAAAGAAAAAAACAAAACAAAACCCCAGAACCACCTATTTTTATTAAAGTTAGGAAACATTAGCCGATGGAGAAGATTAGATGAGGGATCCTGCGCTGCTTCTAAACACATAAATGAAATGAGTTTCTGTTGGCAAGAGAGTTAGTTGCATTGGAATATCACTCCTAGGAACTGCTTGCCACAAAGTATCACTCTGTGATGAGTTTCCCAGTTCTGTCAACCTCAGTGTTAACAGAAGGAGAGATGGAACTCGCCCCTTCAGCACGAACATGTCAAGTTCACACAAGCAATCTTCTGTTTATCTTTTTAACATCAGGCCAATAGACAGACTAAAGCAAGCGTTAGCACTGAAGCACATCTCACCAGACTAAGAATAGTTGTATTTAGATACTGTCTTTCATCTGAGGAAGTCAGAATGACTGAAGACGAGAGATACGATTGTTCGCTGAACAGCTGCTCTCCATCTAGTGCCGGAAACATGGGAAGCAAAAAAGGTGAACCAGAAGGGCAGTAGTAGATCCCCAGTAGGAATGGCACTGCTTTCCCCAGTACCCATTGCTCCTCCCAGGAGTGAACTGGCGAGTCGAACAGACCTGCAGTAAGTTTGCTCTGGGGCACCAGGATGCCATCTACATTGTTTGATCTATGCCATCTGACACACTTCACTGCAAAAAAACCCCTCAACCCAGCACCTGGCACCTCCTCCACACCATGCCCAGTTGCTTTTATACACGCTGCCTGTATTGAAGGTCACAGTGCTTACTCATTTAAACCCTGAGAAGCAGTGCCACGGGGAGGCAGGGCACCCTTGCAGACCTTGTGGCAAGTCTCAAAGCTTGGCTCAGATGCAGGTGTTTCGAAGCAATCATGCCCTGCCATTTATCTTCTCACCCCAGCTGGCTGCTTCCACAAGTAGTCTATTAGCCAGCATTTCGGGCCCCAGTCCTGGACCCACATGCAGTGGCCAGCTTCCCATGTGGCAAGGAGCATCCCACAAGCATGAGAGATCCTGTCTCAGCTGAACGATGCTGCCACCGTGGCAAGCCGCCTCGCAGCTCATGCCCAGAAGTGCTGGCAAGGGCAGGCTGCTGCTTGTGAACTGTTATGTTTGTGGGAGGTTCAAAAAATCGCTTGCTTTTACCCACACTTACTAAAGCACAACAGCTTCAAGGACAGGTGGATTGCCATGTTAAAAGAATAAGGGGGAAACTGCTCTTTTTTTTGTCCAGTTTTAAGGCCCCAGTCTATTGCTTCCTTTCTCATATTTCCTGAGACCTGGAAAACTACACTTGTAAGTGAGAGACATTGTTCTTCAACTAATCTTTATTCTGACCAAGACTGCATTTACCTAGTTCAGTGCATGGGTAAAGTCCTGTGACAGTTCCGGAAACCACAAACAGCAGCATTCATGCATACGATCGCCACATCAGAATCACAAACCAAAAACCAAAATGCAGCTTTAAGTAAACACATGAGACATTCCAGTTAAAGTAAACACTGTCCCTTGCAAAACAACTGCTCCTACCTCAAGCAAAGCACCCAACTGCAGTGCCAAGGAAAGAAACTAATGAGGTTCCCTCAACAGTCAGTGAGGAACTTCTGGCTTCTCCAGCAAGCAATTCAGATTTGTAACATCTGGATTGCCCTCATCAAGAACCAGTCCATCCTCCCCAAGGACAGCAGGCTGCTAGGACATCTGCGCTCTCAGGTCACCTATCTGTGTACTCAACATCTGTTAATGCTTGCATATCTGTATCCTGCAGATGAAACCATACAGCTGCTTATTAAGCATCTCTGCCACCCCAATCAACTCATTACTGCAAAAGATGTAGCCAATAATTATGCCAGAAGCTATCTGAGCACTGGAAAGGAGACCACACATGACTGCCCTTGTAAGTTAATAAGAGTTCAAACAGTCATTAGTATCTGTATTGAATCTACTGATTGCCTGGTGTTACTGGAAAAAATTAAGATTCTAGTGTTTTTCTGAAACCCTTGATCTGTTTATTTACTGAGTATGCATAACTATGGTTCATCTCCCTTTTCCTCAAGTTTATGTTGGCTGGGGAATTTTGCTTTGCATTTCTTAGAATCATATCAATGCATGTGGAATATGCCATTTCTTTTAAAAGATCCTAATATGTTGGCTTTGAACCTTTTCCAGAACACTGCCTTTTCTCTGCTCTTATACCAAGTCCTTTCCAACCCAGTGAAAGCAAGACTCACTCCCAGTTCCTAGAGTAGTTGAAAAAAAGTGCTGAAACAGTGTAAAGTCATCAAAATAACTGCACTCAATTCTTGAAAATCTGTCCCTCTTCTTCCACTGCACTGTATCTTCTTAAGCATGCCCAGCACATTAGAGTTCCAGTAATATCAGAGAACTCTACATATCTCCAGCTATCTCCTCCTAACTTACTGAGATCATACTGCAAAGCAGGGCCCTGTGACATGATTACCTTGAAACTATAGGAGATCACTTGATTGGTTAAAATACCAAAATCTGAACTGCGGCAACTGTGATTTTTATTTTTTTTATGTAACACCAAGCACTAAGCCCGATAAAGACAGTAAAATTATTACAGAAAGTATCAGCTTCAAATCCTATTTCTCTTTAGGCTTTTGTAGTAGAAACAAAAAGATATCCTGAGAATTAAATCTTTTTCTTGAAAGTAGACAGCATGATTCATTTTGAGTCACAAACTTCTCTAAATGAATCTAAACCACATTTGCCCAATTGACATAGCAAAGCCTTCTGTTCTGTCTCCCGTTTTGACTTCCAGTGCTGGGAATTCAGCTTGGGGAATTCAGCTGGATCATTCCTTATTTTTACATCCCTGTCAAACAAATTCAGTGCTGGCTAATTTTTGTAAAAGTCTATTTCGCTGCTGTTTTCTGGCAACACACAAACGTAAGAAGGGACCAAAGCTGACACTACAGCCAGAGCCTCGCCAGCAAGGATGCTGACAGCCTATGAGAAAAAGCACATGCTCCCTTTCCACGCTCATGCTGGAAAGCAAATGCCTGCTTTCTCTTACACCATGATTCATTTAGAGCACAGCCTTAAAGTGTCATCACTTGCAAATTTCAGTCTAACTCAGTGGGAATTGCCCGTGTATTGGCTCAGTACTGCAGACAGGAGAAAAAAGAGAAGAAAAAAAATCCTACCATCGAATAAAAATATTCCAGAACCTCCTAACTGCATCAAGTACCAGGTCTATTATGTAAAAAAGGCTGATCTTTAGGTCAGAATACACTATCACCACCTTTGGCCTGACTCCAGCAAACCAACCAGTGAGAATTCTCCCCTGTGAGAAGCTCACAGGATTTAACATATAATTTTTTAACGGAGAACATATATCTTGCTATGTCTCCGAGTGCGCAGTAGATGGGAAATAGCAAGGAAACGTTTTCTTACTTTCGGCCTTTAGTTCCATCTTCTCTCCAGCTTTCTGCTCTTGAAACACCCTTGGTCATGCAGCCATGGTTTGTTTTTTTTGTCTCCTGCTTTTAAGCTGCTGTCTCTTGACTTTCTTCTGCATTATTCCTACAATTCGACGCCTGTACAAATTGAGAGGACTGATCAGATTAAATCTTTTATCCTGTTTGCACCCAGTCCACCCACTGATGGAAACCTTTTTCAATGCCAACACCAAATGTTTTTTAAAATGAACTAGAGCTCAGCGTGGCCAATACCATCCCAATCTCTGTCAATGCCAGAGTTAACATCTGTACCAGGGACTCGCTGTTGTCTTCAGGTCCGTGTTTTTTCATTCGTCACTAAAAAAGAAAGTGTCAGCTGTTCCCTCAATTCATTTGACTTGAAGGTGGAGAGCACACCCACGAGCTCCAGTGACTTCTATAAATGCCTAAAGATCAGAGAAATATTAGCAGGAGGCACCCAAACTTCAAAATAATTTCAGACTATTGTTATTTCTAAAGTCTTTTAAAAACAGTTGATTTTTTTTTTTTTTAAGAGCGCGTGTCTACAGGGTTGGGCTTTTTGCTTTTTCTTAATGTAACTAGAACTTGGGAAGCAAAAGACTAGCTCAAAGATGTACAGACATCACCTACCAAGACCAAAGGTGTCACTCAGCTTTTTAAGCCACCCGGACATGAAGTCACAGCCAAATTTTAGGCATCATCATTAAACGGGCAGATTGTTTCCTTTCTGGCAAACTGTCAGGAGCAGTTGGGCAGCACCAGGGAGCATCAGGTGGCACCCCACAGGGTGCATCCTGCTGCGCCTGTGCCAGGTGAGCAGAGCGGGCAGCCATGGGGAGCCAGGTTCAGCCTGAGCCGCCGTGCCATGGCGGGTCTGCAGGGGTACAGCCAAGCTGGGGCAGCACCAGCAAAGCAGGAGGCTGGATGCAAGCATCCCCCAACTCTGCCTCACGTTGCTCCTCCACAGCAGCTTGATTTTGCATCACAGCTCATCTCAGGCACCCCCTGCCAAGCCCCATTTGCAGAAGAGGTTTGAAGAAGAGGAAGAGGTTGCAGGTTGGTGCGCTCAGCGCCATGACAGTAATTCTCACAGCTGAGCTGTGGTCCTTTTAAACATGCCTGCTCGTGCATCACATATACCCGATGTCGTCCACGACGCACATCTGTGGCCAGAAACCTCTTTAACAGCAGGCTGTCATGAATCATAAGGTACTGGGGTTTTTTTCTGAATGATTAAAGATTTCAACTCCACTCTTTTTCTGTGATATGCTTGCATACTTTAACACAAGCACAGCCTGGGGAACAGCACTGAAGTTGGGCCACGCTGAAAGCCTGTCCCTAAATGACAGTGTGTAACACACACCCGCTGCATTGATGAGACCTGGCGCACACTTTCAAACCAATTCCTTTACCAAGATCAGTAAGTTAAAAAATACATATACTATAAAACAATATAAATAAACCTCTGTCTGTTCCCCATCACCACAGGCAGCCGAGCTACCAACACACCCTGGCAAACTGATCCCAGGAGCCCTTTCAGCCTCTCAGAAAGTGCAGAGCTTCCTATGGGACAAATGCTGGGCTAGCCATGCTCTTCAACCAAAATTTCTTTCATTTTTTAAGTAGCTTACCATCTAGCATGCCAAATACATCACAATCCTCCTCCAGGTCCTAAGGTAATACTAATTACTCCAAATTTTAACATGTTTCTGTCCCTGAGCATAGCCTCGTTTGAAATGCAAACCATCTTCCATTACTGACACTTGCACCTAAAATTTGGCTCCTAAACCTTACATTTCAGTTCTCAAAACTGGTTTGTGGGTTGGTTGCTTAAATTGATCATTTGGTTCCTTATCAAACTTTCCCACTGGGAAACTTACCAAGCTTCCCTGGGCCAGGGAAAAGGAGAGCCATCCTTCCAGCACCCATGGTGGTCATCCCAAGCAGCCATTCCCCTCCTCCTGCCCCTCAGGCATCCTCTGCCTTCTTGCACCTTGTGTTACCCATTCAGGGATTCTCCTATCCACGGGGTTCTTTCCCCAATCTTGACATTTGCTAGAAAGCCACAGCTGGGACTCTTCAGAGAATCTGCCCCACATTTTCCTCAGCAGTGTGAAAAGGCTGCTTTTTCTTGTACACTGAAAGGTGTGGGATTGAGTCACCTTTCTTCTCATTTCTGTGAGCTGAGAGACCTGAAGGTCTTGTGTATGCCTGGGGGTGGAGAACATGGTGCTAAGTAAAAAGTGAAGAACTGGGGGAAAAGAAATGACTGATGTGCAACATGAGAACAACATGAACATGAAGACCCTGCCTGGGTTTCCTTCTTGCCAGAAGGTTTGCTGCACAGCACCCAGGCCCTTCTCAGTCACTCGCCCAGGTTTGCATTTAGCAGCACAACGCAGCCTAGGTGTCTCCTGTGCCTTGGTATAGGAGGTGGACCTATCTGAAATGAAATTATATGAAATGAAACACTTTTAGGTAATGAAAACACCTTAAAACACAGCCCTTTACCAGAGGCAGAGAGATTTCTGAAGAGGAGATTGCCCATCTCTGAGCATGGCCCATCAGGAGGAAGGTGCAAAATAGCAATATTCAGGCTCCCACAGAGCCAGTGCTGTTGGCCTGCCTGCTTTTCCTGCCCTTCTGTTGGGCAGCAACTGGCCCCTGGACCCCCTGCAAGCTGCAGGGGGGGCTAAAGGCAATCTGTGCTTCCTCCCAAAAAAAGTGTCATGGTGTAACTAGCATCAAGTTAACAAATACAAATGGTTTTACAACAGCATCACGTACCTCTTTTTTTTTTTTTTTTTTCCCTAGCCTGTTGCTTACATGCTGTTAGGACCAGGCTGTAAATCTCTGTCCTGCTGAGTAGCAGCTCCCTCTACCAGGGGTCACTTGGTCCTTTAGTGTGGAAGGTGCTATTGAGCAGAAGAGTGGTAAGCCACAATTACATTGTGCATCCATTTGTTTGGGGGGGAATAACAATCAAATTCGCATGTGCAGGATTTTCTTCCAAACATGTATCTTCTCCTCAATCCAGAATCATAAACAAGAGTTCTACACAGAAACAGTCAATATTTCTTAGTTTGATAAACCAGGTCAGGTCAAAAGAAGAAGAAAGCAAGCACAACAAATAGTTAATTTAGGATGGTTACTCTTTTTCCTACTCAAGAGGCACAAATTTTAAACCAGTAGCTACAGTTTCAGGAATATATTTGGCTGACATACGACGGGCGATGTCTGTGCTATTAAACTGCAGTGTTAGAAGTTTGGATGTATCTTGACCTCAAATTTGATTTAACTTTTCACAAGTTTATGAGATATAGAAGAAATGGAAGAAACAATGTGCTGGATCCTGGAACAATTTACTCTGAAAAACCAGGTGTCAACACTGCAAAATATGAACCTAGCGTCACTCTACAATGACCGAACTACGGTAGGAATATTTAAAAAAAAAAATAATCCTGTAGTTAAAGAAAAAGATATTCTAACACTTTCTCCCTCTCCCCGCTTAATTCAGATCAAAAGCCTGACTGCTAAATCAGCATCAAAGCTATATTCTAACACTTTCTTCTCCTCCCCCCTTAATTCAGATCAAAAGCCTGACTGCTAAATCAGCATCAAAGCTATAGCCCTAGTTACTTTTTTCCTTCAGTGGTTGTGGTTATTTAGAAAGAAATGCTCAAGACCAGAGAAATTTTATGCTAAATTGTTTAAATACTTAACTTTAGAACAGCTTACCAGGAAAACAACAGGAAAAGGATGTGGCCTGATAAATGCTTGTAACAACTTTATCAGTGCTATATTTATTCATATGAATTTGATTTCACTAAGAATTAATAAATGTGAGAAGTCTGGGGTGTACACATATCATGGTAAAAAATTAGCAGTCAAATAAGCTCCATTTTCAGGCAGGAAGCCAGACATTTTTAAACTCACAGCAAGTCCTGTCCACTAAAAGCTCTTTAAACCTCTCACTGAAGGCGCAGAAAAAAAAAAAAAGCAAAAAAAATAGAGAGGCACAGGATGGTGCAGCCTCAGCCCCTGCACACCAACCCTCTAAGGAAAGAAAGAGGTGGCCAGTGGAAAGAGGATGGGGGGAGATGGCACGAAGGAGACAGCAGGAGCAGGGGCTCTCCCTTCTTTTGGTTGAAACCCAGGCTGTGGTGCCTGTAGGCCCCTTTCTATAGCGACTACGTATCTAACTATGCATACACACTATAGCAGAGGATTAAACATGCCATTTGCTGAGCACTTTTCTGAACAAGTCTGTCAGTTCAATGTGGTTCAACAAATCTTTCCTAAGGACAACGTAGTGGCAAAACTAAACTGTACATATTGCCCCACAAACATTAAACCTTGCACATTCCTCATCTTACAGGTAAACCAACACTGAGGGGATTATTCACACTGTCAAGCCATAGGGCTGCTGGCTGACCAGCTTCTTCAGACACTTTGGTCTTTGATTTACAACAAGCACTGCTGCCAGCCTGCAGGGTGGAAACAAGCCAGTGACCACTGCTCAAACTGCCTTGCAAAGCCCTGGCCAATGCATGCGCCAGGGTCCCTGGCTCCCATCCCATAGAAGAGCCCCTCTCTACCCCATCCCATGAAGAGCTCTCCTTCCATCAGCCTCAATGCCCGGCAATGGGTAGATACCCACGAGGTCATCAGCAGCCAAGAGAGCAAATCTCATCCTAGGGTGCATCGAACACAGTATAACCAGCTGGTCAAAAGAGGTGATTATCCTGGTGTATTCAGCATTGGTGCAGCCTCACCTTCAACACTGTGTGCCATCTGGGCCCCACAATTTAAGAAGGATGTGAATGTCCTTGAATGTGTCCAGAGGAGGGCAACAAAGCTGGTGAAAGGGCTGGGAGGAATGTCCTATGAGGAGGGGATAAGGACTTTGGACTTGTGTGTAGTTTGGAGAAAAGGAGGCTGAGGGGCAACCTCATTGCTCTACAGCTTCCAGACGAGAGGAAGCAGAGAGGGAGGTGCGGAGCTCTTCTCCCTAGTATCCAGTGAGAGGATGTGTGGGAATGGTTCAAAGCTGCACAAAGAGAGTTTGGACTGGACATTCAGATCCATTTCTTTACTGAGAGAGCGGTCAAACACTGGAACAGGCTTCCTAGAAACGCTGATGCCCCAAGCCTATCAGTGTTTAAGAGGCATTTGGACAATGCCCTTCACAACATCCTTTAACTTGGTCAGCCCTGAACTGGTCAGGCAGTTGGACTAGATGATCGTTGTAGGTCCCTTCCAACTGAAATAGTCTATCAGTCAAGTGCTTTTAAAGGGATTGGTGTTAAAAACAGGGCTGGAAATTCAGAGTTCCCTTTCTATGCCCAGGTGTAGTTATCTCACAGTAGCTCTTCGGAGAAGAGAGAGCAGATCAGAAGGTAGCTCTTGTGAAGATACCTAATGCCAAATGGTAACAATGACAAGGGACACAAATCTATCAGAAGTCTTCCTCTGCCTTTCATCTGAACTTGAAAGGAATAAGAAAATGGACTTCCTTCTGCATAAACTTCTTGCTGTTAGCAACCAAAGCTTTAAAAATCTTCTCTTCAGAAGAAAAAGAAAAAACAAAACAAAACAAAACACAAAACCATAAAAAAGCTACTGTATCAAAGGTAAGAAAATTACAAATGTGTGGAAAAGAAAAAAAACCATGCAGACTATTTTCTATGATTCAGAGATGTGTGGGATGCCACACACGCGTTTCGCACATGAGAAAGCACATGCTTAACACCGCTGCTTAACAGTAGCCTAAAAACCATCAGCAGCACTGCAACAGGCTTTAGCATAACCAAACTGGTGTTTCAGCAGCTGTGCCTGTTGTGAGAAAAATTGTGCTGGCACAGCAAGGCAAGGCGTGAAAAGAAGAAATCCTTCTGTTAAATGCATAAGAGACCCTTAGCCAAAGAAACCAAATCTTGAGAAGCACAGATTCTTTCTGTAAGCTGGATTGTCTTAAAAGGAATAATAATGGAAAAAGAAATTATGAATTATGAGTGCTCAGCAAATTTACATAATTTAGGTGACTAAATGATAAGTTGAATAAACACTGTACTATGAACACACTTACAACAGTGTAAGATTTGCTTGAAAGCCACCACTTCCTGAGTTCAGCTACAGAAAAAAAGGAGGGAGAGAAAGATACTCTTCTCTTAATCCTTGCTGAAATCTGCACAGAATATAACTGCAGAGATGCTATGCTTTTATCACATATATGCAGCCTCACCGTAACTAAAATGTTACTGAAATTAAATGGAAAGACTGAAAATTCAAATTAATGAAGTGATCACATATATATGAAAAATGACATGAAATACATGTTACCATATTCTTGATTACTTCTTTTGCATGTTACTACATAGTTTCAACAGTTTCAGCACTTATCAACCGAGAATTGTTGATTCTGAATATAAAAGGGCAGAGATTCAAAATATTTATGCAGAATGTAGGACTTCTAGAAGGGGTGCGGGCATCCAGACATGATTGATGCAATACTGTCTCTTCTGGGGTGCAGACAGGGAGCTGGGTCCCAGGAAGGAACAGGCTAAAAATAGCGTGTTGGCACTGAGAGGGAGGTTTCTGGATTTGGGAAACCACACTCCATTGTAGGTATCTTGTATCTCCTCTGGAAAGTCCTTTTGCTTATCTCTGCTTTGATTCCTCACATGTAAAACAGAAAAGATAACAGGTTTTACCTATGCCACTAGGATGACACATGAACAGTTCCATTTAGGAGAGGACGGAAAAACCCAAGCTTGAGCAAGCCTGCATTGCGATGTCCCTGTGGACCTAAAAGTCGTGTGGTTAGACAGAGCAATCACCACACTTTATCAGCAAGACGCTCAGCAGAGCTAATGTTTCATAAACAGGTTGTAAGGTTAGCAAAGCACTAAACTGACATGTTCGACTGCATACAAAAAGATGAGAGAGATTTTCATTAACAGCCAAATCCTCTGTGCACTCTACCTCTCGTGACAGCAAAGTTAAATCTTACTAGTACATCGTGATATAATAAACATACTCATTGCTACTGGCCTGTTAACATTAGAGTAGACCATGAGTTGGCGATTGGCACAATAATGGTACACAGTTTACATAATGAAGCAATAGAGCAGAACACAGAGAAATCAAAATGAATTTTAGTAAAAATTAATTTAAAGAACACCCCCCCAACAAGTCTTTTGAAAACATATCATTTTGTAAAAATATTTCCTTTGAGGAATATGTTATGAATATAAATTCAGCGAAAAGTAGCATTGCCAAATTATGACTGCTGTCACTGCATTTCTAACTAATTCATTTCTTCATGCTAATTATCTTAACTCAGAGGTTTGTTGTCTTTCAATTTCTGCTACCTTAGGAAGACCAGAAACCATGATTCAGCTGGCAACCTACCTGCTCTTTCTCTTAAGCAATTCTAACAAACAACCCACCTCTATCAAACAATGGAAATTTTTAAGTTGCTGTATCATACAATTTGTTTGAGGTTTTTTTTAAGAAATGTTCCTGAAGCAGTTGTTAGGTAATACGGTTCGTTGATATCTGACTGGTTCCCTAAACTACTAAAGATACACGGATAAAACATTTTGGTATTTTCAGCACAAAGACACACGTGCATATCATGTTCAAGGCATGGCATACATCTGTAAGGCCTCAGTACAAAAACACTGTGGGATAGGGGAAGAGAAAAATCTAGAATTTAACTAAGGGAGCCTTTATTAACAAGCCTTCCTTATTTTCTAAACTTATTTCTGAGCCCTGTCAGCAACAGGAATGCCATCTCTTACGCTCTTCCCCTTTGCATCCACTGCTGGCTTCAGTCAAAGACAGGATGCCATATTAGACGTACTGTTTCTCATGCCTAAAATGGCACTTACGTTCTTCTTCAGCTTGTTATTTTCTTGTAATGACATTCAACGAAATTCCCTCCCTGCCATGAGGGCTGCTGTAAATATACCTAATGATTTCTCACAGACACACGCTGTGCCATTACAGAGGCCCCAGAAACGAGGCAAAGAAAACTGACCTTTCCCATTAAGAAGACATGGAGCCGCGAGCTGTGTGGGGTCTGATCGAGACTCTCCCAGCCACCACGGGGTGAACCCCAGAAGGACGCGGTTCCTCAGCCAAACGAGCAGCTCAGTTAGCTCACAATATGTACAAGTGCCTTGTCGAAAGGAAGTCCCGTTATGCAGTTACTTTGCTGGAGTTGTACGTGCTCTTCAGCACTGTGAAAAATCTCCTTGGTCATCCTTCAGTAACTGATTATTTTTTTTTTTTCTCACCTTGCAAAATTGCAGCTGAAGTGCCTGTCTCATCATCCTGGGAGAGGGGGGGAGTCTTATGGTTTGGAGGTTTGTATGATATGATCTGTTGGGAAAGAGTTGATTTATGAAAATGCAGTCTCAGGTCTTTCAAAGGTAATTACGAGTTGAAGCCCAGTGTAGCTAATGGTTTGAGTGGGAAAAAAAAAATAGAAAAATACCTTAGAAGTGTCAAAATGACTCAGTCATTAGGCTAGAAAGAGGTATATGCTGTGATGTGGTGCATAGGGCTCTCAGCCGTGCTGCATGAACCCTGCTTAAATGGCTGCTCTGCGGAATGCAAGAATAACTAAAAGTGCAAAAGCTGCAACACAAGAGACAGATCTCCACCAAGTCGTTACCATTAGTGCTGCAGCTTGAGAGTTAGCAGAATAAGGATGTAGGTGAATGAATGCCTGAATTGCCTGGGCCTTAGATCAGAATGTAGTAGAAGACTTGGGAAAAAGAGTTTATTTTCCTTTGGGTTTATTCACATTTCATCAGGTTTGAATTTCACCAGTCCTCAGAGCACTGACACAGAAAATACCCACCCTGCTGACCTGGCCTCAGGAATCCCATGGGAGCATCCCCAGCCGATTTCTCTGTGGAAACCAAAACATATCTCTCAACAAATACTACATCACTTCAAAACTAAACATGTCAGGGCTTAAGGAGAGAAACCAGCTCACCTGCTCTCCCAAGCAGCAGATTTAGC
This sequence comes from Xenus cinereus, assembly GCA_025774025.1. Classification (NCBI taxonomy): domain Eukaryota; kingdom Metazoa; phylum Chordata; class Aves; order Charadriiformes; family Scolopacidae; genus Xenus; species Xenus cinereus. The sequence goes on along the minus strand of JAOXJK010000051.1, from coordinate 23,563,038 downwards.
TTCTCCAGAGTTGAAAGGACCCTTTTCTACTGGGACATTCTCGGCCCTGGTGCACCCAAGTTTTGCTGGTGCCTCCCTTAAGCTGTAGAGTTGTTTCAGAGGACATTAAATGACAGCGAGAAGGCCATCACCAGGGTCAGACCTCTGTACGACCACAGCAGCTTCCTGGCCCTGGCCTCTCAGTCTCAACACTAATTCACAGGCAGTATTCACGGGCACTGTCTCTACAGAAAAGCTCCGTTTCAGCTGCTTCTGTGCTTTGGCCCTCTCTGCCCACCACCATCAGAGCCTTTGGTTCTCTTTTCTCATCACTCCAGGGCTGTGCACATTGCAGATGGCGTAGCAAACACAGAAGCTGGTGAAGACAAGGAGTCTAGTGCTCGGCTGGTGGAGGCAAGTTGTGGGATAAGCTGTCTGAACTATGGGTGTCTGTTCCTCCTGGTGATCAACTAAAGATCGCAACAGACATCACAGGGTTGAAACCATGGTTCTCATTTCCCCTGCAGCCACGAGATGGTGCAACTCAATAACAAATGGCTCTGTGGAGTGACTGGATTTAGGTGATTAGATTTTCATCCCAGTTCCGGCTCACCCAGAGGCTGCAGACAGCCCTGATGGGATGCCGCAATGGCCCAAAGCGAGTACCTGTCCCATGGTGGGCAGGAGCAAGCTCCACTAGCTTCCTGGCCCATGGCCCATCTTCCAGATGGGCTGCAAGGAGAGGTTGGTGTTCCTGGGTGCCACCCCGAGAGGTCTCATAGCAGGACCAAGGAGCTCAAACATGCTCTCAGCCCACCAAGGTGACCCCAACCAAGCACACTCTAGCCATAAAAGCTTCTCCTGGGACCATCTCAAGGCTCCACACATTGCTCTGTTGTGGCCTCTGTTGCTCAACCTCCTTCTGTTTCCTTCTGGCTGGCTTCTGGAGCCTCCTCCTCCGCACAGAGCTAGAGCAGCCCTCCAAAAAAAGGGAAAAACCAGGGGCCTGGGGACATGGGACGACAGTGGGGAGGTGAATAAAACTGCAAAGTGGAGAAGACTTGAAGGGCACCTGAGGGAAAATCAAGGAAGAAAGCAGGGGAATCACAGGAGTGGATGCTCTCTCTTCTCAAGCAGAGCAAATATTTTTATTACTGGTTAGACTCTGCTTTAGATCAAGAAAAAAACCACCATGTTTCCACTGCACAATCCTGTGTGATGCAGTGGTTACTGATTTACCTCCTGAACTGAAGCTCCTGAAGCATATCAGCAGCACCAGCCCCATACTGAAGAGCCAGGACTAGACCTGTCTGTGGTGCAGTCTGGTATCAGGGCTCAGCAACAGACTGGCAGAACCTTCAGATGGCTGGCACAAGCCAGCACTGCAAGGAGAAGGTTGGCCCAAGGGCAAGCACAGGGAATCCACAGAGCTTCACTTGTTGCCACCTAGGGATGCGTGCATGGCCTGAATAGGAGGTCTGTGTGGCAGCGGTGATATGGCAAAATCCTGGATACTAGCAAAAAAATGCACATGAAACAGCTCCTTATTTAGCAAAAAGGAACAAGATGATGCATTCAGTTTCTAAAATCGCACGAAGCAGCAGGTGCTTCACACATTGGTGGCATCAGTGACGTGCACAGAGACGCCAAGGACAGAGCAGAGTTTGCAGGGTGTGGCTGTCTTCTCCCTGGTCTGCAAGAAAAGGGACTGCACACTTGGTCTTGAGGACTTCACGAAGAGTCACATCCCATTACCACAAAGTAGGGCCTGCAGTAAAAGAAACGTACCTTGGCTGCCCGTAGCTTTCTCACCCCTGCATCACAAGTTAAGCTATTAATCAACAGTTTGAGAGTCCTTGTGGACTCTCACAGCCTTGCCATTATGCTGCTCACTCGCTTTCATTTTCCCTCCCCATCAGCCCTCAACAGCATTCTTTTTCACCCTTTTGATTTTGAAGGGAGAGCAGCCTTCACACAGTGTCCCAAGTGCAATTGTACCCGCTGCGTGTCTTCCTGGCCATTTCTCCTTGGATCGCTGCCTAAAACACTGACAAGAATGCTTACTAGAAAAAACAAAGGCAGACCAAGGGCTGGTGTTGACTAGACTATGACGTGCCAACTGTGGCATTGCTGCTTCCTCATCCTCCCCTTTCCAAAGCGTCTTTCTCGAGGCGTGTAGCCACACAGGGCTTTGTGCAGCAAGCACGCACAGGGAGGCACGTTTCTGGGCAGCCTCTGGCGAGGTGGGCATCACTTAGGTGGCATGAGAATATGAGTATCAAAGAGAAAATGAGAGAGAAGAGAAAGCTCCAAGTGTGTGAGGGGAAAACCTTGAATGGGGAAGAGAGAGCATCCACTCTGAGCTTATCAGAATATCAGAACTGGCACGTGCAAACCCTGGACCAGGCCAGAGAGCACTCTGGCAACTGGGCTTATGTCCCATGGTCATGTCAGCCTTGATTCCCACCATCCAGGCTGGCTCAGGCCCCAAATGCCTCTTCATGGTAGTGGTGCCTGCCTGTGTCATGCGGGGGTTTTGGTTAATACCCAAAATGCAGCCATGGTCACAAGACCACCACTGGATACACAGAAGTGAAACCTAGCTGAGGAATGTGATGAGGCATTGTTCACTAAGACCTTCTATCATGGTTTTTCCCCTTAGTGGTGTTTCTTTTTTTTCTTAAGTAGAGTCATTTCAACTAAAATATCATGGGGAATCCCCAAGTACTGCTTCTTCTCTTATCTCCTATCCCCATCTCTTTCGCAGACACACAATTTGAATTCAATCAATATAATCCTCAATTTTAAATATAAGGGGAATGCAGAGAACCAAACAAAACTACCCTTTTGGCCTTTCTTTCCCCCTTTGGTAAGAAGATTGCAAACACGCATACAATGGGCAAAAAAGTCTTTTTTTCCCATCAGCACCTGACACTCTCCATGGGTACATTCCCTGCTCCCTACAAGTATAAACAGATTTAAGAGTAACCCTTGTCTTTTTTTAAAATACGAACTTGAAGTGAACATATCAGATCACCACTGAAATCAATGACCTTCTCCTTTTTGGTATTGTGAAAAGTAAGGGAAACAATGACAGCGATAGCTGAGGATTTAGCTTAAAGCACATTCTGATAGCTAACACTCCATCCACAGATGTTACATACAAAGAATAAAATCATGTCTTGTAGAAAAAAGTTTAAAAAAAAAAATCTGTAGAGCCAGAATTTCCCTCTCTGTCACTGAAGACTTTCGAGTGGGTGACTCACAGAGACGCTAGCCACACAAAACCATCTATTTACATCCTTAAATGAGCTCTGCGTGACATAATATGTACATAGTGCGTGTATGGGTGCTGTAATAGAAATACGTGATGAAACAAAAAGCAGCAGCACTTCATACTTCCAGACCAGCAGTTACTTTGAATGCAGCTCACTCCACCGCCTTAAAAGAAACCACAAGACTTGAGAATTCTACACATTCAGAGGCAGAAAAACTGGACAACCAGAGCTACAGACAGCCCAAAGGTAAGATGACAAGAGAGAATATGTCATTGTAGTGAAACCTTGCCTTAAAAGCTTTCTTCTTGCTATAAGATCTGAAAACTAGTATTTTACACAACTTGTTTTGTTTATAGCATATCTACATATCATTTTTTTTAGGAATGAACAGAGCTACCCTTTGCATTTATGCTTGAATTCTTTTTTTCTGTTTTGTTTATAAATCTACACAACAGATTGTAGTCTAAGATGCCTTTTTATCAAAACTAGATTTTTCTCAAGTAAAATTCTTGGTAAGAAGCTGAAGTTTTATTTCTCTAGACCCAGAATTTCCTAGACACACTACCAAACAAAAACAGACCAAAAAAAAGAGCTAATGAAATCTCCTACAGAAGCAATGAAGTAAAGAACTTTGTCAATATTTATTACTTTTCGGTAATTCCTTAATGAACTTTTCATCCCTTTGGTTCTCAGTAATGTGTTCCCTCCCAGCCTTAGACTCACACAACTTCACTTGATGAAGGGGAATCAGCAGGAAAGCAGGGTATTGGGTTGCCCAGCCTAGACCACCCTCATGTACTGGGCAGTATCTCTGCCCAGATCGTCAGTGTAACCCCTTGTCTGCCACTGGCAACCTAAATCCAGAGGTTCAGGGATCCAACCCAGCTCCCAACAAACTCTCCAACCCCATGGTAACTCCCCTGCAGCCACTCAGATCCACAAGTGCTTGACAAACTCAGCCTTTCCGTCCTTTTGCATTTGGGTGAGGGAATTTCATTATTTCTCCTCAGACTTCCCTCAGTCTCTCGCAGGCTGCAGCGAAGCAGGCGCTGCTGGCGGGGTTGCTGCCCCACTGAGCCATTTCCCCCCATGCCTTAGAGGCAGCGGTGCAAGGAGGCTGTTAAGTGCTTTACAAAGCCTACAGCAGGGACCCAAATAAAACCTGTGCCTGCAGGACAAAAGCTGCAGATGGATCCCCACACCTGAGCCCACCAGAGATATGCTCTCCTGCATCCACAGCCCTGCCACCACCTCATTCTCCTCATCAGGCTGGGTTTCTGGAGCTGTTTTTCTCGCTTCTGTAATGTAAATAGGAACTTACAGAATCATTTACTTGGCATCAGTATGCCCTTAAGGAGCAAACAGCCAACATGCTCTTGCTTCCCAACAATAATTGCTAGTTTTTAAGTAAGGAATAAATTTCCCTTTTGCTGATCCTAAACTCTCTCAAAGAGGTCCAAATATCTCAAACCACAGCGCAAGCAAGCTTACCTCTGAAACTCTGGGGGAGTGACTTGATCTGCAGAACAGGAACTTTTACCAGCTGACAAATCTAAAACGAAATAGCATCAAGATCAGTAAACTCACATAAGAAAGGCAGTAGGTTGAAGTAGTAACAATTACAGAACAGTAGACAAAAGTAATTTCTGGGCACTGATATAAAGATCTTTGAAAGGCTTTATTTACAGGTTACATTTGTTGTGACAGAAGTGGCTGGAAGAAAGGACCAGGTATTCCTGTGCATTTGCATTTGTAAGCAATTCCAGCTGAGACCAGCATTGCAGAAACCAATGAGAGCCTTCCTGGTCCTTATCAGGACAGTCTGAGGACAGGATCAAACCAGCACCTTTCCTCTAAAGAAGAGAATTACTTCATGACCCCTGCTCAGAGAGTGCCTACTTTGACATTTTTAGTCCCCTCTTTCCAGAGGAGAAACCAGCTGCATGTTTTCTGCGACTCCCGTCTCTGCGGATACAAATTTATCCACTGTGGTAAGTCTGGCTAATTTAGGCAAAAAGTTGGGCTCTTAAATCTCATTCTTCTTCTAAAGACTTAACCTCTGCTAGAAATAGCCTGTTTGAAACTTCCTGCCTGCCTCCTCTCAGGCTTGTCAGAACGGCCAGAGGTAGTCATAGTGCCTCTTTGCTCAGTGCTGGTGGGAGAGGGTGCAGGATGGCAGCAACTGCTTGGGACCTTCACATTAATAAGAACGGGGGGCCCTCGTGCACTTTGCTCCTCAAGGTGTCTTATGACAGCTTGATTCAGGAAATCTGATCCACCTAATTGCCTACATCCCCTCAATCCAAGTAACCCTAAACTGCTACTTTGGCTCTGCAAAGAGATTGCATCACTCCAAGGGGATGGACGGTGGACGGTCATACTTTGCCTAGCCAAAATTATAGGGCAACACAGTTAGGGGTAACAGGTAATGGTGCAAGTGAGGCTTGGACCTCAGAAAGCCTTGCTCCTCCTTGAGGCACAATCTTGCCCCCAGATCCCTTGGCACCAAGCAGCTCCATGTTACTGGAAGCTACAAATCAGTAGCCCAAGAGAAAATAATGCCTCCAGGTCTGTGGACACACAGAGACTTCATTGGCCTTTGTACTGGATCTTAAATGGGATCTGCACTCTTCCTTGTGAGGAAGGTGATTTTCTTCTCTTCCAGCATACCTGGAGATATGAATGACACCCACGCCAAGAGCAGTATCAGTGATACCGTGAAACTGTTCCAGCTCATCGTGTACGCTCCCACATTTACCCTGGGATTGCTGTTCAATGTGATGGCTCTATCATTCCTGTTTTTTAAGGTTAAAAAGCTGTCAGAATCTACAGTCTACATGACAGCCCTTATTTTCCTGGATACTTTGCTGCTGTTTACTCTTCCTTTTAAAATAATTTCCTATTACCGTCAGGACAAGTGGAACTTGGGGTCTGTGTTTTGCTCCACCCTGGAGAGTCTTTACTTTGTAAACATGTACGGCAGCATCCTCATCTCCCTCTGCATCTGTGTAGACCGGTACATCGCTATCCGGCACCCTTTCACAGCTCCCACCCTGCGATCCACCAAGAAGGCTGCTATGGTCTGTGCTGTCATCTGCCTGGCCACCTCAGTCGGGACAGTCTCTACTTTCCAACTGCATGGAGAGGGCAACAACATCTCGTCCTGCTTCCATAACTTCTCCAAGAGCACATGGGAAAACGTGGGCCTGCTGAGCGCCTTGGAGACTGTCTTCTTCGGCAGCACGGCAGCCATGATCTTCTGCACTGTTCAGATCATCAGGTGTTTGAGAAAGCACAGAAAACCAGACAACCCCCAAACACACGCCACCAGAGCCGAGAAGATAGTGGTAGCAAACCTGGTGGCATTTTTGGTCTGTTTCACACCTTACCACGTGGTATACTTCATGTACTTTTTGGTGAAGAATAACATCCTTCACACCAGTTTTCAGAAAGTACTAAAAGATACCATTCAGGTCACCCTTTGCTGGGCAAACCTGAACTGCTGCCTTGATGGGGTGTGTTATTATTTTGTTTTAAGGGAGTCCTTGGAAGACCCATTACAGAACAGTCAAAAACCTGCCACGCAAAAGCCTTGATCCACATGCTGCATGTTAGTTACTTGGGATGATGTATGGAGATGCTTTGATGGAAAGTGCAGGGTCCTGAACTACTTAGCTAAGCAATTTACTTTAAATATTTGGAGCTGAAAATATTTAATAAAACCAAAAACTAAGTCCATTCCCAGGAGACTGCTCCTAACTTTTTTATTTCTTCCTTTACTTGCATTTGCAAGTAAAAAGAAATAGAATTATTTCCTATAAATGGTGATGCATATGTTTTTAGATGTGATTCCCTTTTAGTGTGGGGAAAAAAAAAATTGTTCACTTATATATTGCAGCTTCTTTCAGACTCCTTGTCTATATTGCACCTGCAAACCTCCCTAGGCCTTCAGTCGCTACAGACTTGGGCTGCTGAGAAAGACTTAGAATTTACGGTAGAAAGCTTCAGACTAAATTCTGTTGCCTCCCCTGCCCTGATTGTGTATGCTCATGCTCACATATGTGCACACCTGTCAGGTTTAGATTTGCATGTGAGATTTAAAAAAATGAGATTATTGTAACTCTGAATCCACAGGCAGCTTTAAGTTAACAGGGGTATAACAAGAACCGCATGCCAACGCTTGTTTTAGGTCTTGTGCCTACCACATCACACTTCTAACTCATATTACCACTAGCTTAAGTCCCCAGATAGCTCAGATGAATTGACTATCCCAGTTCCAGGCTTCTTCACCAGCTCCTCTCCTGCTCACAGGCTTTTCACATATCTGTTCCTTCCTGCTTGGTTACAAATCCAGTTTCATCAACAGAGCCAAACCAAATAAGGGCAAGAAATAAAAAGCCCGAGTCCAATGTAGTGGCAAACACACGAATCTGAAGGAACAACCCCTACCTTACTGGGGGTTAAGATAACAGCTGCCCTGATACCTAAAGCAGCAGCCAGCAACAGGGGAACCCGGAGGTAAAGCAACCTTTCGGACCTCGGAGCAAGCTGAGCACTATTACTTCCCAAACAAACAAGGCAATAAAATATAGTCCACTAGCAGGAGCCTAACAAGCCAGTCAGTTACTTCTTATCAGTGCTCACAGGCATCTAGGTAAACTGAACGACAACACGCTCCCAGCCTGGAGAGAGGCAGCTCACAGCTCTGGGGGACCCCATTGCTGCTGCTTTCCTGAATGATGAGGATGATGACAACCAAGGCCATTAGTTTTCATATTCACGTTGAACTGGATCCTTGCAGTATATCTTCTAGGCAGAGATACTAATCCCAGCCTTTGAAATATCTTTTCTCTGTACGCTTTTGAGAATGACAAGCACAGACCATGTATTGATTTCTTCCCCGAGCTAGTGACTTTGCATGTGGAAACTTTAGTCTGTAAAAATGAAATTTTTTGAAGTCACTATATCTTTGTATAAGATTGTACCATAGAAGTCCAGTTGCTGAGGAGGGAAACACTGACCCAACATAGATGTGTGTGCTGGTGTTTACAGGGTCCTTCTGGTGTTCAGCTGATGAACTGTGCTTCTGAGGACACAAGAGCTTTGCATTTACACTAGCTGTGTCCTGGTTATGTTCAAGTGCATGAAAATAAAACTCACCAGGATATTCCAGTACGAATTCTCTCTATATATCAATTGCCATTTCGATTGACTCCCTCAGCAAATCCAGAATACCTGACCAGCTCTCCTGCCAGCAGGTACTGAATCCTCATCTTCTCCCTCTTCATAACTTACCCCTTAACTAACTGCACTTCAATAGACACAAAGGTTTTACCACTGAGATTTCAGATTCCTTGTGAAAGCAGAGTTAACAAATAATAGAAGAAAATAGTGCTGATGCAGAAGATGTATTTTACATTTCAAAGTTGTGGGTCATGCCAAGAAAGCTTCCACTTTAACTGATAATGCCTGAATATAGGGAATGGGGATTTTGTCAGTACCTCAGGAGGCAGAAATTGCCAAAGTGTATGAGGAAACTGATCTCAGTTGCATTTCCATAGCCCAAGCCAGCTCCATTAGTTTTACTGACGTGCCTTAGGGCTTACACTGCTATATACAGAACAAAAGCTCACCTGTACTTTTTTGCTTCCTGTTGCTCAGCTTTTTTTTTTCCATTTTTAAGTATGCCTGTTCTTATTTGTTTGTTATCCTGTTGTCCTTGGTACCACAGATCATAAAGTAACTTTCACTATCATGTCATTTAGAGTACTGGGAGACAGTAGTGAGGTGAATACCATATTAAGGAATTTTTGGCTGACGACTTCCCTCAGTAATAACACACTGCTTAGAATAGGCAGGGATGCTGACCGAATTAAGCATCATTAAAACTGTATGAAAGACAAGTTAAAAGCACTTGAGGCACTTCTTCTCTCAAGGCTCTCCCCTAGGTTTCTCCAGCATTTCTGGCCACTGATTTTTTTTCTAGAAACAGACAGGCTGAGGTGTGGAAGAGCTACCACCTCTCCATGGACAAGGTAAAGCCAACCCCCGTCTGAGGTCCCTGCCTCTACACGTCTCACAGTGATTCTACCAGCAATAAGAGAGCACTAATTATCACGGCACAGTAGGACAGTAAGCCTTCTGCTGGATCTTACTGCTTTTAGGCCTCTGAACATTCAACATTCCAGGTCAAATCTGGTGTGGTCTGATCCATACTCTTCACTCGGGTGGGTAGCTGTAACAGCTTCTTCATTTGTAGGGCTTTATATCCAAATCATGACACTGGGTATCTAGGGAAACTACAGAGATTTCTGTTTTCACCAAGAGAATATTAAAGACATAACAGTGCTAAGAAAGAAAAGGAAAAAAAAATCTGAAAATTTGCAATTTAAAGACATCAGAGACTTTCCAGAATACAGGTAATGAGTCATCTGAGGAAAAAAAGAAAGTGAAAACCAGGATTTGATTTGAAATGATTCACCCCTAAGAACTGAGAGCTCATTCCTAACATACAGTTCTTAGATAAAATTGTTAGTTTATTCTGAAAGAATGGGAATGGGGGCTAGAGAGCTGTTATGAACCACTTTTTCCACTTGCACTTTTTTTTTTTGCATTTGGATAGTGAACAGGAAAGGGTTTAAACCAGCACTGAAAGCATAGCTGGTCACGGGATGTGGTGAAGCTGCTCAGCTGGGGAACTTCACCCTTTGAGCCAACCAACCCATTTCATTTGAGAGGCTTTTCACAAAACACACCCTGAGGCTGCCAGATTTCTTGACAAGAGACCTGTCTTGCAGACATTCATGCATGTATCTTATTCACATAAGTAACTTTCCTACTCACTTATTTGCAGGTTTCACAAAAAGACTGGGCTTGTGTTTCAGCACCTTTGATATTTCACACTTAAACAATCCAAGTGCACTACTTCCTGCAGACTCGCTCACCTGGGAAAGCAGCAAAGCTCAGACTTAGGAATCCACTAAGCCTGCACATCTGTCTTTTACTTTCCAAATTTCTTTTCTTCTAGTACAGCCATTATCTTGTGTTTCAAGCTCAGGAAGGATCTCTTTGGATTGGGAAGGAAACAAGTTTAAAAGAAAACATCACTGATGATACTTGCATATAACCACAGAAATGCCAACCAAAGACCCCATCTCCCCAAAAAAAAGAATCAGCACAGGTACCAGGCATGTGCTATCCCCTACAAATTTCATTATTGCCTTTTTTGTTTTATGAAAGATATCCACATACAATGAATGGAAGAAAATATTCATCCTGAGCAATGCTATGTCTGTGGTCAGTGATAATGAGAAAAACCTCAGAAAAGCAAGTCTCAAGAGAAATGCACAGGGCTTTAATAGAAATTTTCATCTGCATGTGCTCCTCTCAAAGCGGTTTTAACATTTCTATTGCCACTAGAGAGGGTTAAAATTGTCCTTTGTTTTCCCTGTCGAAACACAGCACTGTAAGCTAAAGATTAATTTGTAGCACTCTAGATGCTAGGGAGAAGCCCTCTGAGAAAACTCTCACAGACAGGAAGTGTGAAATAGTTAATTTTGCTGTGAAAGCAGAGTACTACAGATAGGCACATGCAGAAATCGCACCCCAGCTGACTTCACAGTTATTTCCCCACACAGCAAAGCTGTCTGTGTGCTCTTTTCCTCTGCTGCATTTACTGGTGGTATGAGATGGAAGCCTTGTAAAGAAGCAAAAATGTCTTAAGTGACACAAAATATAGTGATGGAGCATTCCCATTGCTGACCATGGTGTGACAGAGGCACACAGAGCCCTTGATGTGTCCAGTTTCAGAGGGAGGATACTCTGACTCTCAAACTGGACCTGCGCAGCTTGCTCCCAGATTTGCAACTGGCCAGTGCAAAGCTACAATTCAACTAAGTGCTCCAGTTTGCCTTAGCCCTGTCATCATCCTTCCTTCTCTTTCACATACCTCTGTCTTCATCTTTATGGAGGCACTGAATTTTCTACAAAAGCTGAGGCACTGCTCTCCATTTGGTTTCTTGCTCACTGAAAAACTTCAACCATTGCGACAGACTCTAATGAATCAGTGTCTTCAGCTACTGCAAAAGGCAAAGGATACCTACAACTCCTCTGCTTATCCTTCATTTTATCTTATCTATTCTTCTTATTCTGATTTTTATACATTGTCACTCCGTAAGAATGACATTTACCACATTGTTTAATATGATAAAAAAGTGGCTGTGGGATACTGATACAACCAAAAACCTGTGAGGAACCAGAAATGTTTCCCAAGAAGAAAAGCTGAGTCAGTGCCATTTGCAGACACCAAAGGATGTAAAACCTCACGTCTGCTGTATGCCACAGATTCCTAGTAATCCTTCTCTCTATCCCAAAACAAAAAAGGCATTAAACTGGGATTATACTTGAGAGCAAATATCAGCAGTTTAGAGTTATAAACACTGCCAGGCAATTGTTAATCCAAAGCATTACAAACCCAGGAAATCCAGTATAGATTACATTTCAGAGTACACCAACACAATCACAACATTCCTTGTTAAGTATTAACTTTGTGACTACAAGTAAAGTCATCTCCCAGAGACCAGCATCTAACCTGGTCCCACTCAACCATCATATGTGAGACAATGAAGGGCACTATTTGAAATAGCTTTATTCAGTTTAAAGAGACTCCCTGTCAGAAAGGTAGTTTGCAGATGTAATTTACGTGTTCTGTATTGCTGCACCCCATTCTCCATTACAACCACGTTCGCTCAACTTCTGCTGCATACTTAATCCACCTGGAATTAGAAACCCTTTTCTATACCACAGTCAGTTGCTGTGGAAATGAGCCCAGTACCCCAGAGGATTAGAGTCTGGAGGGTCTGATTTAATTGCACTCTCTGGACAGACTCAGACTCCAATGGTCAATGTCCAAATGAGGAATAAGTAATAGGGATGGATCAGCTCTTGAGAAACTAAAGGTCCCATTTTTATGCAAATAGCATTCATTTGGAAGAACAATGACGGAGAAATAAAGAAAAGTCAGAGATAAAGCAGCAGAATCCTTCTAGGCTGAAGGATTTTCAAGAGGCATCAGCTGCTCTTTTAACTGTAAACAACATTTCAGAGTGGTTTTCGATTTACTTTTGCATCCCTAGGTGGGAGTTGGTAGATGCAACCAAAAGCAAGTGTCTGATTTGCTTTAACTTTCCTTTTGTCACTTCGCCCCTATTCAGACCCTTAGATGGCAACAATTTTCAGCATCTGTTACCAAACTTTTAAAACAGAAAGAAACTATAAGAAATAAAGAATAAAAAGAAAAAAAAAAAGAAGGAAAGGAAGATGCAGTAAAAAGAGTGGTGCCAAACAACTGCAGCTCTCCTCGGCAGGTGCTGGCTGTGAAAAGCCCCTTTGGAAGATCTTGGCAACGGCACCCTTGACCCAAGGAGAGAGAGTGCCAGGGAAAGCTGGTGGTGGGAGACGATGGAGGGCAAGGGAGCATCTCAGAGCAGGCACAGCGAGCTACCAGTGGCAGCGCAGCGGTCGGCAATGCCTGCAGCAGAAGGCAGAGAGCATTTCAAGCCACTGTTACATCCATGGGGAAAGCTCCAATCTTAAACTGCCACAGAGGGAAAATGGCAAGAAAATTTATATCTAGTGACAGCTCTTTGAATAAATCATATATTTTGCATGTATTTCTCTCAACAGTTTTGCAATTTTTCCATGTTCAGTCCTGGTGACATAAGCTTTTTTCTTCCTTTTTTTTTTTTCCATTCCAAACTAGACCATTGACATCAGAGCACAGCAAGAGCAAGTCACATTCAACACCCACATCGGGAAAGGCTCACTGCTGCCCAGCATTTGGCCATGCCAACTACTTCTTTTACCACATTTTTAAAAATGACAAAGCAATAAAAAGGGACAAAGCACTGCCGCCCCTCGAGGTGCCACTCATCCCCAAGAGCGGGCAGCAGCTCCAGCCCTTTCTCTTCCTGCCGCCCTCTGCCACAGCTGCTTTGCTCTGTTTAAAAAAAAACACCACCAAAACAAAAAAACCCCCAACCACCCTCAAATACTTTCCTAGATACACCACTGCATTTGGGATTTTGTCTCCACGAGACAAGGTGGGGATCCTGTTCTTGCCATGGTCCCTGACAAGAGACCAAGGGATAAGGAAGGCGAGCCCAGTCATGGGCAGAGACTGCCCCTCGACATGGCGGCCTGGGGGCTTCTTTTAAATACGCACAGCAAATGATTTAACTTCTTTCTCCTCAAATCCATTCGCCAAATTAAAAAACAGTTTCAGTCATAAAAGCAGTATAACTTTTAAAAGTTTCCTGTACTCGGGGAGGATTTGCACAGAAATGCTCACAGCTCCAGTGACAAAACACTGCCCGTGGGGCCACGTTTCTGTGAGGAAACAACGTGGTTTTCGACATTAAGCTATTTGTTTAAGCTCCCCCCACTTACTGCGTGTTTGGGTGAGTGCCAGGATATTAACACAAGTAGATATAAAACCAAATGTGAGGAGGATCGAGGCACGGGGCACGCAGGCCCGAGCCAGCAGCTCCTGCCCTCCCTCATGGCCGCTGCCACGAGCTGCCACCCCAGCACACCCGTGGGCCAGCTGAGGTGAGCCAGGGAACCAGCTGAATGATGAGGGGTCTATTTGATGAGCTAATTACATGCTAATTTATGCAAGAAGCCCCATACACTATGGCACAGGCGCTGAGCAGCCCTCAGCCCCACATGCTGCCCGGGACCGGAGCTGGGATGGTGGCGGCTGCTGAGCCCTCACAGGCAGGCGTCGGGCAGGGAGAGCCTTCTCCTTGCTCAAAAAATTCCCTCTTTTTGGCCCAGGCATTAGAGGCAAGCAGTGGCAGCCCTGCTCCATTCCGGCTGCAGGGAGCTAAGGTTACGCTGCCCACAGCAAATGAACTGAACGCCCGGAAAAGTGCAGATATCAGAAGGCATTAATCGATTTTACAGCTTCAGCAAACAGCCCCATGTGGAGCTGCTCTTCCAGCAGTCCTAGCATAAAAATAGCAGAGCACTTGCTGTTAATGAAAAACTTGAGGAAAGAAGCGAAGCGTAAACGGAAAGATCCACCAAATCCCTATGGGCAAGCACAAAGCACTCCCCTGGCAGAGGCGGTGTTTCAGAAACAGCTACACTGGATTAACCCAAATTGTCAAGGAGATTGATACCAAATATTTACCTTGTAGTGCAATTAAACAACTTCATCAAAAGCGCTGAATGAAAGCAAAGTTCATTTCCTTTACAAACCTCATTACAGAAATTGACATGCCGCCTTCTCCCCGCTTAACATTTCAACTGGCCAGTTCAATATTTGGTACCTGCTGATATAAAGGCAACTGGGCTTGAGTTTGTTTGTTGTTTGCTCATGCATTTCACAGGCTAACGTTTAAACACTGGGGTGGGGAGAAAGAGAAAGCATTTATAACCGTGACATCTTAATTGAATCTGTTTTTTAAAGCTGTTATAAAGCTCAGAGAGAAAGTCCAAAACGCTTATTGCAAACCTGCCTCGTGTTCCAGAGGGGCCCAAGCTACATTGCAAACGTCTGTACTTTTGTAGCGCTCATTTTCCTTGGAGAGGTGGAAGACCATCAGTTTTAAATGTCTCCTTTCCAAATACTGCAAAATGCTTCTCCAAGCACTTTTATCAGGCAATTCTTTTTCTGCTGCTCACTAACCCAGCCAGCTGCCACCAAGAGAGGAGCCCCTCCTGGCAGTGCTGGGGACCTGGATGTCTTCAACTGAATGGAGAAAAGTCAACAAAGTAGGGCAAGAGACAGAATATGCTTAATTGGCCCTCATTTCCTTCTCAGGTCCTGGGCTCCAGCAGAGGCGAGACTGACAGCTGTGACCCCTTGAGAATGCACCTTTTTCCCGAAATACAACTAAATGCCTAATAAAGACCTACTTAAGGGCCGTCTCTGCGGCTGTCTGGCCAGGGAGGGAGCACACAGTCAGCCAAGGCGCAGGGGTGTTGGATGAGGCTTGGTGCTCATTCCCAACACTTGCCATCCAGAATGACAGAGGCAAATGGGATACTCTGCCCCAAAACGGCTACCATTTCACCGTGGCCACCTAAGCAGGTCCCAGGGGATAACCACATTTGCCCTGACGCAGACTCCTAACTTAAGGGGGAGTTTTGCAATGACCTTGCCCACAGAGGGAAACACAGCCGGTTTAAACAGCGTTACTGGCAGCGCAGGAGTGGGAAATCACCTGTTTGCTGTTCCCAGCCACGTCCATCGCCCCAGGGAGGAGGAGGTGAACCCTCTCTGCTCCGTTCTCTGCCTCATTTACTCTGCAGGGACCTGGGCACAGACAGGTGCTGCATGAGGTGCTGTGGGATTTTCCCAGCATTGCTCAATAACCGGGTGTGCTGTTAGTTTTTAAGGAGAAGGTTGTGTCAGCACCTCAGACCCCAGCGGGCAGCCTCGAGGGCAGCACGCTGCCAGCCCTTTGTGGTGTGTGCCCTACAAAGGGACGTGAGCCCCCCAGCAAGCTGCACACATAGCCTGCCGTATCCGCAGGGGCATTTGAAATATATAATAAAAGCTCCTTATTAATGCAGGGAGTCTTCAGCAGCACTGTCGAAGGCCACAGACAAGGAGCACTTTCTGGCATTTGGAGCCAGCCTCCAGCCCCCCACAACACTGAGCCCCCTACTCCCCTTCCCCTCAGCTGTTCTGACAGACGGAATCCAGTCTGAAATCTTGCTAAAATCACTGCAAAACCAGAAGTAACCACTGTTCCTCTGGACAATTTTTTCTTTTTTAGATGTTTTTGTAGTGACCTCCAGTGTTTAGCTGTATAACAGCACATCAGTCTCCCAGACTGCTCCCAAATACTTCACCTACAAAATGATGAGCCCATTTGGAGACTAAACTGCACTCAGCCAACTTATATAAAACGCTGCCCTAAAGTTGCTACTTTCAGCACTCAAAACCAAAACCACAGCTGTGTCAGGTCCAAACCTTCCTCTAAAGGGCAACTTCACTGGGTCTGTAATTTCCAATACTCCCCCACAGAGACCATTAACATGGTGCTGCTGCTGGTTTAATTACCACAAAGGCCACTATACGTTCAAAACCACAGAGCTGTAATTTTCTTTCAGTTCTCAAACCCAGCTTGCCAAATTCCTCGATGATATGCATTGCTAAGTCACTGCCCGCTTGCCCACAGGCACTTCCCAGGTCGACCCAGCCATGCCAGCAGGAGAAGGTACCTGGGGGGCCAGCAGCAAGCTGTACCCCCCAAAACCTCTGCAGACTTTGCAGAGGCCAACCCTCTGACAAGGCTGCTGACATAGGGGCGTTTCCAGAAGGCAGCCCCATTTATCCACAGTGCCAAAGCAAGTAGGCGTGTAGCTGCTTCTTGGAGTTTGAACATGCAACAATTTCTGGAGCAGGATTGACTGTAGTTCTAGCATCACAAAAGCACCATCTGAAAAGAGTGAGAAATGAGCTGGGGCCTGATCCAAAGCCTTTACTGTTACTTTACTGAGAGCAAGTTGCTCCATGAATAACAAATGGGGGAACAGAATGATATCCTAAAGAAATCTCTTTAAAAGACAACAAATTTTGAGAGGTTTTCTTTAACATTGTCTTCTTTTTTGAAACGTCTTTCCTCAGATCATATTTCAATCATTGCAAAACATGATTTCAATTCAGTTCAAATACAGATCTAAAAGTTCAAGTATGAAATTACATACTTGGCCTTTTCACATTAATTAATCCAAATGAATAGAATAACATACTGGCTTCCACCGGAGAACATCTTTGTGCTAGCAAGAACAGTTAATTAGAGCTGGCACAAACACATTCCACATTCACTATGAAAAATAATATTCCCAGAGCAAATATTCTCAGCAAACTTAAGGAAACAGCTGATTGTTTATTCTTCAACCCACCCATTTCTTTTAAGATTTTAGCAAGAGTGAAGGGGTTGAAGCACTGGGAACTGTCAAGCAGTCCCTGCACCCTGTGCTCTGCCTGCCAGCCTAAGGCACTCGGGTCCAGCCCCTCCTCTGGCCTGACCTGCCTACAGAAGAGGTGTGTGAGCGTATATAACCAGTCCCAGTTGCAAGGCTGCCTTGCACATTCTATCATCTTTGCAGTATCCTCCCTTAGGGCACAGCCCAGTGATGGAGGGGCTGAGGCTCTAGGCTGTGCTGCACCGCTCCCATCTGCAGGTGTTTTGTCAGGAGACACCTCTTAGGGACCCATCCCCTGTGATGGGACACTGCCCCACATCACCCTCTTGGGGAGAGCTCTGCCCCACAAGATCCACCTGGGAGCTGGGAGGACCCCATGGAAAAGGGACTATATAAAAGGAGGCTATGGTGACGGCACTCAGTGACCAGCTGAAGCTGCTGTGGCGGTGGCTCCAACTTAAATTAAGAGATTTGCCTTTCATGCAACAGAGCCTGTGAAAGCAGCAGCCACAAGCCAGCACGCAGGGACACCCAACTGGTATTTCTGCTCAGCACTTACCTCCTTACCTGCAGACACAGCAAGTCCGAGCCAGCTGAATTTCAGAGCAAGCAGGTCTAGTCCTCACGCAGAGAAGCAGAAGCGTCCTACGTACCAAAGGGCCGTGTACTCCACAGCCAGGAAAACTAGTGGCCAGTATCACCCCATCCTGAAGTCAGTCTTGTTTTAAATATACCAGTCAGTGAAAGTATTTGACACACAAGGGTGCGCATAATGTCTAATTTAGGAGACTAAGGTATGCAGAAACTCCTAAACTGAGCACTCAAAATCATCCTTTAGAGATTTCCTTACTCTCTAGGAAGCAAAGGCTCCTAATTTCAATATGACAAGTTGGATGGTCCACATGTCACTCCAAGTTCCAGTTCCCTTTCCAGCTGCATTGGGCTCTGCTGGCAGTCAGCCTGGATACTGGAGAGAAAATAAGGGACTTTTCCTGTTGGGGTATGAAGCAAATTTAAAAAGAAAAAAAAAACCCAAACAAAACACCGGATTCAGATTGAACCAAAATTAGGTTATCTGAGTTTTTTCGAGCACAAAAAAAAAGTATCAATGTTTTGACATTCTGGTCAACATAAACGTTGGGCTTTCTTTTTTCTTTTTACACAAAATGAACCAAAGTTGTTTTATTCCCATGTTACTTTATCATTTTAATTTGGCATTTTTAGATAAAAATTGTTTCAAAACAAGAAACAATAACTTAATTACTAAAACATTAAAACAAATGCGTCAGCTCAACATCAGGAAGTTTAGGTGCTTCCATCTACCTTTTTATGCTTTTTTTTTTTCAGCTGAAAATATTCATTAAAGCTCCATCCATATTTGTTAGCGATTCTCTCCCCTCAAACTCCGCTTTCTGTTCATTTAATGCAGAAAACATTCTTTCCAATGGACCCGCAGCACCTCATGGATTTCACTGGGACATGAATGCCACCATCAGGATTTGTACTTACCAAAATAACAAGAAACTGGCATTTTCTTGAGACCTGAGACACTAACTTAGCTATTTTTTGTAGATTATATAGTTTTTTTTGATCTGGGAAGCTATGAAAGCATCCACAATACTTACTTTTATAATGTCCAGGGTGGAAATGAGAACGATGGCAGCAAAATACTTGAGAACAACTTGGACGTCCTAAGGTACATACATAAGTACATCTAAGAGTGAGAACAGTCTTTCACTAGCTCAGCACCAACACAATACATCAGACAGCTGTTCATGTTGAGCTAAATGGGCTGTAGTCAATTCCCAGTAAGGACAACTGAAAGTCTTATAAACCATAATAAATTGGGCACTGCTCAATTTTCAGATATGTGCATCAGGGACCCATTTCACAGGGTAACACTTGACAGGTAATTTCATTCTTCACAGCATAAAAGTGGCCCAATAATCCCTATTCATCCCCAAACCCAACAGGTGATTTGTGGAGAGCACCCTCCCACTGCTCGTACCAAACTAGTGTGGGCAGCAGAGCCCTTCAGACACCCAGGACACCCTGTGGACCAGCCACCCCACATCTGTGCTGGCAGCAGGCAGCCAACCCCTGGCAGAGCTGCTGCGTGGGATGCCTGCGAGCACAGAACTTCCCCTGCCTCGTGGCATCGACAGGCTGGCAGTGGACAAACGTGCCCCACTGGCCATGCTTGGCTGCCCCTTTCCAAAGGACCTAGCAGCCCTCCCGCCACTTGCCCAGAAGCACGTGCAATACATCAACAAGATGCAGCCATTCTCCCCACCAAAAATGGGGTGCCCATCATGCTGGCGAAGAAACAGGTCCTTCAGCCTCCTTGCTGGAGCCTCTGCGATCCATCGTGGCCAAAACATTGCTAGTCCCCAGTCTGCAGAACTGCCGATGGGCTGCACCTCATGGGATGAGACAGGACTGTGAATGTAGCTGTAAAAGACTTGTGGCAAATCAAGAGCTCATTTACGTTTTAGAATACACACCAAGGTTCTTTCCCTCAGCTGCTAATTTAATAGGTTTCCAGTACATTTTTTTAAGAAAATCCACCAGTCTGGATGCAGATGCTCCTACAGTTAAACCAAAACTTTGACTGACTTAGCACTGCCTGGCAAAGCTACACAGCAGCCCCTGAGCCGTACTGTAATATGCAAGTATCAAAAATAAAAGGTAAATTGTATTAGGTGCTACCTGCTATAACAGCGACCCATATCTTAGGGTTTCAACTGCATCTCTGCCACACAGTCCTCCTACAGCTGGCTTTATTGCCAAGCTTTTGTATGTCCCCCTGTTCAATCAAATAAAGCAGCCTTCTGCCAGAGAGCGTGAGCGAGATCAGGAAGCAGAACTGACTTACTTCAAGTCTCCTAGGAGCAAGGGGCGATTACCGCAACCTCAAGAAATGAAAAACTAAGCGAAGAGGGAATGTTCAAAAGAAAACGCAAAATTTCACAATACAAGCTGGTTTTCTTCACACTGGACAAGTCTCAAGGTGGCTATGTTTAAAGGTAACTAGATTTACTGAAATGCATCAATCATGGTCTTAATATCAGCATTTCAGCCTTCAAAAGGTGAAAATGTCCAAAGGAGTCAGGTTCCCCGTGAGGTGACGCAGAGCTGCTTCCTCAGTCCAGTGCCGATGGAAGGAGAGGGTTGTTGGGCACAGCTGGCTGGGCCAGCCCAGGAGAAGAGGCTTTGGCAGAGTTACTGCAAGATGCAGATCTCTTCTGCAGAACCCCAATAATGGAAAAAGCATCCAGATACTGAAGAGATAAATGCAAAATGCAGCAAAATGACTGTAGCAAGCAAAATGTGAACTTCCTCATTGATTGACTCATTTTGGAAAGAGGAACGGTCGAGTTCAGGAACAATATTCTGATGCTTCCCCACCAGAAGGATGAAAGAGGTGGACAGAAAGCTTGGAAGAACACTAACGGACCCACATTGCTGCGTGCAGTGAGGAGGGCAGCCCTCTGAAGGCCTGTCCCGCAGAGCCGGCCAGAAGGCGACAGCAGGCTTAGGCCACACGCAAACAGACAAATTTCTATGTAGAACTCAGGCAGCTGGAGAAACAAGGCTGAGCACGAAGATCAGACACCCACAAACCACCCAAGCAGCAGAGGCATCTTGCTGCTTCACAGACCTCAGCTCGGCAGTGACTTCCCCAGCACGGGCTGCCCTTGGGTCTGCCAGGGAAGCACAGGGAGAGGGGAAAAGCCCCTCAGAGCCTGCAGGCAGAGGCACCTGGGGGCTCAGTCACGTCCCCACGCAGGTCTGCCGTCACCA
This sequence comes from Xenus cinereus, assembly GCA_025774025.1. NCBI lineage: Eukaryota > Metazoa > Chordata > Aves > Charadriiformes > Scolopacidae > Xenus > Xenus cinereus. The sequence continues at coordinate 23,542,033 of JAOXJK010000051.1, read as the reverse complement.
TGGGGAAAGGCCTCCACACCACAGCACCCTCCCACTGCCCAGCTCCAAGATGCCACCAGGTGGGCTGCTCCATGGCGATCTGGCTGCTGCCTCCCCCGAGCAACACCTTCGTGGAGGGCATGTGCTTTTCATTCCGAACAAACACAGGCTTTACATATCAGAGGTAAAAGATTTTTATTTTCCTGTGGATTTTTCCTAAGAAGTAAGAGTCCTACCAGACAAAATATACAAAGCATCTTATGTTTTCTTTCTAGACAACTGCATTCTCATCCTATGAAACAGTGACTATGTTAGTTCACCTTAAAGAACCAAGGTTTGTCCTTACAGCTGCGGGGTTGCACAGTTAGCATATTCAATGACCAGTTAATTCATGCAGAGTCAGAAGGAAGGGGAAAAAGGTCTGTACGCTCACCTGAGTGCAGGCTTAGGTTCCTAGAAACTAAGAGAAACGCGGGGCTTAAATTTACCAGTTTGCAGTACTTCCATTAAGCAAACCAACTCTCTGACCCTTCTTGTCATCCGCTCCGCAATAAAAAGTAAGGGTTGGCAGCACGTTATCGCTGGAAAAACACAATGCTAGAAAAGCAAATTTCCCTCTGGCAGTGGGAAACTTTCCTTACCAACCTGCATGAAGTACACGCAATTCTTCATTTTACATCAAGCTTAAAGCAGAATAAAACCAAAGTGTCCTCCTCTACCTGTTAAAACTTAATGTTCATAGTTGACTATGTTTATACAGAAAACCAAATTCTCAGCCTCTAAGGACACACTAATTCCTATTGCATTATATGACCATTTTGAGACCCTGTTTTGTTTTCACATAATTAACTCACAGTATTATTACTTAAAAATTTTATTCTAAAATATATTCACTTTTTTTGGTTCTGCTGAGTTAATGATTGTACTTGCATTTACTTTATCCTTCCTCTTCTAAAACAACAAGCTCATTTCAACAGATGGTGAACAAGTCCAGATTTGCTGGAAACCAATTAACAAGAATGTGCCAAGTTGAAACTCACCCCATTCTTTCAAGCCAAAGAACTGCCTGCATTTCAAGAACCTAATTAGTTTTAACTATATTTATGGAACAGAGGGAAGAATATTTAATTACTCTGCAATTCTTCTGTCTGATGATCAATAGAAATGCAGTTTTGTTCACACAATTTCTCTGCAGTTTATTGATCAGCTGAATCTTGCCTTCTATCAATATCTGTACTACAATGGTGCCTGCAGATAATGTGATACACGGCTGGACCACAGTAATTATTATCAACACAGCTTTCAGCAGAGGAGTTATACAAGAATACACACTCTGTTAAAGAAAAAAATTTAGAAATTCTGCTTCTGCACTTGCCAATAAACACCAGTTCTGCTGCTGACACCCCTTTGCATGGAGGCAGGGCACCCAATCTGCACACAGATGGGATCTCGACAACTCAGGAAGAAAGACCTGTGTGAACGTAACTCATCTTTCCAAGCAAGCAGAGCTGGCCAGGACAGACACGGGTCTAGATTAAACCACCAGCTCCACCCGCAGCCACAGCCTATAGATGGGACATCAGTGGAGTTCTGGCACCTTGCATCAAAGATCCACCTCTATTTTGTTGGGCAAAGTGACACAGATCTGCCCAGGAACCACCAGATGTGTGTTAGTGAAAAGGCTACACAGCCTTACACTTCACCCTCTGCTTTGTGGCCAGGGAGCTGGGACGTGCTGTGTCATTCCTGTCATTCCTAGCCCACCTCATTGCTCCTTGCCCCAGCCTCCTGTCCACCCCGAACGCCCATCAGGATACCCTGAGCTGCTCAGTGGGTCACGCTGAGCCATGCTGCCTTCAGGAGGAGACGTGGTGAGGGGCGAGCCCAAGGGCCAACACATAGCGGTTCCTTTCAGTGTTTGAAAATCTGGTCTTCAGGGGGACAGCACACAGCAAGCTGGGACCAGCACAGCATGGTTTGGGCAGAAACCTTCCCTCTGCTGAGCCTTTTGAATCATCCTGTCTGTAGCCTCACAACTGTTCTTTTCCTGGTTACGTACTTCTGGTCATTACATCAGCATCAAAATGGGAACTCTTCTTGGTAACCCCTTGGTAACTGGGACCTTCTGTCCCAGTGCCAAGGCAGCCTCAAAGCACTACACCAGCCTGAAATCGCTCGGCCAGGAGAAGAGCACCTATCTCCAACACTCCTATTTCTTGGCCATCCCTTCTACCCCGAACCTGCTCCCAGAAGAGATTCCTGTCCTGTAGCTGCGCCTACTCCCAGGTTGTCTTTGACCACTGTGTAAATTTAAGCCCAGCAAACGTCTCAGGTAGGTAGCAGGGAGAGAAGAGACTCCACTGTGAGGCCACAACAGACCCAAGAGGTTAGAGCTGCACAAGCAGGGGAGGAAGTAAAAAACGTAAGACAGATTACCATGTCTAAAGAGAGGGCTGAGAGCGTGTGTGTGCGTGTGTGCAAGCAAAGCCAAGGAAGGTTACATCTGGAGAGTGGCTTCATGACTTTTTGCAGATAACAGTTTCGACCACAAAAGTGTTTTCAAAGTGACGAATACGATGACAGTTTCCAGCCTCACGTCGACTGATACCTAGAAGTGATTGAAAGGGAGGAAAAGGGTAATTTCAACAAATTATAATCTACAACAGCTGCAGCAAGTGGGGGAAGGAAAGCAGATGAGATACAATGGCTGAAATGCAGGAACAACACAGCCCACATGAAAATCAACATAACCTCATCTTTGGAAGAATATCCATGTTCTCTAGGCCATGGTTCTGCAGTGAGAGCTGCCATGAACTGGGGGAGCTGCATGGAAACAGCAGGTTTCAGCTGACAGCATCTCAGCATTATCTCAGAGACCAGAAAACCTCATGAAACCAGAAGACACAGGCTCGTACAGAGCACAGCTCTGAATGCAGCCAAGGAGGGCTTAAAACCACCACCCTTCTGGCTGTTTTTATCCCCACATGCACTGATCCTGCTACAGCCTCAGCCTCTCTGGGAAACAGGTAACGCTTCCCATGCCCATAAACTGCAGGACCTCAACTCTGGGCAGCTCTGCCAGGCAGCTGCTCTCCTCATATGGCAGAGCCAGTGGTGCCCTGCCGACAAGCAGGACGGTGGCAGGGCTCCACGAGGGCAGCAGCAAGCGCCCCGACAGCCACAGGCACCACTGAGCACGTCCTGTTGGGAAAGCAGCCACAAACTACAGCCATGGTGACTTCTGCACCCAAACGCTCTCAGGACCCCACAGCTTCCCCACAGATCCAAACCCAAACTGATGGCAGGGTTCATGTTTCAGGTAAACCTTTTAGTACACCAGCATCAACACCCAAATAAACACAAATACTGAAATTAAGGAGTTTTTTTCCAGCAATATTACCATTTGTATATAAGATACCTACTGTTGATTTTCATTAAATCATTTTAAGGTAGTCTAACGTTCCCTCTTCACAACTTTTTCCATATTATTAGGAACTTAATTAATTAAAGGCAATTTGCAGTTCTAATCTGCCCTGAATAGCTGCCACTGAAGCGGGTGTCTCCATTAGGGAAATTTTCCAAACAGTTCCCAACAGCACTGCTATTAGTTAAACCCCAGGAGCCCACATGTAAATGAATTGCTGGCTCCTGCAACCATTTTCTCAATGTTTCGATTAGGCTGAGAGGCGCAGCGATAGAAACACAGCAGCCAGCACCCATTCGCAGCAGCAGCATCCCAGATTTGGGTTTAGATTAATTAGATGGGAAACATCTCAAAAGATCTCCCTTACACCACCCACAGGGAAACCTCCCCTCTCGCCAAGAAGAAGCCAGCAGGGCTGTAACAGCAGAAATAAGGACTGTGATGCAGGGGGAAAGCGAGTTAGGGCAGCTGAAGACAGCAAGGCTCTTACGTCTCCTCGCGTTCCTGCGCTTCAGCCTGTAGGTCTCCTTGCCGCTGCAGAGGCGGTAGATGAAGGAGCCGAGCTGCTCCATGTCACTGACGTGCTCGGTCGCGATCATCTCCTCCTGGATTATGTATGTCTGAGGCAGGTATGTCCCTTTCTGAAATGACACGGTTTCCACCAAAATAAAGCACAAACGGTGCCCTGATGTCCTCCTCAAACAGAACTGTCTCACACAGAGCACCAAGGAGAGACAGATTGTGGAAAATTCACTGTTTGAAGGCTCAGCTCCACTTACTGAGGCCAGTTAACATGCTTCTCTGTCCTCTCAGTACACTGTCCCATGCTACTAGCACAAGGCACACAAAAAGGATTAGATCCAAAACCTGAATGTTCACATAAGGGATGAAGCCAGTGTAGGATCAACCCTGTTATAAACTAACCCCAAGTTTTAAAGGAAGACGCGCAAAGCTGTAACTCTGAAACCACGCTGTCTTAACTTAATGCCATGCCATGGAGCTGGCATAGCCTACTGGATCGATAAAGCTCTCCTCTAATGCTGGGGGACTAGACTATTACGAGAAGTTTGTACTACACTAACACAACAGTTCTGCAAGAAATTCAATTATCGATTCTCAGTGGGAGAGTGCAGGAGAGGGCACGCAGTACGTGCAGTTACTGGCAGAAGCTGTCATGTTAAGACCCGGGGCTGGGGCTCAGGATGTGCTACATCCTTGACCTGGCAAGAGGACTTGGGTAGACAGACACAGTCACAGAATCCAGTCTCTTCATTGTTTTAGATTTAAATAGCTGTAGCAGATGAAGTAGTCAGGAATCTTCGCTCCCCCGTTGCAGGACTACGCAACAAGGATCATACCTTCAATTCTCTGCCAGGAGTTTTAAGAAAGCTAAAGCTTTGGGCATCTTGCGTTCTGCAAAAGGTGTGGATCGCCCATCATTTAACTGGGTCATCTTCAACTTCTTGTTGCTGTGCAGCGTGGAGCATCCTTCCATCCTTTACTCTCAGATGGTCATGCAGCCCTGTTCACTAAACTATCACACCCATACAGAATAAAGCCTGCAAGAAGCAGCAGAGCTGCCATTTACAGGAAAAAAAAAAAAAAAAAAAAGACATGAGAGCTCTGGTAATGCATATGTGGGGGCAGCAGGGCCAAGACCTGAGCGGGGTCTGGCACAGCCATGCCTGCACACAGCAGGGACTGCAGAGCAGGTACAGGGCATGTGGCAGCCACATGGCGAAGAGGGACCCCAGCACCAGGCTGGCCGGGGAGGAAAGGGCAAAGGAGGTTCACTGCCTCCCTGCGCTGCCACAGTCTGCTGGAGCAAACCACTAGCGTTAGTAGCTGGACTGAGGTTTGGTCCTAGAAACAGCACTGAAGCCACTGAACATCTTCAAAATTAAACTTGCAGCTGAAAATTAGCCTCATTCGTTAGGGACTTGACTGATTCAGAGATGCAGAGAAGGCAAAAGTCTCTGAGTCCAAGGACCAATGCAGCTCATCCGGCATCCAAACAGGAGCACTTACGAGCAGGGGGGCAAGTCATCAGACGATGAAGGTAGCAGGAAGAAATTTGCCCTCTCTACCCGACACAGGCCTCCAGCAAGGCCCCACCTGCGGACATGAAGATCACAGGCTCACAGGACAATCCAGCAGGGGAGGGTCCCCGGGGCTTTATGCAGCCTGGTCTTGAAACCTTCCAGGATTTCAAGGAGGCAGCACAACCTCACTGGGAAACCAGTCCCACTGCTTCACTGTCCTCATGGTGAAAAACATTTCTGAGCTCAAGACCAAGCAAGCACTTTGAAACAACATCTGTAAGGTGCATGTTAAAACCTCCATAGACAGATTGGGCACTTACCCATCCATCAGAAAGTTATTTAAATCCACCTCCGCTTTGTCCTCTCTTCAAAGAATCAAAGACACGACACCATTTTAATTGTATTTTATCCCCTTTTTAAAATTCAATTTCTGATAAAGACAAAGCATCATTTTCATTGACTGTGAGTTTCTATCTGTTATTTAGGATGCGTCCAGCATTCCAAATCTCTGTTTTTTTCTGAGGCTCTGCTGTCAGCTTGTGCAATCCTGCCTTTTCCATTTCCCTCTGCCCCAGGGACTGGTCACCTGCCATGGCCAGAAGCTGTGGCTGGTTTGGAGCGAGCTGTAAGCAAATGTGTGTTGTACCCCAGCAGGGTTCCCAGTACATTTGCCAGATGGTCACAGCGCGTGAAATTGTGAGGACTGCTAGGAAACAAACCGAGAGTTTGACAAAGAATGGGCATCAGGCATCTCTCAAAGCCCAACCTTTTGCCTCTGAGCTTAACCCCTAACAAAGTTCACCACGCTGCATGTAGCAGCAAGTGAGCAAAGGGAATAAAAAGTAAAAGTTAGATCGGTTTGGATTTTTTGCATTTCTTTTAAATAGACCCTCCCGGAAGGGAGTAAAAGACCCAGGCTCAGTGTTTTGCTTTACCTGCAAAAGACTGAAATAGACATGCACTTCGTGCAGTCTTAAAAATCCTGGGTTTTTTTTCCTGCTGTTAAGATTAAATAGTACTCTATTTTAAGATGACTCATTTCAGTCACTGCAATAGCAGCACGGGCTTCTGAACTGAACAAAACTGCTGCTACTAAATCAAATCAATGCCGGCTGTGAGCACAACTGCATGAGCCTGAGTCCGGCGTTGCAGCCCACTGCACGGCGGGGACAGCAGCACAGATTCCTCCCCAAAAGGCTGAAAGCTGAAGCCCTGGTACCCCCCAAGGGACATATAGCTCTGCAAATGGCAAACCGCAGCGGTAACCACAGCAAGAGTGAAAGGAGGGAAAATTTTCTTTTTTTTTTTTTTCCTTGATTCCTACAATCAGTAAACCCCAGAGGGAAGGAAGCTGCTGCTGCTTCTCTGTGTCACCCTTGTCAGGTTGATCTGTCATGCCAGTGTTACCGTGCTGCCTGCAAAACGAATATTTCAGCTAAACCCACCGAAGCCTTCGCTCTGCGTGAAGGCTCAGCTCTGTCAGAGCCAAGGCTTCCTTCCCCAGACACAGCAGTCTTGATTTCCCACGAGCTTCCAGCTGGCACCCATGAGCCAACTCAAGAAACGCATGCAAAATAAGCAGGGTTGCAGCTGTACCTTCACGTTAACCAGCAGCTCCCACAGGTTGCGAGGAGGCATCACGATAGTGGTGTTCAGCTCGATGACGTAGCATTTATCCAGCGTTATGTCATGATAAGCTGTCAGACCCTGCGTTCCAAGCACAGAAGTTAAGGAATTGAGCCCTTCGCAATGAAATGTGGCTGTGAAAATGGGTGAAAAGAGGGAATTCAGGGAAGACAGGAAATTGCTTTGAACAACAAACTTGTCCAAGAACCTCCCTACCAAGCAAGATAAGCAGGTTGGAAAATCTTGGAAAGGGCCTTTGGAAGGAGGACAGCTCAGTAATAAGATGATTGTAGACATATGTGACAGCAGCAATAGCACCAGACCATGAGCACTGTGCTTGGTGCACCCCAGCTCACCCCCGTTCTACACGCCCCAAAGGCCCCAAGAGCTCCTTACTCGCTGGAAATCATGGATGATATCCGCAGGGTCACTCCCTCCAAACTGGGGCACTGGGACGTTGATTTGCTCATAGTTCTCCTCAATGTAAATCTTTACATCTTCGTGCAACTCCAGCTGCCCTTTGAATGGCGAATACAGTGAGTCTTCGTAAAGGACGCCGCAGTGAAACACGCTCTCACGGGGCAGCTGTGGGGACAAGATCCAGATGGAGGTACAACACATACAGCCCACACCCCCCTCACAGCTACAGCAAACATGGGAAGAAACATACTCATACTGGGTAAAAAACACTTTTTTCAAACAGATGCGTAAAGATATTTCAAGATCAATTTTTTTACCAGAAAATGTTCTTGGTGAAGATAGTGCAAAACACCCCTGTGAAATGACCACACCTCCCTTCCTGCTAGCCAGGTCCAAAGGGAATAAAGGATTTCCTGTGGGATTTCATGAGGAGTAATTCAGAAAGGCAAACTGACTGCCTATAGGCTCTTTAATTTCATAACTAGGCTGTTCATATCCCTCCATAGACATGGCTTCCAGCAACTGCATTTTTCTACAGAAGGCATATAAGCTTGGGGCAAGCAGAACATCGTTTCTAAAGGCACTTGTGGCTTGGATATGGCAAATGCACCAAAACAAGGCAGCTTTGCCTCACTGCAAAGCAGGAGCTGCTGCTCTCCAGGGCTCCAGAAGCATGAGCCATGGGAAAGAAGCTAGTGCAGGGTGAGCGGGAAAGTATGAGCATTAGGATCACAGGGACAAACTGCAGCCACTGAAGACTGAGACATAAAGTCCCCCTTGCCTTGGTCCCCAAAGCACCTCTAACCATGTTGGATGGGCTTTGCAGTGTAATTGGATACAAGCTGTGATCTGGTATCATAGGCAGGCAGTGGGACTGACAACGGGTGGTCCCAAAGGGACTGGTGGGCATTTCCCAGTGCCACTCAGCATGCACCAAGGGTAGATTATTGACTGGGTAATGGACCGAACGCTGTCCATAACCTGGTCAATAACCTCCCCTCGGTGCTGGGGACTGCTTCTCGTAAGGAACTGTCTACACCAGAAGCCCTGCAACAGGGTGCCATCACACTGACACAGTGGTGTGTGGGAGGGACGGGCAGCCCTGCGGTTGTCAAAGGGTTTCCAGATCAGGTATAAATGACCACAGCTAATAAAGCTCTGATGTATCTTAAAACAAAGATTGCAAATTAATTTGACAGCAAGAAAATTTATGGAGCAAGAGAGTGTATAAAAAGACTATACTGCTGAGTGGATAAGTGCTGGCTGCAGAGACGAAAGCCGCCGGTGGTCCTGGGAGAGCTCATTCACTAATAGCTGCTCCGCAGCAGAAGGAGGGTTTCCGTGCAAATCGATGCTCTGGGGTTTCTTGGCTAAACACTCAGCAAGCCACAGAGCTCAGCAGTTTCCTCCTTAAAAAGCAGCTCTGCCCTGTCTCACTCCCTGTGCTCTGACCCACCACAACACTGCCAGCCCAGCGCCTCCACTGGGCCAGGCTTTGCAAAGACTACATGGAAGAGAAGGTGCTGAATTCAATGGAGGTCAGAGGCTCACCTTCCATACCACCTCCCACTTACTTTTCACTTCTCCGCTTGCTTTATTAATAGCAGCACCTACTTTTGTTACACCTACAGAGTTTTGCTGTGCTAGGGCCTAAAAAACCTACTGCAAAAAGCTGTTCCCTTGCCCATACCTCCCTGATCTCTCCAGGGCTTGCTCCCCCCACAACAAGCCACGCTTTCAGACTGCCTTGTCCCTGGCAGCCGTGATGTTGGGTTTAAAAGGTAGAACTGGCAGGACGCTTTTATGGAGTTAAAGAAAAGTAAAAATAAAAAGGCAAAACAAAGCCACAAGGAAGGGAAGGAGGAGGGCTTCTGGAAGGCCTGCCAGTCAGGATGGAGGCGAGTCTGAGCCCACCACAAGGAAATCAGGAACAAATTCCCAGCTACTGAATGTAACAGCATTTATGTATTTATACTCTAAAGATGTACCTCGTGTGCAGTGCCCAAAGGACTGGCTCCTGAGTTACCGCAGTGCAAAGCAATAAATAACAGCACCAGCTCTTTCAACCATTGAAGCAGCTTGTCTGGCTGCTCTGGCTAACGAGCCAGCAGTCCTTCCCGACTCGCCCCTACCTGGGTGATGAAGAAGTATCTGTACACATACATCGATGCAAAGACCAAGCCCAGGAGCAGTACGAGAAGGCCCATGGTCAGGTAGCAGACCCCGCTGAGCGATGTCCTCCGGCTCTGCACCGCAGGAGCCGGCTCCTCCTGCAAGATGAAAATGAGAACATCAGTCAGCTGCTGCTGCAAGGGATCAGAAAATCAACTATATTTTACGAAAAGGTCATGCCCAGGTCAGTGAAGTGCAACTTGAAGACAGCAGGCACTGTCCTGCAAAGTGACTTCACATCTGACAGCATTTTGGCAAGAGTAAAATACTTCTTGTGCATTTTGCTCTCCCATCCCCTCACATATACATATATTTAAAAAAAAAAAATGCATGTGCGAACATACACACACATATGTGTACTCTGCTTCCCACCAACTGCTCAGAACAAAGTCTAGCTTTGTTTCAGTAGGGGGTAAGGATCAACTGAAAAAAGGGAAATCAGGAACTAATAGTTCCTAACTACTGAATCTAACAGCATTTATGTATTTATACTCAAAAGTTTTTGTTGAAGTGCTGCCACTCTTGCAGAATTTTTCAGGGGGAATTTTTGAGGTGGAAATTTCTGGTGCCAGAGAGGTGCCTCCTGGCCCTGCTGGGGTGAGCCTACCCAAACAGCTGTGTTGATCTCAACTTCATTTTCAAGGAGATTCCTGCACACCTTCCAGGAACATGGTCAGAGCATCAAAAGAAAACATATCTGCCTGTTTTTACAGTGCTGCCCCATCTGTACAGACAGCAGCCAGCTTGCCGCGTTACAGCCCTCGAAAAGGAGGGCAGTGCAAAGGCAGGGTTACCTCCTGGGGACCACTCATCCCAGCCTACCATGCTCTTGTTTTTACTACCAAAATAACCCTCCAAAATGCAAAGCAGGAGGATGTAAGGCCTTTCAGAAGCAGATGAAAGAAGCCGGTTCAGAGATGCCCCAGTTTCCACACAGAAGAGCTGCAAGCTGCCCTCAGCTGAGCAGGCAGGCAGGGGAGAGAGGTGCCAGGGAGGGCTCCTGCAGATTAATTCCCTCTCTGCGGTACGTGATCTGATGTGTTTGATTAGAAAGACACTCTCCGCGGCTAGCCAGAGACCAGTATGAACTGGAGGAACAGATTTAAAAGCAAAAAACAGCCCCTCATTTCTAAGATGCATTGCTTTATTTCTAAGATGCATTGCTTTTTAAAGAAAGAGACATTTCTCTAGGGCAACATGGCCAAAACCCACAGAGTGCAGGTGCTGTCCTCCAAGAGGAGATGCCTCTCAGTCCCCGCCACCCTCCACTGGAGTGAGACTGCTCTGCACAGCCAAGCTGGCAGGCAACACCTTTCCCCTTTCCCTGCCATGGAGCGGCCCTTACAAAAGTAGCAGTTCAGTCCTAGGCTTGGAGGCATCTGGTTGCTCCTACCCCAGGACTAGAGCATCCCTGGGGCACCCGTGGGGATCCCGCCAGGTGAGGATCCCCCCACATTCCCGGCACCTGGGCTTCATCGAGGTGCAGAACAGGGGCAGAGCCAGGATCCTGCAACCCCTCTGCGACCTGCTCCAAACCCGGACCGCTCCAGCTACTGACTTTTTCTTTTCTAGCCATGTTCAGACTGATAACTGCAAAGACCAAATTGTTTTGGGAGAGCTACAATTCCAGCACGCCTCCAGGAGAAATTAATCTATATTTATTTCTCCTTGATCCCAGCTGTTGAAAGACCTGCAGCACCTCTATTCACTGCCAGCTCCCTATGCTGAAGGATCAGTGTAATCAGTTTGCCGCTGTTCCGCCAGCAAATAAAGGGATGAGCAAACTGAAAAATACCACATTTTAAGTTCACTTCCAATCTTTCCCTTCCTCTCCTTCTGCAGACAAGAGGCAGCAACTGTGACAAGCTGAAAAGAAAAGAAAAGAAAAGAAAAGAAAAGAAAAGAAAAGAAAAGAAAAGAAAAGAAAAGAAAAAAAAAATAATCACATTACTAGAGGAAGTTTAAAGGCCCTCTGACATGAACTGCTAGGACAGGAAAGTCACGCTATATGTCAAGTGTTTCACAAAAACAGATTTCCCCAGATAGTTGTCATCAGAGAAAGAGTGCAGACAGTGGAGGTGAAGAAGAACGAAAAGCTCTCCAGCTACTGACACTGAAGCACGGCTGAGAAAATGTTTAACGCTCTGCCAGTGAATTACATCCGAAAGGTGCCAGGTTCCCGTGATGGATAATGCACTCCTCGCTTGCTCGGTGAGCTGCAAGTGCTAACTCCACAGAGCGCCTGGGGAGAGAGTTCAGAAGGACACAGCAGCTCAAAGAGAAAAAAAATTACTCCCACTAAAAAGAAAAAATGTGTTGGAAGAATAGTAGGGAGGGGCAAATAAGCCCTCACCGGTCTGCTATTTCCTGGAGCAGGTCTATGCTCCTTGCACACGGCGAGACATCCCACCCCTCACCACCAAAGCAGATGAATTCAGCTCCCTACAAAGCATTCCTGGCTTTGGGAAAAAACGCCTGAGTTCTGCATTCCAGGAGAAGGTGTGGGAAGCAAAGCCAGGCTTTGTCCTGGGAGAAGTTACGGAAGACCAGGAAAAATGAAAAAAAAAACAACACCTCAAATTCTGAGGGAGGACAGAAAAACTCAACAGCAACCGTTCTGATAGAGAGGAGATAAAGGCAGCAAAATTAAAAATGCTGCCAGACAGGCCAAGGGGAACAATTAACCACAGTCCTGCAAAATACTGCATAGAAATCACCTGCGCAAACCCTCACTGAAACATGCATCTCCTTCCCCAGTCCAGCAGATTAAAAGGCCACCAGCCTTCGTCACAGTGAATGAATTACAATTTAAAAGCAACTACACATTAGTTGGCACCCAAGCTTTGGGCCGGAGGCGTGCTCAGCGCTGACAGCCTGGGGACTGAGCACTGCACAACCTGCTTTAACAGCATTCCACCCAGGATAACAAATCTTCACCAGGATGGAAAAATCCAAGCAGCTTCTTCCACAGGGCCCGCTCGTGCCGCAACCTATCTCCTTCCCACAGGGCTGTCACTCCCTGCAGCAGAAACACGGGTGTTTAAAAAAAAAACCAGGAACTCCATCACAGCTGATTTCCATCTGTTCCTGCTGTAGGAACGCCTGGCTCCCCGGCAAGGGAGCAGTTTTCCCCTAAGGTAACCTTACCATAAAGAGAACCAGGTGGTCCCAGCAGCAAGCTGCAGGAAAGCCACCCCCACCAGAAAGACCCCCAGGACCAACCGGCAAACCAAACCCTGCACTGTGCTCAGGCCGCACGGCAGACTTGGCAGGTCTGGCAGCATTCCCGACCTCCATGAACCTCAGTAGTGGGGAAAAGACTTGGCAGTGGGGTTCCCCTGAAGAGCAGATTGCGCCTTTGAGATGCACATTTCCACCAAAGACAAAAATAAAAATATTAGCATGCAAAAATGCTGTACGTTCACCGGATGTTTAACAATATTCCATGAGAATTCATTAACCAGACACTCTTCCTGCAACAAGCCATTCTACTAATTTTCTGTCTCAAACAACTATGGGATGTTTGGGCCACGAGAAATGGGAAAGGTTGGGGTCAAAACCATCCCTGGGCAGAGGCAGTGACAGGTATTTCAGGTCAGCAAATGGGCTTTCCTTTTCTTTTTCCATCATTTTAAACACGGTACTCCAACAGAAGGGCTTGCTTTACACAAAAATCAACATAAAGCCCTTCCTCCCCTCTCTGGGCTGTGCAGAGGACAAACATTCATTTACTTCTCCATGAACAAATGGATGGAAAAGCGACAGCAGCAGCAGAAGAGCATGATGTCCACGGTCCAGATGCTACGTATGTGCTCATGAGGAGGATGCACGGACAGATCCACATCTCTGCAGAGTATCCCACCGGATTCCAGGGCAGGAAAACCCTGCCACTCCACGCAACCATACTTTCTTTGCTTCATATTTCTTGGTACCACCATATGCTCCAGCGCTGGTGCAGGTAACAGAAGCTGCCTCTCTGCTGACCTGACAGAAAGGCCAGGGCCGGCTCCCTTTCCAGCGGGAAACCTGGAAGAGGCTGCAGGCAGAGCTCCTTCCCCTGAGCAACCCGAGGGGAAGGCACAGCTCGCTCTTCTTCCCCATGGGCAACAGGGGAAAGCATCCATCTCTCGAGGAGAGCACCTGCACATCTCGGTTTTCTGCCAGACATCGTCCTGCTGACACTTCATCGCCCCGGGTGAGGGAAAAAGGCAGCTCCAGCACGCAAGCCTCAATAACCAGACATGCTGACTCGGCTTCAGCTCGCAGGCGTGATTGCTTCGCAGATACTCAACCCAGCGCCCGGCAGCAGACAGGATATTGGAACATGAAAAGGAATTCCTTTCCTTGGATAAAACAGGCTCTTCACTACACTCCAGCACACTGCCTGCTCGCGGGGCTGGCGCAGTAACAGAGCGCAGGCGGCAGATACCCAAATGGGAGAGGATGAAGTTATGATACAGACCATTTGGTAGAGGAGGCTTGAAATTAGCCTGAGACAGGAAAATAAGTCCTAATTCAGTCTTCGAAGATTTTCTTCATAATTTCAGGTCTTGCTGGGGACGTGATGAAAACGGCTGGTGTCCTGTTACCCTTATTTGTTACCAAATGGCTGACGAACACCCCTCCTACAAGGGTGTCAAAGACAGAAGCCCAGTTATGCTTTACAGGCACAATGTCTGGTCCATACCACGGAAACCAAGCCCAAAGGCTGGAGTAAGACAGAACAGGGAAACCATCAGCACCTGCCAGGCGCTGCTGAAGGCACCTACTGCTGAGCAAACCCTCCTGGCTTCATGGAACTGAGCCTCTGATCACATAACACTACCAGGAGCTGCTAGCAAGAACCTTACCCAGTGAGGTGTTGCCTTCGATACTTCTTGTGAATATAATACAGGGTTATGAAAAACAGATCATTGATTCTATTGCTCCCTCATCTCCAATATCTTGCAGAAGATGACAGAAATGAGGAAATTAAAGGTGTCATGTCGTGCCTTGTTCCCCCCTGAGTTGCACACCTCCTCGGCAGAGATGGGCTCAGGTCACACACTTTTCCTGCTTCTTCAGCTTTCGAAACGGCTCCAAGTTCTCCACAAACTGTTTTTCCTGCATTTCTGAAACACCCAGGTTTGAAATCTTTCATTTTAGCTGTAGCAGGGCCTGACAAACAGGGGACACAGCTCAGAAAGCATCTAAATATACACACCAACAGGCAAAGAAGTTTGGGGCAACTAAAAATAGTAAATGTGATTTTGATGACTGACAAGTGAGGAGAGAAATGTGATGCAGAGTAAATACTCCAAGGGACGCAGTTTGGAAAGAAGCGCTATCTGAAAGGCAGCAAAATATGTCATCCTTCTCTGGGAGGTTGCTTGTTCCAAGGGAGCAGCAGCCTGAGCTCTTGACGTAGAAGATGTACTAACATAACTACGTGCACGGCCACAGGGAGCCACGGCATTCTCAAAGGATGCAGGTTCGAAACCTAAGAAAATCCTATCAGAAAATCTAACTGATCTCACCATTTAGTTGTTTCTGGTAACCAAAGGCCAATATGGACTACAGGAAAAGGCAAAAATCAGTTTAAGGTCTTTACCTCCAGTACCTCCATTGACTTCAGATGGAAAAACCCCTCAGCTGACTGCTGGAAAACTGCAGTGCTGCTGCAGTGGGTGCAAGCTGGTAGGGACTGAGTGCTCCTCTGACGTGCCGGGCTTGGCTTTGAGTGTCACCTCTCAGCAAAACAACCCCCACGTCTGCACTGATGCAGCCTGCTCTTCCTGCACGCGAAGCAAAGCCCTCTCATCCACCCACAGCATCCCTACTACCTGCCAGCGCTTACTGACCTTGCTCTGGATGACAACAAGCACTGGAGAGTTTGTGGGATAAATTACGGGACGAGGAGATCCAGACCTGCCTCCCAGAGACCACCTCTCCCCTATTTAGGCGTTCAGACCCAAGGGAGCTCGGTGGTGAGGAGCCCCCAGGGACGGCCAGAGTGAGCAGGGGTGGCCAGCTAGGGTTCGAGGAGCACTTGCCAAGTAGAGCTCTGGAGAAGAAAAGTGAGAGACTACGCACAAGGAAAAGGCAGATGAAGGAAGACTAGAAGGGGGAGAGGAACACAGAGAGATAAACCATCGCAGCAAAGGCAGTTCATCCTTGCATCCACCAAAGCATCTCCCATGCACCAAAAAAAGGCTCCTCTGCCAAATTAACAAAAAATGAGTCCTGTCCTCAAGAGCAGTTATGCTTGGAGGGAGGAGAGGGAGGGGAAATGAGGAGAAATACCAGGTGACACCAAGGGGGAAACAGTTCCTGGACCACTGCCCTGGCAGAGAGACACAGGGGTCACTGCTCAGCACTAGCAATGAGAGGCCCCTCAATGAGTCCGTTACCTGGAAGCAGAGTCCTTCCAGCCTGAAGAGCATTTCTAATACTTTAGGTCAGAAAATAAAGTAACGTGTGCATGCATGGAGAGATATATACACACACACACACACATATATATATGGCACACAGTTTCCAAGGCAACCGAACTCCCTGCACACAATACTTGAGCAGCGCTTGTGCAGGGCACACAGCAGCAGTTCCACAGAGAACACAACTGATGGCTTTCGGACTCAAAGATGCCTGGAAGCCAAAAAAAAAAAAAAAAAAAAAAAGGCCTGTAATTAAGAGACTATCACAGCCGAAGTCAAAAAGGTTGCAATAAATGAATCTAATCACATCTTTAAATGACACCACGGCACGTGACTAGCAACAAAGCCACCTGCCTCAGGAGTTACTTCGCAGCGCTGGAAATTAGAATATCAAAAACAACCACTGGCTAATTAAAAGCCCCAGCTTTGTTGATAGATGACAAAGACAGCAGGATGCTAAAAATGCAGCCTAGCATGTGGGAGCTCCTCAGCACTCAGTGATCATATTTTCCTTCTCCCTTGTCAGCAAGAGAGATATAAACCCCCTTCTTTTCTTCTTTTTCCATTGCTTTCTGGAACTAAGGGGCTGTTTCTCCTCCCTCTTTGCACAGGGGTGAGGAATTCATTTCCATATATTTTTTTATTTTATTTTTTTGGCAGAGGCACAACAACTTCCAGCTGGAGTTTTTCCAGCCTCCCTCTCCTCTTTCCCAGGAGTAAAACCATTCAGAGCATTAGCAGAGCCAACAAAGCCCCGTGTAAAAATAAGGCCATTCTTACCAGGCACATAGCTATAGCCCCGAGCATTACACTGGACAGGCAGGCAGAGAGAAAATAAACAGCTGCGATAAAGAGGCAAAAAATGTCCCAACCTGGCTGTTTAACAGCCTGACTGACAAAATATGGAGCCTGATAAACACATTTCCAGAAACCATCAGGAGCTGCAGCCACTCACTGAAACGATGGGGAAATCAGTCCCTGCCCCGGAGCAGCTCCACCACCCCAGCGAAAAGGCTCTGGAGCACCTGGGCAGACCTCACCTGGGAGTGGGAAGGAGCAAGCACAGCCCAGTGAAGGCCAGGGGGTTTTTTGCAACCCTGAAGTGGGAGGTGGCATTAAAAGAACGGGAATTTTCCCCAGGAGAAGAATGAAGGTTAAGCTTTGGCAATGGGTCTCAAAACCTATCTAGAGCAATTAAAGACAAAAGGCAGCTCAAGCAAGAGTGAAGCTGAGCGGCTGCTCTGGGAATAAGGGAAGTTCTTAAATTGAGGGGTTGGCAAAGTTAAAGAGAGAGACTTGGTTCAAAGGTAAAGACATATGCAGGTGGGCGAACACCTGACTCCTTAAAAGACCTTTGACCAATGCCAAAAATATTCCAGATCATTGACAAACTGAGGCAAGGAAACACCAATGGCTTTCAGCTTGTTCTTCATGTAGCTGAATCTTCCTTCTCCTGCCAGGTGAAGTGAAGAGAAGCTGCTACCAGCTGCCCACAACACCAGCCTCCTTGCTTCCACCTTCACGTGCAGCTTAGGAAGAAGCAAGCCACAAGCCTGACTGCTCACCAAAGTGACGAGCTGTCCCGTGGCAGGACAGTGGGACCGCGTGCTTGGGAAGGAGCTGGACAAACTTCCCTTCTGACAGCCACACACTCACCTTTCACAGACTAAAATTGTACAATTGCTGCAATATAAACCAAACACACCTACCCAGCTGTGCCAGAGGCCCAGGGAGTCCTGGGCACAAGCCCAGAGAGCCAGCGACTGATTTTGCAAAAGGTGCAAATGATTTGGTGCTGTCTCAGCACATCTGAAAGCAGAAAACGTGATCAGGAAAAGACCTTCACACACATCAAAAGGTTTTACATGATTTCATCTGAAGTTATTCACCGCCAGTGATGGCTTTGGATACTGATAAGGCACGAGAGCAGAGCAAGAGAGTTGGGCACTCACTTGAACACCACCACTGGGCTCTGGCACTGCTTGCCCGAGAGAGCTCCGTGGCCGGATAGTTTTGGGGTCCAAACAAATGTGCAGTCTAAAACTACAGCACCCACCTCTGAGCTCCTACAGTCAGGCAGGGGCAGACAGCCGTGAAGCCATCGCTGTCCCACCTCACTCTTCCACTAGAGGATAGTGATTCCCAAAAGGCTGGCAGAAAGGAGGACGCAGCCCTGCCCAAGACACTTATGAGCAGGAACAGCCAAAGTATGGCCTTCTGCTGGCTCTGCGGAGGAGAGGGGGCATCAGAGCCATAAATCTGTACCGTTCGCTCTGAGCAGAGGGGTCAGAATCCAGCGCTTCCCGGAGGTCAAGCTGAAGCATCTTAACAAGGAACCAGACTTCAGGCCACAGCATCTGCCTCTTCCCTGAAAAATCAGGACTTACACAGTATCACACCATAAAATGAAGTCATTTCTCCCTTTCAGAACAGACAGCGATTATCTCTTCTCCCAGCTGCAGCGTAGGAAAACCCTGACAGCCAGGCCTACGCTCAAATATTCACCACAAAGAAACAGCGTGTAGTTTAACAACAGCAAGAGACAGGAGGCAAATTTACCCTTCTCCAGCTTTATTGTTCAAACTGACTTCAACAGTAGGGCATGGCAAGAAGGAAGATAACTCTGCAAAGCAAGTGCAGAGGGATGAATTAAAAAAACCAAAACCCCAAAACCCCTCACACTGCCCTCCCTCAAACAGTAACAGTGGGATTAAAAAAATAACAAAAGATGCCTAGGTTCCCACATATCACTTGGGAAGAAAATACCCATCTAGAAGTGAAAATGCCTTTTCCAAATGTAAAGTCATTAACGAGCAAAGACTTGGCAGTGCAAAAGCAGGAATTGCAAAACTGTGTGCCAGGAGGACTCATCCTTCCCAGACGCTCCATCTCTCGAGCTAGAAGCCGTGCTCTGCTGCGTGGGAGCCCCCTCCATACACAACACCTGCCAGGCCACCTCTCCCCAAACAGCCAGGCGACCAGCACGGCGCAACGACGGGGTGAAAACCCGCATTCTGCTTATCACTGCACAGCGCAAGGCTTCTCACAGCAGGGCAAGGGGAGCTCCTGTCCTACAGACGGGACCTATAGTGCTGCAGTATTAATACATGCAGCGTATGCAGCAAAAGCTTCCGCATCATACTTATACTCTGTTCACTTGTACCCTTTAAAACCCCTTCTTTTTAAAGATAATTTCTTGGTTTTCTGTGTTTTGCCTAAGAAATTGCTGTGCCCAAAGCAGGTAAATGCAACAGGTTTCTTCCCATGTAAAGAGCACTTACGTGCAAAGCTGCGATGGCTTCATCTCTCCTCCAGCTGCAGGAGAACGCACCCCTCTAGACAGACATTTCCAGTTTCTCCATCTCCAGCTCTTCAGTCTACATTTCTTTGGTGAAAGAGAGCTCCGTGTTTCCAAATTCAGTTGCATTTATAACACTTCTGCTAGAAATAGTCATTCCCTCTCCTAATCCCCCCGCCAGTTTTAGCCAGATCCTTTGTCACACTCAGCTGGAATATCAAATATTCATGTCCAGAGTCCGGTAAAATACTCAAGCCTCGTACTTCACAGAGAGGAGGAGAAGCGGATCCTGTAAGGGTCCAGAGATGCTTTTTTCAATTCAGCCTTTTCCCTCCGCTTCCAAGGCATCCCCAAACCATGTAGAACTGAGACCCAGCAACAACACTTCTTTTAAAGCTGACAACTACATACAGGACACAAAAAGAAGTCATCGCTTCAGCCCACATGGATATGGGAGGATTGGGCAAAGGCCAGGAATAACCTTCTGTTACAGGAGGTAGCTTCTTCAAATTAATATCTACCATGTTCAGATCCCTAAATCAAGACCTTAGTGTGGTGAAAACACCCGCAGCTCAGGAGCATCAAGCCTGGACTCAAGCCTGCAAACATGTCAATGAGCGTAATCAATCCACATCACTGCCAGCTAGTTTTTCCCCCTCTCTCTGGATTTAAAGCGTGCTTTGTGAAAAAGCCCGTTTAAAGGACTTTTCCTCACATCCCCTTCCCCAGCCATCTGTCTTCCACCTCACAGCATCCTGCAGGAAATTCGCTCACAAAACCCATCACTGCATTGGCACAGCATTCCCCACCCAGCTAACGTGACTCCCCTTTACAGGGCCGGCAGAGATGCCTCCACAGCCAGCACAGAGCCACTGCTCCTCCACCTGCCCCCCGTGCGTTGGGAGTCCAGCTCTGGAGCATCACTGCTCATGAGGCACCGGTACCTCCAGGAGCGGCACTGCTCCCTGCCCTGCTCCCATCTCCCATGCAGCACACTCCTCTGGGGCTGGCTCCGGCAGACACAAAGCAGTCACAGCTCACCGTCCCCACCTCAGCGCAAGAAATAGCCAGGGAGCAGGGACACAGCACCACTGGCGAGACACTCTGGCTGCTAAGAGGACCTGCTCCTCACTGGGGAGTTCCACAGTGGCCATCATGGGGAAGGGAGCTTCCCTTCCCCACCCCACCAGAGAGGCATCCACCCCCCCAGGAACACGCTCCCCAAGGGTTTCAGGGCTTTCCTCTGCTATTTCTGTACAAACCGGGCAACCATGCTCAGTGCTGGAGCTGCCACCAGTTGCCCCGGGCTGGCAGCAAGGAGGCTGCTCAGCCATCAGGCATCCGGGGAGCAGTGGCACCCCACCAGAGGGTCGTGCTGAGGTGTAGCCTATGGACACCACACAGAGGGACAGAGGGTTGGACGTTCCAGCACCATACAGCAAACAACTCCTTGCGGGAAGCATTTCTAGATGACCAGGAAGGGCGTGATCCAAAGCCCACCAAAAGGAAGAGTCTTGTTGAGTCTCACGGAATGCAGATGAGATGAAAGGCATGAAACCATAGCCTGGTATTACTGCAACCAACTGTAAAACACCAGTCGCACCCACCCACAGGACACCATTGCATCCCCCCTGGAGAGCCCCTTGCAGCCCATGGGCCTGTGACCCACCGCCGAGGTATTTCCAGCGGGCTTGCCAGTGCCAGCGCGTATGGGGAGAGCTCTCCCAGTTCTCCTGCTTCATCCGTAACTCCTTTCTCTCCCACCAGCCTGACCTACCAGCCACGGCCTGAGCAAACACCATCCTCCCCTCAACGTACAACAATGGGGTTTGCTTTCTGTTTCCTCTCCCCCGAGGCTTCTGTGACAGTGTCCCCTGATGCCCACAGACACCTTCCCATCCTCTGCAAACCGTCCCGGTCCCCACGGACACCCCGTCTGCGCTGCAGCATTCGCTGTAAGGCACGATTCAACCTGGGCTGGCAGGAAGGAGCGTTCGGCAGAGCCCTTGGCCAGGGCAGCCGAGCAGCCGGTCTCTGCTACGGACAGAGCGAGGGGGATGAGAGGCACCTCTTCCCTCCAGTACTTATCGTTTACCCCTCGTGAAGCAAAAGATTTTAATGAAAGCCCTTCTCCTCTGGCTCTTGCGCTGTCTCTGCAGAATAACCAGCTGCAAGCATTACAGGGGTTTACAAGGAATCAACCAAAGAAAAACCCCAAGCCAAATTTTGACCGGAGAGCTCCAGCCAGTTTTACTGGGTTCCTATGGATTTCAACATCCATCACAAATACAAGAAGCGTATTTCCCAGAGCAGCTAAAGACACAGCATATGTATTTATTTCCATTTCAGGCTGGAGTTCAATTAAAACTCACTGAATACTTTTTGCATCTGATAAAATATTTTCCAATGAACACAACAAATTATTTTACTGACTGCATAACCTCAAACTGCCTTCTGCTTGAGACTGCTACATCCTCCCGGTTCCTAGTAAGGACAAGAAGATTGTTTCTTTTATAAGCCTTTAAAATGTTGCAATTGCCTCAAAATTACATGGATTCTTCTGACAGAGTTCAAATTGCCAATTGAATTCCCAATTCAAAGTGAGCTGCACAGGGAAGAAACGAGGCTCAGCACATGCTGTCAGGACTCCTCACCTACTACTTTTCAGGACACATTAGCATCACAGACATCTTCCTGCCTGCCACATCTTTGCATTCACGGAGCACCTGCCAAAATTCACAGGCTGCGGAAGCCGCCGCTGAATCATTTCCCAGCTCTGGCTCCTATCGCTGGGATTGAATTTGTGAGATCAAAGAGGAAAGGAATGCAGAGCATCTTGTTTGCATGTCACCAATGCCGTTTTGCTGCAAGGCGGGTAGGGAAAGACACACACAGACAGAACTATTGGCAGCAGGATAGAGAGCATGGCAAGACAGCCTGGCTATGGAAAGACCAACCCCACAGGCTGGATGTTTTACAAAGCAGCACCTCCCCTCGGTCCAGCTAAGTATGAACTACGCCAAAGAAGCTAGTGTCATGGATACCCCGGAAAACAGCACCAGGAAAAGGCCACCTTCTTGTCAGTGGATGAGCTGCTCCCTGGACACCTTCATGCTGCACTGACTCACCGCAACCTGCTCCTGCCCTTCTGTCACGGGTCTTACGCTGATTTTCTTACATGCCTGTCTGCTGGAATTAAGAGACTGTTGAAGAGTCTTTGTTCTAAATTCATGTTTTTAAGTTCCTTTGTAGCTCAACGTGGGCTTAAAAGAACAATATCGCACCCCCCAGGAGTCAGAGAAAGGCCCAAGGCAACATAAAGAACCCAACATTTATTATTTGCTACCTAAGCCAATTTCCTTCATCTGGCAGAACCTGAATCAGAATAATTTTGATTGCTGGGATCTGGCAGCACTAATGATGGAAATAAGCTTCTGTTACTTTTATTTTTCATTCATTAAACTTTTTTTCTCACAGTGCTCTTGAGAAAGAGCTGGAGACTGCCTTGGCTTGAGCAGGATCAACAGAACAACCCATTTACCAGCTGCAGAAAGTTGGTTTAATGGCAGGATGAGCTGGAAGTCCAGTGCGATAGCCAACTTTCAGGGCTGGACATAAAAGGTGGGAAGAAATCTACCACCTTCTTTTGCTCGTAATTAGGAAAGCTGAAGTCTGGAAACCACCAAGAGATCACAGTTGGCCGCGTTCCCCCATTACAGGTTTCTATACAGCTCCCAGGCGTTAGATTAATAGATGCAATCGTGACAGATGGAGCACATTCAGACACTGACAGCACAGCTGAGAGCTGCAAGCACATCCCTGCGTGATGTGAGAGATCATCATGATATAAGCAATTCCCCAAACTCTCTGCAGAACAGAGCAATGTCCTGAAGCCCCTACTGCAGAGCAACTCTCTGGAGCAGGTAATTCCCTCTCGCTCCGTAAGACATGTGAGGAGGGATGCTCTGCACTGCTGCAGGAATGGAGAAAAACCACAGCTCCCCCATAGATTTTTGAGTCAGGGAGATAACAGAGTTTGATAAATGATCAAACTGCACACACAGTCTGAGTCATTTATGAGGAATACAGAAATGTCATTTAAGTCTCCTGCTCTGATACAGAAGCGCTGTAAGAAGGTGAACTTGATGCCGTGGGTCGGACCCACCTCTCCGGACAACATTCTCCCACTACACAGTATGATATTTACCCCAGCGGGCCCATCCTTGCAGAAGACCTTGCAAGCTAGGGTTCCCTAGCACAGGAGACCTCAGAAACGCTCAACTCCTGGCCAAGCACAACAGTACCAATTTTACCTTCCCCTCCTCGAGAGTGCCACCAGCCACACCACCACTGGTACGTGCCCAGCACTGCCCAGGCTCACACAGTATGGACAGGACTTGACACAACTCCACTCGAGGGTCCCAGCCATGCCCTACACCTATCAGAGATGCCCCAACATCTTTGTTCACCTTGCACCTGGCAACCTCCCAACCTCCACTGGCATGAGCGCTCGCTCCCCTCTGATACCCATCACCCAAAGCCTGCAGAGCAATTTGACTTCAGCGTGTCATCTCCCATCTTGAAGACTGCAAAGCACCTACAGAGCTGCCCACCCCTTGCTTCTCATCCTGCTCCAACACCAGCCGTTTTGTTCCTCTCGCCTCTTCTCCATGCCAACCCTAAGCGTTCAGAGATGTTCCAATTTGAAATCCACCCCCAGTAACTCCCAGATTATACTCCCCCGGGCAAAACCACCCAGACCAGATGGATGAATTCTGATGCCACATGTCTACACTGGCCATTCACTACAGTGCCCATGGATGCCCCCCCCGGTAATGGCACAACCGCCCTGCCCCATCCCCTCCTGACTTCTCCGAACTTCAGATGCCTACACACCCTCCGGGACATGAGCTAACAGCCATAAAACCGGCCGGTTCTGTCTTTTCCCAACAGGAGCCAGCTCCGAGCAGACACCCGGCCCCACGCGCGCATCTTCCACCCCTAACTTAGCAGAAAAAGGGAGAAAAAACCCGGCGCAACGAGTGCCGTCACCGGCGGGGACCGCCCGCCCGCCCCCGCCCCGCACTCACGGCGCCCGGGGGCAGCAGCACGGCGCCCGCCGCC